>CAMZMU010000128.1:25220026-26420026 GCA_947311845.1 Poa pratensis
CCCCCCCCCCCCCCCCCCCCCCCCCCCCCCCCCCCCCCCCCCCCCCCCCCCCCCCCCCCCCCTCTTGAGTTCCTGCTTGACCCCAAGCAGGTGCTCCAGGAAAATCTCTCATCAACTTCTCCTTGTTCTCCCAGGTGATCCAAGTATCAGGTAACCCCATCCAGTTAACCTGCACCATGGAAACATCATGTTTGCCAGAATGAACAGTTTTAGTGTCCAATACCTGCAAGGGTTCAGTATCCAATAGCACCAATGTGCATTGTGAGGGCATGTCAGGTTGTGCCACTGTGTTAGCTGGCAATGCTTGTTTCAACAGCGAGACATGCACAACAGGATGAATATGACTCCCAGGAGGCAACTGAAGCTTATAAGCCACTGCCCCAACACGTTGAAGTACAGTATAGGGCCCAAAATACTTGTAGCTCAGTTTCTGATTGGTCCTTCGTGCTACAGACATTTGCACATACGGTTGCAATTTGAGGTAGACTTGATCCCCACTTGGAAAATTCTCTCCACTCTATGTTTGTCAGCCTGATGCTTCATCCTGTGCTGAGCCCTCAACAAATTTTGCTGAATTAGTCTCTGCATGTCATCCCTTTCCTGTAACCATGTTACCAGATCAGGAACCGTATCTGGTTTAACATCTTGTAGCCCAAAATGCTTGGGTTTATAGCCATAGAGCACCTCAAATGGAGATTTCCCTAAGGCAGAGTGGAATGTCGTATTATACCAAAACTCTGCGAGGGCCAGCCATTTAGACCATTTCGTTGGACAAGCTTGTGTCATACATCTGAGATAGGTTTCCATACACTGGTTTAACCTTTCTGTTTGCCCATCCGTTTGTGGATGATAGCTTGAGCTCATGTTCAAAGTGGTGTCCGTGAGCTTGAACAATTGTTGCCACAGGGTGCTTGTGAACACTTTGTCTCTGTCCGAAATGATCACAGCCGGTAATCCATGCAACTTATACACATTATCGACATAGAGTTGAGCTACTGTCAGTGCATTGAATGGATGCACTAAAGGGATGAAATGGCCATATTTAGTGTACTTGTCAATAATCACTAATATTGTGTCATATCGCGATGATTTGGGTAAACCCTCCACAAAATCCAAGCTAACAATCTCCCAAGCTCGTGTAGGAATAGGAAGCGGCTGCAATAATCCCGGTTTTCCCACATGCTCCACTTTTGCTTGCTGACAGACACTGCAATGAGCAACATAAGTTTTCACATCCTGTTTCATATTAGGCCATGCAAACAGAGCTTTGATTTTGTGATACGTGGCAGTGAATCCACTATGGCCTCTAATACCACTGTCATGTAATGCTAACATAATTGCCTTTTTTGCTTCCTCATGATTCCCCAACCAAATTCGATCATGATACTTGATGACTCCATCATGCAGGGAATATCCCTGAGCATCCGGACTGCTGATACTCAACTGGGTTAGTAGTTCCTTAGCTTGAGGATCAGCTAGGTAACTTTCCACCACTATTTCAAGCCATTTTGGTTTACTAGCAGACATAGCATGAACTTCTTGAGTAACAGGGCATCTTGATAATGCATCAGCAGCCGTGTTAGCTTTTCCTTGATGATATTTCACCTTATATTGCAGTCCCAAAAGCTTGCAGAAGGCTTTGTGTTGCATAGAATTCGTGAGCTGCTGCGACTCCAGGTGAATGAGGCTTTTATGATCAGTATAAATAGTGAACTGTTGATGCTGTAAATATGGCCTCCATTTTTTCCACTGCCATAATCAAAGCGAGACATTCCTTTTCATAAGTGGACAACGCCTGATTTCTGTTGCACAATGCCTTGCTGAGGTAAGCCACCGGATGACCTTGCTGGGAAAGTACTGCTCCCACACCAATTCCAGATGCATCAGTATAGATGTCAAACGATAACTGAAAATTGGGTAGCGCTAGGACTGGAGCATTAATTAGTGCAAGCTTCAGAGCTTCAAATGCTTCATTGACAGTTGGAGTCCATAAGAATGGAACATTTTTCTTCAACAGTTCAGTCAGTACCTTGCTGATTAATCCATAATTGGCAATAAACTTACGATAGTAACCCGCAAGTCCCAAAAATGCTCTAAGTTGTTTAAGATTTCAAAGTCATAGCCATTTGGAAAGTGGCAGGAGCATTTGTCAACCCGAACGGCATGACTTTGAATTCCAATGACCGTGGTGCGTTTTAAAAGCTGTCTTGAACTCTTCTCCTTCAGCCACTCTGATCTGGTGATACCCACTTCTCAAATCTAATTTTGTGAAAAATTCTGCTCCATGTAATTCATCCAGTAACTCATCGATGACTGGAAGGGGGTATTTGTTCTTGACGGTCAAGGCGTTGAGGTGGCGATAATCGACACACATACGCCATCCACCATCCTTTTTCTTCACCAATATCACTGGAGAGGCATAGGGGCTGTGACTTGGTTGGATTACTCCCTTTTTGAGCATTTCAGCGATCTGTTGTTCCAACTCATCCTTCTGTTGGCGCATACCTATAAGGTTTCTTCTGGACTGGAACAGCACCAGGGACCAGAGGAATGCTGTGATCAAAAGATCTTGCAGGTGGCAGTCCTTCCGGTTCTTGAAACACAGCATCATTCTGTGCTATCACTTGTTGTATTTGAGCTGGTATGCTAGGAGTAACACCTTCACTGACAGTTGGTTGCAATGCCACAATTTGAGCAACAACGTCCTGTTGAATCATTTGCTGCAGTACTGACTCTGATACTTTAGGGCAGTATGTGTTATTAGCTGCTAATCCCCGCAGGGTAATACGTTGTCCATCGTGCAAGAATCGCATCTTCTTTCTCTTCCAGTCCACAAACATCTTTCCACCATTACAAGTTTCAAGCCACTCCATCCCTAATATGATGTCATAACATTTGATTGGCAAGACACGAACATCAGTGGAGAATTTGGAGCCCTGTACTCCCCACCGTAACTGAGAAATGCCAGCTTTGCTCTGCATCTTGTTACCATCAGCAATCGTGACCTGTACTACAAGTAATTCCTTCACAGGCAATTCCAACTTGTTTACTAAATCACTGTTGATAAAATTGCCTGAGCTGCCAGAATCAATAAGGATCAACACTTGCGTCTTCCCAATATGTCCCAACAACCGTATTGTCTTTTTACTCACTGTACCTTCAGCTGCCGCTACAGAAATACAATTAGCTTGTTCAGTTTCTGACTCACTGCTCTCAGAGCTGGCATCATTATCTTCTACACTCAAGCTACTTTCCTTGTCTATTTCCAAAGCATCACAAATTTCATTTATCACTGCCAACTGAACTTGAGGAGGGCATTTGTGTGTCGGGCCATACTTGCCCCCACATGTGAAGCATTCTCCACGAGCACGCCTCTGAGCTCGTAATGCGTCCAACTTGCCAGCTATGACTGGGGCATTTGGCTTGGCAACATTAGTCACTGTTTCCACTGGATGAGCTCCCAATGTACCAGGACCAGCCTGATTATGCCACCGTTTATACTCATATCGCTTCGGAGAAACCGACTGCAACTGAGATTCCTGTAAGAGGGCCAAGGAGATAGCAGCATCAACCGTTCTAGGTTTGTGGAGAATAATAGCAGTACGAATTTCCTTCTTTAACCCTTTTATGAATTTAGCCACAAAGAAAGTGTCGTCTAAAGCATGATTATGTGCAAGTAACTGATGCATAAGATGCTCAAATTCTTTGTGATAGCTATCGACATCTCCTGTTTGCCTAATATCCAAAGCTTTGCTCATATCAGTGTAGTAAAGGTCTTTAGCAAATTTTTGACACACCGCAATACAAAGCTGGACCCAACTTTCGACAGTGTGTTGAGCTTCATAAGTTTGCAACCATAAGGCAGCAGAACCAATAAAATGCAAGGTGGCATAGTCTACTTTATACTCTTCAGGCACATTGAACATAGTGAAGTACTTTTCTGCCTTTTCTTTCCATAGCTTAGGATGAGAACCATCAAACTTTGGAAAATTGGTTTTAGGCATGCGAAAGTCATGATGATCTCTACTGTATCTGTCCCTAGCATGATGAGCATCACGAGATGTACTGACATCAACAGGAATAAGAGGGAATTGAGACGCACCATTGGCCAGAGCATGCTGATTGGCACTGCTCTGGTTTTCGTGGTCTTCGCGGCGCCCATTGGGGCTTGGTGTGTGTTGCAGCACAGTGGACATCGTCCCCTCCAGAGATTGAACTCGGGTGACGAGTTGCTCGATGTGGGTCTCAATTGTGTTCACCTTATCGAGCACCACTTCATGATTCTTCAGTAAGCGCTCTGTCGTAACCGAGAGCGCGTGGCAGGAATCAGAATTTTTCGTTGCCGTCTCCGCGCCTTGGTGAGCCCCAACACCAGCTGATTCAACTGGATATTGATGTCTGTCGTCGCCGCCGTCTGAGCAGCCAGGCCTTGTTCGACCCCTGTCATCCTCACCGTCAGTGTCGGTGGTCGCGCCGTCGTGTTGTTCTCGTTAGTCTACCGCCGCCGAGATCGACAAGTACTAGCCGAGGCGTTCCTCTGCAATCGATCTACTTCGCCACCAGATGAACCACACCGAAACAGCCAATCGACAGGGATTTTACTACTCGCTAGGGATCAGCAGAGTAACCTCCGATTCCGACCGAATCCGTGGCCGAATGAGTCACCGCCGCCGATTTGAACGCCACCAGCACAACCTAGAGAGAGGCCGTCGCACTCCGCCGCCGCGAGATCCAACTTACTTGGGGATTCTACGGGAGATCCCAACCCAAGTTCGCCGAACTCGATTCGCCCCCAAATCACCACCAATCGAACACAGGAAAAAAAAATTGGTGGAATTTTCTGAAGCTCCCGTGGATCGAAAGGCTCCTGATACCAATTGTGACGACCCTAACTAACGGCAGCACACCGAATAGCAGGAATTCATCTCCTCACAGGCAGATACGCCTCTTAGATCTGATACAGAGAATAGAGTTCATGGGAGGGAGGAGAGGAGAACAGCAGGAGGAAGGAGATACACGTCTTGCGTGACTGATCAACGATGCCTCTCTCTCTCACCAACTCCAGCATTACAAGGGCCTCAGCCCTGACCGGCTGACGCAGCAGCGCTCTCCTCCTGGCCTTGGATGTCGTGGGCCTAGGCTTGGTCACGGGCCAGCAGCGTTCGTGACAATCATGTACAAATGTAACTAGTCCTTCTCTTCCTAGTATTTTTCAATAAAGGGATTTATTATCGACTCAAAATATTGCATTTATTACATATTTTATTATTTTGTTTTAGGGAAAAGAATGTTTAATAGAACCAAGATAGCACAATAGTTTGTCTTAATATTACCTACAGCTGGATGTCATGCGTGCATATCACACAAGCTCCTATCTCAAAAGTGTTCACAATACACCAGATGTGCCAGGAGAGGTAGTATCACAAAGCAAAACTTGCAACCATGGAATGCAAACATTATACGCATGCGTAAGTGTTCTCTTCCTAACAATAATTGTCACCTTCCAAAAACAATAATTGTCATCATACAGTTTAAATGACTAGTGAATTGTGAAGCACTTTAACACCATTGCAAACATCGAGACAAAATTTGTTTGCTTTAGTCTTGTGATGAAACGTACTCGGGTGAGTGAAATTGAGCTGGGAGATGGGGATATTGAGTTAGCAAACCCAGATGTCAGATAACTCTCCTCATGCTTTAGCGGCTCTCGATTCTGCCTTTTTGGAGACTCAATTTTAATACATACACGTTGCTCACCCCAAATCAAGTTAGGCCCCGCCTATTTTAGAAAACTCCACTAATTTTCCTAGTGAATGGTGGAGCACTTCTGCACGGTTTCAAACACCAAGACATAATCTGTTTACTCAAGTCCTGAGGCAAAACATACGTGTTCAGGCAAATGGAGTTGTAGTTTTTTTTTTTTGTGTGTGTGTGGGAAAATGGAGTTGTAGTTGGTAGAAGTGGATGCTTTAACAAACCAAATGTCGGGACATGCTATGGTTCTCTCTCCTCACAGCTCTTGATTTTGCCTTTTTGAATATTCAACGGTAAAACACACCACTCACCCGAACTGTGGTTAATTCTCACCTCTTTTTCTCAAAACATAATTCACTTTTTTTCCTCCAGGCAGCAACCTAGGGCTGGCATGCAGAAAATTGATGTATAAATGTTTCTGTCCATGGAAAGTAATTTAATAAATGCAAACCATTATATACATGTGTACATTTTTATTTGCCCCCAAATTAGTTGTCGTCATGTCAGTAGAAAAGGCTAGAGATATATGGAGCGCTTTTGCACAATTACAGACGTTGTGACAATATTAGTTTACTTCGGCTACAAGATGAAACGTGTTTGATTGAACAGAACTATAGTAGGGAGATCAAGATGTCATGTCAGCAAACCCGGATCATCAGGATATGTATGGTATGGTTATCTCTCCACACGCTTTAGCAACTCATGGATGTTGTGTGACTCAACTTCGGTAAATGCCCCTGCCACATAATTAACCTTCTGCATTTCAAAAAGAATACCCATTTCCTCCCTCGTGCCCCACTAAGGTCGTCCTTAATGCTACACCGTGGATCGTTTGTTAGATGACCACTTAAGACTTTTGCTTACGTGGAATAGTCTTCAATGATGAAAGAGAGAGAAAAAAACTGTCTCTTGATATACAGCTCTTGTCATCGTATCTAAAACTATCCAAAACAAATACTCCCTCCATTTCTAAATGTAAGCTTTTTTAGTCTTTTCTTGATCCTTACATATCTAGACGTATTTTAGTATATTGACTCACTCATTTTAGTATCTATTTAGTCCATATTGATGGGGTAAAAACATCTTATAATTTGGAACGGAGGGAGTAGTAAATTACATTGCTTAACAAGTGTACTCATGCATTGCTTGACCAATCAACGCCTCAGCCTGTCCATGGGATGGTGCAAAAGAATTAAATGCACAGGAGGAGTTAAGAAACGGCCTACTGATCAAATATTGACGTCTTCTAATTTTACGTGATGACGTGGAAGACTTTAGATACCGCGATACCGTTCCACATTACGCAAGGCCTAATGGCACGCAACACATTGCGTGTAAAATTTTTGCCAGTTGTAAATATCAGTAAGCTGGTCGAAATTTTGGAACATTATTGCATTGTGGCTATAAAAGAGGTGGGGGGGGGGGGGGGGTTCAAATCCACTGCAATAGGAGAAATACGATTAATCTAACCAATCATCAGAGTGTTCCTTCGAGAGGAGTGCCGATGAGAGTCGTGTTCAAGAGGCGAGGTAATGTTCCCTTCTAACATCACACTCCTTTGAATCTGTTTAGAGAGGGTTGGTATTTTGGTAACAATTAATTTTAACGTCGATTTGCACTTTCCCGAACTGAGAGTTTCATGTCTACATTCTCAACCTTAGAACAAGAACATATGTTGCCGGTAATTTTTTTTTGTTGTGTGTTGCAACCCTGAGATGAAGGGGTTTGTGTTTTTGACTATAGGGATGGGCTTTGGTCGGGTAGGATCTAGTTTCCCACGGAAGTAAAATAATTGACGAAGTAAGGAACACAATTTTAAGTAAGTTTAATACTTCTAAATTCTGCAATGGGTATGACAAAGGATCATTAATTTGCTGAAAAATCTTCTTAAAGAAGAAGTAGAGAAGGTTGTGAGCATCTTTAGTTGGCAAATTATTTAACCAAGGCTAATGAATAGTATGTGCTATGAGACAGAGAGGAATAGAAGCACCTGGTTCCCGATGTCGATGTTAGAAGAAGAGAAACAATTGTTTGAACTATATTTCAATACAAAGCCATAAATAAAATTAACTCCACATTTTCATGGCACTTCTAAAGGGGTTAATTAGAGTGTGTTAAATGTTGTGATCTTCATCTAGATGCTACCAACTTAATGTGATCATATATAGCTGCGCAGCTGGTGACGTACATATATATGGCTAATAGGCTAAGTCCACGTCAAGATATTGAAGATGTAGCCCTAAAATCCAACTCAAACTTTCGAAATGCTGAACTCCTTGTCTCTGGATGTAGGAATCTCGCTGGAATTTCAAAGGGAACAGTTCAATTTCAACTCTAATCGAGAAAAAATCCAGTGGGTTCAGAGGAGGAAGATCAGACAAGCTTGTGGTTCGGAGCTCAGCTACGCAATGGTGGCAACAAGGAAGAATACCTCGCCAAAAGAAAATTGCTTTAGAAGGTTTGCAAATACACCGTGAATTCCACGCGCACACACAGGCGCACACGCACACGCCTCCCGATACTGTATACACACACACACACACACACACACACACACCAAAACGATCAAGCACCACCCGCGCCACCTGCCGCACTCGCCATGGAAACGCCAGCAAGCAGGACGTCGGCCTCGCGCAACCTCGAAGCCGAGGCATCGTCATCCTGGCGCTACATGGCTCCGTCGCTAGGCTCCCTGCTGAGGCGGTTGCGCAGAGCGCCGCAGTCGCCGAACGTCTGCCGCTACAACCCAGAGAGCGCCGGCGTCGGGGTTCTCTCGGCGGTCATGGACCCGGCGGCGGCCCGCCTACGACGCATCGTCGGGCCACTGATCCACTCCGGCGCCCGCGACATTCTGGAGGTGGCGCTACTGAGTGTGAGCTTCTGCTGCAGCCGCCGGAGGCCGTTTCGAGCCGCCATACTCTCCTGCGGCCTCTGCTTCCAATGGATCGGCGGTGGCGCCGTCTACATGTACAAGTAAGCAGTCGATCGAAGAAAATGGTAGTTGAGCTTTATGCATGCATGACATGCATGTTTTGCCTTTTTTTTTTCTTTCTGTGTGGCAGAGGCGAGATAGGATTCTGTAAGCCAGAATGTCGGGACGCCTACATCACGGAGGAGTGGCACAGAGGCACAGAGAAGCGAACTGGTGGCATCATGGTGGATGTCAAGGACGGCGACACGAGCAGCATTTTCTTCACCTGTTCTGACATCCCATGATACACCCTATGTTTGAGAGGTGTAAGGGTTTAGAAGGATTTGAATCACCACGACTGTACAAAGGGGTCTTAAAGTAAACAAACACACTTAAACAAGTACTTATATATACATGCGATTTAGAAAAGCTAGAACATACTATTATTCAGAACGGATTGAGTAATATATTTTTTCGATAAAGGGAACATATCAATACTAAAAAAAATATCAGTTACACCGAGCCTTTGCAATAGTATACTCTCAAGAGCTAGTCGAGAAATGAAGCATGCACACAATCAAAATAAAAATAAAGAAAAAAAGAAACCCGCCAAACTGGTCAGCGAAACATCAAGAACTACCACCACCAGAGGCCACACCCAGATGAAGTAATATATAACGGTACCAAAAAGATAAAACCGTATTGTGTTGAACATTTTAGAAGAAAAGAAACGTGGCTACTGTTTTGTTCATCACCGTGTTCGCGTGTATGCATGACCATTGACCAACAACAATTGTCATCACTCCAGAAGGTAGTAAAAGCAAAGGCACATTTGTAACTTAAAACCTGATGGTTAGGAAATTATACTTTTGACGTGGTATGAGCTTATCTCTTCTTTTTTTTGATAGGATCAACACTGCGTATTCAACAAAGATTACAAAACATCAAACAAATGAAGAGCAGGAATACGCAGACGAACAGGCCGACGAAGACCAGCACAACAGCGAAGATCGCTGAACCACCACCACGCCTGGAGAAGATCCTCACCGCTGAAGAACCGCCGGAGAAGAAGATCCCAGACCGCCACCAGCCCCGGGAAGGAGACACCCAGCTCATGAAGAAGGCCGCATGAGCCGCCCGCCGCAGGCAATGGGACCGAAGCACACTGAACGAACACGGCCAGGGCGTGTCCTCGCCGCAACCACCCAGCTTCCACCACTCCCTGCACTGGACTCGAGCAAGGCCTGCCGGAGTCACCGCCGCAACCCCGCCTTGACCGCACCTCCTCCCCTCGCCACCACGGCCGGCCGGAGAAGGACGAAGCAAAACGGAGAAGAACCAGAGCACGCTGACGGAGACACTCCACCCCAGGCCACCACGGCCAGCCGGAGAATCCAGAGCAGCGCACCAAAGGTCGACGAAGAACACCGAGATCCCGAAGAAGTTGCTCCTGTACAGGCGGAGGAGACGGCCGGCGCCAGGCGCTAGCTCCCCGCCGCACCACCCCCAGCACCCCCAAGGCTTGGCCAGGAGAATCCAAGCCGAGACGAAGGAGGGGGCGAGGGACAGAAGCTCCGCAAGCCAGCCGCCACCTCCGCCGGGACGACCGCCTTCAGAGCACAAAACCTCGCCGGATCCGCCGATCCGGGAGGGAACCACGCCGGAGACTCGCCGACGCCGCCCCGCAGAGCGCTGCCGAGGTGGAGATCGAGCCCCAGAACTCTCATTCGAAAGCGCCGCCGCAGCATCCACCTCTCCAGCGCCGCCCCGACACCCTAACCTACTATAAACAAGCCTCGGGCACAGATCCGGGGTCTCCCCACTCTCCCACCGCCGCGCCGGCGGCCGGAGAGAGAGGAGACCACCGGAACGGCTGTCGGCGGGACGAGGAAAGAGGCCGACCTCCCTTTCGCCTCTCTCGAGCAGGAACAGAGGGGAGGGGAGGGGAGGGGAAAGCCCCCCGTGTTGCTATGAGCTTATCTCTTCGTTCACATGTAACAGGGCATGCATACGCTGTAGGTAGTGTCACACCACCCACACATGCATGGTTGCTATATGACACTTCCAAGAATATTTTGTCACCACTAGCTCAACCTTAAAGCTGGTGCTTTATACTTTTGCTAATCCTAGGACAAAAGCTGTTTGGCTCCGATACATTCTGCTCAATCCGATCCAAGCTTCGAAGGAGAACTCCAAACTCGCATGGCCACAGCTGCAGATTAACACATGTCCAACATGATGGTAGGGTACGTAACATACCATCCCAACGTTAGACTAGGCATTACAGCACATTCAAAGGCACCACTCAATCGACAGGCGAACCAACGGTTCAACAAAATCAACAGACGCCACGAACACAGATCAATCATCGTCGAACACAACACCATCATGCCGTCGTGAACATGGGCCAGCGTCAAAGTTGCAGTTCACAAGTGGACACCGGACTGGAGCCATACAAGCATGCAGTAGCATGGATAAGAACAGATAGCCAACCCATGAACTTCTGGAACATACATACTTCATTATTTGCTACCCTAGAATATGCAGCTACAGATTGGCACACTGGCCTACAGATAACCTAAAACCGCCTCGTGCTTGCTGCAAGGGCTACTTCTACGGTACTACTCTGATCCCTGAAACTATGTCCTGAGACATTTCCCACTACTCCAATTCCTAAAGCTACGTCCTGAGAAATTCCTTCGTACCACGTAACAAAGAACGTCCTAAGGTGCAGTTAGTTCCCCCCTCGGAAAGCAACATAGTTGAAGCCAAATATAAGCCATTGACGCATAACGTTGCCATCGCGACAAAACTTGCAGATAAGTGTTGCTTCGGGTGAACAACACAACAGGATCCAAGGGATGGTACTCAGTTGAGAACCCCATCTGACAACTGACACACACAAAAACAGGCTGATTCCCATTGGTTAGGTGATTCCAATTAAGCTACTCACTTCCCCATCTTTGCTGCAAACGATTTCCGCTCTTCGGTGTGCTTCTACAGAAAAATATGAAAATGCAAAATTAACGTCTCAACTTATAAACACGAATAAATATCGAAAGCATGGAGGAATTGTATTTACCTTATGAAGTATACTGAACTTCCTTGCTTGCTTTTCTCGGACAAGCATCCAGTCCAGTGCCAAGTCATATTCTATTGTATTGGGTTGAGAACAGTGTGAGGTTGATACTGCCTTCTTCTGCAGAATAAACAACAATTGCAGAAATATGCGTTCAGAACACAAGAAACAGTAGAAAGATAAATTATACAACACCATCAGCACCTGCTCTTCTCGCTGTCTTAGACTCATTCTTTGATTAGTCATGGTTAAGTGCCCAACAAGAGCTCCTGAAGTTGTTGGAACCTTAAGTAACCCTTTGCTGCAATAAAGTGGTCTGCAAGTAATACAATTCGTGAGGTTAGCAGATTAAAAAAAGAAAACCAAATTAGACAAAGTTACTTACTTAACAGAACTATATAATTATGGTGGGCAGTGCAAAGTGGCAGGCAATTGCGATGTTGCACATACACAATACCTGTCTGATTTGCCAACTAAAGAAAGAACTAAAACACATAGTGCACATGGTAGAAGCAATTGGTAATATAAAGCAATATTAGATGCTTTTGCAGTTACTGAGGAGGCATTATGTGAAACATAACAAACAGTAGCGACACTTCACTTGATATGAAATTCATTACATGACAGCACCGGATACAAAGTACAGTAGATTTCATCATTCCAACAAGTATCAACACAATAGAGTCGGTTACCTTCCACCCACTACCAAGCCTGAATTGATTTTCGAAATAGCAGTATCAGCAGCAATTTTAGATCTGAATATAGCATAAGCTTTTCCTACAGATAAGAAAAAGGAATTTTACTTAAACTGCATTAACCTCAAACATGTAGACGTTGTGTAGAAGATTGAACTTACAAACAAAATTCACTCACCATTGTTGGGGTCATCATAGGTCGGGTGGTTTATAGGCTTAGCTCTACAAGTTAGTTGTAGTGCCTCGCGAATAAGTTCCTGCAAACATGATTAGCAAGAGAAATGTTCATTAAGATTGATAGTGTGATACTCATACTCCCTCCGCTCCAAATTAACTGTCGCATATTTTGTACTAAATCCAATTAATTTAGAACAGAGGGAGTACTAGAAAGGAGCAGCTAAAATATGCATAACAAACAATAGACTAAACAAAGAAGAGTAGAATAAGTGCTAAACAGGGTTGACAGAGATTCTTGGGCAAAAGGGAATAGATATCGACAAAGAGTTCATCAACTTTTTCAGTTCCACATTCTCCACATGTCCCCGCACGAGCTTGCCAATTAATAAAATATACTCCTCCGTTACCAACTAAGTGTACTTCTAATTTTGTTCCAAGACAAACTTTTTAAGTTTGACAACATCAAATTAATATCACTAGATGTATATTGGAACGTAGTTTCATAATATACTAATTTAATGTCATAAATATTGCTATTTTATAAAGTTGGTGAAACTTAAAAAGGTTGACTTAGGACAGAACTAGAAGTAACGTATTTAGGGACGGAGAGAGTATACAACATTTTTCACTTTCAGTAGCAGAAAATGGTATTTTTTAACAAAAAATGAAGATACGATTTGTAAGAGAATGTTAAAGTTAAGCACGCAGAAATCCAAGTGCACACAGTTGTGCAACAGAACAAACAGCTTAAGGTATTGGAGATGATACTTCTAGGCCAGCAATACAATAGAGAACAAAATGAAGCTTGGGTTTCATGACAACCAATTAGATGAAGAGAACATAGTACCACTATGTCAGAAGCTCCAAACCGTATGTCAAGATTCTGAATATACACTAATTTCCCGTCCTGATCAGCCTCTATTAGTGCCTCATCCCATGGCTGCAATTTTCATTTAATAGACTGTAACATATAACTGAAAGCCAAAGTATAATACAGTAACATAGAACTGAAAGTCAAATGATACAGTTTCATAGCAATATTCTGCTTTTTGCTAAACGGCTTATCAAGTGCAGATAACACGTATGCTTCATCAGTCATAGCATATATACACTGACTCTACAGCGAAGAAAGATCACTCACAAGCGGTTTGAACCATTTGCTTCGGTCCTGTTAAATAGCATAGAAGTGTATTAGCACATGGAAGAAAACATGGGAAATTGTAAACGAGAACATTCTGTGTAGGGTTTATCACGTTTAACCTCCTCGTTAATAGCATCGGTCAAATCTCCATAGCAAAGGCAGATAATGTTTGGTCAAATAAAGAATAAATCCTTAAAGCAAACTAATAGATAACTATGAAACCTATTTACATGATGTGCGCAAATGATCCATTATGTGCCCAAGATTCAATCTATTAATGTGAGAAATATAGCTGAACACGAAAATAACACTTTGGATGCCAAGTCTAAAAGTAAAAAGGAATACGTGCTACGGAGACTGCCCCCAAATACCCGTTCTAGTGAATGGCAGCAGTTCAACTTTACTTCTGATTTATGGCAACGAATCATCCATTTTAGTAGATAGATAAATTTAGACATACTTCTGATTTTGGAGAGCTACACCTAGATTTTTTTTTCCGAAAAGGGCCTGACCCAGCCTCTGCATCAAAATGATGCATATGGCTGCTTTATTACAAGCTACACCTAGATAAAGCAATGTTATATCAAAATGCATGGATTTAAGATGTTTAAGACAGCGGAGAACATATATAAAGCTCATAGGCTAGCACTGTGTCTTTGTCATATGGACCGATCAAAATTGTCAACTAAAATGCTGCAAACAAGACGATCCTAAAAGAAATTTCGTTTTCCCCAAGAAGGAACCAAAGTGTTCCTTATCCTTTTGTGTGCGTTAAATGGTGATATTATACTGTTAGGTAGCAATCAACTTGTTTACAGTTTCGCTGACTGCTCCGTTTCAAAAGAAAAAGTTTCACTGACTGCTATGGCATAAAGAAACCAAGAGGTGACACATGCATTTTCCATGTTTATAATATGCTCATTTTGAAATAGGTTAAAAACAGTTATTTATTCGTTCAGGATACTTACAGCTTGTATTGGCGCTAGTTCCACAGGACCAGGGCGAACTTTCACGTCAGGAACTGGGGCCATACTCTGTGCTTTAAGATCTTCGGATAATTTCAACTTCTTGGAAGGCAACTTCTCAGAGGGAACTTTCTGTGTGCGTTTGTGAATATTTTGTGTTGGTTTTGAAACACCCTCCTTAACTGCTGGGGGGAGAGGAACGGCAGCAACCTTTGCTTTATCCTCCTCATTGACTGCTTGGGGGAGAGGAATAGAACCTGACTGTGGAGGAGTCGCTGCAGCAACTTGATTTTCATCATCCATCTTAACCGCTGACTGCGGAAGGGGTGCAAGCAGACCTGAACCCAACTTCTGACCCACGCCTTGCACATCCTGATCTGGATTGCATGTAACTTGCTCATCTTTAGTATTAAGCAGAATGCTGACTGCATCAGAAGGAGAATAATTAGATACGTCCATGATATAATGTGTTGGGCAAACAAAATATTTATATGTGACTTAATACATGAACGAAATCTGGACACTAGTCTGACCTTCCTGCCCTCCAATGTTCTCAGGTACTTGATCAGAGAGTGTGCAGTTTCCAACATCAAAGAACCTATAGAAGATATAATCAGCCTCTGCTTGTTCCCGAGGAGTAGGCTGGCGATTCCTCTCATCCTTTGAAATGCAAACAACTGTGCATTTGCCAGCAATAGCTTCCTAATTGGGCAATGAACAAATGGCTATTAGAACATTTTAGCTGTAAGAAGGGTTAAAAATGAACCGAATTAACAGTGATGTGCCAAACTAGCTTTAAAGTGTAATTGTTGAACCAAAATAGAGATGTTCACATGCTTGTTGAATTTTTGTCCTGACCAAGCTGGTTTAGCTCAGGTTTTGTAAATGAGCAAAGCCAAGCCTGATACAGCTCAGTCAGGCTTTTGTTGTGCCTAGTGACTACATCTACTGCGAAATATACTTCCAGAAGTGTTAACCCACCTTTTATACAAGACGATTAAAACTCTTTAACTTCAAATTACATTTATGATCTGTGGGTCTATCCAAATATAAGAAAATCAAACTCTATGAATTAAGAAGGAACAAACTACCAGTGGGTTGATATCAGCAAGGCCAGTGCCATCACCAGAAGCAAGAAATATCTCCTTCTCCGCCACAGGACCTCTTAAATGATTTCTGATCTCATCCGGGGTAAAAAACCAAAGAATTTTTACTTTCTTAGCTTGATTTTGCTGGTGCCATATCTTTACTATCTTTCCAATGTACGGTTCAGGTTCACCATTTTTAAAAAGATACACACAGTCATTCAATGAGTACTTCACATTGTCAAATGTGAAGGAACCATAGAACTGTATATCCATCTTAGCACCACCTTTTGATCTCTTCTTCCCCCATGAAAACTGGATTTTCTCGCTACTTTCGCCCATTCTGATAATGGCCAATTGCAGCTCAATTTCCACTTAACACATGCCTGGAAAAATAAAGCAAGTAAATTAAACCTCGATAAATTAAGCAACATCAAAATATGAACACTGAGATATCAATAATAGTAGCACAGCGAATAACTCCGTCATACTTCGATCTGCTACAATTTTTTGCTGGCACGGAGTCTACATGCTAACTAGGGCGAAATAAGACAGTAATAGAAACACGGTTGGATAATGAGTAACTGCATACATAAAACTTGCAGCCCAGCTATGGTGTGTGCTCTATTGGCTTGTTCTGTTGTCAAGTTAGGTTGGATAGGGCAAGAGAATAAAATGTGGATGCCTTTATAGTTTATAGTTTGTGGGGTCTTCTTAATCTTTCACTTCTCTTCTAGGCCAACCATAAACCATACACGTAAATCTTGATATTTTCTTCATCAGCTATAACGCATTAACACAATATCGAAAATCTATTCATCAGCAATCCATTTATTGCACACTCTATCAAAAACTTCGTATATTTCCCTTGGAGGATCCATCATCTTTTTGTACAATATATTAAGAATGGCACTCCCACTCCGGTACCAAAAGAATGTGCAGAGCAAAACCCTCAGGCCTTGTGTCCACACCTCATTCATACATTACAGAAAAATACCATCCTGCTACTACGATTGATTGAATAAATCGATTACAAAATTGCTACAAGTAAACGGCTTTACCAAAAGAGTCACTGCGAGAGAACAAAATCCATAACTACAAAAATTCTGCACATAACAGACTACGAAGCACCGATACTCCAGATCACAACGTATCGGCGTACCGTACTTACCCGATACACGTATCCGGCCGATACACCCCGATACCCGTGTCCCTCGCGTCTTCCAGTTTTCCCGATTTTTTTAAAAAAGAAAAAAAGCCGATACGCAGCTGGGACAGCGGCGACACGGGCGGGCGGAGGCCAAAAAATCCCCGCCCGTTGCCAGCAACGAGGAAAATTCCTACCGCCCTTGGCTCTGCCTCTGCCACACGATTTATGCACTTCTCCGCTTTCTGATTCTAGTGTGGTTGATGTGCTGCTCTGCTTGCTTGCTGTTGTTGCCCATCTCTGCCGCCTGATGGCCTGATGAGATGTTGTTGCTGTGTTGCTAGGGAGTGAGTCAGTGAAACAGACATGTCATCTGCGGGCTGTGGCATGGCAGGCTTCCAGTCTTCAGTTGGTGGAAGTTAATGCAACACTGCTAGTGCTGATGGTGAAGAGGCTGGGGCAGTATTTTGATCTCATCTCATGCATCGAAGCTTTCTGGTCTTTATTACATGACATTTTATTATTTATATATATGCTCGCCGTATCGCCGTATTGCTGTTTTCTGAAATTGCCGTATCCCGTATCGGTCTCGCCGTGTCTGTCTCGCCGTATCGGTGCTTCATAGATAACAGATGCTGCAGGCAAAACGTGATTAAAAACCAGCCCCAAAATGACGAACGGTCTCGCGTCAAAAATGCCTAAACCGAGAGTCACAGGAAGAAACCGCAGCACGTATCCCCTCCCAACTCGATCAATCCCCATCCAAGACAAAACCTAGGGTTGCAGAAACTGAAATAAATTGACACAAACAAACAAAAAAAACTAGAGGGAGGCACGATGGGCGGACGACGAACAGCTAAACAGGAGCCGCGGCGCCTCCCGGCGTTGCGTTGGCGCCGACGATGGGGGGCGTCGGCTAGGGCTGCTACTCTGAAGGGCGGTGCGGACTGGAAGGGCTCCCCTGCTTCGGTCGGCGGCTGGCTTAGGTTGGTCCTGGAGGCTACGCGGTCGGACCTGAGCGGCTGAGGGCCAATGTGCGTATGATATCAGGGAGTGGTGGCGGAGGAGGAAGAGGAGGAGGGCAGTTACCTCTTGCGGACTACGGGTGGACGGCGTGGGAGAAGCGGAGGAGGGGGGTGGTGAGGTCCGCGTGGAAAGCAGGGTTACTGCCTACTGGCGAGGACGGCGGAGGAGGACGCCGGGGAAGCTTCGCAGGGACCGGAGGAGTGGCTCGGGGACCAGACCAACTAGGGCTGCGCCATGGGGTAGACGGGAAGGCCACGCGGCGTCTGAAGCGAGAGAGGCCTTCCTTGGGTGGAGACGGCGAAACCTAAATGCCGCCCGTTAGCGGCGCGAACGGGGGACCCTCTGGCGGGCCGGCCCAGTAGTGTAGCGTCGGGTTATTTCGTTTTTTTTCTTTTTCTTTTTCTGTCTTTGTTTTCCTTTTTTCTTTTCTGTTTTATTTCGTTTCTTTTTGTTTTCGTTATTCTTTTTTTTCGTTTTATTTTTATGTTCTCGTTTCTTTTCCTTTTTCTTTTTATTTTATCTTTTTTTTTTTTGTTGTTTTTATAATTTTCTAATTTTTCAAAATGGTTCCAAATTTGATTTTTTTATTTTTTAAACAGTTTTATTTTAAAAATAGTTCCAAATTTAAAAATGATTCCAAATTAAAATGGTTCTAAATTTAAAAAATTGTTTATTTTTTAAAATGGTTCCAACTTTAAAAATTGTTCATTTTCGAAAATGGTTCCATTTTGAAAATGGCTCCAAATTTGAAAATGGTTACAAATTTCAAGATTATTCATTTTTGAAAATGGTTACAAATTTTAAATTGGTTCCAAATTTGAAAATGGTTCTGAATTTAAAATGGTTCCAAATTTAAAAATGGTTACATTTCTGAAAATGGTTCCATTTTTACAAAATGGTTCTGAATTTAAAATGGTTAAAAATTTAAAAATGGTTCCAATTTTTAAAATTGTTCATTTTTTAAAATGGTTCCAAATTAAAAAAATCTTCATTTTTTAAAATGGATCCAAATTTTAAAATGGTTCCGACTTAAAAATGGTTTCGAACCGAAAAAATGGTTCCGATTTTTCGAAAATCGTACCTTTTTGAAAATGGTTCCGATTTTTCGAAAATGGTTCTTTTTGAAAATGGTTCCGAACAGAAAAAATTGTTCCGATTTTTCGAAAAATGGTTCTTTTTGAAAATGGGTTCCGAACCAAAAAAATGGTTCCATTTTTTGAAAATGGTTCCAAACCAAAAAAAATGGTTCCGATTTTTTAAAATGGTTCCAAACCGAAAAAATGGTTCCGATTTTTCGAAACTGGTTCCTTTTTTAAAATGGTTCCGAACCGAAAAAATGGTTCCTTTTTGAAAATGGTCCTGAACCGAAAAAATGGTTCCGATTTTTGAAAATGGTTCCGAATTTTGAAAATGGTTCCGGATGAAAAAAATGGTTCCGATTTTTCGAAAATGGTTCCTTTTTTAAAATGTTTCTAAACCGAAAAAATGGTTCCTTTTTGAAAATGGTTTCGAACCGAAAAAATGGTTCCGATTTTTGAAAATGGTTTTAAATTTAAAATTGTTCATTTTTAAAAATGGTTCCATTTTTTAAAAAAAATGTTCCATTTTGAAATTGTTCCAAATTTGAAAATTGTTCAGTTTTGAAAATGGTTCCAAATTTGAAAATTGTTCATTTTTTAAAATGGTTCTAAATTTAAAATTGTTCATTTTTAAAAATGGTTCCATTTTGAAAAATGTTCCAAATTTAAAAATGATTCCAAATTTGAAAATTGTTCAGTTTTGAAAATGGTTCTAAATTTAAAATTGTTCATTTTTGAAAATGATTCAAAATTTAAAAATGGTTCCGAATTTAAAAATTATTCCAAACTTAAAAATGGTTCCAAATTTTTGAAAGTAGTTTCAATTTAAAAATGGTTCAGATTTCGAAAATATTCAGATTAAGAAAATATTTGCATGTTAAAAATACAATCAATTTTTACCGGCTAAAAATATGTTATTAAAACGTAGCTAGTCATTTTAATTGTTTTGAGTTGAATCGAATGTAATACTCAGTTGTTGGGCCGGCCCATTCGGGCACTTCTTCAGGCAGCGGAAGTGTCGACTGCCGCTAAAAGGCGCCGTATAGGCCCTCTCGGTGGAGACGCGGAGTGGAGGGCCCTCTCACATAACCTGGGCCAGTCCACGGTACGAAAGCCTTCCATCACTAATCCAATCCAATCCAATAAGCACCGAATGGAAACTAATCCAAACCCGATGGCGCTTCAGCCCAGACTAGACCACCATTTGATTTCATACGGGTTCGAAGGGTATAACCTAGGAGAAGCTACGCTAAAAAAAACCAGGAGAAGCCCTTCCCTCAACAACAACAACAAAAGAAAAAGCTTTAAAAAACAGAAGAAAAAAACTAACCCTCCGATCTACATATATACATCCGATTCAGCGACAATTAATATGGATCGGAGCGAGTTGAAAAAGTCTGACCTTTGGGAAAGCTCTTTTAGGTCGGCGTTTGAGAAGTAATCTTAGCCCATCGCAGGGTAGCCCTGTACTGAAACGTCTCACACGCGGAGCAGCACGTGTGCGGGTGTACTTCTGTTGGTGATGGTGATGGTGCTGGACGTACTTTCAACTTTTTCACGGGCATACTTCCAATAGTGCAGCGCGGACGTATTTTCAAGTGTTGCACTGGTGTACTTCCAGATGCAACGCAGGCATACTTTCACGTGCAATGCGGTCGTACTTCCAAGTGGAACATTCACATATTTCATGTGCAACACTGTTGTACTCCAGATGCAGAGCGAGCGTATTTTCATGTGCAGTGCGACTGTACTTTCAGGGTGCAGCTCGGGTGTACTTCCATGCCAAAATTTCCATACAAATGTACAAAGTACATTAAAATCACAAAGTTCAATAATACACAAACCCCAAGTATAACCATACTAGTTTAGGAAGTAAAAAATAAGGTTTCTCAAAACCTAACATGGGATCTAGTTTTTTGAATATCTCGATATGAGTAGTTCGAAAGTGAAAACGGTTCGTAATTTGGACGAACGAGATATTTCATGTTAAATTTTTTGTTTGAAAATAAAAGCGAAAAAGTGCATCTCACACTCTCATGTGCCCCCTTCTCTCTCATCCTTATCCCACTTTTATTATCGTTACGACGATTGACGAGCATGCAGACACCCACAGGGGACCGCGCAAAAAGAGGAGGCGGCACTTACCGGGCAGAAAAACGTGCGGGGAGGGAGGTTAGCAACACTCGGCGCGTTAGGTCGAACTTTTCTAATGATTTTTGGGGTTCGAATGGCCCACATAGTCGCATGCCCTAAAAAATCACTTGAACTAGAGAAGTTGACCTCCAAAATCACTTGAACGTGACACACCCGGATCAACCTACTAAGGCCAACCAAGTCCCAATTCTTTTCACCTTTACTTTCTAGAGAAGCTGACCTCCACATGTCGGCCTCAAGTTCGGTTAGGTCGTGTTTGGTTGTGAGCCTCAGGTCGGGGCTCGCACGAACCCTAAAGCACTCAAAAATCTTGCCCGAGGATAACGCTCGATTATGTCGTTTACGTGGAGTCATGTCAAGGCGAGGCCAAAAGGAGAAAAAACATTTGCGGGGAAGAAACCATGGATATGGCAGTAAATGAAAAATTGGTGGCGTGAAATCTAGTCTCGCCACTCTTTAATCGGTCACCTCCACTGGGAGGACAAACGGTAGGAGATATGCCCTAGAGGCAAATAAATATTAAGTATTTATTGCATTATCTCATTAAGTTTATAATGAGTTTTATACCATGCTATAATTGTATTAATCGGAATTGTTAATACACGTGTGGTATGCAAACAAACCAGGGTCCCTAGTAATCCTCTATACAAACTAGTTCATTGGTCAACAGATGATCGAGATTTCCCCATCATGGACATTTATGTCAATTGACAATGATGTAATTTCATTAGGAGAATGAGATGATGGACATACCCAACATAAGTATTGCAATATGATCGTGTCACAAAGTTCACCGTTGCAATAGATAGGAAATATGGTATCATAATCCTTATACCGTGAGATCATATTTAATCACTACCACCGGAGGGTATTTTGAGTGCATCAACCGTCACACCATAACAGGGTGATCATAAAGGTGTACCTCAGGTATTCCAAATATACATGTGCATCGGGTGTGTTAGTGCAGATTAGTGAGGGTTATAATGTTGTGCGTGAGATTTGGATCAAAGGGCTTAGAATGGATGGATGTGGCCGATGGCCTAGGAGGGCTTGTAAACATGCACGCTGTCAAACATACACAAAAGTTCACGATGCGTATGATATGTTGCTTTCTTCTAGATTCACATATATCCACATCTATCTACATTTTTTAGTGTACACTCATTTCAGTCTGCGTCTAGTAAATATGTGAAATAGCTAAAGCATTTTATATTTAGTAACGGAGGTAGTAGTATCCACCCTCGGTGAAAAAGGAAGTAGCAATGTTCCTGAGCAATAGAAAGAAAGAAAGAGAGGCGGCGGCCTAGGGTTTCAACCCTAGCCGTCACCGCCGACGCCATCTGCATCTTTATCGTCGCCTTCGTCTAAGAATTGACGGGTCCTCACCTCCTCTAGGTGTCGCTGGCACTAGGAGGGGTGGGGACCTCGGACCTGCGCAGAGCGCTACACAAAGGTCCTTAATGTTAGAGCTTGGTTTTGGTTGTTATCTTCTTCGTCAATAGAGATGGCATCGTCTGCAATAAGTGATCTTCCGCGCTTCGTTCGTCGGCGAGATCTCCTTCCCGACGTCAATGGTGGCTGTGGAAGATTAAGTTTGTCTAGATATGGTTCTTCAGATCTTGTTTAGCCAGATCAATCTTGGATTGTTTCTCATGGTTGCCGCGAGGAGTTTGTCCTCGCATTATCTATCTCGGCTACTATGTCTTCGGCAATGGTGATTCGTTCTCTCGGTTCCTAACGACGTCGACAAAGTGTTTCGGTTATTTGTCCCTGGAATATTAGTGGTGGTGCTCTTGCCGATGTTGCTTGATTAATTTAATGGTTGCGTGCGTGCACAAAGTCTTGTCATTGCGGCTCAAAATTAAAAGGGAGAACCTTCGTTGGTATTCACAGGTATGGGGTTTGGTGTATTTGGCGTTGTTCTACGGCTGCCTTCAGAAAAGTACAAGATTGTGTCATGGAAGAAGAAAGGGCTTGAAGATCTCATAGATTTGTTCGTCTCTTTTAGTATTGTTTTGTAATTGATGTAATCGTGTACTCTTTGTTGGTTTAATATATATGAAAACATTCAAAAAAAAAGTACTCCCTCCGTCCAATAATAACTGTCTCAAGTTTGCCAAAAAATGGATGTATCTAGACATGAAACATGTATAGATACATCCATTTTTTGATAAACTTGAGACAGTTATTATCGAACGGAGGGAGTAGCAATGTTCCTGCATGTTGTAGGTCATTACAAGAGGTTCAAAGTGATTCACACATTCAGAAAATCCAGTGAGAAAATATCTCGGTATTTCAAGCGAGTATTGTATGCGGTTGGAAGCATAAACATACCATAGAATAAAAAATGTTTTTTCGACAAAACGGCAAAACATGCATAACAAGGCTCAAAAGAATTTATATTAAGCTACACGATTAAAACAGGTTATACTTATACCAAATCATACCAAATCAAATCATCTACTTCCTCCGTTAAGACATTATAACTTTATTTTTCGAAAATGCATGTATCTAGACATATTTAGTATAGATTCACTCGTTTTAATCTGTACGTAGTCCATATTGAAATATCTAAAATGTTTTATAACAGCGAACAGAGGGAGTATAAATGTTTGTTCTCAATCCATGCACGGACGTCACCGATCCACATCTTCATAAGAGTAAGGATGCGCACAGAACGCCATGCCTAGACTGAATACACTTCCCCAATCAGTCTCACAGATCATATTATAAATAACCAAAAGGAAATGGTTATGTGTACTATATGAAAAAATAGCGTAAAGATTCGATATTAACAGGTCAGCTTGCATCACTACACCATGATTTTTGAGTCGCCGTATAGTCGCCAAGTCGTCGCGGCGTGGCTGGGTCGCGCAGGCGACTTGACTCACGAGCAAGTCGCGCCACGTCACTGGCTCGACGGCGATTTGCTGCGACTATACAGCGACTTTTGTCTGAGGATTTCAGCGACTTACGCGGAGCAGGGACACGGGAGCAGGGACACGGGAGGAGGAGGTGCTGGCGGCGACAGACGGTGGCCGGAGGTCGACGCACGGGCTCGGGGCAGAGCTTGGCGATGGCGCGGCTCATGGAGCTCGAGGATGGAGCGGGGATGGCGAGCGCCGGAGAGAGGAAGACGGGGAGCAGAGGCTGGCGGCGAGGGAGAGGCTCGAGCGAGGCTGTGCGGGAGTGCGAGACTGCGAGTAAGGGCTGGCGCCTGGCGGCGCTGGGAGTGATTCACGTGTGCTGGTATTTAGGGTTAGTGAGAAGCTGGGAACGGTTAGCTGGGCCAGTGATGGGCCTGGCTGGGCTGGCCTGTCTGCTGGATGAAACAATGCTGCTGGGAGCTGAGCTCGGGGCTGACAGGCCAACTTTGGCGTGTACTGTAGCAGGGCGACTTGGGGCGACTATACGCACCGAGTCGTTGACTCAAGTCGGCAAGTCATGGGCACTTGACTTGACTCGGCGACTCAAAAATCATGCACTACACACACATGTATACTCTTGTACTACTACCAAGACAACCAAATGTGAAGCCAGACAGCTACACCTTATCAGTAAACATAAGGGAAATGGCTATGTATATCATATATGAGAAAATTGCGTAAAGATTCGATATTAACAAGTCAGTTTGCACCACTACACAAAGACACAGGTATACTCTTGTACTACCAAGACAACCAAATGTGAAGCCAGACAGCAACACCGACTCGTAGTGTCACACTGCATATAGACATGACGAACATAGTGGGAAAACCATAAAATCTGGGTAACAAATTACAAATATGAGCCTCCTTGAAGGCTGGAATTAGTAGTACATGGGTTGCTGATGATGCTGCTGTTGTAAGGCGCCTGTGTTCTGGGAAGTACCATCGTACATCGCCTGATTCGCACCTACACCCACCCTCACCCCCATGGCTGCTTGATTCAGATGCTGAGCCTGCATCAGTGCCTGGGTCGAAGCCATCCTGTTCAAGGCAATAGCGCGCTGATACGCTAGTAGATCGGTGGCAGCAGGGAGGCTAGGAGCAGCGGGAGGAGGCAGAAGCACAGAGGTTGTACCAGCGGGTGTAGGCTTGTTGCCCCAGGAACACTGCAGAACAAAGGAACGGCTACAATCAGGAAACCGATTGAACATACTAGCGAAAACGACAAGAAAGATTGAGGAAAGAAAAGGCAGCTAAAGACGATACATGTACATAAACATTTAGTAGGAAAGGGTGCTGCTCACCTTGATCGGTTTCCCGCCCAACATACGGCCATTACCCATCTGAATTGCAAGGGCAGCTTCTGCATGGTTGGTGTACTTCACAAAACCAAAGCCTTTGCCATGCTGGACACGCACCTCCTCAAGGGCTCCAGCACCAAGTGCGTGGAAAAAACGATGGAGCACATCTTGAGTAACCTGGTATTAAGAACATCAAGAAATCAGTAAGGCAGCAATTGGGACAGGTGGGATCTACGTCGTGAAACTTGTTGAAATTCGTGACATAAGTTCATTATGCCACAATGCCACATGCAATGTGATTCTTGTAACAGTGGAGGTATAGTGTAGAGGAGCCAGGCAAGTGAATGGCAAAGCAACAAGAGGTGTATCAATAGGAGCATGCTTGAAGAGACTACCTCATGAGCAAGGTTCCCAACATAAACAGTTCTGTACTGTGGATTATTTTCTGGGGCATCTATGTTCGCTTTCTCCTTCACATTTTCTGAATAAGACAAACAATAGACAGGAAAAATCTCATATACAAATTATGGAAAATCTTTGTATGACATATGAAGAATGAACTGCACTACATATGTCACATCAACATCAGCATGAACCAATAACACCTTTATGAAAAGATTACTTCATACATACCGAGGGACTAATATTCTACAGGACACATCTTTTGAAACTAGCATCTCAGCAAATTCCAGGAACTAAAGATCTCAATAGTATAAAAATGCAACAGATTTCAGGAACTAAGGATCTCAATAGTATAAAAATGCAACAGATCTATACAATTATTACCTGTGAAATTGTTAGTTACACCAGCATTCAAATCTGATGGTTGCTGCTCCTCGCCACTGTTAGCGCCTTTTGTTGCCCAGTTGCAACGAATCTGCCGATTTCCGAGCCATTGACCTACAAAGATTTTTTTAACAATTTTTACCATCAGCATTCTAAGAACTAAGAGACTGGCATCACTCGCCAATGTCATTTATATAAAGTTTCGGTTGTGGAAAATATCACATGCATGTGAGAATAAGAAAAGTTTTGAGGGCATACCATTTAAGCCATTTATGGCACTCTGTGCATCCTGTAGATCAAATAAAGCGATTTCAGCAAAAACAGGACCATATAAAGCACAAATTTAGATGATTGAGACTGAGAATCAGCACACCTGTTGATTCCTAAAGGAAACAAAACCGTAACCTCTTGATCTTCCGGTCGTTTGGTCCCACATAACTCGAGCATCACTAGATAGCACAAATCGTTGCAATTTTAATCTCGACACATCATTCAATTACATAAAATTGAATGGAAAAACGAAATAAACAGGTAACCAAGTGGCAACACAAGCAGCACTGTCAATCAACGAAGATTAGGTATAACAACACTATTAGTTGAGGAAAGTATAAAATTATGGAAAAGCTAACCAATGAAGAAAAGGCAGCAGGAAATGCTTACGAGCAGCTGGACGAATATCCTGAGAAGAATGCAAATAATGCAGAATCCGTAACCTCGGGACTAAGATCACCAACAAAAATATTGAAATGATCTGCAAAAAGAATAAGGAATACCATAATTGGCCAAACGTTATGGCAAAAAATATTAGAATACTGGCTCAAGAGAAACAGTAGTTTTAACCTGTTGTGTCCTCCCTCTGACCACTAGCATATGCCCAGTTAACTCTGATAGGCTGCCCAAAACTGCAATAATGTTTTTCAGTAAGCACATAGTATTACATGCAAGTAACAAAACTAAATTTCAAGAAAAATAGAACTAGCAGCAGCTCCTAGCTATTCTTTTTCCTCACATTTGCCTCCCATTAAGTGTCAAAATTGCTAAGGCAGCTGATCGGCGTTCATAGTAGTCAACAAAACCATAAGAGGACTGCAAAAAAGATAAGTTTCAATGGTCAATCTTCCAATTCTCTAAATTGAATCATATTCCTCTTCCAAAAGCAAACTAACTATGGTCAAGGAAACCATGAACAAAACTACCTTCTCTTTTCTTATAAGCTTGCATGCTTCAACCGAACCAACACTCTGAAAATACTCTCGGAGAAGTGCCTCTGTCACTTGAATATGAATATTGCCGACATACCTAAATTACAGAAACATAGCAAATCAGATTATGGTGCGACCATGATTGTAATTAAGTATTTGTCATACCCACAAATGAAGATGCCCACGAAAGAGAAACAGAGTGAAGTTAAGTGATATAACACTACCAGTGTGCAAGAAAATGTGATCTCCAGTTCAAAGCATGCCAAAAAAAGAGATAAAAGTCACTAACAGGACTCACACACTGCGGCATGTACTTGTATCAAAACCAGGTGGCAGATTTCCAGTAAGAATGGTCTCTATCTGCAAAAATAAAAATGTAAAAAACAAGGAAAGAAAGAAACGAAAAATCTATGGATAAGAGATCATCTTCTTAGTTTTGCAAAATCAAATAATGAGAAATCCTAGCACCAGACGCTTCCCAATTATTCGCTGCTCATTCGCTATGTATTTAAACGTCCATATACTTGGAGACTGTTCTCTTACTAAACTGGTCATCAAAATATATTTTTAATTTCCCATGGATTTTAACAGTAAGCATCTTCAGATCACTGGCTCTGCTACAATATACTCCCTCTGTCCCATCATATAAGATGTTATTACAATTGGAGATTGTTCTTGTTCCCTTACTAAACTGGTCATCAAAATATATTTACAATTTCCCATGGATTTGAACACTAAGCACCTTCATATCACTGGCTCTGCTACTGGTACCCGAAAGAAACAGGCTGAATTTGATTATTCTAAGCATGAGTGAATCTTCACCATGGGGTCACTCAATCTGGCGTCGGGAGCACCCTTTCAAAGTAGGTTGAAATACTGATGCAAACCAGAAGCGCCTCCCAAATCACCAAGACAACCGGAAACCCAAGACGACCCCAAAACCTGGAACTCTCCTCGAAATTCGAGAAATAAGCTCATCTACAACTAGAATCGACCTCCTACCAGACCAAACACCGGGGAATTCAGCAAACTACCGCGGGGCGCTGCCCGGTGGGAGAGTGGGTAGGTAAGTTGTAAGGTGCAGACCTGCTGCGGCGGCGCGGCGGCGCCGAGGAGGTGGTGGTGCGGCGGCGGTGGCATCGGGTACATGGACTGCAGCGCGGCCGCATGCTGCATCAGCGCAGCGGCCTGGCTCTGCTGCTGCGGCAGCATCACGCGCCCCCGCTGCCCAGTCCCGCCTCCGCAAGCGACGGTCGATTGGTAGGACGACGAGCCGGAGGCCGGGGAGGGGAAGGAAGGGTCGAGAAGATCGGGCCGGGTGGGAGAAGAGAGATGGAGGGTAGAGTTCGTTTCGCTTCCTTTGTTGGGGGTCTGTCCCTGGATACGTGGGCCTCGAATCTCGCTTGCTTGTTTTTCTGTTTGGACTAGGTAATATGCCCGTGCGTTGCAACGGGTTGAGAAAAAAATCTTTGTTGAATGCCTTACAACAGCCCACTAAGTTTTGTGTCTATCATACATGTCTCGTGCTCAATTCTAGCATAGCCCCATGCTTTATTACACATCGTTCCTGAACTGCATCATCAATTTATATTTGCCGAGTATCACAGATATCACCACAAAGCATCCCAAAAATAACCAAACAAATAATATCAAGAATGCAATGGGCTAAAGTCAAATTAATTAGGCCAACTCTCATAGTCTCCTCCGATACGCCACGCATCGACTTCTGCGTCGAGAATAAATACAAATGGTCCTTGAAATAAAAGATGGCGATACTTGCATCATCGGGACATACCAAAGATACATCTTCCATAGATGATTTAGAACATCCTCCCACTTCCAATAATCCAGATTCCAACATCATTTTAAATAAGCAACAAAAGTATGCCCACTGAATCCACAAAACATGGTTCTATAAAAGATGGCGATGCTTCCATCATCGGGACATACCAAAGATACATTTCCATAGATGATTTAGAACATCCTCCCCCTTCCAATAATCCAGATTCCAACATCATTTTAAATAAGCAACAAAAGTATGCCCACTGAATCCACAAACATGGTACTAAAAGGAGCATCCGCAATATAAGGTATCACACTTCATTCTTCCTGAGCCTCCTCAAGCCATTTGACAAAAGGCTCCAGGGGTTTGACGATAAATTGCCTGCCAGTTAATTAGTTAGTTAGTTGAAGTTATAAGAAGGTTTAGCCATAGTAACTGAGACGCTATAATAGCTTCCACATAGGGCGCCAAGATACTTGAAACAGGTGGCTTTTCAGTTACATGCATGTGATCAAATAAGTTAGATGCAAAGGATAAAATAGCTTACCTCCATTTTTGGCTCGAACCCTTTAGGAACCAAAGAAGTATGGTATCTTCAGCTTACACATCTTGATCATACAGTGATCTTACAATTTCAGGGAATAGCTCCATCAGCTGCATGTCCTCGTAGCACTGTGTCTGCACCTTGTACAGAAGTTCCAGATCTAGGTTTCCACTTGTGCAAAATGCATTCATAATACCAGCCTAAGCATTCACCTGTAAATGCAAATAGAAAACATAACAAATAAGATGGATCTCATTTCATATAATATCGCTAGTAATTACATGTCTAACAAGCAAAGGAAGCCAGTATTACCCTAAACTTTACATGTTATCTTTATTGGAGATATGGTGCTGCCTGTTTAACTTGGGAGCAAATTGCAATATAAACTGAGGTCATACATGCCGAAGGGCTGAATTCGAATTTTGCTGCTGGTTCTTTCCAGACCACTCAACAGCTTCCATCAGCACATCACACGGCATGCAGACAACATCTATATCAGGAAATTTATTGCTTGACAACCTCAGTAACTTCAGATACGTTAGCTTCTTCATTGACCATGGTGGTCAGTGTTATCATTTTTACCACGAGAAAATGTTATCATTTTTTTTTTGAGATCCAGAGACTGATATCATAAGTGATCAGTGTTTCGCTTGAGAAGGTGGAAATAATTGATAAAATCTAGCATGTAACTATACAAAGTTGTCAATGATGTGAAATTCTGAACCTGCAACGATTGACGCTCAATCACTATTTTCACTGCAAGTGCTCTAGAAGATATGCATATGAACCTTACATGTATATATGGCAAGCACATCAAGCATGAAAACATGTCAATTGATTTGTGGAGATAATTCCGCTTACGTACCTAGACTTTTGTCAGGTGACGTAACCAATTTACAAGCCCCGTGAATCAAGTCCTTCAATTTGTTGGACCACACCTTTCAACAACATGAGCACATGCAGCTCTCACTTAATCTATCGGTATATAGCATACTTACTATCAGTGTACTTTAAGAAATCAAATGAATAGGAAAGTAAAAATGTAGTTTATACTTGTTTGAGAAAACTAACACAATGAAAAAAGGGGGAGAATATTTAAAATTGTTTACATTGCACGTTGATAACCTATTTACAATTTGAAACAAGCATATGAACTACAAATATTCAACATAGCCAAATCTTTTAGGGATCTCGTGCAGTGTGGAGATGAGAGGGAAGTGACAAACCTTGTGAATGCAAAAGCGCTGGAGAGCCGCGAAAGTGGTAGGATATGAGCGATCTGTCAATGGACGGGCTTCTACGATGAGAAGCTTTTCCGGGTACTGTGCGCCGAGGATGCTGGAAGCCGGTGGACTTGACCTTCCGCCTCGCCGCTGCGGACCTGGTCGCCGGCACCGTAGAGCGATCGACGGATCTGGTCCTGTCCGAAGTTGAGCACCATATCGCCTCCCAGCATCTTGAGTGTCGTCCTGGTTACATGTCAGTGCCACCGCCTGCCACAGCCACGTTCCGCGTCGAGTCTTGTTAGTAAATACTCAAATGATGCACTAAAAACAAGAAGTTCATGCACGGTTCATGCAACAAATACAAGAAATTCATGAACCAACGTACAAAAAGTTCAGTCGGCAAGATGTGCAACTAAATACTCAAATGTACGGTTATGACACATATAATTGAACAATCATCTGACCGGCACAAAACATTAGTAAGTGAAGATGCAATTACCAGCAACAGTGAGGTCACACGTTTCTTAACAGGCAGGAGAACACCATCCTTAGTCTTCAAGGCAATCGCGGTGGGTCCTAACTGCAATCGTAGCAGGGGGATTAACATCATAAGAGCTACTTACATGCAGTGACGCTGCACATCGATCCTAGCTAAAGCTTGCAACACGGGTCCTCCAGAACCCAGAGATCTGTAGTCCCATCCTAAATACCAAACCTCCCAGCTGGCTCAGATTTACGAGCAAAGTACTGCCCGCTCACAAACCCGACGAATCTAGCCCCAAACGGAACGCCATTTAGCCGCAGTTTTTGACAGTTCGGGGATCCAAATAGAAAAGAAAAAGAACAATCCCACCTGGATGGCCTCAAGGGCGTACTCGACCTGGGTATAAATATTCCGTGCGTTGCCCGTGCGTTGCAACGGGGTAAAACCCCCACGAAGATCAGCATCCCGCCATCGCCGTGCGACATATCGAATCGATGTAAAGAGGGAGAGAGAAAACGAAAATCGAATGAGCAAAAGCTTTTATGCCATACTCTTTGGGCTGTAAGAGTCCGTAGGAAGCAGCAGGCAGGTCAGAAGATGGCTTCTCCTCAGCAGAAGAATCCCTGAGACAGAAAAAAGCAAGCTAGATGAGTACATAAGAACAATTTGCGTATATCTCACGACATTGAACATGGTGACACGGCCAAGTTGAACGGCGATTTGCAATCCAAGGGGCTGGAAACCCGCCCGAAATGCACTTCTATATCTACGTTTAGATTATATAAGAAAGAACAGGTGTACAAAGGAGAGGCAGGGTATACACCAGTGCAGAGAAATCTACGTTTAGATTATATAAGAAAGAACAGGTGTCCAAACGAGAGGCAGGGCATACACCAGTGCAGAGATTCTGCCTCCGACGTGATCCACCGGCCGATACATGAAGTAAAACAAGCAAGCCTGATGAGTGGTGTAACAGATTTTAAAACCGAATAACCAAAAAATATCATGGCGTGATGTGACATGGAACCTTGCCGCGAGAAATCGGACTGAAATTTAGCTACGAATCACCGTCCACGGACAAAACAATTTGATTTCGACTAATCACAAACCGGAAGTGATTAGGGACCGAGAGTGAGATCTTACGAGGAAGATTGCGTCCGCCCTTTGGGCTGTACAGATCTGATCTTTACCGGCGGCGTGGGTGGTGTGAGGTGCCCCGTCCTCCTCTTTTTGGATCTGAGCCTTACCGGCGGGGACTGCATGGGGAGGGGCACTTCGCTGAGCTTGCCGTCGGTGGGCATTATTTCTCTGAGGCTGCCGGCAGGGAGGAAGACGGAGGTTAGGGTTCGGGCGATTTGCTTTCTCGCGGGGTGGGTGGGGAAAGGAGAAGAGGAGAACGCGGTGTGTGTGTGGTGGGGTGCGGGCGACGCTCGCTCGGCGTGGTCCAGGGAAGGGAGAGAGATCGTGAGGGAGAGTGAGAGGCGGCGGCGGCCTGGTCTCGGGAGGCAGAGAGCGGGGATCGAGGAAGCAGAAAGGAGGAGCGAGGGGGAAAGAGAGGGCACGGCGGGCGTCCGCATTGTCGAGGCGAGGCGGAGGGGGACGACGGGCGAAGCACGAGCCGTTGGATTTCGTCCGTCGCCGATGTCGTCCGTTGGATTTCGTCCGTCGGGTGGCAGAAGACAGGACACTGCGTACTTTTGTAGTAGAGATAAAAGGAATCATCGTTGCTAATCCTGGTCTCCAAGTTTCAAAAAAAAAAAATCTGGTCTCCTGATGACTGTCCACCCGTATTATCGACTGTTCATCACTATTTTAAGTGCTTCGAGGAAAAAGGCCTCTCGCTAATTCATGGACGCCCAGTACAAGATGCAAAACGCACGCCACTCACAATGCGTATACTCCCACAATGTCTACTAGATATTAGATTTTTGAAGCTTGAAAATTAGAAAAGAATAACACAACAACCACTTCTATATCTTCTGCAGAAAGAACCTTAATGAGCTTGTAGGAAACACGAGAGGGTCCCTTTCCTCCACCATTGGAGCAAGGACTCCACCGCCGGCCAACCAGGCGCCACCCGGGGCGAGACCACTTGGGGCACGATGAAACCGGAGAGAAACGAACAGCCTTCAGACGAAGGTTGAACGAACGGGAACAATGTCGTCTGGAGAGGCCGCCTCTTCGGCCAAAGAGAACACAGTGGCTAGGCATGGCCACCGTGTGGAGATCTCCGATATGCAGCATAGATCTTCCTCGTGACCACATGGAATCTTGGACAACAATAGCTTCCTCCTCCTCCCTATCGGCACCACGCCAATCTAGAAGATGAAGGCTAGCTTATGTCGCCACCGTGCCAACCTAGGCTGCCGCCACGAAGCTGGGCCTTATTAATGACGGAGACGTCGATGGTGCAACCCTCTCCATGTTCGTCTCAAACCATAGGAGCACCGCGAAAAATAGACCCACCGCCAAACGTCGTCGGACTGGCCCCAAGCGCCGACAAAGCACTCCAAACTATTAGCATAACGCCAAACCCTAGCCCTAGACCAAGCCCCACTTTACAGGGAGGAGACCCTCTTCCTACACCACTGCCGGTGAGGAGAGGGAAGGGGGCGAATGCCCCTAGATATGGGGGAACTCGAGAGGAGCGGGAGGGGGATAGCGAGAGCTGTGGGCAGGGTAGGCTACTAAGACAACCACTTATATATCAACACATACCTTTTCAAACTACGAGATAAAATGTGTTTGTGAGCTGCCTAGAAAGTAAAAACATGTGGCTTTGTTTGCGGCGTGTTTGTTGGCTTTTTTGGATTTTTCTGGCTAGATGGGTCATGTCAGATCTGCTAGCTCGGCGAAGCTCTAATGTTACCCTAACGTGGTGAGGATATTATAGAAAAAGTTTGATAGTGAAAAACATATTTGTACAATTCAAAAAAATTGTTTACAAGATTAAACATGTTCACGTGGTTATTAATACTTTTTCCGAGGTCAAAAATATTTTCGCACATATTAAAATTTGTTCACAATATTATTAAATAAAAATATTGTTCATAGTTTTTTCTTCAAAAAATAAAAATAACAAAAGGTATGACATATAACACTAAAAGAAACATAAAAAAGAAAAATGGAAACCAAAAAGTGGAAGGAAATAAAAATAAAACGAAAACTAAAACAAAAAACTAAAAAGAAAGAGGAAATGGAAATGGAAAAAGAAAATGACAAGAAAAAAATAAAAAAAACAGGAAAAACACAGTGAAGAAGTAGAGGACCTTTACCTGGGCCGGTCCGCTACAAAGGAGCCTTAAGCCGTCACATAGGGCAGGAAACTCTCAACAGGCACAACAGGTGAAGGCCCAAACCTCTTTTTTTTTAGATAAACGCTCAGAATCTGCGGTCGCCTCGCACGTAATTCATGAAGCTACTTCGACCTCGCATGTAAAACACGCAGACGTGGAATTAACTGCAGCTTGCGCAGTTTCGGCCGCCCTGTTGGGCTGTGGGGTAACATCAGTAGCTGATCTTCAAACCATTTTACATACTACTACCTCCGTATCATGATATAAGATGTTTTATCATTTTTCTAATATGGATGTACCTAGACGCGCATTAGTGTGTAGATTCACTCATTTCTATCCATATATAGTTCATATATGAGATACCTAAAACATCTCATATTGATACGGAGGGAGTACCATAGTAGCACGTGTGAAAAACGCGCAACCCCTGCTACAAGCCGCAGCTTGCAGAGCAGCAAAGGAGCAGTAAATCATGGACTACAGTGCACAATATCATCGCGTTCAGTTTTAAATGGTTAGCTCAAAGATACAAGAAACAATATGTCTTCAGGCAGTAGAACTGCCGCTATACACCGGCGGTTACCCTGTAATTACACTCTAGCTAGAGATTATGCTTAGTTTTACTTACCCACTTTGGTTTGGCTTCCATTTCTTCTCATAGAAACGAACCATGTGTGCCATTTGAACTTTTTTTTTTGATAAAGGTGTGCCATTTGAACTGCAGGGCGAGGAATATTAACAGTTCACCAATTTCCCTCCTTTGGAATGCAAAACAAGTCAACTGGTTGTAGGTTCAGAAAAGAAAATCAAGTGCCTGCTCCTTGCTGTGCAAGGTTTTCCAGGTGCACTGTATCAGGATACAGAATGCAAAAGGGTGTACAGACACACGCATCCCGTTCCAGCTGGCTAGTATAAAAAAACACGCTTGAATCTCATCCCTGGCAATAAAATAACCCGAAGCCCATGGATTTTCTGGCACATGCATGATCCACCGATACATACGGTTGAGAGAACATACAGCACACAGGTTTGCGTGTACAGGAACCAGATCAGCTTCTCGTATATAAACAACCCGCGGCATGTGGTGAAATGAACCTGCAGGAGTAGCAAAGACGCTGGGAAATGGTAGCAGCAAGAAAATCTTTACCCATGTTTTCAGAAAAAAAATAGCTTGAATCTCTTCACCTGATCGCTGCATCTGCATATGAATTGAGTCAGAATCTGTTAATCAGTATCACAGTTTCATGAACCGTGTCAAGTAGGCAGATTCTCATGCAGGAAATAACGCGGTAGAGGTTACCCGTCAATGGCCGCTAGACGTCGTAATCTCGCAAGAAAAAATTCTGTTGATGGCCCGGCAAGGGGAATCCGTTTTGTGGCGCTAGATCGGTAGGTTTCCGGGGAGGACCATTGGATCAAAGCAGCTCAGTTGTCCATATCAAGGGAGTCCCCTTCATGGTGTTTGCTTGCCCAATTCCACCATGTGTTCTGTGCTTGCTGTGCGCGTGAAACCAGATCATTGGAGCCGAGGTCCATTTTTTTTTTGAAAGCCTGCGTACAATCCGAAAGTACAACATACACCGTATGAAGTACAAGAACGAAGAACAGAAAGCCATACGCAGGGGAACAGAGCCAGATCAAGCACGAGCAACTCCACCGGCGATGAAGACGAAGACCGCCGACCTCCTTCTCGCCACGGCCCGAGGGCACCTCCTTCCTTGAAGATCGCCGCATAGCCCGTCCACCGCGCAGCGGCGGAACTTAAGCCGTTGAACGAGCACGGCGAGCACCCGCCCGCTCCAGCACCACCACCTTACCGTAGCCGTCTTCATCCCCAGCGCTGGCAGAAGCCGCGTGGCTCGCCCAGCCCTGAGTTCCAGCCTCCGGGTCCTCCAACGGAGCTCCACATCGTGGAGATCGACCTCCCCGCCGGCCGGCAAGGAGGAGGAAGAACCGGAAGAAACCGAGAGATCCGAAGATCCCCGGCCGCCAAAAGCCGCACGCGTCACGCCGGAGCTCCGAGGAGCGCCGCCGCAGAAGGGGAGACGCGCCGGCCCCCACCTAGCCACCGACACCATCGCCACCTCCACGACGCCGCCGGCGGGGTTCCTACCACACCCTACACTATGTACAGGCCGGGATCCGGGGATCCTCCACCTCCCGCCGTCGGAGCGACGCCGGAGAGGGGAGAATCCGCGAATCGCCGGTGAGCGAGGTGGATGGACGGGAAGTTCTCAAAAATCGCCTCTCTGTCTACAGTAGAGAGAGAGGAGAGCGGTCGGCCGAGCTCCGAATGCGAGCCGAGGTCCATTTGGTGCCGAGTGCATCTCCATCCTAGAAACCAGGGCAATGTGTTCCTTGGACCAGTGTACGGTACACTGTATTGTTGTTAGTTGAGCAACTTGTGCTCAGGACATGATCACCTAGCACATATAGCTCTACCTTTTGGCTATCTTTCTTTTGATTTGTCCTCAAAGCACAAGCCATTCCATGCGCATTCGCTGCCAAACGAGTAATCCACAAGCTAAGTGCACGTTGGCTACAATTTTACTATACCGATATTATGGTGCTTTGTATGTAACCTTTTGTTTTGTTTACTCTATTACAGTTCTTCTATCAAAAAATAACAAGTGCTGCAATTTTGAACTAGGTTAATTCAAAACTGCGACACTTATTATGAATCGGAGGTAGTAGAAGTATTACTGAGAAGACTCTCTTTGGCAAACCAACTGTGCTTTCCTTGATTAGCAGAATAATCCGGCAACAGGTTTATGGGGAGACAAACCAGAAGACTTGCCATCAGCACATGGTTTTGACAAAGCTACATCAGTGACCGCTATTTTTAATTAAATAATACACTTTTTTTATTTATTTCCAGAAATAATACATAATACGTGTTTTTTTCTTCAAAAATATTATCCACTCGTCTGGGCCGAAAACGATTAGTACTATCGTCATGGCCGAAGACAATTAGTACTAATCATCTTTGCCGAAGACGACAGGTCCCATGTGCAAGGAATCTGCATGTGCATGCATGCAACTAACTATCGTCAAGGACGATTAGCCCAGTCGGCTTAGGCTAAGACGACTGACTAATATTTTTGAAAAAAAAATAAAAACGCGTATTGTTTTCCTAATTAAATAAATTTCGCGTATTATTTAAAAAAAATTAGCTCAGTGACCAAAGTCACAAATATTCCCACATAGACAATTCAAAGATTCAAGAGCTGTAGACAGGAAGCTGCAACGATGTGCACTATCTCCCTCTGTGGTCTTATGTTAGCCAAGGTATGATACAGACAAGTTGAAGGAGAAAGCACCAAGTTGCACCAATGTGGCCCCCCATTTCCCCAACAAACGTCTCTCTAGGCAGTGGGGTGGCATGCATCCTGTTCCTCCCTTTGCAACTTCCAAACAACTTCCTGTTGTTTTAAATGCATCTTTTTTTTCCTTTGCTTTAGCTGTCAACTAAGAACCATATCACCTTCCAATTCTCACATGTGCTCCTGCCTTTTGATTAAAGAATTGGGTAGGGGTGACAAGTCTTGCCTTGTGCATCTTCCCTCTCAAACCCAATCTCCAACTGGACAATGCCATTCAACCTACCAAGATCTGCATCAAGTATTGCTATGTATTTGCATGATTGATTATACAACTAGACAAGATATCAATTTACATGGAGTCAAATTAGACCATTACTTGTGTTTCTAGAGCATGGAATACTATATCACTAGTTGACTAGTTGTGTAGTATGCTTTTGTAGTCCTATTAGGCTGTGTACAATAATTGTCTGTAGACCCAAACCATAAAATGGAGTATAGACCAAAAATTTCTGTTATGAAAATTTGATAATGCACAGGAACAAAAAAGAACAATAATTCATTCAAATCATAGAAGCAAAACTTGTAAACATAAAGCCATAGAAACATGAAGATAATTTGAATCCATTACAATCATTTGCTTTTACAAATCAAGGATAAAACCTTTGACAAGGCCGACTGATTGGAGTTACATCAGATACATATATGTTTCTTTGCACTAACTTTTGCTTAGCATGGCCAAATCAATGTCACCATGAGTTAACATGCCAAAACTTCTCTCAGGCTCTCGGCACTGGTCATCATTTACTACTTTTCTTTACACATCGGAACTATGAAGGCAAATAACATAGAACCACAACCTAAAGAAAACACTAGGACGTGATAATAAGAGAATATTTATGATCTGATACTCTAACGACAAGCAAATTTCAGATAATTCTGAAAAGCTCTGGTAAGGGCGTAAGGTTGCCATGCCTCATTTGCTGAATTCAGAGCCAAGGTTTGGCTTCAGGGCAGCATTCGGCCCTAGTCCAAGCCAAGCCTGGTTCTCAAACTCCTTCTTGACTGGTGTTGCATCTGAAGGAATCGGTGAAGTGACGCCTTCCTAGCAATCGGCATATCTAGAAGACAGAAAAGATTTTATGAGTAATCAGCATAGTAAGATTGAGCAAGGTGCACCAGGCAAATCGATAAAGGGCAGGGTAATTACCAGAAGTGTTCGGGCGAGCAGGTTTCTGAGCATCAGCCGGAGCAGCAGGCAAACTAGTCTCTGTGGCCGGCACGGCCGTCTGGACCTTGGTGCTGTCTGTAACAGTTGTGGGTGCAGAGACGTTCTCAACGACGGGGTTGCCCTTGCTAGCCAGCTGCATCAGGCCCTTTGCCTTGTCGGCAGGGAAGTCGTTGAACACGAGCACCTTCCCACCGTAGAAGATGGTCAGCTGCTGCTTCTCTTGCTCCCTGAAATTTATTTGCAGACAAACTCTTAAGCACACTTGCAGACTAGTACCACTTAAGTTTTGCAACAGCTGCCTACTGTATATCTTCACTGGCAAGGCGAAACATATGGATCCAGCTTAAGGTCGATTAGCTACGCTATGGAGTCTGAGCAACCTAGTCTAGCAGCATAATGCGTGCTTTTTGTTCCATCGAAGAAGAGGGTATTTCAACCCAGGGAGCAGTTTGTTGCAACTACATAGAATCAATTCTCACAATCACTCTCCGCTAGATCTCGATTCAGGCCAAGAACAAAATCATTTTGCAACATCCAGTCCCGATTCAGAAAAACTGAACAGATAGAAAGGTTTCAGGTCTCGACACCTGACTCTTGTCAGATTCACACGAGACTAGTAGGTGCGAGAGGTGCACAAGGCTAAAAATGGAGTAATAGTAGAGGAAAGTAGCGAGGTCCAGTACCTAGCAGCATCAGAGGCCGCTGCATCCTGCACGGCGCCCAAGCCGGCGCTCTGCGGGAACAGCTCCATGGTCTCCGTCTTCCTCCGGCCTCCTCGCCGTCCGCTACGGGCAAGGTAATCTTCGCCTCGGCCTCAGCTGAAACACAAACAAGCTCAGATCAGAGAGCTGTACCCCTCAACTCGAGCGACCCGATTTGAAATCGACCAGAAATCGAAGCACAAACACAACAGATCTCGCACGAAACGCAACCCCGAAACCTCACAAACCAAAAAAAAAAGCGGCCCTGAGCTCTAATAATCAGCGGCCAAATCCTCAGACCGCCGGCTCACCTTTGTTGATTCCGAGGCCGAGCTCGGCCGGGGCGGCGCCGTTCTGGCGGACGTAGCGGCTGAGCAGGCTGCAGGCCATGGCGAAGCTGCTCGCCCTCTCCCCTTGCCTCGCGGAAGCCGCCATCTCCTCTCTCCGCTCCACCTCCGAAATCCAAATCCCCGCTCCTCCAAACCGAACGAACGAACGAACGAACGACCGAGCTCGTGGTGAATGTTCTCGCAGCGGTGGTTGCTTACTTTCTCGCGCGCGATGCTGCTCTTGCGCTGTGCTCCTGTGTGTACGCGCTTGTTTATAAGGGAGGACTCGCTTTCTTCTGCTCAGGAAATTGAAATCTAATCCCACGATGCAAAACCTAATTATTTACTCCTGCCACCCTTCCGTGAGCGAAATGATTAATTTAAGTTGGGCGCGGGGGGACGCCATGATTGCTCGAGTTTTCGCACGTGGTTTCCGTGGTGGAGGAGGTGGGGCTTTCGGGCCCGGCGCCTTTCAAAATTCTGTCTCTTTCTTTGATTTTTTTTCTTTCTTCCGCGGAGTGGGGCCCGCTATCCCATGTGCGCGGGCTTAACCACGCCGAACGCGATCGTGGAATGTACTGTAGCGCAACACGATCGCCGGGGGCCCAGGGTGTTCGAAAGGAAAGAGCACGAGCGTGAGGGTGATGGTGTTGGGTCAGATCGGGTGTTGACCTGACCCTAGCTCGTCTAGGCTTACTCTTTTTTTTTTTGACAATTGTCTTCAGTTACTTGCAATCATATTTATCCCCGAGAAAGAAAAACATGCAATCATATTTCTAGTGGTTTTCCGTTTCAAGAAAAATTTCTAGTAGCTTTATGGTTAACTTTAGAAATCGGTTTTAAAATAGTGGTTCTACTGCTTTGTAATTTCTATTTCTTTGAGGGCCTTTCTTTAGTCGTGCTGTAACAGCTGTTTTCACTAGCAAATAAAAAAAGTATGCAATTTTAGGGGAAGTTATCTGAGCTTTTTTTATAGGAAATAGTGAAAGGACAAGGATGTCGCCTAGAGGGGGCGTGAATAGGCGATTTAAAACTTTTCCGGTTTAGTCTTGATAATTGCGGAATAAAACTAGGTGTTTAAATTAACAAGCCAACAACCTAAATAAACTAGGCTCACTATGAGCACCAACAACTTATGCTAAGCAAGACAAGCAACAAGGTGATAGCAAGATAGAATACTTCAAGCACGAAGGGTATCACAATGTAAAGTGCATAAGTAAAGAGCTCGGGTATAGAAATAACCGAGGCACGCGGAGACGAAGATGAATTCCGAGTTGCTCCTTTTTAGGGGAGTACGTCTCGTTGGAGAGGTGTGAGGCACTGATACGTCCAAAACGTATCTATAATTTTTGATTGTTTCATGCCATTTTTATGCTTTTAGCACTTGTTTTATATTAAGTTTATTATTTATTTGGACTAACCTACTAATAGTTGCAAAAGTGCACAATGTTCTTGTTTTACTCTTTGATGTGTAGAAATTATCAAGAATACAAGAGGAAACCTTGTTGGAGTCGAATTGGGACTTTCCTGAAATCTGTCTGAGAACTTTTTACGAAGATTGCCAGTTTGACCCTCGAAGATGACGTCAATGGAGACCTGGCTTACGAAAGTTGTCACAATTTTCCATACGAAGATTTTAAGCCCGAGATCAGCCCAATCGGAGTTCGGACGCGGCCTGTAGGCCCGTTTTGGTGGAACCCTAAAAGGGGGTGACGGAAATCCGAGAAGATATATAAAGGGAGGAAACCTAATTCGTGGAGGACTCCTCCACCCACGAATTTCAGCCACCAAAAGCCACGTTTTTGCCTCCCCCATGGATCCCATCTCCATGGGGGAGGGCTCCCAAGAAGCCATGAAGGAGGGAGGCTAAGGGGCGGCGCTCCCCAAGCTTGCCGGCGGCGGGGAAAGGAGTTCCCCGCACCGCCGCGCCGCCGCGCTGCCCCTCTCCGCCGTCTTCACCGCCATCTCCATCACCATCTCCTCCTTGTATTCAGTGGTTCATCCTCCCACAAACCTCTGTACCGTCCTATGTAAACATGGTGTTTGATGCTATAATATTTATCCTATGATTTACATCATGTTTCCGTAGTTTATTTGTCTTTTGATTGCTTAATTGAATGCATGAGGTTCATTAGAGTTGTATGTCTATATGGTGCTGTCCTTTGGTGTCCATTATATTTGTGCGCGCATGGATCAAACACCCTAGGGTTGGTAGTATTTGTAACGAAGCGGGGGAAGTTCTGCCGGAGTGACAGAAACCTGAGAACGCGAACCGATTAGTTGCACGTATGGGAGTAAGAGGACCTTGAACTTAAGGCTATGGTTGGGGAAACCTTAATGCATTGTTAGTATTTGCGGATGCTTGCTAACAATCCAATCATATAGTACTTGTAATCCCAAGTAGTGGAGTGCATGTATATTTAGCCTCTCCCACATAGAAAACTGCATCGAAGACAATGAACCAAGTACCTTCACTAATTAATCTTGGACAAAGCCACCACAATTACCACCACTTTTCCACACTCATGGTACTGTTAGTATATGGTTACTTAGTGTATTTATTGCTGCAGCACTAACATTTACTTTCTTGTATTTATTATCTTGCAAAACTATCTCTCATACCCGTATTTGTCTAGTTTTATTTCTAGATAATGCAAACGTTTAGTGTGCGTAGAGTTGTATCAGTGGTTGATAGAACTTGAGAGAATACTTATCCTACCTTTAGCTCCTCGTTGGGTTCGACACTCTTACTTATCGAAAAGGCTACACGCGATCCCCTATACTTGTGGGTTATCAAGACCTTTTCTGGCGCCGTTGCCGGGGAGCCATAGCGTAGGTTAATGTTCTTGTGTGCACTTGTTTGCTTTATCTCTAAGTAGTTTTTATTTTCAGTATTAAGTTGTTCTTTATCTTACTATGGATAGGGAATGCGAATTACAAAAAAAATTAGGTGTAGTTGTTATCTAAAAACGTTTTCAAAAAGAAAAGTGATTGGAAAGATGAGTAATGGTTAAATGGGGTCGACCTATGAAACCAAAACAAATCTTTCCATGGAAGCTTTTCATTAAAAACATGTAAATATTGTAAATATTGTGTATATACCTCTGTACATAAAAATAAAATGCTAATTATAGTCTTTAGTTAATTGAAAGTTGATAGTTTTACTTTGCTGTCCAGAAACAGATTTTCTGTGCTCCACCGTATTAAATGTTTAAAATCACCAGAACGTGATCTTGATCTGAAATTTCTTGAGTGCAAAGTGATGCTTATTAGCTTTCTTTCATTAGACTAACTTTTTCTGATTTAAGGTACGTAGATAGGTCGAAAAATTCGATCTTTACTGACTGTTCTGTTTAGACAGATTTTGTGCTTCTCTGTAAATAAAATCGTGATAAATCTCAGAATAGTATTTTGACTTGAAAATTTTTGTGCATAAACCTGAGATTATTATCTTTCTTTCATTAGACTAAAGTTTTTCGATTTGAGCTACTTAACTATCTCGTTGAATGCCATCTTTACGGACTGTTCAGTTTTGACAGATTTCTTTGTTTATTCAATATTGTACTTGGTGTTGTTAGTTTCATTAGTTTTTCGACGGACAACGGAAATCATGAACACCTTAGTATATACAGTGGCTAATGTTGAGTAAAAATTATAAAACTTGTCAATGCTTGAACATGAGTGGATTTTATTTAATGAGTACTAACCCTACTAATGAGTTTTGTGAAGTTTTATGTGGATGTAGCTTATAAGATCTAATCAATATGGTGATATGAGATGAATAAGAAGACGCAAGAGCTCAAGCTTGGGGATGTGTAGGTGCATCCCAAGAACATATTCAAGAAGATACAATCATCTAAGCTTGGGGATGCCCGAGTCATCCCCCTATTCATCAACTAACATGAGGTTGTCTCGTTCATACTCTATATTACCCGTCCACATGATATGTATTGTCTTAACTTGTATTATAATTGCTTTTATATGTCTTGGTTTTACCTTCTTTAGTTTTATTAGGCTCCTTATTTGGTTTCGATTGCTTCTTTACTTTCACTTATAAATTCAAAAACAAAAATATTTTCTTTTGTTTTGCTTCTTTGTTTGGTTCTTTATTTTAATTTTATTTGGGTTTTACTTTTGATTTTTTTTAGAGTTTTCCTTGCTGTAGCTAGCATGTTTAGGTCTTGCTTAGCCTCTGGTTTTTAGTTTATCAAAAATAAAGTACCAAGTTTTATCCATTTAGCTTAGTTGATACATATGTAAAAAGTGATTTTCTGTTTTCGGTATCTACTGCTTATTGCGCGATTTTTCATATTTTACTGGAAGCTCTAAAAATCACGAAAAATTACTGATGTTGTAGCACCTAATCCTCTGCATGTACAAAAATTGGCTAAAATTTCGGGCATGTTTAAGTGCACCTAAAAATTGCGTTTTCCAGCTGCTGTTTTTCTGGACAGATTCTGACTTTTGTTGCAAGAGTGGCCTCTTTTCGTTTTCATTTGATTTTTAATGGTTCTTACCTTTCATTTATAAGTTGGCCATTTAAGCAACCTTTCTGTAACTTAAAAACAAAATTTTATTTGGTTTAATAGTAGCACTTGGGAAATATTATCTATTGTACTAATGTCTAACCGCAGAAAAGAATGGGAAAGTTTTTGTGTTGAAGTTTTTTCACAGAGAATGAAGGAACACCAAACTATGGAATATTGAAGAATTACCAAAGTCATAAGCTTGGGGATGTCCCCGCATCCCTCTTCATCAATAACCCCACGGTTTGCAAACCTTTAAACTTTATAGACTAATGTTTGCATTGAGATATCTTTATAGATCGAGTCCATGAAGAAGTTTGGAGTTCATGTGTTGGACTCTAGAAGAGTATATGATGACCAAGGTTCTATCCAAGGATTTATATATGAAGAATGGTCATGTGTAGAGATGAGCTTATTGCAAGAGTGGCTTGGAAAAGAAGATTGAGTGAAGATTCATGTTTATCTCCAAGCCATCATCATATCAAGACAAGAAGTATATGAAGCGCAAGTGGATTCTTGAAGACGGAGCTTAGCGAGGCTCTCCCATAATGGAGTATGGGGGAGCATTTGGAGATGTCTTCATCAAGCATGTGCTAGCAAGCGCAATCAAGAAAGGTGGTCCACTTGAAGAGATCAAGATCGTCATCATCTAGCTCAAGTGGAATGCGCAAGGCAAAGGTATGATCTTGATAGGTTTTCTATTTTACCGGTCTCATGTTGTTAGTGGGAGACCGGGTTATAGGATAGACGGCGTACTATCAAGAGGGGCTCTCAAGTGAGTAACTTGATCGCATCTTTGTGGAGAGCTCAAACCTTTGCATTCTTGGCATATCATCTTTCTTGGTTCTTATTTGGCTTTTATCCATGTGAGAATTTAGAGCTTGTGTTCATCTCCATACCAAGCTCTAGTTCATCAAAAACGGGTTTCAAGTGAATATCTTGTGGTGTTTTTGATGTTGGAGGTTTTACCGGTTCGTCGTTTCTAGAGAGGTCAAACTCTCTCTTTGTGGTCTCCTCCTCACATGATGGACTATGATGTGTATATGCATGATCTTGTAGTGCTTGTGATTATCTTCGGAACAAGCCCAAGATCATTGAAAACGGAGTCCGGATGAAAACTTGTTTGCATTCTCGGCTTTGGAAATATTATCGGTCCACTTCAAGATAGGGTCCACACCTTCCCATGTGTGGTATCCCCTCTATATTTGTGACCCTTAATATTTCCACTTTTTGTAGGCTTGCTCTTGTCGTTACCTTTCCAACACAATTGGATTCACCTGATTTGGAGTTCGGACGAGAAAGTTATTGCATTTCAGGATTTGCTGCTCTGCTGGTTTTTCTGTCCGGAGTCTCCGTGGTTTTCGGTCCGGAGTCTCCGGCCCCTGGTTTTGAGGCTAAGTGCCTCGCGCACGGCGCTTGCGGTATCGAGGCCGGAGTAGGTCCGGAGTTTCCCCGGAGTTTTCGGCAGGGCCGGAGTTTCCGCCCTCAAGGTCCAGAGTTTCCGGCCCATCTGGTTTTTCTGCGTTGAAGAGCTTCGCGGCGGCAGCCGCTGTTTTGAATCCGGAGTTGGTCCGGAGTCTCCCCGGAGTCTCCGCCCAGACCGGAGTCTCCGGTGTTAGTTTTCTGCAAACGGTTTTTCCCTGCTCTCCCCGGTCCGGAGTCTCCGCACTTTTGGTCCGAAGTCTCCGCACGGGCCGGAGTCTCCGGCCTCCGTGGTCCGGAGTCTCCGGTCTAAGTGGCTGCAACGGCTCTTTTTCTGGGAGGGGTATAAATACCCCTCCACCTACCTTCAGCCACTCAACTCTTCCAAGCACGTTTTTTCCCCTTCTCTCTCCTCCATTGTTGACCTTGGAAAGCTTGCCCCTCTCCCAATTCCTCCCATGATTCTTGCATATCTTTGAGGGATTTGAGAGAGGAGATCTAGATCTACATTTCCACCAATCCATTCCTCCTCTTAGTGAGGGGAACCTAGTAGATCTTGATCTTGGAGTTCTTGGTGTTTCTCCTCCTTTGTTCTTCCTCTCTTATTCCCCCATAAGCATTTGTTGCTTTGTTGGAATTTGAGAGTGAAGGACTTGAGCACTCCGTGTGCTCTTGCCATTGCTTTTGTGCATCGGTTTGCTCTCTCCACGAAGATTCGTGGAAGTGAAAGTTCGTGAGTTTGTTACTCTTGGGTCATTGGACCCTAGACGCCTTTTTGTGGCGAGTGGCGCCTTTTGTGGCGGTGCAAGGCCTTTTGTGGCTGCTTGGGAGCTCCCGATCCTTTTGTGGGTTGTGCCTCAAGTTTGTTGTAAGGGACTCGATTTCCGCCCAAAAGGAAATCAATAGTGGAAGGTGAATCAAGCTTTTGGGCAAGGTTCATCGGAGAATAGGGTGAGGCCATTTGTGGCATCTTGAGTTTGATACTCACACCCCTCCAACGAGACGTACTCCCCTAAAAAGGAGGAACTCGGGAATACATCGTCGTCTCCGCGTGCCTCGGTTATTTCTATACCCGAGCTCTTTACTTATGCAATTTACATTGTGATAGCCTTCGTGCGTGAAGTTATATATCTTGCTATCACTTTGTTGCTTGACTTGCTTAGCATAAGTTGTTGGTGCACATAGGTGACATAGTTTATTTAGGTTGTTGGCTTGTTAATTTAAACATCTAGTTTTATTCCGCAATTAGCAAGACTAAACCAGAAAAGTTTTTAAACGCCTATTCACCCCCCCCCTCTAGGCGACATCCTTGTCCTTTCATTCTTGATGAAGACTTCTCCAAATACTCCCCCATACTCTGTTATGGGAGAGCCTCGCTAAGCTCCGTCTTCATGTATCCATTGCAAGATTCAATCAAATGATATCTTCCGAGATGGATCATATTGAACTTGCACTTCATAATCTTCTCTCTCTTCACAAAGATGATGTCTTGAATCCTTCAAGACATACTTGTAATATGCTCAACTCTACACATGACCATTCTTCATATAAACCCTTGAAAGAGCATTGATCATCATGTAATCTTCTAGAGTCCAACACATTTACTCCAATCTTTTCCTATGGACAAGATCTACAAGTATATCTAAATGCAAACATTAGTCCATAAGGATTGTCATTAATTACCAAAACCACACATGGGGCAACACATGCACTTTCAAATAGCAACTTGGGCCTCTGCACCAACTAAGAATGCATACATCCACATTATCGCTAATCTGTCAAAATTAACAAAAAGAAGAAGTGAAAAAGGGATGCATCATCGCACACTCCCAAACACAAAACAAGCAACATTCGAGCCCCTTGTTACCCTAGGTCGGAGGCTAACAAGGGATGATCCACATGCTAACAACTATGCGACGATGAGTTGTAGAGAAGCCTCGTCTTAATCTACCACCATGGTTGATTGCCATCACCACGACAACACCCACACCCGCAAAGCGTATCACGTCACTACCAAATGGTTGTTGTCAGCATGCGACCAGATCGGCGAAAACAAATGCCTGAGCGACCGTCAAAATGACAAGTCGAAGGGTCTTGGGTGGAGATGTGCATCACTCTAAACAAACCAACTCAAGATGACCATCACACAACATGGCCGATGAGGAAAATGCGAAAAAACCCTCATGGCATCTGCCATCGGAGTTGCCAACCATTGCGATATCACCGACCACCATAGGATCCTTATGAGCAGGACATCCAATGATCTTAAAACGCTAGGCTGCCTCCAACATCTATGTCATCACATCTCGAGAGTAGATACGCCTATAAGGCAGAGCCACGAGGAATAAGAGTCCACGTCGCCAGTGATGGAGCTAGGGCCCGACAACCCTGGGCAGAAAATTTTCAAAATGGAATGGTAGGATGAAAAGAAAAAATCAAAAGGAAGTGTGGAAAAAATGACAAGAAGATATTGGAACATCAATATGAAAGAGATGATAGAACCATAAGTTCATTTTGGACATGGAATTAAGAAATGGAATCCGAAAATGGTTTTACATTTTGGCTACCGGGCTCTGCTCAAAATTGTTGAAGTAATATCAAGGCATAAGTTGGTGATTAGAATTTTATATGGGCAAATGTATGTCGATGTGGTGGCCCCTAGGCGCACGTGGCGACCTAGGGAACGAAACGATATGTACCTGAGCTAATAGTCCAAGTATGGACAAATCTCTCCAAAACTCGAGGGAGCCTTTTCTGAGAAAAAAAATCAAAGCTTGAAGAAAATCTAAAAAAAATCTAAACGTAGAAAATGTTATATTCTACCAACATGCAAATCTTAATTCTAAATATTTTGTATTAGCGCAAACATGAAAAAATCTGACACATGAAGTGAATGTTGCAATATTTTAAACCATCAAAACATGTTTGATTTTTTCTTTTTCTATAGCTGAAAATATGAGTTATTATAAGTCAAAATTCGCACATCGGTAGAACGCATCATTATCTACATTTATGATTTTATTTAATCTTCAAAATACCAATATCGATTATTTCCATAGAAACGGGCACCATGGACCGGGCTCCATTTGTGGTTTCCGTTTATTTGAAAGTTTCAAAAAGGGGACAAAAATCCTAGATGTAGATAGTGATATGAACTACAATTGTGCAAAATTTTAACTTGAAATTCGTTATATTTTGGCTGGGAAAAAATGAAAAATTGGTAGATCTCGATGGTGAATAGTACACCGTTTCAAAAACTTTTAAAAAGTTGCCCTAGTTTTCTTTTTCGTAGCTTAAAATACAATAAACTATGAGTCAAAATTTTACACGCTTGAAGCTTTCTATATCTAAGATTGTTTTCTCGATGTTTGAAAACTCAAAGTGCCTTTTTAAAAAAAAAATTCAAAACCGAGCTCCCTTAAGCTCGGGCTTCATTTGCAGTTTCTGCTCCGTTGCAGCCTATTGTGCTTTCTTTTGATGTGATGGGTCGGTACGTATGAGCTTCTTCTGTGTGTTTGCATATATGATGTAATTAGGATGAATCAACTTTATCTAAACGACTAAACCCATGAAGCTAGGTTTGGCAAACTAAATATCGACTCATGCTCAATCAGTACAGTTGTATTTTGTTCCCTACAAGTACGATAACTTTCAAACTATAGCTGGCCTAACCGCCAAACAGTACTGGCCTTATTTTTATCTATGTGTCTACTTTCCTTTTAACTATCCTTACCTGTATTTCTTTCAAACATAATTTAAACACCGTTCCGGACATACAGATGGCATGCTGCTTTGTAATGTATCTACTATTATTATTACTACGTGATTTAGCCAAATAAACATGTTGGAGCCAAAGATTCGAACAGGCTTGGTGGATCAGTTTAATTAGCGCTAGAAAGCGAGCTTTCAGAAAAGAAAGTCAAGATAAGTACTCCCTCCGTATCAAAATATAAGACTTTTTAGCCTTTTTCTGCACACATGTATCTAGACATGTTTTAGTGCAAGGTTCATGTAAATCTTGCACTAAAATATGTTTAGATAATTTGTGCAGAAAAAGGTTAGGAAGTCTTATATTTTTATATTTTGATACGGAGGGAGTATATAGGTAGCCAAAGCATTTGATCACAGTAGCGAGTAGAACTACTGTCCAAGTGGCGGATGTCTAAACCATCTTTACGAGGATACGTAACCTATTCAAACTACCTTTGCGAGGATATTAGTGTTGTGTTTGTCGGCACGAAACTTCCTGCCTCGTCAAACAAAACATTGTTGTCGTTTTCAACCAGTCTATCGGATATGGTGTCCTTTATTCCAACCTATCGAGGTGCTTTGGTGAAATAATTTTCTATGTAGTGTTTTATAGCACAATGGAGTGGATGTACACCAAGACTAAAAAATATATCCACGTGATATATTCCATCAAACAAACAAAAAAAATCGAAAAATATCCCATACATATGCAGTGCAATTCGCGCACACAATTGAAAATTTGAAAAGCACTACATTTGAGAAACGTCTGGAAACCAAGCTCCATGATGACCCCTATTTTGAGAATTTCAAAGTTGACAACATTCGTAAGTTCCAAAAAAATCAGAACAAAAATTATAGGTGTAACAAAAATCATAGGTTTAGATAATCTTAAAATCTAACAACGTGGAAAATCTCAATCTAAATGAAATTTTTAAAAAAGTTTGAGAATGTGCAATCTTCAGTGGACACAGATCCAAACATTTGTCATTTTGTTTAGACTAAAATATAATGATTCTATGCAGACAAATGGCTCAATTTGAAACTCGTGAGCATTTGTCCGCTCTCTCGAAAGGACTTGAGTAACTCTAAAACACTAAATCATGTCTAGATACATACAAATTTGGTTTAGGTTGAGACATCCTTTTGTGTACGGAGGGAGTACAATATTAGGCAAACCGCTGCATCTTCAGCTCATGGTTTACTCAGCAGTTAACGAAGCACAAGTAGCTGATTAAGTATGGATTATCTTAAGAGAAGTAGTACACTACAGGTGGATCAGCTGGACCAAATTGCCTCCTTTATCTCGAGTAGACGTGCACCAAGGAGACAAAATATGCGTGATTAATTCTTAATTTTACATTTGGGGATTAGTCATGGACAAGTGGGCAGTAGAAAAACGACATGTGACCTAGCTCGGTCTTAGAATTCTACAAGAAACTCCCACTAATTGTTAACCAGTGCTCGTCCACACTCACCAAATCCGTTGAAAGCTACCTCCTGATTCAGATGGTAAATCTGTTGGATTTGTAGAAAATTATAAAGGTGTAAATGATGATGCGACAACTTACATTAATTTTAGCTACAGTGGACGTCAGTGTTAATTTTTTAATTATTTGGAAAATATTTTGTACTCTCTCGCAAGAGGAAGAAAAAAAAAGCGATCTTCAAACAAAAAAACCCAGTCAAACGAAGCTTCCGGTGATAAACGACGTTTGACTCGTGGGTGTGTCAGGGGCCACACGTCTGGACTTAGCTCGAGATGAACCTGTACTACAAGTCTACAAGACTACAACATTCTATTGCAAATATTGTTGGCTGAAGTGATGGAAGCATGCTCATCACACGATCCACACAGTCATCATCTACATTTCATCAACCTTCTCTTCGTGGAGAGGTTTGAAATCTTATTTCTGCGGTTTGAGCCGATTTTGTAAACCGCAGAACTGAATGTAGCGCCGGCCACGCGGGCCCATTTCGCAGTGGCACGCTACCGCACCAGCTCCCCCTCTCACTTTACGCTGCAAAGATGGATCACGTCCGTTCAATCGAACTTCACCTAGTTGGACGTTGCTAGATCGATCCCCAGGGTAGGCGGCGGAGCGAGGGCGCGCGGCGGCGGGGCTCGGCGAGCCTGTTCGGCCGCAAACTCTAGTGGCGAGCGCTTGACTGAATCAGCGGCCAAGCGGGCCACGCCGGCTTGCACTGCGGTATTCCCTGATCTCGCCTTGTTTCGGTGCTACAGACTGAGAGCCGCCACGGGCCACAACCGCGGCAATGGCAAGGGAAAACGAGGAGAGGCTGCCGCGGGGCGAGCAGCCCCTGAAATCCTCAATCTTAGTATGCTTAGGGTTTATTTATTTATTACCGTACGGCCACTTACTCTTCCTGCCAAAATTGCAGTATTTGTGATCTCAGCGTTAACCTGCCGTAAGTCGGAATGTCATATTCTGTCAGTAATGGTGGACATACTCTGAATCATGCTCTTGCTGAAAAGAACCGTGTAACAATTAATTCTGCTGAAATAATGTGCTTGCTATGTCTCGTGTACATAACCTATGTCGTCAAAATGCTAAATCTGCCGTTTTTCATGCTTCCAGTCCTTGTGTTTGTTACAGCCAGATATCCACTGTTGTTCCATTTAAATGTTTTTCCTTGATCGGTTGCTTTTAATCAGGTTCAGTGATTTCTGCCCACCTAAAGTTTAATACTGGCTCAGTATGTTAGAGTATTCTTGAGAACGGAAAGCTTGGGCTGCTCTGAGCAAGCCTTCACAATGAGGGTAACAATTACAGAAATACTTTTTGCTTCTTGCAGGATTTTTTTTATGTAACTTATCCTATTATTTCTCTGGTGGTCCTCTCTGTTAACTTGTCAAGTTTGCTCCATGAAGTGCAACCTTTAGTGGACGTTCTTCCTTCTTTGGCTGGTGCTGTCAATTTAAGGAGTGGATTGACGTCCCTCTATCGCCCTGCAGTCTTAACTTTCCTGGGTCAAGTCTCTGTAAAAAGAAACCACTCTCTGGAATTGCGCCTTTGCCCCTGTTGCTTGTCGCAGTGTCGTTTGAAGAGCTCAGATCACCAAGAACCAGGTGGAAGCTCCATTTGCAATGAGTATAGAAGCCGGTGCCTTCTGCCCTTGATCACACTAGCAGTTCGTACATCAAGCTGGAATGAGGCCAGAAAGATTAGCTTCAGGGAGTGTGTGAAGCTATGTGGGCTATTCCTTCAGTGCTTGTGCAGTCCTTTTTGCCGTGGAGAACCAGGATCCAGTGCTTCATCCAGAGCATAGTTCCTTACTGTCGAAGTGCCGGACCGGAGTTGTTTGAGTTCTCACTTATGTTGGTCAGTAATCTGGATCGGTCAATGACATTGCTACAAGTTCTTGCTGCAGTCATTTGAGTTTTTAGAGCTTTCAATGTCTGAGGATGCTCTCCTCACTTACACTAAGGCCAAGAAGGCTGGAGTTGAGCTGCGGTCGTGTAACTTCCTTTTGAAGTATTTAGCTGGGTGGAACCAAATCATGCATGCAAGGAGTTTGTCTGATGATATGAATGCGTCTGGTCCATTGCCAAATGTGTACTCTCATTCAGTTCTGATGAGTGCTTATACTCATGGACATAGGTTATGCTTGGATGAAGCTTTTGAGCTTCTTTGCAAACTATGTCACTTACCTCTATGGGCTATGCCCATACCAGACAGGTGACCTGCATGGGACTTCTTCGAATGCTGTGTCAGAGAGGCTACCCTTGTACTCCCTTCGTTCCAATTTAATTGACTTGCTATGCACCACATGTGGATGTATCTAGGCATGTAATTGCCTAGATACATCCACATGTGGTGCATAGCAAGTCAATTAAATTGGAACGGAGTGAGTAACAGTTATTGTGTTAATGCTGTGATTCATGGTTTCTGTCATGAGGGTTAGGTTCAGAAAGCCATGGAGATGTTTGACGGGATGAAGAACGGTGGGTTTGTTGCGGATGTCCATAGCTATAGTATATTAGTTGATGGGTTATGTAATAAAAGAGATTTGCAGGCTATGAAGTGCTTGTCGAAATGGCAAAAAATGGAATCCTACTCTGGTGAGTTATAGTTTGCTTCTGCATGGTCTTTGCAGACCTGGAAAGGTTGAACTGGCAGTTAGCGTCTGTAGGAGGCTCAAAGAACAAGTTGTCAAGCATGACCACATAGTTTACAACGTTTTATTGATGGTTGTTGCCAAATTTTGGATCTGGAGGCTGTCTATGACCTTTGCAATGACACATAATTTTATTCCAGATGCTTGCAGTTATACTAGTCTGATATATGCATTCTGTAGACATAGATACCTTAAATAAGCATTGGGAGTACTCATGTTTGACAAGGGAGTAAGCCCCAACGTTGTGACATGCACCATTCTAGACTTCTAGTGGCGGCTTCGGCCAAGAAGGGATGATCGATGAAGCCTTCCTATTCCTGGATAAAATACGCCATTTTGGAATTGTTCCCAACCTTTGTGTTTACAGAGTTATCTGTGCAAGGCCAATAGATGATGCGTGGGCCCTTTTTGCAGACATGATAAAAGTGACTATGTTCTTGATACTGTCATTTAAAGTATTATTGTTACACTGTGAAAGCTTTGAAATTACAGGATGCATTCAGGTTGTACCAGACTGCTGGATGAGGATACAAAACTTAATATAAATACATATTGCTAGCCTCATAAACTGTTTGTACCATGATGATAGACTTCCTGAAGCTTTGACATTGTCTAAGAATATGACTGAGGAGGTACTGACACCAGACATGATTTTTGTATCCCTCTTATTGAAAGCATTCAAACATGAAGGCAGCTTTGGCAATGTTTAGAGAGATGAAAAGAGGGTTTATCAGCAGATGCTTTTGTCTATACTTGTTTAATTCGCGGCTTTAGTAAAGTGCTTGCGATGGATGGTGCGCAGGGGTTGATGGAAGAAATGATTAATAAGGGGATCACACCTACTGTAGTAACTTATACAGATATCATAGTTGGGTACTACAAAATTGGAGATGAGAAAAAGAACATATGAAGTACAACAATGTTCTCCAGGCAGGCATTGCACCGGTCACCTGATGCCAAGCTGAGTAGTATATTGGTCTTTCACAATGATGGAGACGGTACTGAGGACACTCAGGAAGAGAAGGGCGTATCATAAGTTTCATGTAATGCTCTAGAACTTGGTGGATGACTACTTTCAACAACTCGCCCTTTCATGAATTGCACTGGTTGAATAACTTGGTATACAGTGAGGATCTCTCAGTGCTTGTAACCTTGTACAAGTGAGGCTGGAATTGCAATATATCCAAGTGGCCAAAAGATCTAAGCATTCAGGCTATCCCACGTATTCCTTAAGTTTTCTTGTTTGCTAGTGATCTCAGAAGCATATGAATGAGCTGAAAGGAGAGAGCAGCGCTGATTAATGAGTTCTGGCATGCATCAGACTACTGAAAGACCCAGCATCAGATCTGGACTGGTGCGTGTGTGTCAAGTGAAAAATGCTTGGCAGCATATAGGCTTCTCAGAGATATATCATAGCTGACAGTTCACTAGGTTTGCATCTGTTAAATAGTTTTGTTTCTGCAGACCTTATTTATGCCTAACGTTGCATCGAGTGATACAACCGCAAGGTTCACCGCTGGCCTCTGCATTCGAAGATGCACATATCTGTTGATATTCTATTTTCCATCAGCAGGTACATAGACTTTTGTGAATGAACACACCAAAGATGATCTTGATCTTCAGAGTTCAGAGTACTGCTCGAGAGGAAGAGGTAGAAGATTTTTCTCAGAATTTTGTGCAACAGAGTTGAACCAGTTTCGATCTCATTGGTGGTACTTGGCTCCAATGTGCTGGTGCAGGCTTTACTTGTAGCAGAAAGCATGGGAGAAGGTACTTGGCATGTCCTGAATAGAATTATGCAGAGACGAGGCTGGGAAACTTGTACGTTACTTTGTGCTCTCCTTCTCCTTTGGCATAATACGTTTTCGTGTTTGCTATATTATCTCTCTGATAAAAGAATCGTATAGCTTAGGTATCTGTCCGTGTTAACATTCATATGACCATCAGATCATGTACACAGCGATTCATGTTACAAAATAGTACAAGTGAACGCTGCCAGCTTGGCACAGTATTGAGCTAAGCAGCATGGTTGGTTAACAGGAGATCAAATTTGTATGGATAAATGTGAATCTAATACAAGTGTTTGGTTGGTTAGTTCCATGGGTTCTGCAAATAATTGATGGGTGAGACCTTCCTTTCCAAACATTGAATATTATCGGTACTTTCTAGTGCATTTTGTTTGTTCAAGAGCCAAAACATCAATATTGCTGCCATATCTGACCATATATATTTTTGTCTTGTGCAGCCAGGTACATCCGTACATGAACTGATGAACATGACATGTTGTTTCACAACAGGGAGCGCACATCATTTACACGACTATCTCATCTTGTTTACTTCATTTTCTTGGCTGTCAAGTGGCAATAAACATCTTTAAAATGTGGTAAGATACTGCATTCTAATTATTCAACCTGCGGCTACTTGTATAATGAAGAAGATGCAATAGGTCATCTGTTCTTGCAAATAACATATACCACAAAGGTTTATCAGGCTAACCCATCTCTGAATACCAAAAATGGCACTAGCCTTTGTTTGAGCACTATAATATTCACAGCTTGCACTAACAGATGTTGCTTCCAGCTCCAACTGCTTCTAGTCCAAATATCTACTTGTACATGGCTTTACAATGATGATGTAACAGAGGAACAACACTTTGTGATGATAGAGCTAAAGCGTGATATTCATGGATATGCTGTGGAATAAACCATGAGTTGAGAACTAGTTTGGCTTAAGGGCCATCCTTTATACGGGATAGAATATTGTTTTTTAGGGAAGGGAGAGAATATATATGATATATTTAAAAGGAAAATATGATGTCGAATGAACGGTTCTGCATGTTTATATGCGACATCATGTTCTTTTTTAAGGCTCGTTGGTACTATGCTTCCAGAAGATCAGAACAACATTTTTGCGATCTCGGACATGTAGTTCTTCCCTGCCCCTGGGCATTGATTGGCCAGTTCTAGTTTATGAGTTCACACGGTGAGGAGAGCAACAACATTCTTGGTTGATTTTGTTTTGTTAGGATGACTCCAACGGGCCGATGCAAACGGACGCGTGTTTGGTCCACGTTTTGTCCGTTTGGGTCGGCAACGGACGCGCGTCCGGCCCATGTCCGCCCCTCTCTGGCCACTACGCCCAACGGGCCGACGCATTGAGTCCGCCCCCGCCAGGAATTTGAGGTTTTGGAGCATTTTGATCATTTTCATAATTTTGATCACATTTAATCATCTAGACAACCAAATTAAACATAGATTGACACAGTAAATCAAACACATCACATAGTACCAAAAGAATATTGCCATGACGGCTTACAACATCCAAAATATAACAAAGTTCCGGCCATCTCGGCCATGTTTTTTTTGGCCATCTAGGCCATTGTCCAACGCCGGCATACAACTAAAACTACCGTTCTTCATAGGGGTGAAGGCCGAGAGATCCATGTCCATGATCCTGGCCTCCTCTTGGCGTAGGGCGAGCTCAAGGTCCTTGCCCTTCGTTTCGGCCTCCTTTGCTCTTGCCTCGGCCTCCTTGGCCCTAGCCTCGGCCTCCTTGCCTCTCGCCTCGGCCTCCCTTGTTCGTGTCTGCGCATTTGCCTCCTCGATATCGAGCTTCTTCCTCTGCAATTCAAAGTAGAGTTTGGCAGCGGCCTCTCTCTCTTGGCGGTCCCTCTCTTTCCTCTCCTCCTTCTTGTCGCATGACTTGTCCTTTTGGGATAGGAACCCGTTCAATGTCACTTGCAACGCAAGGGTTGTTGCATCGCGTTTCGCCTCGGTCTTCGAGTTGTTCTTCCCCCTTGGCCTCCCTTCCTTCTCCGATGGGTCCTCTCCCTTGGCAACTGGCTTCCCACCATTTTTTAGGGAGGCGTAGAGGTCCTTCCATTTCTGCTGGTCCTTGAGCACCTTGTAACAATGGGTCAAGGTGAAGGTCTTCCCATGTTGAGCCTTGAATAACTCTAAAGCTTGCAAGACCTATGCATGCAAGGGTATGACGATCAAAATCAAGGGAAGAGGAATATGAGCACAATGCATAAGAAGAGAAGACGGATTACCATTTCTTTAACTCCATAGCCACTTTGAGTCCGGGCTTCAATGTTCTCAACGGGGCCGCAAAACTTGCACATCTCTGCTTGGATGTGGAGCCACCTCTTCGAGATAGAGGTCTTGGTCCGCTCCGTGGCTATGTTTCTGGGCGGAAGGATTCTACTTTCATTGTAGTGCTTCATGAACCGGCCCCAATAAGCACTCCCTTTTTGCTCCGCCCCGATGATTTGGTTAGTCCCAACCTCGATCCAGGACTCGCAAATGAGCACGTCCTCCACCGCCGTGAATGAGGCACCCCTTTGGCTAATCTTTCTCTTCATGTCCCAGGCTTGGGTATCGAGTTCGTCTTGGAAAATCGGCTCATCATCGATGTCGATCGCATCGATGCCAGTGGGCGGAACTTCATCGTCTCCGGCGGCATAATCGTCGTGGGCATAGGTGTTGTTGTCTCTGGTCATGTCCTGGAGGACGTCCTCCCCTTCCGCCTTGTCGTAGTACCTTGCGTCCCCCGGCGAGGGCCTGGGCATTTGGCCGAACAGGTTACGGCGGTGGACGACAACAGCCGGGGCTGCTGCACGCGTGGCCGCGGTCTGCGGCGCCGACGAGTGTCCGGCCAAGGGTGTCTCGATCGAGGGTGGCGGCGGGCGCGTTCAGATCAAGGGTAGATACCTCGAGGGTGGCGGCGGGCGCGGATTCCCCTACCTCGGGTGAAACCCGCGGCGTGTTTCCCGGCAGGTACCCGTACGCAAGCGAGGGAGCCGTCGCGGAAATTCTCGACCTTGGCGGTCGGGGCGCCGAGCCATTGGAGCTGGCCGCCGCAGCCACGGCCGCGGCCGCGGCCACTCCAACGGGCGACACCATACCAATGAGGAGGAGGGCAGCGGTGGCGGTCATGTTCACGAGGTCAGATTCCTTGTCCTGGCCCTTCTGCTCAGCGGCGGCCTTCTGGGCGGCGTCGATCCTGTCTTCCTTTAACCTCCTCCTCCGGTCGCCCCGCTTCTTGGTCTCTAGGGCCCTCTGCTCCGGCGTGAGCTCCTTCTTTGGCTTCTTTGGAGCTTCGGGCACGAAATTGAGTTCGCCCTCCTCGGCGGCCGGCACAGCGACGAAGTTGCGGCGGCGGCTGGGTCGGCCATGGCTAGGGCAGGAGCTCGAGTGGGGTTTCGGGAGAGCGAAGGCCGAGACTATGAATTTTGTCTCTGATGGGCGGGCCCTGGGCGGACTAGAGGAGGACAGAAAAGAGGTCCGCGCGCGTCCGCGCCGACGCAAACCTGACCCAAATTTTGGCCAAGAATGGGTCGCCGCAGACAGGAAAACGGACACGCGGTCCGTTTGCGTCGCCCCGTTGGGCCGTGTTTTTGGCTACCGCGGACAGGATCGGACGCGTGCGGACTCGATGCGTCGGACCGCTGGAGTCATCCTTAGTTCATCATGAATTCCATCCGTAAAAAATACTCCCTCCGTCCCTTAATAAGATGTTATTACAACCAATACAATATTATATTGTTTGTAATAACATCTTACATTATGGGACGGATGGAGTATAGGATTTTTTGTCCTGCTCTGTTAAGAAATGGGACTCATTCTGTTCACTTGAAAAATATTGAATTCTCCCCCAAAAGTATCACCACAAAGAAACAAACAAACTATTGGGCATCATCTGTAACCAATGTTCTGTAATCAAATACTTCTATTGCGAAGAGTAATGCATAAAATATCCTAGACTTGTTTCTTTTTCTTGGAACAACCTCCGACCTAATGCAGTAGCAGCCAAGAAAAACAGTTTAGAAATAGTAGGGCTGCAAAGGAAGGAAATCATCGTGAGTTTTCATGGCTGACAGTACATAACTCCGAGGCCAACGAGAAGGGAAGATCCTATGGAATCTCCCTTTAGTCCCAACCTCTTTTGCGTACGAACGCGACTACTCCCTCCGTTCCAATTTAATTGACTTGCTACCAAATATGAATGTATCTAGACAAGTTACATATATAGATACATCCATATGTGGTGAATAGCAAGTCAATTAAATTGAAACGGAGGGAGTACAATTCAAGCGGTGCCAGCATTTGCTGGGAAGCAAAAGTCGTGTGGCACGGTTTCTGTCCAAGAATATGCTTCTTGCCTGATTCGGTTTCTAGTCTCCACTCTTTCTCTATCCGTGTCCTCCCAGGACCAATGAGGCAACGACCCCTACCAAAATCACTACGTCCACTCCGGGCTTCACTCCGCTCACTAGGATTTCCAGTTTGGCACTTGGAGGGTGACACCGACAAAAAGGCACTCTAGAACGAACACCTTTTTATATATAGATCAACGCACACGCCCCGACAATGTGGCTTTTCCTTAAGAAGAAGAGAATTGGTCAGCTTATAAGGAAATTGGTCGAAACACAATACAACTCGACACATGCGCTGACCCTGAGGTTGTGCTCCAAACGAGCTGAAGAAATTGCCATCCAAGTGACAAGAGTTGTCACCCTACTACAAGTAGAGAGCTTTTAGAGCCGACGATCTGGCTTACACACCAGCCTCAAGGTCGCGCATCAGACGAGCCGACGAATTTGCCACCCACGTGACCAAAATCGATACCCAAACGCACGACGGTGATTTCTTGAGCCACCGCTTCGACTTCATACCAACCCTGAGGCGATGCCCCGCCTAGCGAACGATGAATTGTCCGTCATCGCAAGGCGCTGTCACATGAAAATCAAACCTCCAAGACGACGCCTTCCAGGGGAATCCAATGATAAGTTACACCAATGCCCACTCTGACCAAGGCCTAAACGAACACACTTGTATATACATGAAGGTGAATTGTGTTCGTCGCAGGACATGTTAAGGGAAAGATTTTCGTCACAGTGTAGTCGACTCCTTGAGAAAATGCAAGTAAGCCAAGCTGAAAATAAAACCATGTAATCCTTTTCGCAAAGAAAAGAAAACAGGTAATCCTCCGGGTGCCCGTAGCTCGCCCCTCCCTCAACCACACCGCCCCACGCTCTACGGCGTGGTCTCGCCACGCTAAGCATATGCCGTAAATATTCCAAGAACATCACTCTCCTCCTCCTCTTCCCGTCCAACGCTCACCTCACAACCCACGTACGAACCACCGCCTATATTATGAGCACTCATCGCCGCTTCACCCCTCACAATCCACAAAACACAAACACCTTTTCACTTTGTGCCTGAGGTGGAGACGAGATTTGTTAGCAGCTAGCTAGAGATAGTTTGGGGATTAAGCAGAGGGTAGCTGGTGATCGATTGGTAAATTGGCGGCATGAAGCATGGCAAGTGGCACAAGAGGCAGGTCGAGCAGAGCCTCCCGGCGTGGAGGGACGAGTTCCTGCGCTACAAGGAGCTGAAGCCCATCATCAGCGCCGTCTCCCGCCGCCCGCCCTCGCCGGCCGAGTTCGTCGCCCTCCTCGACGCCGAGATCGAAAAGATCAACGCCTTCTTCATCGAGCAGGAGGAGTTCTTCATCATCCGCCACAAGGTACTAATCACTCACTAGCCGCCCCTTCCCAATGGCTTCGCCTGCAATTTGCACTCTTTGTGACTACGAGGTCTCTGACTGACGATTTCTGCGTGTTGTACGAGCAGGAGCTGCAGGAGGCGATCCAGGGGGCGCTGGCGAGGAAGCCCGCGGTGCCGGAGGCGGCGCACGACGCGGAGATCGCGGTGATCCGGAGGGAGATCGTCAACTTCCACGGCGAATGGTGCTGCTGCTCAACTACAGCAGCGTCAACTACATCGGCCTCGCCAAGATCCTCAAGAAGTACGACAAGCGCACGGGCGCCCTGCTCCGCCTCGCCGTCATCGAGACCGTCCTGGCGCAGCCCTTCTTCACGGCGGAGGCGGTGACGCTCATGGTCAGGGAGTGCGAGGCCATGATGGAGGCGGTGTTCCCCACGGCGCCCGGCGAGGGCCAGGTGGCGGCGCGGCGGGACCGCGAGGCGCTGGCCGCCGCGGAGCAGAGGATCTTCCGCAACACCGTCGCGGCGCGCTCCTCGCCATGCAGGACGTGCGCAGCGGGAGCTCCACGCGCGGCCGCCACTCGCTGCCGCCGCTCACCCTGCCGGACTCCGAATGGCTCCGCTCCTTCCAGCCGCCGTCCCCAATCCCCATCCAATGACCTACTCCGGGGGCCTCAGCACCCACGGCCTCATCAGTCACGCATGAAATTGGCTATCTGTACTTTCAGAGTTTTTTTCTCCAACTTGCTAATGTAACATACTAGTAGTAACAAGATGTGAGCCAACATACAAATTCGTACTACTGAGTTTTTTTTTTTTTTTTTGAAAAAAGCAACGGAGGGCGAAAAGCCCACCTGAACCATTTTTTATTGAAAACTTGTTAGTACAAACACAGCTCAACTCATGGAGCGATCAGAATTACAGGGGGTTTAGGGGGGAAGGGACGCACACCAGCGACAAGTGGACCGCAGTCCAGGCGACGAGGCGCCCTAACAAGCCACAGGCGAAGGTGTTGCTGAACGATTTCGAAGAACTCCAGAGTCGTCGTGTCCAGCCCGTCAAACACTCGGCGGTTCCTGGTCTTCCACGCAACCCAGAGGAGTAGAGTAGCAGCGGTCATACGAAGGGGGAGCGCCCAAGCGGGATGGGTGGCGGAGAACGCTCCCACCAAGTCATCAAGCTGGAGGGCGCCAGCACCGGGAGCCGCACACGCCCAGACTTCCTGCATGCGTGGGCACGCCACAAACAGATGTTGGACGTCCTCTGCGACGCCGGGGCAGAAGGGGCAGTCCGGGGACCGCAAAATACCAAGGCGGCAGAGGCGCGCACGCGTCCTGGTTCGCCGGTGACGTAGGATCCAAACGAAGACCTTGACCTTGACGGGGAGAAATTCGCCCAGTTGAGGTCGTGCAGCGGAGGGCCGCATCCAGAACTGCGGAGGAGGCGGTACGCGTCGCGAGCCCTGAACCCGACGGCTGTCGAAGTAACCGACCTACGCTGGTCAGGAGCAGCGTCGAGCGAGAGGCGCGCTAAGATGTCTGTGACTAGCATCATCTCAGTTGACGCCGCAGGTGAGAGGCGCTCCCGCAGGTCGAGGCTAGACTCCCCGCCTCGCCCTACAGCAGCCACCGTAACGTCAGTAGAGAGGCAGTGTGAGAAAGCTGCAGGCAGAACCGAGGCCAACGCGCCCAAGGAAGTCCAATTGTCGTGCCAGAAGGACGTACAAGTCCCGTCCCCCACTTTGACTGTGGTGATCGATCGGACAAGGGGGACGAGGGCCTGGAACTCGCGCCATGACGGTGTCGGCGGGGGAGCATCTCGCCCAAAGTACCAACGCCGGATCCACACAGTCCACAGATTGTCGGCCCCGGAGAGGAGCTTGTAGACAATCTTGAGCAGCAGGCATGTGTTCTGCACCTCCATGTCAAGAAGTCCTAGCCCCCCCTCCGACCGAAGGCGACACGCAGTGTCCCACGACACCAAGCAGTCCCCGCCAGAGCACGTCTCGGAGCCGGCCCAGAACATCGCGCGGCGTGGACGATCCATTTTGGCAACTGTACCCTTCGATAGGGGCAACACGGACATGGCGAATGATGGCAGTGCGGACAGGACAGCGCTGGTGAGTGTCAAATGGGCGCCGGGGTCCAGGGTGCGTACCTTCCAGCTCGGGATCCGTCCTGAAATGTTATCTGCAAGGAAATCGAGCGCGCTGGCAGGAAGTTTACGGTCAGACAGCGGCAGCCCAAGGTACGTCTGGGGGAACGCTGAAATCGGGCACCCGAGGATCGATGCAAGCGAAGCAGCGTCTTCCGGAGGGACACATATGGGTACGAACGTGCTCTTGTGGTAATTGATGGCAAGCCCGGTGGCAGCGGAGAAGGCGTCAAGAGCATCCCGGAGGAGGGCAACCTGGCTGGGGATTGCACGGATCAGAATCAGCGTGTCGTCCGCATACTGGAGCACGGGGCAGGGGAGGTCATCGACGAGAGGGTGGAGTAGCGTGCCACCCTCAGAACCGACTGCCACACGCTGTCGGAGCAGAGCTGCAACTATGAGGAACAGATATGGGGACAGCGGGTCGCCTTGCCGCAGCCCGTTCTTGCACTCCATCCACCTGCCCGGGACACCGTTGAGGAGAACAGCTGCCTTCCCGGTGGCGAGGATATCCCTGATCCACGAGCGGAAAAGTTCGCCAAAGCCGCGTGCGTCAAGGATCGCGTCGAGGGAGCCCCAGTGAACGGAGTCGAACGCCTTTCTGAAATCCAACTTCAATGCAATCGTGGGCGTTTGCCGGAGGCGGCAGCATTGGATCAATTCCGCAGCATAAAGGAAGTTGTCCGAAATGCAACGCCCCGCAATGAACCCAGATTGCTCAAACCCCACAAGACGGTCGATGAAGCACTGGAGGCGAGTCGTGAGGATGCGTGTGATCACCTTCATGACACAATTCTGCAGTGAGATGGGGCGGAACCCGTCCGCCGTCGTGACCACCGCAGCCTTGGGGAGCAGCGTGATGTAGGCCTGATTAACTCCGGCAAGATGTGCACGCCCGTGGTAGAATTCCTCCAAGAACGCAAGTAGGTCTGGCTTAACCACCTCCCAGAAAATCTTGAAAAAGGCAGGGCCAAACCCGTCTGGACCCGGGCTGCTATCCGATCGCATGGAGAACACAGCCTTTTTTAGCTCGCTTTCGGTGAAAGGAGCCTCAATTGCTGCCAAGCCTGGGACGGGGGGGAGCAGCGCCGCTAGAGCTGGATCCCATGCCACGGGAGGAACAGACCCCAACAGCCTAGTGTAGAAGTCACGCAGGATACGAGATTTGTCATCATGGTTGGAGTAGGCATGCCCATCTTCGTATAGGATCTTGATCTGGTTGCGGCGCAGCCGAGCGGAGGCGCAAGTGTGAAAAAACGAGGTGTTCTCGTCCCCGAGCTTGCACATCCGAAAGGAATACCTCTGTTTCCAGTATGCATCCAAGTTTTTGTTCTCCGTGGACAGGTGATCACGAACGTGAGCACGAAGCCGGGACTCTGGCTCCGTCAGGACGCGAAATTCCTCGAACAAGTCCAACAAGGAGATCACGGACCGGCAGTTTGCCACTGCGGAACTAGGCCGAAGCCTGGCGCGGGCCCATCTCTTGGACTCCGCACGGGCCTACTTGAGCTTCCGCGAGAGGCGCCGCGCCGCGCCCTCAACTTGGTTCGACGACCTGCACCAAACGTCACGGACCAGGGTCCGATACTCAGCAGATTGAGCCCAAAACTTCTCGAACCTGAATATCTGGGATGAAGGCGCGCGCGAAGTGGCCTCGACCAGCAACGGCACATGGTCAGACGTCACACGAACCAGCGAGTGGAGAGTGGAGTTGAACAATGCCCCACCCCACAGCGGGTTGATGAGAGCGCGATCCAGGCGAACAAGCGTGGGCACCGATCGGTTGTTCGACCAGGTGTACTGTCGATCCAACAGCGGGAGTTCTTGGAGCACAAGGTCATCAATGACGGCGTTGAAGGCATCCGCGGCGGCAACATCAAACGCAGGCGTGTTCTTGTCGTCCGGCGAGCGGGTGAGGTTGAAATCGCCCACAAGCATCCACGGAAGGTCACAAAAGGGTGCCAGAGAACGCAGCTCGGTGAGGAACGCGTCACGCTCTGCCGTGGTGCATGGAGCGTACACGTTGGTTACCGCGAATGCGGTGCCGTCGACGGCGAACTCGAAGAAGGAGGTAAGCGTGTACACCTTCTCGATGTCCCGCACGTGGTGGGAAACGCCATCCCTCCAGGCGGTGATCATGCCACCCGAGGCGCCGACGGAATCCTTGACGGAGAAGCAGGAGAAGCCGGGGGGAAGGAACGATGCGGCTTTGGAGGGTGTGACGCCGTTCAACTTCGTCTCCTGCAAGCAGATCACGTGGAGGGGTTGCGCCGCCAGGTTGCGCTTCACGTCGATGCACTTGGCATGGTCATTCAGCCCGCGGGTGTTCCACGAGCTGAGGAGTAGTTTCTTACAAGGTTGTCTATTCATTGGCACCATCAGGCACCAGGAGGACATCCTCGATGTCACGGACCGCCTCGCCGGGGAGCTGGCAGGCAGCGGCCAAGGCTCTGATCTCCACAGCAGAGAGCGGCGGCGGCATGGATGGAGGCGCACCACCACCCATCTTCACGTTCTTCAGGCCCACCGCGCGGTCCAAGACGGACTGGTAGAGCGCCGGTGTCTGCTCCCGGATGCGCGCGCTGGCGCGTGCCGGCTCAGGGGCCCCGGAACAGGGATGCTTGCCGCGCCGTGCAACAGCAGACGCGGCATGGACGACCGGCGCAGCAGTAGGGACCTCGGCGTTGACCGGTAGAGACGCAGGCGCGGGAACCGGCATCTCCTCCGAAGCGGCACACTCGAACGGCTTGTCAGCGACGACGGCATCCGCCAGGCCGCTCAGATCGAAGCGAGAGATGGGCGCGACAAACCCGTCTGCAGAGTACAAGGGCAGAGCTGGGGTGGTCGCAGCGGCTCTGGACCCCGGCATCTGGGTGTCCTTCAGTCGAACAGCACGGTCCACCGCGTTCTCGTACAGGGCATCCTGGGGCGCGCGGATACGCGCACTCGTGCGAGTCCCTTCCGTGGCAGCAGCACCGCGCGCACGACGGCGTTTATGTGGGCCGTCAGGTGGAGCACCGGCAATTAGAGGTAGCGGCGTCTCGCGCTCGTCGGCATGGACTCGGTGGTCGCGCTTCCGGCGGCGGGCGGGCTGCACTGTGGCAAACGCAGCGTCAGTAGCATTGCAAGGCTGGGACACCAAGAGGCCCACCTCGAGGGCAGGCGGGATGAACTGGAGCGGGTCCGCGCTCTCTACGGCGACGGCCAGAGCCTGCACAGAAACAACGGGAGCGACGTCGTGGGCTTGCTCGAGGTTGTCGATGACGCTGATCGACTCGGCGTCAAGGTTGAGGGACGGAGGGGTGAAGTGGGGATCGCACGGAGAGGGGCGAGATGCCATGGCGCGCGAGGGGCAGGAGCGAGCTCGATGCCCGGAGGTGGAGCAAGCAAGGCAGGTGACGGGGTCACGGCAATCACGTACCAGGTGAAGGCTCGAGCGGCACTTGAAGCACAGGGGTCTCCGCTTCGAGGAGGAGAAGAACGTAGATCGAGACCGGGACCTGAGGCGTGGTGGAGCAGACCTGGGGGGCGGGTTTGACATTGGCGATTGCCTCACGACATCCACCCAGCTAGCCGCCGCACGAGCAGGATCGGATTGGCCGGGCAGGAGTGAAACTTGGTTGAACTCGAGCTGCCTCTCCGATCCGGCGTCTCCGGGTTGACACGGCGCGCCGTACGTGTCAGCAGCTGCAACCTTTGACTCAGCGCTGCCCAACGTGTCATGTGCGAGCGGAGAGGGCCTGACGCACACCCGAACCTGAGACACGTCATCAGATGGTAGGCGGAGAGAATGGACGGACGACGCGGGGTTACGACCCTCTCCAGACGCTGGGGGCCCACAAACGAACGGTACGAGCAACCCCTCCATCACCGTGGGGTCGGATGGAAAGGTCAACGCACCAAAAGTCCATGTCGGCGGGGCGCTTCGAGAATCCGACCGTTGCTCGGGCAGGGGGCGGCGCGGTGGAAGCGGAAGAGGACGCCGGCGAACACAAACGCGCGGCGGCGCAGCAAGGCGGCCGCGACGGGAGGACATGCCACGGTGGTGGAGAAGACGCGGGAGGCAACTTCCCGCACCTGAAACCGCTCAGCGAACGTCGAGAACAGATAGGTCAAGGCATTCGACACCACGAACCGATTGACACGGCGAGGAGAAGGCTCGTGGGAGACGAAGATCTCCACCGGGATGCACGGCGAGAAACCTGAAGGGGCGGGGACAGGGGAGCAGAACCTCCGTTTCAAGCGAGCAGAGAAGGTTTCACCGGGGCGCACCGCCCAGATTCTGCGGAAGGTGCGGGGGTCCGAGGACGCGCGTCCCGCAGCAGCGGGGGCATCTTTGGCTGGGGCAGACAACCACGCGGGCGGTAGGCGGCGTGGCGTCCTGGCGGCCAAGACAGGGGCACGGCCTGGGGAGCACGGGGGTGGCAGCAGCGGGGGCTCGTACCTGTCGAGAGACGAAACCGTGCCGCTACAGGGAGCGGCGGCGGGCGGAGCTTCAGGGACCACAGAGGACAGCGCTGTTTGGTGCGAGGCGCCCTCGCCGGAGGAGGCGGCGGGGACGGGCAGTGGGCGTGGGGCGGCGCTGCGCCGGCGGGCGCGTGAGCGTGGGCGAGAGCGAGGCATCGTCTCTTCCCGGTGGATCTTGCCCCTGCCCCGGCCGCCTTGGATCGTTTCTTTCTTTAACTAGCTTATCCTCCTCATCTCCCCGGCTGCTGTATGGAATCTGTGTGTCGTACTACTGAGTTTGATGTGGATAAAAATATAACCAGCTGCGCACTATGCTCCGAAATCTTGGAAGCTTGGTGACTGGATCAAACAAATCGAGAGGCACAGGGTTTAAGTGTTCAGAGAAACGATTCCGTCAAACTCTAAGTACGCAAGATGATTCCTTGGTCCAAACGAATATACCCTGATAATGTAGCGAAGTGGCCACAAAACGACATCAAAAGTGATCAAGATAAATTAATTATTATTTTCAACATTGCACTAGTCAGCACAACCTATAATTTTCACAGAGAAAAAGGTTTACAACGACCCGCCGATATTAATCGGCGGATTCACGAATTTGCTGTCATAAAATTGGTGCCGCGAGTAGGAACAAGTTTTATAGTCCGCACCATTCTCCTTGTTTTTCTCTCTTCTTTATCTTTGTAGTTGGAGAGTAAATTACAAAAAAAAAAATCACATTTGGGATAGTGGATACGGTCAGTACCATTATTAGTATTTTTTTATAAATCTATCGGCCGTGGGACTAACGACAACAAAGCGCAATTTCGTTCTAAAAGCATTTTGACACTAGTGCTGACTGGTGGGGCCATCGGTAAGAGCCTAGTTGGCATCCCACGTGGAGGTGGAGTTGAGGTGGATGTGGGGTCCACCTGTCAGCCTAGTTTACGCAATCTGTTATCGTTAGTCCCATGGCCGGTAGAACGAAAAGAAGAAGCATGTCTCGGAAGTCTTCGAACCCAAATGGCAGCCTCCGGCGCAGTTGCCGTAATCGGCTGCTTCATTATCCTGTTGGTCACTCCACCATTTTTTCAGTATGGGTGTATGTTTTAGAATGACGAAGCTATATTGCTTAAGAAGCAGCAGCGCGTTTCGGACCACGTGTGCAGATGTACCCATTGTGTAAAAAATAATAATTTAAAATGTCAAAAAATACCAAAAATAATTTCGGGTATACATCAGGACATTTTGTGCTAAAACAAAAAAAAATCATGGAGAAAAGACATTTTTTGTGACATGTGCAAAAAGACAAAAAATGTCTCGTACAAAGTTAATTGGAGCAACTGGATTTTTTTTGTTGCACAGGGCATGAAAAATGTTTTTTCTTTGCGAAACATTTTTGCTAAAATTTTAGTTTGAATTTTTGATATTTTGAAAATTATTTTTAAACAGTGGGTGCACACCCATGACCCGATATGGATTATGGCAGCGAGTGAGCAAATTATTCAGTCAAGGCTCGTGGCTGCTGATGAACCAAGATGTCAGGGTAACACGCTGAACAAAAATTCTGCAAACAGTGTGATTGATCTTCTCGAACGGGCATGTTGTTTTAGAACCTTGAGAGCACATGAGTCAAACCATCATCAATCAGTCAGAAATCTCCACCGCGAAGATGCTATATAATGCTTTGATGACGGGGTCAACGAATTAACATGTCGACAAAAAGGGTTTATGTGACGAGAGAATCGACTGTGTCAAACTCGAACTACGGAAGGTGATCCCTTCAACGAAACGGATATACCTTGATACTTTAGAGAACTGACCAATGGACGGCATAAAAAAAAGTTGGAACTTGTTTTCAAGATTGCCTTACTCAGCACCTAAGACTGTAAAGGAGGCTTTACCAACTTCCGTCTACATAATCGTGCAATGGGTGAGAACAAGTTATAATACATCAGTAAGAAGGAAGATGGGAGGCAACTAGGCGCGGCATGTATTTCCTCTGGGCGAACCGAGGCCTAGCCCGGATGGCTACCAGGGTGATGATACCTGTGATGCCCCCCGCTCGAGTTCGAGTCCCGGTACTCACTCGCGGGCGCGTACGCACCGTTGCACTTCTGTGTGCGCTGAAAGCTTAATACAAAACCGCCAAGGGCTAGTCCGGGCTGGTCTCTTTTTTTTTTTTGTATTTCCTCTGTCTCTATCGTTGCCTCGTTGGAAGATGAGAGGAAAATTCTTGATGAGAGGAAAATTCTTGTTCTAAGATACATTGATAGACTGATCGTACACGAAGATGAAGTGAACCCCACGTATTTCTCCAAAGAAGACAAGGCATCCACCTATGAAATGCCAAAACTCCAACAAGGAGGACGGCAAGCTGCATCTGCTGCATACAAGACCAGGTGTCCAGATACGTACATCGAAAAGGACGTAAATGGTTCATGGACAAAAATAATTCTGTAGAAATTTTGGTGTCGGTGAGAAAGAGGCAGGCACCGCGGATATTAGTCTTTACCTACTACTCATTAGAACGATGACAGGTGAGGCACAATGTCATTTCCTCTTTGAATCTGTCTTATTTTGAGAAATTCTGGGAGGCAGCGAGATTTAAACGCTGGAAACAACATTTAACCTGTACATAGGTTAAATATCATTTTTTTTGTAGAGAAGATTCACAGAAAATCGGGGGGAAATTCATAACAGAAGGACCTTGTTTTCCTTTCGGAAACAGTACACCTAATTTTTCAGAAGCAACCCTTGCTCATTTGGTAGATCCAGTTATGAAGCAATTCTTTCTCAAGAGAAGGGATTAAAGTGGTTGTGCACCATTACAAAATAATCCGACACCTTGCCAAGGTTCTGCCTCCTCCTGCAGCACCCGCAGCTTGGCACTGATCATCTTCAGATGTCCCTCTGCCACCGACGGCCCCTTTGGCTGTAACAATAAATAAGTTTGTGAATCACCTGCAAAGGGGATGCATCCCACTATGCTGTCTTATGACTAATGCCGAGATCAAATAGATGAATAATATGTTTTAGAAGGAAAAAAGGTAATGAATAGAGGGGAAACATATCGAATGGGAGATTCTAACTAGCTTAAGCTGATGCATATGCCATTATTCAGTACTACTCGTCTATGCCATCTTACTCTCTTAGTGAACTGGTACTGTTTTATCTGATACAGGAAAGATAGAGCAACGAGTTATTCCTGATTTAGTATTAATAACAAGTTCAACATCGATTAATCCTCAAAAAATGTTGAATCAAGAGCATAATTAACAAGCTTTAAACATCTATGTGCAACTCAGACTTTTATTTTACATATCGAATGTCTTGACTTAGTGTTCAAGCGTGAGTACAAGCGTAGCCAGCACCATAGTATTATCTTACGCTTTGGTGATGAACTAGTACAGTTTATTCCACACAGCCATATAGGAAATACAGATGCAATTCATAATTATGGATTTATGCAAAAGGCTAGCCAGCAACGTCAATTAAGATAAATGCTATCTATAGCAGAAAAGGAAAAAAAAACTAACAACATTTAAGCTTTCAAATGTGCCAATCGGATCACTATTCACACATCAGATAGTGTGTTTTTGTGTTTTTGCAGCTGTCATTGCTGGTTTCCAACTTGTTAGGAAAATCCTGCTTCAAGGATCAGCACCAATCACAAAACCTTAGCATACTTTATGTATAGTGATGATCAAAACAGTAGTTATAGTTTATTTTAGCTTTAATGCCGTTCAGTAAAAAAATGCATCAGATTACTATCCAGATAATTGAAAAAGAAACAGATACAATTTACTCTTAAATATCTACTCAACCCTTAAGCAAGAGAACAATATTACAGCAGACTAATTCCCAAAACCAAAAATGTAACTGGAATTTGTTACTTATCCATATTTGGAGAACGGTTTTTTTTCGATCAAGGGGACACGCCTACCCAATTTGTACTAACAAAATTGCTTAGATCTAAAAATGGTAAGCCAACATGGGTAAATGGTAAACCCACTGACTACGAAAGCAACATATTCCCCACATATTTTTCTTGAACAAAACTTTTCCATAAGCCCTTTGCTGTTTAAAGCTTCCACCGCCACTTAGTCAGCAAACTGATGTTGAATTTCTAAAGGTATTTCAATTCTAAACCACCTCCAACTTAGGTGCACAGAATTTCAACGATCTAATCATATCGTACTTCTTCTTGTGTTGCCACTACTGGTAAAACATCTACAAGCTTAATAGAGATTCGGCGAAGCAAATATACAGACATGCGGCACAGCAGGATATTACCTGCGGTATAAAAATTCCTGTAGGGATAATAGTCACGGGAGTAATAGTTGTTGGACTGTCTTGCACGGATGTTTCTGACCTTTAACGTCTCAAGGTTGACCATGAAGACATCGATATCCCAAGAAAGAAAAATCGCATTAGTCTCCTCATCAAACCCCCGCAGACGAAGAGCCCGTGGGGATAATACATCCATCGACGATCCCGGCGGAAGTACCTTGTGCAGTTGAAGCGTTTTTTGAAGCACTAGTCTGGCAGTACCATCAGAATTGACCTTCCTCGCCCATATTTCAATGAATGGTTTTGTCACTAAAACAGTTTTCAATACAGCGAGCCCAATCCCATTGTCCTGCGTTCGTAGCAACTGATAGCAGCCCCAGTGGGTATGTTGCTGATTTGCTGGCTTCTCAGTCACACCAAGGCTCTGTTTCTCAAGATCAAACTCAAGGATGGTACCTCCTTGAGACACCCAACAAAGTGTATTCCCAATATGGATGCTGGGCGTTATGAAGCCAATAGCACCTGGCATTGTTTTTGATACTCCCTCCGATCCATATTAATGGTCTCAACATTGTCTAGATACGGATGCATCTAGTCTAAACACTTAACTAGATACATCCGTATCTAGATAAAGTTGAGATCATTAATATGGATCGGAGGGAGTATAATATTTCCCCAAACACCGGATTCTGACTCGTAGAGGAAAGCAGATACGCTCGAGGCATTTCTGTCGTTGTACAACAATACCAATTTGAAGGGGGTCGAGCTGCAATCGCCGTGCACATGGCCATTGCCACCAACGCACAGCACCCCGCCGCCATTTTGGACGAGGGCTCCGTCTTTGTCGCCGATGAACTCCGGAGGAAGACCTATTCGGCGCTGGTGGCTGGTGATCGGATCGCACACGACGGCCTCGGACTGCGCAAAGTTGATGAAGAGGAAGAGGCCGTGGCGGCATCCACAGAAAAACCAGACTTGTTCGCACTGGCTCTGCGGCGGCAGCGAGAGGCGGGCGGCCGGGATGCGGTCCGGCGGGTCCAGCGTGGGAACGAAATCGGCTCCGCGACCGTTGAAGAAGAAGTAGCCGAGAAGTGGAGGCTTCCCGTGGTGTTCGCGGAAACGGCGGAAGAATCCGGGGTCGGAGAGGACGGCGAGCCAACGCTTGCAGACGAGAGAGGCACGGGGGAGTGAAGAGGGAAGCGGAGGGAGGCGGAGGAGGATCTCCCACAGGAGGTTATCGTCCTCCAGCGGTGGCAACTGTGCCGCCGCCGGCCTGGCAGGGGAGGAGCGGACGTGTAGCATTAAACCCTAGCAAGTGTTGTGGTTGGTCTGAAGCTTAACGCCTCGAGGCAGGTCTGGTTCAACCAGTGATGCTGCCGGCTCACCCCAACCAAAGTGAGATAAAACCTTTTATTTTTTTCATTCGCAAAAAAAAAACATTTTATTTTTGGAAAAAAAACGTACTATTAGCCAGACAGACGCAAATTTTTTTGGTTCTTTCAAACTGTCTGAGACCTCTGGAGACTGGTTTCTCTGTTTAAGATCATTGTCGTTTCAAGCTCTCGGATGCGAGTGCATACAATGGCACAGAAGTACAGAACAATACAAACTTCTATGAGCTTAATTATCTATAATGGAGTATGTAATTATGTTCTTCCTTCCTGTGCTAGTTGAAGTTCTTAGCGCAAAAAAACCAATAGTATGTGTGAGTTTCTTTTTTTTGAAATTCACACCAATATATTAAGCAAGCAAGCCGCCTCATTAAAAACCTTCCAGTCCTCTTAGGTACCCTGGTAAGGAAAAGAGCGCGTCAGAAACTTGCTGCTTCGAGTTCAAACACTTAGTCGGGGTTACAATCCTTTCTGATACATGCATCAAGAAAGGTGGGAATAAAGTTTACCCAAAGACATCTCCTCCTATCCGGACTACAATGTTTAGCAACTAGATGAGCCAATACATTAGCTTCCCTAGGTACATAACTTAAACTAAAAGAATCCAGATTCCCGACTAGTTCACTCACTTCCAACAGAATTGAAGCTATCACAGATCTTTCGTAGCTCGAGGACAACCACAAGTTCACCAATTGTTGCGAGTCTGTTTCAATATCCACTTGACGTAACCCTCTCTCAGTAGCAAATTTGACTCCATCCCTTACCGCGTAGGCCTCCATCATCAGTGCGGTTGCTGCTGAACCGTACCAAATAGCCTGTGCAAAAAGAAGTTTACCATTGTGATCTCGCACACCTACACAAGTGCCACCATGGTGTAAATTCTCCAAGAAAGCTGCATCCACATTGATTTTCAGTCTTCCTGCTGGTGGAGGCTTCCACTTCCGATCAGGTACGGTGAGTGTAGTTTTCTTCTCCTTACCTGATACCGCAAGATCACTAGCAACATCACAAGTCCACTTGACTCATTGTGTTAGGCTCCTAGATGATTCGCCATGAGACCGAGCGTTTCTTTCCGACCATACAGCCCAAGCTCCACATAATATTATGCAGCAATCCTTGACAGAAATCTTTGAATCATCCACCATATCCATAGCCCAACTATTCGGGTGCAGATCTGGTATTTTAACTCCAGTAGCAGCTCTAGTCTCTGTCCAGAAATTCTTTGCCCAAGTGCATTTGAACAAAGCATGAAATATAGTCTCTTTCTCTCCACACTCTTCACAAAAACCTAGCTTCTCAATATGTCGCTGATACAAAACTTCTTTGGTTGGCACATAACTTTTAATTACTCGCCACCAAAAATTTCGAACTTTGGGAGGAACTGAAAGTTGCCAAAGCTTTTTCCATACGGGTAATTCTGCACTGGCTGACGTGCTAACAGTGTGTACCCGATCATGTTGTAGCAAGGACTTGTATGCTGATCGAACAGAAAAGAAACCAAGACTTTCTGGTTGCCATGCCCACGTATCCTCCATGAACATGCCCACAGGAATTCTGAGAATCGCCTCCGCATCAGAGTGAATAAAATTCGTCCTTATTTTATCTTCATTCCACTCATTGGAGCCCGGAAATAGCAGTTCATCCACTCTTGTGATATTACTTTCCTCTTCCTTTCTCATTGGCTTCTTGTTGTGATTCTCCGGTATCCAAGGGTCCTCCCAAGCATTGATAGAACTACCGTCACCAACCGTTTTAATCAGACCAAGTTTTAAAGCTTCTCTACCATGTAGAATAGCTTGCCAAGTATGAGAAGATCCTCTCTTTTTTGTGGCCGACATGAAATCCCCAGTATGAAAATATTTTCCCTTCAGCACTTTCGCACACAAAGAGTTCAGATTAGTTAAAAGCCTCCAACCTTGTTTAGCAAGCATTGCTTGATTAAAAAACTGGAGATCTCTGAAGCCCATTCCGCCTTCACACTTTGGAATAGCCATGTCCTTCCATTTACACCAGTGCATCTTACGTTTCTTATCATCTCCCCCCACCAAAACCGAGCTATAATACTAGTGATCTTCTTGCAAAGCTTTTTTGATAATTTGAAACAACTCATTGAGTAAGTTGGTATGGCCTGACAGATTGCTTTGATCAACACCTCTCTGCCCGCACTGTTCAAATGTTGAGGAACCCAACCATTCACTAGCCTTTTGATTGTGGATAAAATACCTTCAAATTCAGCATCAGTAGAACGCTCCAAGGAGGTCGGGAGCCCTAAATACTTTTCAACCAGAGCTTCATTTGAGATATTTGTCGCCAAAAGAACTTCCTGTTTCATCTCATTCGAACAGTTGGAGCTGAAAAAAATTGCAGATTTATCTTTATTTACCAATTGACCCGAACCTGAATGGTACCTCTTCAACAATTCATTTATCCGTTGAGCTCCCGCCAAGCTAGCTTGTGTAAACACGAGGCAATCATCAGCAAATAACAAGTGCGAAATCCAAGGAGCATGGATCGCCACTCGAACACCACGTGCCAAATGCCCTGCTCCAACACATTTCAACAAACAAGTCAATCCCTCAGAACAAAGAAGAAATAAGTATGGACTTAACGGGTCCCCTTGTCGAATACCCCTCGACGGAGTGAAATTATCTGAAAAAACTCCGTTGACACGGACAGAGAAAGAGGCTGTCTCAACGCAAGCCATGATCCTTTGTATCCACATTTCCGCAAAACCGAGCTTCTCCATAATTTTCCTCAAATAATTCCACTCAACCCGATCATAAGCTTTCGCCATATCTAGCTTGATTGCGCAAGCCCCCATTTTTCCTTTCTTGCGTTTCAAATAGTGAATGCATTCATAAGCTGTGAGCACGTTATCTGTAATCAATCTCCCTGGTACGAATGCACTTTGTTCATCCGATATAATTTCCTCCAAGATTGGCCTAAGGCGTAGGGCAAGAACCTTTGACGCTATTTTGTATAACACGTTACACAATGAAATCGGACGGTATTGAGCCAAACTTAAAGGATTCTTGATTTTTGGTATAAGGACAAGTACTGTTTTGTTGACCTCTGCTGGCATCACACCTGTGTCGAAGAACAGCTTAATGGCATTGCAAATTGGCTGCTTCAAGAAATTCCAGTGTCTCACATAGAAACCCACAGTGAACCCATCTGGGCCTGGGGATTTGTTAGGATGCATCATAAACAATGCTTTTTCGATTTCAATATCAGAAATAGGATTACAAAGCTCCTCGTTCATTGCTTCATTAACTTTCTGCTCAACAACCTCAGTAACCAACTCGGGATTAACATCACCATCCGCTGAAAATAGGGCTTTGTAAAAATCCTTCGTTGCTCTCTCTAAAGCAGGTTGCGCTGTCACAACAGAACCATCTTCAAGTCGTAGTGATTTAATTCTATTCTGCCTCGACCTCTCCTTAGCTTTAGCATGAAAGAACGAGGTATTACGATCCCCTTCTTTTAACCACTGAATACGAGATCGCTGTTTTGCAATAATTTCCTCTCGAGCTAACAATTCAGACATTCTGTTCATCAAGGTCTTCTCAGCCTTAGAAGGCCCAGTCATAATAGACCTAGCTCGAATATTTTCCAATCGCTCTCTCATATTTTTCAACTGCCTCTGAACATTACCAAACTCATTGCTGCTCCAAGATTGGAGTCTATGCCTAACTCCACCAAGTGCATCCGAAACTGCAGCCAGATCCCCTGTCATTGGAACCCAAGCTCCTTCCACCGTATTTTTATAATTGTCGTGCCGTGTCCATGCATTTTCAAAACGGAACGGCCTTGGCCTGTTATGTCTTTGGTCTCTCTCGGATCCATTAACTATAATAAGCAGGGCACAATGATCAGATTCAGTGGTCTGAACATGCGTCACCCTAGTGTTTCCGAACATATCCAAGAACAGATCATCTCCTAGTCCACGATCTAGACGTACTTTTATATTTTTGTGGCCGTGCTGTCGATTATCCCATGTAAAGGGTAGACCCGAGAATCCCAAGTCCGTGAACTGACAGATATCCACTGCATCTCTGAATCCCTCCATCATCCAATCTTGACGTGTGTTGCCCCCAAACTGTTCACTTTCATGGAGAATTTCATTGAAGTCTCCTACGCACAACCAAGGGTTGTCGAACTCACTCCTCAGATACTCCATAAGTTCCCAGCTACTCTTTCTCCTAGCTCTCACAGGCTCTCCATAAAAGCCTGTGAACCTCCACTCCATTGGTCCCAAGCTGTCATTCTGGATCAGAACATCGATGTGTGTCCTACTAAAAGATTTCAGACTCACAATCGAATCATTATTCCAGAAAAGCACAAGACCTCCGCTCAAACCTTCACTCTTCACCGCAAAAGCATGTTGAAAACCAAACCTGAACCTCAAATCCTTTGCTCTCATCTCTGACAGTTTAGTTTCCGAGAGAAAAACCAAACCGGGGCGATGCAACTTAACCAAGTTGCTAATTTCTTGAACTGTCTCGAGCCGCCCGCAGCCCCGACAGTTCAAACTGAGGAGATTCATTGTGCCCGGCGGTCTCCTTCGCGAGGAGCCGCCGATTTGCTTTCATTGGATAACGTGTTGCTCTCATCATCAGTCTTCTTAGGCCTCTTCTTCTCCCTAGTGGGGACATACCCCGGTGGCGGTGGAGGTACCAGAGGCAACTCCCCATTCTTTAACGAATTGCTATTACCACTACCACTACCATCACCACTCTCCACCTCTTTATCAAAGAGCAATTTTTTAGTTACAAACTCCCTCTCAGATTTGTCCCCTTTCTCTCTGTCTTCGTCCATCTCATCATTTGGTTTCTTCAGCGGGCTTGATGCAGTATCATCTAAATCTTCCTCGTCATCCAATTCAGTAGACCGTCGTTTACGGCCGAAATTTGTCTCTCCTCTACCTCCTCTACCTCGACCTCCAGTCCTGCCTCCTCCTCCTCGAGACAAAAATTGTCCCGACTGTACTCTCCTTTTTGCAACGAGCCATTTACCATATTGGATAGCTTTCTGGTCATGAACCCCATCCCCACACTCCTCAAGATCATGCCCCATGATACCACAGACATCACAAAAATAGCCGATCTTTTCATACATCACATGTAGCAATTTTCAGTCAGAACCACCTATATTCAACGGAACAAAGCGAATCAGTGGACTTGCAACCTCGATGCTTGCCCTTACCCTGACATAGTCGCCTTCAAAGTATCGTGTCGGCTTCATCTCCACGCTCTGCACCTTTCCAATCCTCCTTGCTAGCTGATCCACCACCGCAGTCACTCGATATAGCTCAGGTATTGCATGGATCTGAGCCCAAACTGAGGCACGATCCAGCTTTACATCCTTCGGGTTGCACATCCCATCATATTCGGCGATCACCACCACCAATCTCTTAAAAAGCCATGGTCCCTGATGCATGACTTTGTTCCAATCTCCCAGGCAGAAAAACTTAAAACTGAACAAGTTGTCATCAATCTCTCGCAATTCTGGTTCATACGCGAGATTCCATACACCTTTGAGCGTATCAAATAGCGCCGTCGAGCTAACCGGCTTCCTCGTGTTCACCTTTGCAACAGCAAGTCAACGTGCTGCTTTTTTAAGGTTCAGAAGTTCATCCGTTCCAATGAATACATCATCCAGCTCTCCCTCCCTAAGCTTCAGGTTCTGCAGCGCCCTGGCCAAATCTTCGTCGCCTTCATCCACCTTCTTCTCACTACTAGCACTTCCCATCGAGGACGCCATGGGAACGGATCGAAAAGCAAAGCTTCTCGAAATCGATCTGTAAGGAAACCTAGCGCACTTCCCCGGCCAGCGAGAAACCTTGCGTCAGATCGGGCGGCTTGACCTGCCTTTGTCTTCCGCAAGTCTTGGCGTAGTCAGATCAGGAATCAAAATCGGGATCTCTCCCCGGAGACAGAGTCGCCGGCGGAGTCGAAAACCCTAGTTTCCTAGGTCTACGATTTCGTGTGACCTAGATAAGCATATGTATGTGTGAGTTTCTATTTTGGTGTGTTAAGCAGACATATCCGCTCAGACTCCTAAATAACTCTGAACTTCTTGGTGTTGTGTCACATAACATAGAACAGGCACCACGAAATTGATCACATAGCACCTACACTCGCTTGTCCTCTTCGGGGAAGAAGGCCTCGAGAGCATCGGGAGGAACAAGGCGGCGAGAACCTTTGGCCAGCTGCCTGAGGCGGTGCGCGGAGCACGAGTGACCACTCGGTGCACGGGGCCGCGCCTAGCCATGCCACGCCGGTGACGGCGGTGTCGGATCCCCCGATCACGTCGCGGTCCGCGGCCTCGGAGAAGACCGCCGTTATTGTTGTCGTGCGGTTGTCGTCCTTCTCGACCGCGGCCGTGGACTCCGGCGTCCTCTTGAACGCGACCTTCTCGAATCTGCAACGACAAATGCCATGCCACGCGCGTCACTCCCCAAGAACGTGCAGGACGTGCGTAGCGGGAGCTCCACGTGCGGCCAGCACTCGCTGCCGCCGCTCACCCTCCTGGACTACGAATGGCTCCGCTCTGTTCCAGCCACCATCCTCAGTCCCCATCTAATGACCTCAACACCCACGAGCCACGGCCACAGACACACAAGTAATTGGCTGTATGTACCTTCAGAGTTTTTTTCCAACTTGCTAATGTAAGACAGTACTCCTGAGTTTGATGTGGATAATATATAACCAGTTGTGCACTATGCTCCTAAATCCTAAAGGTGATAATGCTTGGTGACTGGATCAAACAAATCGAGACGGAGGGTTTATGTGTTCGGAGAAACAATTTCGTCAAACTTTTTTTTGAAACAAGGCAAAAGCTTTGCCTTTTATATTGATATAGGAGAAGCAAAATTTCGTCAAACTCTAAGTACGCAAGATGATTCCTTGATCAAAACGAATATTCCTCGACAATGTAGCGAAGTGGCCACAAAACGGCATCAAAAGTGATCAAGATAAATTAGTTATTATTTTAACATTGCACTAGTCAGCACAAAATAAAAAGTTTTACGACGACCAGAGATCTTAATTTGCGGATTCAATAATTTGTTGTCATAAAATTGGTGTGGAGTAAGAACACTTTTTTTTTTAAAGTCGAAGAACAAGTTTTATAGTCCGCACCATTCTTGTTCTTTTTCTCTCTTCTTTGTCTATGTAGTTGGAAGATGATGGTGTATTCTTGGACATGATGTTTTGACTTACGGGTGCAGATGAACCCGTTGTGCAAAATGCATTTTTAACACATTATAAAATGTTAAAAAATTCAAACAAAAATTCCGGGTGTTCATATGAAAAATGTCTATCCGTACAAAAAAGTTTCGCATCGAAAATACATTTTGTGTGACCGGTATAAAAAAGAGAAAAAATGTTACGTGCAGAGGCATTTTTGAACACCGGGGATTTGTCTTTTTTACACCGGCCGCATAAAATGTCTTTTCATCCCGATTTTTTTGGTACGAACATAGAATGTTCATATGTACATCTGAATTTTTTGTTTAATTTTTTTATATTTTAAAATTTATTTGTTGGGTAGTGGGTGTATTGTTGCTCATATGTACATCTGCACCTATGAGCCGAAGCCTAAGTGGATTTCCCGTGTATTGTTGCTCTCTGGTGACATGATGGCATCGAAGTAGATGTTCGACCCTAGGTACTCCAACCTTTTAAGTGACCCTAATCTGGCCTGTAAAGGCCCACCCCACAACATATTAAGCGACAGAGAAGTATTTCAGCCCGCATGCCTTTATCCAGCCCCGAAGCCCAAACCGCACCCATCCCCGGGAGCCCAGGTTACTAAAACCACGAAGCCCTAGCTCCCTGACACCCCTCTCCCCGCAAACCCCCGCAACGCACCGCCGCAGTAGCCATGGCGGAAGAAGCAGCCGCCACCTCCTCCACCAACTACGAGGTGGACCTGGGCCACCTCATGGCCTGCGACCCCTCGCACCACCTCGCTGCCGCGCCCTCCTCCAGGGCGGAGCTGCGGGAGGAGTGCCTTCGGAAGGCTACGGAGCTGGCGCAGGCCGTGGCCGACGCCCTCTTCTCGCTGCCGGCCACCGAGGGGCGCGACGGTCCCGTGGTCCGCCTCCCGGCGCCCACCAACCGCCTACCCCGCGAGAAGCATGTGAGAATATGACACCTCTATCTCTTTCTCTCCCTCATACCATCTCTCCTCACTAGGATCGATTATTGTTGATCTTCTAGAGAATATATATGGAACTAGTCGAGTCTTCATCTATTTGTTGCAACTACTCTGCGAGAGTGAGTGTATATTGGTGTGGGTTTTGGATGGAGCGCATGCTTGGGTGCGCATACACCCATGCTTAATTTTACGCCCAAGATGTAGTTCAGTTGATGTCGTTCTGGACTTCTGGTGGCAATTGCTTCTTCAGCTTAATTTACGAATTTTATTATGGCAATATAAAAGTTGAAGTCACTCTGGTGTTAATTGCTTCTTCAGCTTGTGGCGAGACGATATTTTTAGCAGGGTAGTTCAAACCTGGTTCGGATAGAAACCCCTGGAAACCGGTTAGCACAAAATGGAACCGTCATAGAACCACCTGTAGATTTTTTTTACTCTATATAGGTTACCATTCTTGATCTGTGCTAATCCGTAAATGAGATATCAAGCCGAATGTCAACTTCTTTTGTGTTGATAATGCATGCTTTTGCAAATTGCAAGATGTTTAATACCTTTCTTTCCTGGCACCAGTTACCAAGGCCGGCACCACCTACAAAGTGGGAGGCTTTTGCAAAGCAAAAAGGTGAAATTGTTATTCTTACCAGCTCTTTGAGTGTTTTTATTGGAAGTGTGTTTGCCTGGATTAGTATAACAGTAATATACCTCCAGGGATTATCAAGCGCAAGAAGAACAAGCGTACATGGGATGAGCAAACCTCTTCATGGAAGCGGAATTATGGCTATGATCGTGTTAATGATGACAGAGACATTCCCATCATTGAAGCCAAGATGACAGATGGTTAGCAACTTGTCTTCTTTTTTATGGCTAGCAAAGGTTGTTTTGTAGCAATCTTGTGAGCTTTCCCCCTAGAGTACCTACTGCAGTTATCATGGGCTGTGACACAAATGCTCTTTACATTTATGAATGATTGAATGTTAACAACTCGATATAATTGTCGTTAGTTTTAAGTTTTTTGTTGAGGGATAGTTAAAGTTTATAACATGTATCTTTCTTCAAGACTTAAAAGAAATGTATCTGTCTTCAAACCTGTTTGTTCAATCTGTTACCCTTTTAATTAAATATTGGTCTACAGAACCTGGTGTTGATCCATTTGCTAAAAGAAGGGAAGAGAAGAAGGGCAGGGTCGAAAAACAAGAAAAGAACAGACTTGGGAATTTGAAGAATGCTGCAAAAGTTGGTGCTCTGCCAAGGTAATCCTTTCCTACTATCGAATTCATCTGTATGCCTTATGCACTATTATTCATTACATTAGCAGCTCAATTTTCTGATATAACAGTTTTTGAAAACAATTATGCAGCCATATACAGCTTGCTGCCACAGCCATTCCGATCACAGGAACTAAAGCTGATCTGCCTAGAAAACATAAGAAGGAAGACCTGGAGAATGTTGCTGGTATGGCTTCTTCAGCAACGGCTAGTGGTGGAAAGTTCGACAAAAAGTTGCCTGGCGAGAAACCTCTTAAGAAAACTGGCAAACATAGAAAGGTTTTTCTCCACCTAAGCATGTTGACCTTTTGTAAATCCATGTGCCTTTGTAAGTTGAATAGTTTCAGTAGCCTACCTGTTTCTTTTCTGCAGTTCCTCCCTGTTGCTGAAGGAAAAGGAATGGGTAACCTGGAGAAACAGCAAAACGACAAAATCCTGAACAGCCTACTGGCCAAAAACTTCGAGGAACCCTTGGATGTCAGCAAGGCAAGCTCCAAAATCAAATATTATTGTGTGCCCGATTGTTTAGTCCACCATCTAACAGCAGCTGTGCATATTTTTTATACCAGGCAATCACGATGTACAAGGTGAAGAAGGACAACAAGAGAAGGAAAGACAAGAAATCGTCGTCCGGATCAGATAAGTTGAAGCCTGGAAAGAAGATTCACAAGAAATCTTCAAAGAAAAGTGCTTAGATCCACATAATTCTTGAAACGGGCAGTAAGATGCGATTTTGTATGGTTATTGTCCTGTTTAAGTCCATAGGAGGGATACTGTTATTCCAGATGCTAGTTGTTGTGAAAGAAGAACCTAAATGTTGATATGGCAATCCTGCACGGATAATTGATGTGCACGTATTATATATCATCAGCAGTTTGGAAAATGTTTCTTGAAAGCCTGTTACGATCTAACCAAAGAATTATCATGCTGCTTTTTTTACTGTCTGAATAATTGTTGCCTGTCTCCACAGTATTTGAACGATATTATGATAGTGGGTAGAAGTCGGTAATGACTGTTGCATTGGTGTTTTATTTGGAATTTTTAGGTAACGTGAATATTTTGACATGAAGTTATTTCCAAACTAGTGATGCATATACAGATGTTGTTTAAACTTTCAGTGGCACGATGTTCTAGTAGCTGTCAACCTATTTTGCTCGGTCTGTTCAATTTTCAATTCTGTATTCGTTATTTATCCACTGGGACAATTAGATGCCCATCTTCTATTCAAATGTCGTTTCACTACCAGAATTTGGTCCTCCTACTGAGATCTGAGGTAATTCGCCGCTCTGTGTGGAGAACCCAAAGCTGTCTCGATGACTGATCTTGAAGAGGTGAAAATTGACGACATAAGAGGAGAGGCTCATGAGCTTGATTTATTGAAAGTATATTCAGATGTGCACCAATGACTCGTTGCACTTAGATTGAGTAGATACCGTGATGGGATTATGTAGTACGACGAGGTTGCTTCATTTCCAAGCAAAAGAGATCAATCACACTAATTTAGGAAAAAATCAAAATTAAATTTGTTGTGAATCCTCTACTGTTTTGCCAATCAGTGGATGTGTTGATGGATGTGTAATGCCATGCAAACTGGTTATGGAATCAACACAAAATTGTGTCCAAGGCCATTGTAGCAAATTTCGATGCTTCCTAATCCTAGGTAGTACTCGCGTACACTTGTGGCATATGTGATATTGTTGCAACTTAGCTTTACCTCATAGCCTTCGCTCTGGCTTGTGCTAGATTCTGTGTCGAAATAGTCCCTACTCCGCCTATTCTCTTCTTAAATAGGAAAGGTAAATAATTTCATACCACTTCAATAATGTCTTGGAGCACATGGGAATTAAGTGTGCAGTGGTGAGCACCACTTACTCTAAACTTATGATATACTAGATAAACCGTTGCGCAACGGCCGAAAGGAAGACCGTATTGTTGCCATAGTATCTTTTTGTTTCGCTACCTATCATTTGATTGAAATTAAGCCGGTTTTGGGCATTTTCAGTTCGATATGTCAAATTGCATTTTAAAAACAGATGGCACCTGCTCGAATACTTTAGTGCAAAGTAGGATCTTGACGATTAATAATCTTGTATCACACATAGAGGCATGTTGTATTTGGTAGAGAGATATATTTATGAGGCATATGATCTTGAACTTGGTTTCGATGTTTTTTATCGATTAAAAAATAGCACAACTTTATGCCGCTACCATCGATATCTTTCGAAACTACGAAGGTTGTTCGTTACCATTGATATCTTCCCAAACTACGAAGGGTCTCAATAAGGGTTTCAGCGGCTCCTCTCCTTGTGCCCACCGTTGAGATTCTTCCATTGACATCCATGACCTCATCGCCAGCCCGACCTACGTTGCCTTTTCTCGCATTGACCATGGGCTGGGCGGACAAAAACAAAACACATTGCGAGAACACCTTGGATGTGGTCAGTGTAAACAAGAATAAACACACCCAATTGCCAGAGTCGGATAGTATGCAAGCCATAACTTTAATGTGCTCTACGTTTATGTTGCTATCCGTGATTGAGATTCACTAACCTGGAGTTGATAATTGTAAGCAGCTCAAAATACAACAAATTTGGAGTTAAAAATTTGCATGATTGTAGATCTTTACATCATCTACCTCTGGAAAAAATTCGCGATTTTTGAAAACTAAAAAATGTTGATTTTGAATTTTCAAAAAACGGGCTCTATGTAGCCCGAGCTCAATTATAGGTTTCAGATATCTCTACCATTTTACTCTAGTTAATTTATACCATTGGGACATTATCAATTCAGAAAAAATCTACATAAAGAAAGTTTCACTTGATTTGCGTCCCAAGATTCGGATATTAGAATATATTGTTCAGCACATACTTAGTACAAGCAACAATTATTGTCTCCGCTTCAATTTTATGGTCTCCTTGATGCTGGGTCAAGGCAGGCCTGACGCAGTGGTGAAGTACTCTCCACTTGTGCCAAGAGGCCATGAGTTTAATTCAGATTATCTACATTGCACTTTGCAGGGGTAATACTTGACTCGTATAATCCTTACCAGACTCCACCTGGTGTAAAAGCTTCTAGCATTGTATGTCCTTTTTTCTTCATCTCCTGGTGCTAAATATCACACACAGTGCAACGGCAATCATTGAAGACCTGAAGGTTCAAAGCCTAACGTGGTTCTCATCGTGCTCTATCTGTTTCAGCAAACGTAGCTCAAACAAGGTTGCTCACGAGCTAGCACAGTTGGGTGCAAAATGTAATGTTGATTCATCTTTATCTTGGGACTATGAGGTGCCAGAGTGCGCCTTAGTTGTTGTATTGGGTGATTCTGCCTAGAAAGTTTTGTACTCCCTCCGTACACAAAAGGATATCTCAATCTAGTCCAAATTTACATGTATCTATACCCTTTTTTTTTTAGGTATAAGGTGGTCGTATCCACCGCCCGAATAGATAGAAAGAGGTGGCCCAGTTTATGAGGGAAACCGGGTCCAAAAAACCATACAATCTGTACAAAAGAATGACACAGACGAGACGACCCGCCGCCCACACGACCCAAGTCGAACAAACGTCACAAAACACACCACCAGCTCCGGGGCCGCCGCCCCGGCGAAACAACCAGATCAACCTTCGCATTGCCCGAAAGTGATCCAGTCATGGTCGACGAACCCTCTGCCACGCAGTCGTTCATCCAGTAATGATGTAATAAAGTGGCTGAAATCTCTCAAAAACTCTAAGGGTCTTTTTGGAATGTAGGAATTTCAAAGGAGATGAAAATCCTTAGCAATTTTTCCTATGGGCTGTACTTGGTTCAAAGGAATGGTGCCACCAAAATCCTATGAATTGGATTCCTATACCTCAGTTTCATAGTAATTTGAACATCCATTTCAACCTTTTTTTAGACTCAAATGCGTAGAACCGAGACACATTTCCTGTGATTTTCATGCGTTTTATCCAAACGACAATTTCTACAATTTTTTTGTATTTTACAATCCTCTGTTTGACACTTAAAAATCTGTAACATTCCTGTGCTTTTCATATTACTATGTTTTTCAACCGTGTAATTCAAAGAAGCCCTGAACTTCTTGGTGCTGTGTCACTCAACCCAGAAAAGGCGCCACCAAATCGGGCTCGCAGCAGCTACACTCGCTTGTCCTCTTCGCCGGCTTTCGTATACACGCCGGAGTCGGTCCTCAGGATGATCTTGGCGTCCTGCGTCACGTAGCACGCCCACTTGTCCACATACGAAAGCGGGCCAGCCCTGATCATCAGCTGTCTCGCGCCGTCATCGTCCACGTCATCACCGTCGTCGTCGCCGCCGCCCTCGTCGGAGCACGCGAACCTGCCCACACCCACATATAGAAGGTTCGTAACTCCATCGATTAATGAGCTGAAGTCATGAGCAGATTATGGGAGAGGAATGGGAGCGTTTACCTCGTTGAATCGTGTGATGGCGCCCATACGAGGCAGACGGCGCAGAGGAGCGCGAAGGAGATGAGCTGCCACACCGCCGGGATCACCCACGCTACGCGCCACCGCTCGCTGTGGTACCCGTCCGTCGACTTGAAGTGGACCTCGAACGTGATCCACCCCAGCGACACCGCCACGGCGATCGTCAGCGAGGTTGCCAGCCTCCGGTACATCTCCACCTTCGCCGCCATCCGTCTCGCCTTGAGTCTGCCGATGGTCCGCGACAGCGCGGCGAATGTCCAGCAGATGAACACCGCGTCGAGGACGGCGACCGTGAGCACGAGGAAGAGCCTCCTCGTTCGCGAGTGGTCGTGGTCGCTCACGGCCCCTACGTGCTCGCCCACCTCGAGGGCCTCCGACGCCGCGAAGAACGCCGCGCCGAGCACGGCAACCCTCGCGCCGGCGCCGGCCCCTGCGGAGAGCGTTGGCCGTGCCACGCCGTACCCCATGGCGACGAGGAGCACCAGGACGCGCGACACCGTCCGGCGCACCGTCCCAGCCGTGGCTGCCCAGAAGGTCGTCCCCGCCGGCCGGACGCCGGACTCGCGGAACTCGGCGAGGTCCAAGTACCACGTGGTCACCTCTACCATCCCCAGGGCGATGACGACCGTGACGAGGTTCTGGAGCGGCACCACCTCCCGCCAGAACCGGGTGTACCGGAGAAACCAAAACGCGGCGAGCGCGGCGAACGCCAGCGACATGACGCCGTAGAACGCCAGGAGCGGGGCCATCCGGCCGGGGAGGTAGCCGTAGCCGCGGCTGTTCTTCCATATGGTCTTGCCCTCCGCGGCCACGTACAGGGAAGCGTCGCAGTGGACGAAACGGAGGCTGTACATGCCGGTGCGCCCCACGGCGACGGTCTCGTCTGGGAAGACGGCCTCGAGAGCACCCGGGAGAAACGAGGCGGCGAGCACCTTTGGCCAGCTGCCTGAGGCGGTGCCGTTCGGCGCGCGGTGCACGAGCGACCCCTGGGTGCACGCGCCGCGCCTCGCCATGTCCGGCGTGCAGCAGAGCGCGCGCGCCCCGGTGACGGCGGTGTCGGAACCCCCGAACGCATCGCGGTCCGCAGCCTCGGAGATGACTGCCGTGATTGTTGCCGTGCGGTTGCCGTCCTTCTCGGCCGCGACCGTGGACTCCGGCGTCCTCTTGAACGCGACCTTCTCGAATCTGCACCGACAAATGCCATGCCACGCGCGGGCGTCACTCCCCGAGAAACACAAGCAAAAGAAAATAACTTCTCACCGCCGGCTCAGACATGAGACGTGCATACATACCGGATGAAGGAGTCCGCGGCAGGGGAGGCGTAGACGCCCTCGCTGCCGCCATTGAGGACGAAGGCGTTGGCGAGGGCAGCGAACCGCTCGCCGGTGTAGTCGTGCACGGACGCGTCGGCGCAGAGGAGGAGGGCGGCCACCACGAGGTGGACGAGCCTCGCGGGGGAAGACGCTGCCATTGGCGTCGAGGAGAGGAGCAAGCTTCGATCCTTGCGTGCGCAGTGTGCTCGTGGAGTTTACTAGTACTACTGGAGCATTGAGTGTGATCTGGACGAGTGAAGTGGAAGGAGAACGGAAGCGACGACTTGGACGTGGAGATCGACCTGACGAAATGTTAGGTCCCCCCAAACCACCTTGACGGACATACAACAGGAGGGAACTGTGTGGCAGAGTGAGATGGGACTAGGGAATTAGGCAGTGTGCACGACAAAACGAAGAGGGAGGACGACAACTCGACAAGTGACAGGAACCACATTTGGGGGAGATTTTGCGATTCACATCGAGATCATCTCGATACATAAAGACTATGGCTGAGTTTGGCAGCTCAGTATTTTGAAACTAGAGTATTGGACTACTTCAGTTTTGAAGAATATTTCAGTTTAGGACTAAATTTCCTTTTAAGCAAAAAGTTGAAGTTTTGGAGGATAAATTAGTTTTTAAAACCACAATATTCATTGCATCCAAATACGTCAAAGTATTCAAATACTTCAGTATTTTTAAAAACTGAAATGTTATCAGAATACTTTAAAAAAAACCGCAGATCCCAGTTGTCACCCTTTTTTTGCCGCGGAACGGCTCGCCTCACCTGAGCCAGACAACCCTAGAGAGAGTGACAATGTTTCGTCTGGGCCATTTCGGGTAAGAGGAAGAGAAACCAAAAATAGTAGGGGGACCAGCTGGCATGTGATGTGTACCTAACAATCAGGATCCAGATGGCTCTGAAAGTCATAAAACGGGTAAAAAACTTATAAAACTTGTACTTAATGTGGCTATTTACTCCCTCCTTCTCGGTTCACACATACGGAAGGAAACGGGGAGGGAGAGAATTGAGGGGAGTAGCACGCGGTAATTAATTGCGCAATTAAGGTAAACGCGCCTTAATTCTCTCCCTGGTGGAAACGCATGATATTTGAAGCGCGCAGTGTAAACCGAGAAGGAGGGAGTAGATAAAAAGTTGCTAAAAGGAAAAGTCCGTGTCATTAAACAAAGTATTCAGTCTGCTTCCAGATGGACCCCCCTCCCCCGACCACCCACCACACACACAAAAATACATATGCATGCATAATAAGCCCTAAATTGCGATATTTCTCAGTCGCCACTTTTTTTCACCCTTGAACGGTTCGCCTCACCTAACCCATACCGCACTAAACAGAGTCACACTGTTTCGTCTAGGCCCAGTTCGGGTCCATGGAAGCGAAACCGGTTCAACACTAAAAAGCGGTAGCAAACCACCAGTTGGCACACGCGATGTGTATCTAATCGCTCCCAAAATATTACAAGGGTAAAAACTGACAAGACTACTTAATGTGGCTTTCCTGATATAAAGTTGCTAAAAGTGATAACTCCTATCAAAAAGAAAGTAAGGGTATAAAATCAAAGTCACTCTAAGCTACACCATTCCTTCATATTTCAAATTAGTATCGCCATTTCAAACCGTTTCCAGTTGGCTCCCCACTCCCACAACCCCACCCAACCAAAAAAGGGTAATTTTGGATGATGTGATAGCACTTCAATTCCATATCCTACAAAGACAAAAACATAATCCTGTAAGTTGTAATGGGGAAAGTTCAATTTTTCTCTCCTATTTCCTTAGAGAACATTAATTTTGTGGGAAACAATGACTTGAAATGCACAAAAAAAAAAGATAATAGAGCTCGTCGGTAATTTAGAAACAGAAAACATTTGACCAACTCGATTTTGATACCTGGTTTGGTAATTGAATGTTCAGTTTGCCCGGTATTAAAAATCTAGGCTCATGATCCGTGATGTACTCTCAGCCAATAGTTAAGGTGTGCAAAAGTATATCCCCTGATGCACTTTGTCTGACTAAAACTGTAGATGACAAAAGTATGTGTCCACCCTTTCTGGAAGAAAGAAAGATCAATTGTGAAACAGGTTATCGCGAATGGAAGTACTTCCATAGGATGATACTATACTTAACCAATGAAGATGATAAAAATGCTCCTGTATTAATTGCATAGTTACCTAGAGATGACACCAGTTGCTAAGAGCATCTCCAAGTGAGGCCCCCAAAGGCAGCCCAAACGCCCGGGCGGTCCACCCGGACAGATTTTGGGCTAAAAACCGGCACCCAAGGGAGGCCCCCAAAGCCATCCCAAACGCCCGGGCGGTCCGGCTACCCCCAAACCCAGCCCATATGTGGGCGGGTTTGGGGCCGCCCGGACGCGCCGGCCGGCTGTCGCTGACAGCTCGGGCCCAGCCGGAGAGAAGGATGACCGGCGGCGTCCACGCGTCGGGCGACTCACCGGCGTTAAAATGCCGCGTCTCTATCCCCTCTGAACCCTATATTCATTTCCGCTTCGCCACCTCTCCTCTCCACCTCCTCTCCACAATGTCGGACAGCTCTAGGAGCGTGAACTGGGAGGAGGATGCGGAGAGCAAGGCGACGGTGGCGAAGAAGCCGCCGGTAGAGCAAGTCGACAACGAGGACGAGCTTGCCCTCCGCCTCGGCATCCTCCGGTCGCTGGAGGACATGGGAGGCTCGAGCTCGGCGGCGCCGTGAGCGGCCAGTGGCGACTGCAGCCGCTGGTCAGCTCCGGCGCGTAGATCGGCGCCGCCCCACCTCTGCGGCCCCTCAAGCCGCAGGTCGGCTCCGTCCTCTGCCCCGCCGTGGCGGGGTCGTGCCCCACCGGTCCAGGCCCCTCCAGGGTGGAGGATTCTTCCGGATGGGGACGGCTGGAGGCTGGTGGAGGTTCCGCCGCCGCGGGCGCCAGAGACGGTGGGACGCGCGTTCCGCCAGGCGAAGCGGGCGGGCCAATCCGTCAGCGTGGCGGCTGCCGTCGCTGGGGCTGACGACGACATCCCCCTCCAGGTGGTGGCCAAGTCCTTCACCTCCGCCGAGTCCGACGCCCGTCGCCGTCGCCGCAAAGACCAAGAATCTCTGGAGGTGGCCATCGCGCTGTCGAAGAACGAGGCGGACAAGAAGAAGATGGTGGCGGCTAATGCGAGCCGCCACGCGGAGGAGCAGGCCCGCGCCGTGCGGATCCTCGCCGGCCAAGTCGACGACAACGACGAGGAAGAGGAGGATCCGTACTTCGCCTTCCGCAAGCGCTAAAAGGGCGACGCCGCCGGCGGCTCCGGCAAGGGCAAGTCTCCGATGTGAGATTTGTCCTTCTTTATGTTTATATTTTACTTTTGATGTATGTATGTCAATCCGGCAACCTTCTGTCGGATGACTATCTATTAGTTGGATAAACTATCTATCATCTACGTTGCATGGGTTTGTATGGGGTCATCCGGTCGCTGTCCGCGGACACGTCCGGACGTGACCGCAAACAGTTTGGGAGCCAAATTAGGCAAGTGTGGTTGGAGATGCTCTAAGAATACTATAGAATTAAGATTATCTTCCTGATCATATGTAGGAGCGCAAAACAGAGTGTAAGCAAATGTTTGGTACCTAAGCGAATAATCGAATTTCTCGGAGTACTCTTGCGCGAGGAAGACGACCTCGAGAGAAGGAGATCATTTTTTTTTTACTGGTGCCGTGCGTGAGCGTGCAGCGCAACTGCGCAAGTCCAGTCCAGGTCAAGTGGAGGTTCTGGGACGTGTTATTGGGGTTCTAGGGATTTGGAACCACGTGTCCGCGCTAATTAATTAGATTATTGTGTGAGTAACTGAGTACACATACAAGTCAACGTCGGGTTAGCTTATTTTTTCAGTTGAAAAAGAAAGGGTTAGCTTATTTTCACCAAGGGCTAGTTTTATTGCAAAGTTTTTCTAAAAGCCACGGTATTCGAAAACTACCAAGAGGCTAGTTTTATCAGATCGGACAGGTAAAATCCGAAGACCTGTGCGAAAATCTAAAACGGATCCCTATCTCACATTAAAATTTGAACTAATGGAATATATTGACAAACATACATATAGTGTTATTGTGGTCGTTGAGTCTTTGTTGTGTCATTAGAGTACGCAAATAGGATTTCAATAGCTTCAATTTAGAAAAGCTTCGTTCTACCGATGCAACCATCATAGGAATGGTCAACAAAACTCTATATGCTTCTTTCCTAATTAACCTGTCCATGGCGTCTTTTTGAGATTATTAAATTATGTTCGTTTTTTTTTTCCTCTTGCGCTTCCAGGAACAGGACTGATGTTTTCCCATGATGATTCAAACCTGCACAAGATACAAATGATTAATAAAATAAAACTGAGTTAAGCAAAAGGATGAATTAGGATTTAGGAGTAGGAGGAGCATGCTACCGGTTTTGGAGTTTTGCCTTTTGGCGATTGCAGTATCTCCCAAGTATGTAAGTTGAAATAGTCGTGTTATCCCCTCGCGTCGCCCCCCCAGGCGATGCCAGGGCGAAAAGCTTGCCGCAGCCAGCCCTCCCCCGTGCGCCCCTGCTGCCGCTGCCGTCGCCGGCCCTGTCCGTGGCGGTGGCGGCACCCCCCGCTGCCAGAAGGTGGTCGGGAGGGACGTTTCTTGTTCGTTGGCGGTGGACCGGTGCGGTCGGGGCTGAGGGCGTCGAGCCGACAGGCTCAAGCGGAGATGGCGGCCGGAGCGCGGCCGTGGGTGGTGGTGCGGTGGCAGCGGCGCCGCCCCTGCGCCTGGAGGCGTGCACCCGATGGGCTTGGCGGGCCCAATCTGGGCTCGTCGGGCCCGGATGGTGCTGGGACTGCATGTTGCGCCCTCGACCTCTTCTTCGTCGCCGTGAACTCCGAGGGTGGTGTGGATGGTGAGTTCTGCCGGCGCTGGTGCGATTGATGTGCGTCGGAGGTGGTGCGAGGCTTGGGTGAAGACCCTGTCTCGGCCTTGTGCCATGACCAGCGATGGCGGCGCCTGTGGCCGTCGTTGGCCTTGGCATCGCTGTTTTGCTGCTGCCCACCTCACGCACGGATCCGGCCAGCTTGGCTCTCATGGGGAAACCCATGATCTCATGATCGGACGATGATGGCACCATGGTGTCGTTTTCCCTCTTGGGGGCTTCGTCTCGGAGGCCGGCACTGGCAAGAGGGACCCGAGGTTGGCGGTGGGGTTTTCCGTGTGGTGGTATGCGCGGCAATGACAATGTTGAGGAGCAATGGTTTGGTCGCGGCAATGGCTTCGTAGTCGGCTCTGTCCGGCGTGTCCGAGTGTCTTCGTGTTGGTCTCTCCAAGCTGTGAAGTCGAAGCTGCTATCTTGAGCGGTGTACGGTGACCTGCAAGGGCGGTCCGGTGGTGAAGATCTCTCTCGGCGTAGGTCTTGCGCATCTCCTGTTCGGAGCTCTCCATCAGAATCGAAGCTGCCTGCCCTTCGCGAGGAGCCACCTGTTTGGCATAGGCCGACATCGGCTTCTCGACACCGCTTCGGCGATGGTCTCCTTGGCGGTTTTCTTGTGAAGTCGGAGTCGCTGCAGGTGTGTAGCTTGATGACGATGACACGGGGGCAACCTCGACGACGACTCTAGCTGCGGTGGTGTGTGTAGCTTGTGTGGGTAGCCAGAGTGGCTGTGTGTACCCTCGCGACGATCGTGTTTCATGACGGTCGTTGAGGGTCCTATATCTGTTTTAGGTCGGTTTCCCGCTAATTAACCGGCCAACTCTCACTTCTTCTTAATTAATGAAAATGGCAAGTCTTTTGCCTCGGTTCAAAAAAAAGAAGACAAAGAAAAACCGGCACTCAATCTAGATGCGATTTTGCCAATCGGGAAATGAAGGCAGCCAAGCAGGCGTTCGGCGGTTCGGGCGGCAGACGCCAGGCGGCCGCGGCGAGCGTCGATGTCGATCCAATCGATTGTGTTATGCGTGCAGGGCCCTAGTCAGCGACGTGAGTACCTGATGATTCGTTTCCGATCGTGAATATGCGAGAGAGGAGCGACGCGAGAGCCCACGACCACGAGCTCAACTCGGTCATGGACACGGAAGCGTGAGCGACGCTTGGTGGAAATTGCGACCCAGGTCCTGCAACCTGTATACTACCTATACAAAAATTTGGGCCCCCCAAAATTTATGGGCCCGACCAGCGCACTTGGCACCACTGTGGGCCCGGTCCTGAGTTTTATTGCAAAGTTTTTCTAAAAGCCACGGTATTAGAAAAACTGCAGTATTGTATGCCTAGCAAATCAATGCTTTAGTTTCAGAAAAAGAGGTCCGGATCTCTTTTTAAATACTTCAAAAGTAATACAGTTTCCTTAAATATTGAAACATGTAACACTACAGTGTTTTTACTAAAGCCAAACATCTCAAAGTATTTAAAACCGTTGTATTTTTAGAAACCATTGTTTTATTGAAATATTTTAGAAATACTTTACTCCCAAACATACCCTTAATTACAACCTCCGTTCTGAATTAACCTTTATTCTGGGTTTAGTCATAATTTCTTTTTGTAAATTTGGTTTAATATATAGGAGACTATTGACATCTACTGTATAAAATCAATATTTTGGAATCAATATAAAATATATTTTCATGATATATGTATTTGATGTTATGTCCTCCATTCCATTTTAATCTACATCCTCTAGAAAACAGACAGTTCAACACTACATTTATTAGTACTAGATGACCCGTTGCGCCACTGGCGCAGGTGACTGATTCAGCTCGGATTTTGTGCCATAAGTTTGCCGACATATGTTGTTGTAATGCAGTTTTTTGTGTGCCTTGGACAAGGTTAAAGAAAACCATTTCCTTTTCATTGTTCACCGTGTAGTATTGTGCAATCGCTGAGTTATTTATTGTATCAGACTGCGATCCATTACATATAACTTAGCGTTACCAAAATAGTCTTCACATAAAGAAAAAACTTGCATGATTCTGGTACTTGCACATTTGGATATGGGATTATTACTCCTGTGCCCCCGATTCCTTAGTTGTGCTCAGTTTTCCCCACACTTGAAACTTTTGCTCACTTTTCCCCACTCCCATAGTTGAAACTCTCACAAATGCTCATACCGGACGTTGCCGTCTTGACCGTTAACTCTGACGAGTAGGGCCGCGTGGGACTCTGTTGACTGTCGCTCGTTGGACCTGACATGTGGGGCTATGTTTCTGTGGCTTTGTTGGTTGGGCCGTGGTTGGCTTCGTACATCGTAGAACGGCCCCCTTTATTGAAAATTAAATTGAGCCTGCTATAGACGCGCGTGATCAGCCTTTTATGCATCGTTGCAGCCTGCTATGCATGGCAATAGCGCACTGTTGACCTGCTCGCATGCATGCGGGCCGCCACGCACGCAGACGGACGGTGTTGCTTCCCTGCCGCCCTGCATGCAGGCAACGACGCAGGCAACCGCCGCCGTGCACGCACGCCATCGTTTGAGTTGTCATGCCCTCCCAGTGCCGCACGCTCCGCCATGTACTCGTTTCACCTGCCACCTAACCAGCATCGCACGCTCGATTCAATTGTCGCGTCATTTCATGTGTCGGTTCACGACGATTCACGCATGAATTCATGCATTGATTTAGTGTGAATACAGTCAAAAAAAGCCTAGGCTACGTACGATAGACATACACAGATCGGCACCATGCCTCGATCTAGTGTGACGTGGTTGCATGCATGCGCGCCGCCATGCACGCATGCGTCGATTCAGTCTACGCAGCCAGTCGATTCAGTCCCTACGCATGCAGCCGCTCGGTTCAGTTGCCGCTGCCACTGATGCACCGTCGAAGCAGTTGCCGCGTCGAGTCCACACATCGATTCACGCATCGTGTGTAAACGGTAAAAAAACCTAGGCTACACAAACGGATCGACACCACGCCGTCAATCTACCTCCTCTTCCTCTCCCTTGGCTATTTAAACCGCCCTTCAGTTGCCTCTTCCTCTACACATCCATCTGCGCCTCCTCCCTTCTCTACTTTCAGCAAAAGCCAAAGCAAACTCGCAGCGACGCAAGGATGCAGTTCAACGGGCCGACTTTCCACGTGTGAAAGGACATAGTCCGTTAATCTTGTTTTGACGTTTGATCACAACACTTGGAAGTATTTAACATATCGCTAAGTGTCCACAGGAATCATGAATGTCTAAATCAAAAGGATGCTAGTGTATCTCTCTCTATGCAAAAAGGAAGAAATACATCTTGTCGGATTTTTAGAAGGTGAAGGGAGAAGCGCATTACAGGGAGGTCGGCCCAGGCCGGTCTCCAGGCTGGTTGCCTCGGGCAGCCGCCCGACCCTCAGGCCGGCCCTGGCCGGTCGCCAGGCCGTTCGCCTCGGGTTGCCAGCCGGTCTTCAGGCCAGCCCTGGCCAGTCGCACGGCCGGTCGCCTCGGGATGCCAGCCGGCCCTCAGGCCGGCCCAGGCCGGTTCGATCGGTGGCTCGGCCAGCCCAGGCCGGCCCCCCAGGCCGGTTCCTAGGCCGGCTGCCTCGGCTGCCCTGCCAGCCCTCAGACCGGCCCCCAGGCCGGCCCCTACTTCCTGCGCATCGTCACTTACCCCTTCAACGGCCATATTTTGAAGGGGACTATAAATACCTCTTCACCAACCTTTGGACAAGTAGCTTGAACAAATTGAAGAACACCATTGATTGCAAGCTCAAGATTTGATAGATCTTCCAATCCCTCCACCCAAACTCGTTGATACTTGGAGGATTGAAGGAGAAGCCCCGGATCTACATCTTCACCAAGCCATTATTCATTTCCCCCTCATTCACTTGAGGGACCCTTTGCTAGGATTTCCTTTGGGAAAACCTAGCCTCTTATTGTACTCACTTGATTGTCTTTGTGACAGATTTGTAGCTGTTTGGGAGCCCCCAATCCTCTTGTGGGTTGTGCCCCGAATCGTTGTTGTAAGGGCTCCGGATTTCGCCTTGAAGGATTCCGATAGTGGAAGGTGAACCAAACCTTTGTGGTGCGGTTCATCGGAGAATAAGGTGACGCCTTTGTGGCGGTTGAGTTTTTACCTTTGTGGTAGCTCACACCTCTCCAACGAGACGTACTCCCCTAAAAAGGAGGAACTCGGGATTACATCCGTGTCTCCGCGTGCTTTCACTTCGGTTACTTCTATCCTTGTTTATAGTCTTTACTTCGTGTATCTTGCTTAGTTGCTAGCTTGTCATATAGGTAAATTCACCTTAGTTGCATATCTAGAGAATTTACCTTTTGTGTCAAGCCTAATTTGAAAAAGTACTAAAATTGAAGTAGCACCTATTCACCCCCCCTAGGTGTCATACCGATCCTTTCAATTGGTATCAGAGCCTCGGCTCTCTTGTTGGGCTTAACCGCCTAAGAGAAGTATGACACAAAGTGATGGTGATCCCATAGAGGACCAACCCACTATGGCATCCATGGCCGATCTCAAATCGATGGAGACATCTATGATATCGTCCATGGATACCAAATTTGCCGAGATGCGTGAGTTGATCACACAACTCGCAAGTGGCAAGGTTCCTAAGGTGACCACCCCACTAGAGGACTCCGCTACCTCCCACGACGGTGATACCGAGGAGGAATTGGGGAAAAAGAAAGGGGTTGAAGATAAAGAAACCGACCCTAAGAAATCTTCCACATCAACCACCATCCCCGAAGGTGGGAAGCCAGAGTACCATGGGGTTCCCTTTACGTACTCTCCCGACCCACCTATCCATCATACTCGCATAAACCCTTTGGGTCCACCTCCTAAACTTAATGCATTAGCTTTTGCTACTTGGCAACACTTAATGAAATCTCATATCAACAGTTCCTCTATCGAGTTTTGGAGGATCATTCAAGAGGGATACAAGGCCGTGAATCCTAACAACTTGACAAGAAGAGAGGTTGCCGAGAAATAACTCAATGCTTCCGCTCTCCACGTGATTGAACTTGCCGTTGGAGAAAGTGGTCTTCATCACATTCAAAACGTCTCCACCGCCAAAGAAGCTTGGGGGTGCCTTGAGGTGGCATTTCTTGGAAATGAAAGCATGAAGAGGAATAGATTTGATGCTTTGAACAATCAAGTCGAAGGCTTCTACATGCTTGATAGTGAAACTCATGAAGAGATGTATGCAAGGCTCAAGATTCTTGCCCAAGCCTTTTTCAATGTTGGGGCAACCTATGTGGATGATGCTTGGATCAAGAGGAAGTATGTGAATGCTCTCATGCCCTTCGAGCCCGTTGACTTGAAGGCCCTTCAAGGAAAATTCAACTACCTTGGGATGACATCCAATGAAGTTATGCAAGAGATACAAGCCTCCAAGATTGCTACCAAGAATGCTCTAGACAACCATGCTAGGGCCATGGGAATGAAGCAAGGTCCCTCTCTTGCTTTGAAGGCCAAGGTTGTGTGCCTTGATGAACATGATGAAGTTGAAACATGCCCGAACAACCTTCCTCCCGATGATCTTGAACAAGCCCTCCATGGTCACATAGCTCTTGCAACGAGGACCTTTTGGCGTGACCCGGCCAAGGCAAAGGCTCAAGTTGATCATGCAAGCAATCCAAGTGGGAAGAAGAAGTTTGCTAATAGGATAAAGACTTGCTACAATTGTCATAACAAGCATCACTACATCAAAGATTGTCCTTATGAGAATAGAGAGCAAAACGGTGGAAGGCTTGTCCTCAAGGGCCAATCAAACATGACACAAAAGAAGGCTTTTGTCAAGAGGAAGCCATTCTTCAAGAAAGCACCAAGAATTGTGTTGTTGACTCAAGAAGAGTATCCTTCCGAGGATTCCGAAGAAGAAGAAGAACCCACTCGTGAGGTGGCCGCTTTGGCCATTGTATCAACTCCACCTCCTTCTCTCTTCGAATCCCCCAATGAGAACCTCTCCATCAACACCGCTCGTTGCCTCATGGCTCACGTCACCGAGGTATCATCTTATACTCCCAAGACTATGCATGAAATAGATGATAAAACTAGTCTTGTGATTAAGAAAGAACTTGTTGCTTCCGATACTATTGTGGCTAACTTGCAAGGTGAAGCTAAGGCATATGTTGAGTCTCTCTTGAGACAACTTGATGCGGCCGAAGAAATCCTTGATGACAAGGGAAAAATTGAGAGAGAGGATTCTCTCACCATAGCATCCTTGAATGCTTCCATAGAATCCTTGAATGCTTCTCTTGAAGAAGAGAGTGAATATATAACCTCTCTTGAGGAAAGAATTGAGTCTCTTGATGATAAAAATGATGAAATAATTGCTAAAATTATTAAGGATAGAGATCATATCTTTGCTAAATATAAATCTTTACCTAATAATAAAAGCGCTAAGCCTTCCGCCGTTTGGTTTGATAGGTCATCGGATTTGCCCCTAAAATTGTAAATAATTACCCACACATGCCACCCGTAAGTCAGAAAAATTGTTCGTCTGTGTTTCGTCCTAGGTTTATTTTTGTTTCGTACGTACGTTGCCCTCGAGTCTTGCCAAACTGCCATCGCACAATCAGAATCCGGTTTTTATACGATTTGGTTTTGAATTTTGTTTGGTCGACGGCTGGGCTCCGCTCCGGATTCTATCGCCCAACCTACATATACATAAGCGCGTACGAGAGCTAGCAGAGAAACTTCTTATTCCCCTTCTGCCTGGCCGCTGCCGCCTTGCATCAGCGCGTTCACAAATACCGATGGCGATGGCGCGGTGCTTAACTGCTAATCCGGGGCGAGGAGCTGCTACCGGTCGCGCCAGAGGAGATGATGGCCATGCACGGTGACGTACTGGTGGGCCCCGGCAGCCAGGAGGACCAGATCGTCCATGGAGAGGACGTGATCAACGTCCATGGTCCGGGTGCGCCGGTGCGGCGAAGGATCAGGACATGGAGCTGCTGCCGTTCTCGCCGGAGGAAGAGCGATCTTGCGAGGCTTGCTCGGCGCCGGTAGCCAGCATGACCAGGTCGCCCATGGCGAGGACGTGGTCGACGTCCATGGTCGGGGGCGCGGTGTAAGGACCAGGATATGGAGCGCTGGCTTGCTGCCATTGGCGCGGAAGGAAGAGCCCCTCATGCATGCACTGTGTGCTCATGCACGGCGTGCGGCCAGATCGTCCATGATACAGGAGCGGTGAAAGACTGAAAGATCGTGCATTGTCCATCGTCCATGGTACCAGATCGTGCGGACATACAACTGCTGCCGGTCGCGCAGGAGGAGGAGCCGCTCATGCACAGCGTGCGGCGCCAGCAGCACGGTCGACCAGGGCATCCATGATCTATGGCTGCCACGCGGTCCACGACCATGACGAGGAGGTGAGGAGCTGCAATCCTACGCTCTTGACGAACAGGTGATCGTGCATGGCGCTATCGATCGGCGTCGTGTGACCATGCCTAAAAGCTGAAGAACCATGCTCAAAACGTGCTGAGCAGGGGCTGGGGCGCTGAACGTCCGCGTCCATCAGGTGTGGCTGCCATGCACAGTATCTACACAACATGTTTGATTTTTCGCCTTTATTTTCAGTTGGATAAAAAGGCAATTGAATTTTATGGAAGCACGTGCGAATTTGTTTACCCCACGCTGAAACTAGACAATGTATCCAGATTAGTTCTAATAACACGATTAATATATACTTACAAAGACTGAGTCATATTAAAATTTGAAAAATTCTACAATATTTTTTTAAATATAAATTTAATTATAAAAAATTAGATCAAATAAAATTTAAAGATTTAAACTAATAGTAGGTGAATTAAAACATATTAAGTGAACTTCTAATCCGTTGTATGAATTGTGCATGTCGATATACTTTTGTTGTATCGGTTTGGTAGTTACACGAAACCAATCAATAAAAGTTGATAGAATTTGGATTGTGAGAATTGAAGAGTCCGTCGAAATGTTTGTGCAAACAAAAGAGGAAAACTTTTAGAGCTCTGCAAGATGACACTTTTGTTAGACTTCACCGGTCACTCGTACTCCATAGGAGAAGAATGTGGAAAATAGGCGAGCTAATTAAACCAAGGGTTAGACGGTCGATAATTTTAGGACAAAAATACTGGATGTGACAAAAAATTTCATCCAAAAGTTGAATTTTTGTTCTCCCGTTGCAACGCACGGGCATGTTTACTAGTTGATTAAAAAGGAGAAAGCCAAGTTTGTGGTTGCTAATGCTAGACTCCTTGAGGATGTGGAGAAACTTAACAAGGCTCACAAGGCCTTGGAAAGTACCCACTCTCTTCTAGTCAAGTCTCATGAGCAACTTCAAACTCAACTTTCTAAATCTAACTCACCTAGCACCTCTACTCCCTCTTGTGATCATGCAAATGTTATTGAGGAAAATGCTAGGTTGAAGGTTGAGCTTGCCAAGGCCACTAGTGCCAAGACCTCTATTCCTAAAGGTAAAGAAAAGGTTGTTGCTCAAATTTTTGAGCAAAAGCCACACAAAGGGAAGGAGGGCCTCGGTTATGTGGCCAAGGCAAAGAAGAAGAAGAGCAACACCAATGCCAAGCCCGCACAAGCCAAGACTTCCATTGCGGGTGGTAATGCCACTAGGGGCAAGACCACTCGTAGTGACTTTGCGGGGCATAACAATCCCAACTACATTCTTTATGTTGATTATTATGGGATGTTTATGCAAAATATGTTGGTCCTTATGATGGTTACATTGCTTACTCTATTTGGGTTCCTAAGACCCTTGTTGCTAACAAAAGAGGACCCATTGAGAAATGGGTACCTAAAACCAAGCAATGATTTCTTGTAGGACTATGCTTCCGGTGGGTCTAAATGGGTGGTTGATAGTGGATGCACTAGTCATATGACCGGAAGCAAGAGATCATGACGGAGTTGGGACCAAATATAAATCAAGCATCCGTCTCCTATGGTGATAAATCAAAAGCGGAGGTAACGGGTCTCGGCAAGGTGGTAGTTGCAAAGGATATCACCCTTGTAAATGTCATGCTTGTCGAGTCCCTCGGTTACAATCTTATGTCCGTTCGTGCACTTAATAAGATGAATTTTGATGTCCATTTTACTATTGATATGGTGGTACTCTTGAGGAGCAAGACTCTAAAGGTCATGTTCGTTGGGTATGTTGAAAATGAGTTGTTCGTGGTGGACTTTTCGGGGTCTACCAACACTCAAGCAATATGCCTATTCGGAAAGGCCGACGTGGGATGGTTGTGGCATCGCCGCTTGTCCCATGTCAACATGAGAACTTTGCAAAGTCTTCACAAGGGTGGCCACATTCTTGGACTAAAAGACAATGTTTCTTTTTCTAGAGATCGTCTTTGTAGGGCTTGTGTTGAAGGAAAGATGCATGATTCTCCCCATCCAAGCAAGACCATCATTTCATCAAAGAGGATATTGGAACTTCTTCATGTTGATCTCTTTGGTGCCGTGCCTCAACCTAGTCTTGGTGGGAAGAAATATTGTTTGGTGATTGTTGATGACTATTCAAGATTTACTTGGGTTTATTTCTTCAAGACGAAGGATGAGACCCAACAAGCCGTCATCGACTTTTCCAATAAGTTCAACGCCAATACAATGTCCCTATTTGGTCATTAGGAGTGATAATGGCTCCGAGTTCAAGAACTACACCTTAAATGAGTTTCTTAGTGAAGAGGGGATTCGTCATCAATATTCCGCTGCATATACCCCTCAACAAAATGGTGTAGCCGAAAGGAAGAACCGGACTCTCATGGATATGGCAAGGTCTATGTTGGCGGAGTTTAAGTCTCCACTTTCTTATGGGCCGAGGCTATCTCCACGGCGTGTCATTCATCTAACCGGCTATTCTTTCGCGTTGGCAAGAAGTTTACATCTTATGAGATGCTCACCGGCAACAAGCCCAATGTCTCCTACTACCGAGTATTTGGTTGTAAGTGTTTCTATAAGAACAAAAGTGTTCGTTTGTCTAAATTTGAATCTAAAGCTTTAGAGGGTGTTTTTGTTGGGTACGGTGCCGAATCTCACACCTATAGAGTCTATGACAAAACCGTTGGGAAAGTCATAGAATCTTGTGATGTGAGGTTCGATGAGAATGACGGCTCCCAAGTGGCGCAATTTCATGTTTGTGATGTAGATAATGAAGAGCCTCAAGATGCTATAAGAAGAATGGGCATTGGTTTCCATCGTCCCGTTGAGATTCATTACGAGTCTCCTCAAGCAAGTCCAAGCTCCATTCAAGTGGAGGCCTCTTCATCACAAGTTGAAACGGCGCCTATCATGGAAGCAAATGATGCACCACCCCAAGAACAAGTTCAAGACCCTCCTCATGTTGACCAAGTTGCTATGCAAGAACCAAGTTCTCCTATTGTTGATGCTAGCCAAGGTCATGACCAAGATCAACCCTCTCCTTCATTGTTGAAGATGTGCTTCAAGATGATCAAGGTCAACATTCCGGTCAAGACGGGGACTCAAATGATCAAGATGATCAAGAGATACCTCCAAGATGCAATAGAGATATCGAAGCCCGTCGTAAAGCAAGAATTGAAAGAGACTTTGAATTAAAGGTCACCGTCTAGAAAACATCCTTGGTGACCACAAGAAGGGTGTTACCACAAGAAGGCAATTGGCAAACTTTAGTGAACATCAAGCTCATATTTCCATGGTGGAACCAAAGAAAGTGTTTGAAGCTCTTGAAGATCCGGATTGGTTAGAAGCTATGCATGATGAACTCAATAACTTCAAGCGCAACAAAGTGTGGAATCTAGTTGAGAAGCCAAAAGATTGCCGCAATGTTATAGGCACAAAGTGGATTTTCAAGAACAAGCAAGATGAGCATGGAATGGTTGTGAGGAACAAGGCAAGATTGGTTGCACAAGGGTACTCTCAAGTTGAAGGCATTGATTTTGGAGAGACTTATGCACCCGTGGCTCGCCTTGAGTCCATCCGTATCCTTCTTGCATATGCATCACATCATAACTTTAAATTGCAACAAATGGATGTGAAAAGTGCCTTTCTTAATGGTCCTTTAAAGGAGTTGGTATATGTTAAGCAACCACCGGGTTTCGAGGACCCTAAATTCCCTAACCATGTCTACAAGCTTGATAAGGCGCTCTATGGTCTCAAACAAGCACCTCGTGCTTGGTATGAGCACCTAAGAGAGCTATTGCTAGACCGTGGATTTGAATTGGGGCAAATCGATCCCACTCTTTTACCAAGAGGGTTAAAGGGGAGCTTTTCATATGCCAACTTTATGTTGATGATATTATATTTGGCTCATCTAACAAAGCTTTCAATGATGAATTTTCAAAGCTTATGACCGATAGGTTCGAGATGTCTATGATGGGCGAATTGAAGTTCTTTCTCGGTTTTGAGATCAAGCAATTGAATGAAGGGACTTTCATCTCTCAAACCAAATATACCCAAGACATGCTCAAGAGGTTCAATATGCACAATGCTAAGGGCAAGCGGTTTCCCATGGACACCAAATGCCATCTTGAACTTAACCCCGACGGTATCGATGTTTGCCAAAAACTTTATCGCTCTATGATTGGTTCTTTGCTTTATCTTTGTGCATCTAGACCCGATATTGTGTTGAGTGTAGGGGTGTGTGCAAGGTATCAAGCCGCTCCTAAAGAAAGCCACATGGTGGCGGTCAATAGAATCCTTCGATATTTGGTTGATACCCCAAGGTTTGGTTTGTGGTACCCAAAGGGCACTAATTTCTCTCTTGCCGGGTACACGGATTCGGATTGGGCCGGTTGCAAGGATGATAGGAAATCAACTTCCGGGGCATGCCAATTTCTTGGTAGGTCCTTGGTGAGTTGGTCTTCTAAGAAGCAAAATTGTATATCTCTATCTTCCGCCGAAGCCGAGTATGTGGCGGCCGCAAGTGCATGCACTCAATTGTTATGGATGAGGCAAACTTTAAAGGAATACGGTGTCAATTGTGACAAAGTGCCTCTTTTATGTGACAATGAAAGTGCTATCAAGATTGGCCACAATCCGGTGCAACACTCAAGAACGAAGCATATTGAGATTCGTCATCATTTTATTCGGGATCATATTGCTCGTGGTGATATTGAGCTTGGCTATATTCCAACCAAAGATCAACTTGCCGACATATTCACGAAGCCACTTGATGAAGCAAGATTCACCTTCTTGAGGCATGAGCTAAATATCGTGGATTCTAGGAGCTTGACTTGACCATCTTGCATACACACCTATATTTTGACTATCTATTTGGTTTAGGTGTAGGCATGGACATAGGGGGAGTGCGGTCCTAATCCATTGGACTATCCCTCCCCCCATTATGCCGACATTAAGAATTCATTTGCATCTCTATATTCGTTCTATGAATTGTGAGCTTAAATGATGAGTAGTGGCCGTGAACCCAAGATATATCTTCGCGGTGTCACACCACACACTCATATATGGTGGCCTAGGCCACCGCCCTCTTCTCCTTGAAGAGTTGGTTCTTCCGTGAGTTGTTGATGCATATTCGTTGTTTTGCATCGTTTGAATCATCCAATGTTGCTTATTTGGAGTTTTTATCTTTTCCATTGGATATGTGAAGTTTTTCTCCATGTTTCGCATCTCCCCGGATTACTCAAGGTTGCTCATTGGATTTTATTGAAGACGGATTTCTCAGCAGTGGTATTCTTGAAAATGCAAGGTGTTCGGAAGCTCAAGCTCGTCAAAATCTGAAGATGGAAGTCGTTCGGGGTCATCTCAGCGCTGGCCGGCCTGCCGCCCGGCCCAGGCCGGTCCCTCGGTCCCTGCCCGGCCTCCCGCCCGGTCTTGGCCGGCTGCAGGGCCGGCTGTCTCGGGCTGTCGACCGGCCATCTGCCCGGCCTAGGCCGGCGCCAGGGCCGGACCTCTCGGGTCCTGCCCAGCCTCTCGCCCGGCCGAGGCCGGCTCCAGGGCCGGCGCGCCCATGTCTCATATATCGCGCTGGGAGGCCTCCCGAACGGTTTTTCTTCTTCTCCATCGCATGACCCTCCTCCATGGCCGGCTCCTCCCCCCACCTTGAGCTCCTCCACCCCCCCACTCCATTTGAGCCCCTCCCCACCCCTTCCTCTCCACAGATCTGAAGGGGATTCCCCCGATCTTCCACCCCATCCATCTAGTTTCTCCATTGGTGGCTGTGTTGGGGAGATCTCCTCCGTGTGGTGGTTCTTGAAGATCCTCTCAAGGTTGAAGATGGACCATGGGATGATGAGTGGGAGAGGCGGTTCCTCAGTCTAGCAGGGCTGGCAAGAGCAAGACCTTCGATGGGCTGGATGACATTGTTGATGATTTCAATGCGAATCTTCCTCCATGCCCAAGACCAAGAAACTCAAGAAAGTTGCTGCATCCAAGAAAGCTGCCAAGCCAAGGGAGTTCCACCGCCTCGTGAGAATCCAGAGGAACCGGTACGTGCATCTTGGGCCAAGGTGAAACCTAGTGAATTCAAGAGAGATCGGTTATCTTTCAACCCTTATGTCTTTGGTCAGCCCACATGCCTATATGATAGTAGATTCTATTGCAAGATGCACCAGCAAATCTTTCATCAATGTATTGAAATCAAAAGAATGCTCATGTTCCCGTGGATTATTTCAACCTTGCTCAAGCTAGAGATACTTGGCCTGATGTGATGGATATGATGGATTTTCATCAAATCACTAAGATCATGACTGTTAGCACTCCATATTCTCCTGCTTTGCTTCAGCAATTTTATGCTACTGTTGTGTTCACCACTGAGCATGGTAAGCGGTCTTGACATGGATGAGTGCAGATACTGTGTGTTCAACATCTTTGGCCAAGTTTGGGGCACTGTTTGGTCTTGAGGAATTGCCCGTTGCACCTTGCTATGTTCGTCTCCATCTCTCTAAGCTCATTCCAGCTGAGACGGGGATTGCCATTGTTATCCTCCTCAGACGGCCTTCGTGGGAAGATTCCCCACACAGTTCATATGTATCCTTATTGGAGGGTTGTTCACAAAATCTTGAGAAACTGTCTTGCCATCAAGTTTGGGGAGAAGGGTTTGGTTCGTGACCGATGGTCAATTGTCTTCATCACATCTATGATCTTTATCTCAGGAGGAAGCAAATTGATGTGCTGGATTATCTTTGGAACGAGATGCAAGTTGTGATTGTCAAAGGCAAGGTTCCTTGTTATGGTCCGCTTCTGCAGACTCTCTTCAACACCAAGTTGCCTGATGAGGTGGTTAGTCAGTATGAGTTGTTTCATCCTGAGATGGTTGGTCTTCGTTCTATGCCCGAGGGTGATCCTGTTTGGCCGCCTCCTAGTGATGCTCCTGAGGGAGATTCTGATGAAGAAGATGATGATGAGGAGAAGAAAGGTGGCCTAGTGCAAGCTCTCAAAAGGATGAACTGCTTCTTTGCGCTCAAACGCAAATCCGAGTACAAGGCTTATCACAAGCAAAGGTCTACAACCGCAATCAACGTGCCATCATGACCCAGCTTAATCTTTCCTATCCAGATAGCTCAGCTGAAGTCTCTGAGAACACCTACATGGCCCAGAACAAGTACACTTATTGGTTTGGTGATGATGCCTCCTCTCTTGCTCCATATTGGCAAGGTGATCCCGGTCAGTCTAGCTCGAGTGCAGCTGCTCATGTTGCTGAGGATGATGCGGATGATGATGAGGATGACGATGAGTGATCATGGACCTTCACTTCACTTTCTCCCTTTTTGGTGTCTTGATGCCAAAGGGGGAGAGAGATCTCCGGGGATTTGCATTGCATTGCATCCATTTGCGCTTTTATGTTTCCCGCTTTCCATTTGCATCGAACTTGTTTTAAGTTTTTAAGAGAACTCTATTTGTGGTGTACTATGGAACTTATGTCATGGTTATTATAAGGATATTATGGACCTCCGTTATGTTATTGTAAGGACTTCCCCGGTTTATCTTCTATTATTTTGGTGTTCGTTACAAGGTGATTGTTTTCCAAGACTATCTATTTGAAGCCTATGGTGAGAAATTTGCTCTACTATATGATGTCTATGGTGAGAATTATCGCATATCCTTGCTCACATAGTCTATATTTTGTGCTTGCTTCATGTTTCTCGTTTGAGCATATATTCTTGTATACCTTGTTGGCGTATAAGTTTAAGGGGGAGCTTCTCTCAAAAACTTTGCCATGCTTAAATGAGATATCTTTTTGCAAATCCTTTTGTTGTCATCAAACATCAAAAAGGGGGAGATTGAAAGGACATAGTCCGTTAATCTTGTTTTGACGTTTGATCACAACACTTGGAAGTATTTAACATATCGCTAAGTGTCCACAGGAATTATGAATGTCTAAATCAAAAGGATGCTAGTGTATCTCTCTCTATGCAAAAAGGAAGAAATACATCTTGTCAGATTTTTAGAAGGTGAAGGGAGAAGCGCACTACAGGGAGGCTGGCCCCCAGGCCGGCACAGGCCGGTCTCCAGGCTGGTTGCCTCGGGCAGCCGCCCGGCCCTCAGGCCGGCCCTGGCAGGTCGCCAGGCCGTTCTCCTCGGGTTGCCAGCCGGCCCTGGCCGGTCTGTGACACCCCTCCCTGGCACATATCACCAGAGAGGCAGTCGTCCCGTGCGTCGTCCCAAGATAACTGGCCGCACGTCACAACAGTGTAACATAATGGAAATCATTACACAATCAGGCACCTCAGTGCTACAAATGGTTTACAAGGCCATCAAGGAATGACGAAATATCAATCCCAGCATGGCACGATACAGAGTTTTGACTGGCAGCGAAGACATTTGAGAGGCTACGGCCTGGAGCGGCTCCACTCCACAGGTTCTGGCTCGGCTACTGGTCCTAGCACGCTCTTGCTTCAAATCCTTACTAAGGTGGAAGATGAATCCTCGACAAAACCTGGCCACAATCACAAGGCCCGTGAGTACATTAATATGCACTCAGCAAGAATCGCCACTCACCACAAACAATCCAACAATCATGCAACAAGATATACATTGGAAATAAAATCCTACAACATGGCAAGAGTCTACTCGAGATAGACCAATATGATAACATAAAGGTAGCATGGCATCACAAGCAAAACTTGGCATAGGCAAACAACAAGAGTATCACCAGTACAGAGTCCAAGCCAGGTGGGGTTGGATCGTATACCGGCAATCAAACAAAGAGGTTACATGTGATGAGTAGACGAGTGTATCAGTGGGTACCAAATCTTATAATTACTCCTGTCAACACAATCAGGCTTCCAAGCCTCTAGCCAACTCTGGCTATCAATCCAGCCAACTCTGGCTATTTCCTAGGCATGCACGGTTGATGTGGGCTCTGGCCTAACTATAGGCTTCCCAACGCATCGCACCGCCATCCCTAATCACGGTTCACATCTCAAGTAACGTTCCCTGCATCATTTTATTGTTCACTTAGTGAAATCAGGTTGTTCACCTTTCTTATAAACAAGCCTTAGGTTTAACCTCCTGACACGACAAAGACACACAGTGTGACCGACACTGAACTGTTGTTCCATAACCTTGGAACGAGGCTAGACATCCAGATTTGACACTCTCGAGAGGTTGCAGATACCACCCACCTAAGTGCACCACACTCAGCCGGTACTTTAGGATATCATCCTTAAGGCGAACTCAGCAAGATACACTCACCTGACCGTTCACGTTAAAAGACACTCCCTGTATAGCCACCGACATAACTCTATGCCTTATGCAGAAGTGAACCGGCACGCTCCCAACTATGGGCAACGCCTAGCTCCGGAACCTTCGCAAGACTAGCCCCGACCAACTATGGTACCAACTAGACATGCCAAAATGGTAGCGTCAAAGGAGGCTCAATAGGTTACGTAGGTCAAGGCCCGCCCATGTGAGCGACAGTGGCAGTGCTTTCGATGTTCAGATTAGTGGCACCGTGGACTGACCCTATCGTTGTTTGGAGGGGTGTTTCATTTAATCAAGTTCCATCATTCACAAGTCCAAACCAAGAGGATTAGTCCAACACAACAATCACAATATCATAATATCGCATCACACGACAAAATATTAGCAACACAATAAATCAAGCAATAGTAGTATCCATGTCCAAACTTAGCAAAATAAAAAGAACGTCAACTGGATGACTGTGGCAGCGGTCTTCCGCTGGCAATCGCCTTCTCGTTTGACAAGGAAAAGAAATGTCGACCGGAAGACTGTGGCAGCGGTCTTCCGCTGGCAAGCGCCTTCACAGATCGACTACAAAGGATAACACAGTGGGTCAATCGGACGACTGTGGCGGTTCCTCCAGCCAGCGCCCTCGCAGATTAATTACAAAGTTGGCGAGGCATGTAGCCTCCAAACAATGAACCGAAAACATTCATAAGAAAGAAAGCATCCATTCCACTCAAGGATTAACTCGACGTGGTGTCAGCAATCTTGGCCAAAAAGAACCAAATGGAAAGCAAATGTCCCAAGCGTCGCAGTCTAGGCGGGCTTACGCCAACCACGTTTGACGGAGCGAGAAGAAGCAAATAACTCTTTTGGCAAATGCCCCCAACTCCGAGGATCATAAGACGACATTCGTCCGCTCCTCACCTCGGCGAAGGAGAAGAAGCAAACAATCATAGGAACGCATGTTTTATTGTTGTTTATTTAGAGGGTTAGCCGCGCAAGTGCGAGGCGCACAGTTAATTCACACGTTATTCTAATGCATACATGGATGATGAACATACATGGCAGGAGCAATAATCCGACTAACATATTAAACACTACAATACAGACCGACATAATACATACCGAATGCAGACAAATATAAACACTTGGCATGACAATAAACAAATAACAAACAACATTGTGGGACGGCTCATAGCAAGGGGTTAGCTTGCCTCCAAAGGTCGACACCATTTGGCTCAGGGGTCACGGACGCGTCACGGGTCAGGGTGCCGGTCTGCCGGTACCGCGGTATACACCTAAGCAGGCATACAAGGTACTGAGCATACAAGTATTTTACAAAAATGTGAAACTGATACTACTGGACAGAGCTTCTCAAACTAGAAATTTACAAATTTGATTCACCTCAAACGGAGTTACGGATCCAAAGATACGGCCGTGTGAAGAATAGCTATTCGACGCACGCGCGCGGTGGATAGCTATCCGCCGCTGAAGGCTGGGCTGGTTGCGTCTTCCAGAGAAATACGCGTCCTGAATCGGAAAGCGTAAAGCACGGAATACGCCTTCGCTTGAAGCAAGCGTAAACCTGGAAATGCGCCGATCGGTTCACTCTAGTCTTACTCCCAGCTTGCTTTTGCTCACGTACGGGATATCGACGTCGCCGACGACCGCCGGCGACGGCAGCCCGGCGAGGCTAGCCGAAGACCGCGGCGTGCTGCAGGAGCTCCGCCGTGCTCGGGGATGGGTCGAACGTGCCGAGGGGAGGCCGGGCGTGAGGCGCGCGAGCTCAGCTTCGCGGCCATGGCAGCTCCTCACGGGTGGCCTCTGGCGCCGGTTGCCAGGGAGGCGAACTCGCCGACTGGCGGCGGGGATAGGAAGGTGGCGGCGTACTGCGGCCAGGGGAGGGGCTAGGGACCAGGGGGAGAGCTATGGGTGCAGAGCTGCCGCGTGCTCCGAAGCTTCGGCCATTGCGGCCGTTGCTCGAGCTCGAGCAACCGAGCACCCCTCGATCTTTCTGGCTGCGCTAGGGGGGTGGAGAGGGAGTGAGGTGAGTATCTGGGGAGGGCTCAGCTAACCAGAGCAGGCCACGGGAGGGAGGAGAAGGTGGTGGCCGTGCTGCTTTTAAAGGAGCCGTGGTCACCGATGCCTTTGGCTGCAGTAGAGTGGATAAGAGAGGGGGGGATAAGGTTTCCGTGCTGGATGCACAGGGGAGCACGAGGTGGTACTGTGGAAGAAGATTAACCACTGGCAGAACAGTAATCGGAAGGTTAGGTTTGCTAATCGCGCATTCCGGACGTCCAGAGCGTGACGCGAGTGACATCGTCGCGTTCCCGGTGACTCGGAGGTCCAAAAGGAGAATGGTCTTCACTACTGGGTTCGTAACGTCGAGAAAAACACAACTCAACAAGAATCACCCAAGGATTCGAAACTTTGCAGAATAAAATTTTCAGAGAACTGAAAACACCGAAGGTGTTCGATGAAATGACCGGGGTCTTTCGCATCTCAGAAAAATTCCCAAAAATTTGGCATGGGTTGTTGTGGTCAGGGGAGAGTGTCCAAGGAGTTTGAGGCCATTTGGATGATGGGAAATTGGGTTTCAAGAAGATGGCCAAAATGGCCATAATGGCATGATTTAGGAAAAAGAGATTTCTACAATTCCCCTTGGGGTGGCCTCCTGGATTTGTGTGTCTAAGGACCATGTGGTCAATATCACCAAGTATCATGGCCATAGGATTTTTCTAGGTCTAGGTTTGCTTGAAGATCTTGGAATGGCATCAATTTGGGCTTACAAAGGAAGTGGTCTAAATATTGCTCAAATGGGTTTGCCTCCAAAAGATGAAATGCAGTAAATGCCAAAATATACATTCCCTGAATTTATCAGAATTATTGGAGGTTCCTAGCTTGGTTAAAACATTTCTGGACTAGAAATGGCAGTTTTGAAATTATTGGCTAACTTGGAAATATTGCATTGGAGTATGCAATATTTTTGCAGGGGTTGTCTTTATATGGACATGGGGTCCTTTGGTATTTTTGTTGGAATTTTTAGAGCTATGGAAATGGGCTTTCCTTTTGTAGGTGGAAGAAAAGGATTAAAAGGTTCCGATAATTAGGGATGGGTTTTTTCGGAGAAAACCTGAGCACAAAAATTATCGGGGGTGATGGAGTGGTTTGTGGGCTTATGGGAAATTTCGAGAAAGCAATTTCCAAGTCAATCCATCTTCAAAAGTTTTGGAGAAATAATTAGAGTAGGAGGAAAAAGTTTTTCAGGTGTCAGAAAACACCACTAAAATTAGGTTTGAATTTTCGGGGTGTTACAGACCTTCCCCCCTTAAAAAGAATCTCGTCCTCGAGATTAAGGAGGTTATACAAGATAATTCTTGAACGATCCATTTATACCCCATTTAAAAACTTTTTCTGCAAAATATTAGAGTTTTAACACTCAAGAGATTAACACTCCACAAGATTTTTATTAAAAACAGTATAATATTTCTACCATACTCCATGCATTTAAAAGATGGCATGGCAGGGGCCCACTCAATCAATCAACATAGGATCTACCACCATGGTTAAAAATTAAATCGATGGTTTTGCTCAACTCAACACAACATGGCAAGATCGAACAAGATCTACAACCAAACTATCAACCAACAAGCAAAGATTTAACTTGGGCAAACAATTACCAATTTTGCAAAACAAAGATTAGGAATATGCTAATCATATCCTCTATCTAGGGTTTTTATTTTAGAAAAGCTGTATATACACTTTTATGTATACACAGGTTTTGAAAAACAACAGGGTTTCTTTTCAAAAAGAAAATATCTGTGCCACCAATAATTGGTTCACAGACACTGTGGGATAGGGCCATTTCCCAAAATCATTTTGCAAAATTTTCCCTAAAAGAAACACTGGAGAGACGAGGGAATGATTTTCCGAGAAAGGGATAGAGGCACACCGTGGCTATCGGCCTACTCGCTGACGTGTGGGACCGGGGTCCACCTGGCAGTCTCCCTCTTCCTTTCTCTCTTCTTCTTCCTCGCCCTCGCTCGCTCTGTGCACGGCTGGTTCCCAGTGCGCGGAGCACTCCACTGCGGCACTGCTGCGTGTGCGGTCCGTCGACGTCGCGGCCATCACGGCTTTGGGGAACATGTCCTCGATGGTTTCGCGCCACTGCCGCGATTCTTTCTCTTTTCCCGCGTGCGGTGTCGAGGAGCGGCATCTGAGCTCCGGCTATAAACCAATATCTCTGAAATCCTCTCTTCTTTCATCGCAACCATGGGCTTCGTCCAAAGCTTCTTCAGAGCCTACGTCGAGATGCTGGAGAGGGCGGGCTTCATCGAGCACGTGCTCATCGTCGTGCTCTTCGGGATCTCGTCCTCGGTGGTGGGCGCACTGCTGTTTGCGGCGGTGGTCTTCCTGATCTTTGGCCTGTACAACTGGTGGTCTGGCACTGGGGTGATGCGGCGGCGGAGGAGCAGGCTGCGGCGGAGGGGCAGGTGTGCCGCCGGTGGCTGAGGTGGTGTTCTTCCGGCTGGAGTGAGCAGGAGGCTCGAGCCGTCCGTCGCCGTCGCGCGGCTCGCGACTCGGCTTCGGGTGAGCCAGGCTCATCTTCTAGCAACACCACTGAGCTTGAGAGGGAGTAGGATTTCTGGGTGCCTTCGCATCTGCACTGAGTTAGTTGTGGTGTTCTATGTTGGAGTAGAACTTGTATCCTCTGTTTCTGTAATTTCCCTTCTGTACTGAACTTAGTGGATGTATCGAATTTGTCTCCTCTGATGAACTGGAACAAGATTTTCATTTCTGAACTTTTCTAGCTGCAACAAACTGGGTCTTGCAGCACAGATAGAATTGCAGAGGTACTAGCATACAGATGGAAGAACTTGCTGAACTGAGAAAATATCTTTTAGAAAATAATCCTGCATTTTATGGCCCAAACAATTGCAGGAGTGTGGCATAATCATCTCAACCATAATGGTTAACAAGAGAATCAGAACACCAGTTTTATTACGGGCTGATTCAACATCAACCAGGAAGCATACAACAAACTTACATTACAAGCTAACACAAGAAAACAAACAACCTTGCTGATTCTACCTACCAACACACAAGCGCCACTCGGGCTAACTAAACAAGGGTTCTACTCGCTTGACGGCCCTGGTAGTCGGTGGAGCGCGGCCGAGACGAAGAGTGGTGTCCACATCTCCATCTTCCGCGGGGTGAGGAATTGCAGGCACGCCTTCGAGGATTATACCTCGCTTTGGGGGTGCTGCTGAACTCGAGCTAGTGCTTGCGTCACAGATGCATCAAGACCGCGTTCCAGCAAATCATCTGGGAACGGGAGTCCTGTGCCCTGAGCTTGCCCATGGTCGTGGGTAGGTAGGTTCCTTGCTCGACGCAGTTGCATGCGAGCAATACCAAGGTTGCGCCTTGTGGACATGAGTTCCTCCATCAGAGAATGGCTGAGCCTTGTCATTGCAGCTCCGTAGGTGACCAGGGTGATCACGGCAGGGTCGACTTCTTCTCCAATGGGAGTTTGGATAGCATCCGCACCATGCTGGGGTCTGGCTGGGAGAAGGTGGAAAGCTCGACTTTTCGCCATTGCCGGTTCCGAGTACCGCAGGCGGACGAGACCTTCCCAGGCTGCTACCTGGATGGCTTGAGCAAGAGTGGCCATGCTCCTACCTTGGATCAGGTAAGACGGACTTGTGCCCAACACACGAGCCGACATGCACGTCTGCTCGAAAGTCACTCCCGGCAGGCGAGAGTGAGTTCTCGAACACCACATATCGAGGGCGAGCAGGCCTACCAAGAAGATCACAGACGGCCTTCCAAAGAATCAGTGGAAATCCGCCATGATCCTCGGCAGTGGTTTCCAGGATGACCTTGGGGTTCGCCATCGGGTTATTCCTGGATCTGGGTGTAGGATGAGATGGGAATGCGGGATCCTGCTTCAAGAGAGCTGGGTTGGCTAAGGATAGCAGGCGAGGGTGGGGATAAACGGCAGCTAGGACTGGGTCTCATATACTGGGTTGTGTCGGCTCCTTCTTGGAAGAAACCGGCGAGCCTCACTCAGGGAATGGGACACGTCCTACTGCACCTTACTGTGGACCGACAAGCCATGCCGGTTAGGCGGAGATGGGTTAAATCCATCGGGCTCCTGTCGGCAAAAGTAAGGTGGCTTTCCATGCTAGGGTAGTCTACAGCCAGCCTGGTGCTCTGATACCATGTCTGTGACACCCCTCCCTGGCACATATCACCAGAGAGGCAGTCGTCCCGTGCGCCATCCCAAGATAACTGGCCGCACGTCACAACAGTGTAACATAATGGAAATCATTACACAATCAGGCACATCAGTGCTACAAATGGTTTACAAGGCCATCAAGGAATGACGAAATATCAATCCCAGCATGGCACGATACAGAGTTTTAACTGGCAGCGGAAGACATTGAGAGGCTACGGCTTGGAGCGGCTCCACTCCACAGGTTCTGGCTGGGCTACTGATCCTAGCACGCTCTTGCTTCAAATCCTTACTAAGGTGGAAGATGAATCCTCGACAAAACCTGGCCACAATCACAAGGCCCGTGAGTACATTAATATGCACTCAGCAAGAATCGCCACTCACCACAAACAATCCAACAATCATGCAACAAGATATACATTGGAAATAAAATCCTACAACATGGCAAGAGTCTACTCGAGATAGACCAATATGATAACATAAAGGTAGCATGGCATCACAAGCAAAACTTGGCATAAGCAAACAACAAGAGTATCACCAGTACAGAGTCAAGCCAGGTGGGGTTGGATCGTATACCGGCAATCAAACAAAGAGGTTACCTGTGACGAGTAGACGAGTGTATCAGTGGGTACCAAATCTTATAATTACTCCTGTCAACACAATCAGGCTTCCAAGCCTCTAGCCAACTCTGGCTATCAATCCAGCCAACTCTGGCTATTCCTAGGCATGCACGGTTGATGTGGGCTCTGGCCTAACTATAGGCTTCCAACGCATCACACCGCCATCCCTAATCACGGTTCACATCTCAAGTAACGTTCCCTGCATCATTTTATTGTTCACTTAGTGAAATCAGGTTGTTCACCTTTCTTATAAACAAGCCTTAGGTTTAACCTCCTGACACGACAAAGACACACAGTGTGACCGACACTGAACTGTTGTTCCATAACCTTGGAACGAGGCTAGACATCCAGATTTGACACTCTCGAGAGGTTGCAGATACCACCCACCTAAGTGCACCACACTCAGCCGGTACTTTAGGATATCATCCTTAAGGCAAACTCAGCAAGATACACTCACCTGACCGTTCACGCTACCAAGACACTCCTTGTATAGCCACTATGCAGAAGTGAATCCTGCACGCTCCCAACTATGGGCAACGTCTAGCTCCGGAACCTTCGCAAGACTAGCCCCGACCAACTATGGTACCGACTAGACTTGCCAAAATGGTAGCGTCAAAGGAGGCTCAATAGGTTACGTAGGTCAAGGCCCGCCCATGTGAGCGACAGTGGCAGTGCTTTCGATGTTAGATTAGTGGCACCGTGGACTGACCCTATCGTTGTTTGGAGGGGTGTTTCATTTAATCAAGTTCCATCATTCACAAGTCCAAACCAAGAGGATTAGTCCAACACAACAATCACAATATCATAATATCGCATCACACGACAAAATATTAGCAACATAATAAATCAAGCAATAGTAGTATCCATGTCCAAACTTAGCAAAATAAAAAGAACATCAACTGGATGACTGTGGCAGCGGTCTTCCGCTGGCAAGCGCCTTCTCGTTTGACAAGGAAAAGAAATGTCGACCGGAAGACTATGGCAGCGGTCTTCCGCTGGCAAGCGCCTTCACAGATCGACTACAAAGGATAACACAGTGGGTCAATCGGACGACTGTGGCGGTTCCTCCAGCCAGCGTCCTCGCAGATTAATTACAAAGTTGGCGAGGCATGTAGCCTCCAAACAATGAACCGAAAACATTCATAAGAAAGAAAGCATCCATTCCACTCAAGGATTAACCCGACGTGGTGTCAGCAATCTTGGCCAAAAGAACCAAATGGAAAGCAAATGTCCCAAGCGTCGCAGTCTAGGCGGGCTTACGCCAACCACGTTTGATGGAGGGAGAAGAAGCAAATAACTCTTTTGGCAAATGCCCCCAACTTCGAGGATCATAAGACGACATTCGTCCGCTCCTCACCTCGGCGAAGGAGAAGAAGCAAACAATCATAGGAACGCATGTTTTATTGTTGTTTATTTAGAGGGTTCGACAAAGCCGCGCAAGTGCGAGGCGCACAGTTAATTCACACGTCATTCTAATGCATACATGGATGATGAACATACATGGCAGGAGCAATAATCCGACTAACATATTAAACACTACAATACAGACCGACATAATACATACCGAACGCAGACAAATATAAACACTTGGCATGACAATAAACAAATAACAAACAACATTGTGGGACGGCTCATAGCAAGGGGTTAGCTTGCCTCCGAAGGTCAACACCATTTGGCTCAGGGGTCACGGACGCGTCACGGGTCAGGGTGCCGGTCTGCCGGTACCGCGCTATACACCTAAGCAGGCATACAAGGGTACTGAGCATACAAGTATTTTACAAAAATGTGAAACTGATACTACTGGACAGAGCTTCTCAAACTAGAAATTTACAAATTTGATTCACCTCAAACGGAGTTACGGATCCAAAGATACGGCCGTGCGAAGAATAGCTATTCGACGCATGCGCGCGGTGGATAGCTATCCGCCGCTGAAGGCTGGGCTGGTTGCGTCTTCCAGAGAAATACGCGTCCCGAATCAGAAAGCGTAAAGCACGGAATACGCCTTCGCTTGAAGCAAGCGTAAACCTGTAAATGCGTCGATCGGTTCACTGTAGTTTTTCTCCCAGCTTGCTTTTGCTCACGTACGGGAGATCGACGTCGCCGACGACCGCCGGCGACGGCAGCCCGACGAGGCTAGCCGAAGACCGCGGCGTGCTGCAGGAGCTCCGCCGTGCTCGGGGATGGGTCGAACGTGCCGAGGGGAGGCCGGGGCGTGAGGCGCGCGAGCTCAGCTTCGCGGCCATGGCAGCTCCTCACGGGTGGCCTCTGGCGCCGGTTGCCAGGGAGGCGAACTCGCCGACTGGCGGCAGGGATAGGAAGGCGGCGGCGTACCGCGGCCAGGGGAGGGGCTAGGGACCAGGGGAGAGCTATGGGTGCAGAGCTGCCGTGTGCTCCGAAGCTTCGGCCATTGCGGCCGTTGCTCGAGCTCGAGCAACCGAGCACCCCTTGATCTTTCTAGCTGCGCTAGGGGGGTGGAAAGGGAGTGAGGTGAGTATCTGGGGAGGGCTCGGCTAACCAGAGCAGGCCACGGGAGGGAGGAGAAGGTGGTGGCCGTGCTGCTTTTAAAGGAGCCGTGGTCACCGATGCCTTTGGCTGCAGTAGAGTGGATAAGAGAGGGGGGATAAGGTTTCCGTGCTGGGTGCACAGGGGAGCATGAGGTGGTACTGTGGAAGAAGATTAACCACCGACAGAACAGTAATCGGAAGGTTAGGTTTGCTAATCGCGCGTTCCGGACGTCCAGAGCGTGACGCGAGTGGCATCGTCGCGTTCCCGGTGACTCGGAGGTCCAAAAGGAGAATGGTCTTCACTACTGGGTTCGTAACGTCGAGAAAAACACAACTCAACATGAATCACCCAAGGATTCGAAACTTTGCAGAATAAAATTTTCAGAGAACTGAAAACACCGAAGGTGTTCGATGAAATGACCGGGGTCTTCCGCATCTCAGAAAAATTCCCAAAAATTAGGCATGGGTTGTTGTGGTCAGGGGAGAGTGTCCAAGGAGTTTGAGGCCATTTGGATGATGGGAAATTGGGTTTCAAGAAGATGGCCAAAATGGCCATAATGGCATGATTTAGGAAAAAGAGATTTCTACAATTCCCCTTGGGGTGGCCTCCTGGATTTGTGTGTCTAAGGACCATTTGGTCAATATCACCAAGTATCATGGCCATAGGATTTTTCTAGGTCTAGGTTTGCTTGAAGATCTTGGAATGGCATCAATTTGGGCTTACAAAGGAAGTGGTCTAAATATTGCTCAAATGGGTTTGCCTCCAAAAGATGAAATGCAGGAAATGCCAAAATATACATTCCCTGAATTTATCAGAATTATTGGAGGTTCCTAGCTTGGTTAAAACATTTCTGGTCTAGAAATGGCAGTTTTGAAATTATTGGTAACTTGGAAATATTGCATTGGAGTATGCAATATGTTTGCAGGGGTTGTCTTTATATGGACATGGGGTCCTTTGGTATTTTTGGTGGAATTTTTCAGGTGTCGGAAAACACCACTAAAATTAGGTTTGAATTTTTGGGGTGTTACACGGTCGCACGGCCGGTCGCCTCGGGATGCCAGCCGGCCCTCAGGCCCCCAGGCCGGCCCCTGCTTCCTACGCATCGTCACTTACCCCTTCAACGGCCATATTTTGAAGGGGACTATAAATACCTCTTCACCAACCTTTGGACAAGTAGCTTGAACACATTGAAGAACACCATTGATTGCAAGCTCAAGATTTGATAGATCTCCCAATCCCTCCACCCAAACTCGTTGATACTTGGAGGATTGAAGGAGAAGCCCCGGATCTACATCTTCACCAAGCCGTTCTTCATTTCCCCCTCATTCACTTGAGGGACCCTTTGCTAGGATTTCCTTTGGGAAAACCTAGCCTCTTATTGTACTCACTTGATTGTCTTTGTGACAGATTTGTAGCTGTTCGGGAGCCCCCAATCCTCTTGTGGGTTGTGCCCCGGATCGTTGTTGTAAGGGCTCCGGATTCCGCCTTGAAGGATTCCGATAGTGGAAGGTGAACCAAACCTTTGTGGTGCGGTTCATCGGAGAATAAGGTGGCGCCTTTGTGGCGGTTGAGTTTTGACCTTTGTGGTAGCTCACACCTCTCCAACGAGACGTACTCCCCTAAAAAGGAGGAACTCGGGATTACATCCGTGTCTCCGCGTGCTTTCACTTCGGTTACTTCTATCCTTGTTTATAGTCTTTACTTCGTGTATCTTGCTTAGTTGCTAGCTTGTCATATAGGTAAATTCACCTTAGTTGCATATCTAAAGAATTTACCTTTTGTGTCAAGCCTAATTTGAAAAAGTACTAAAATTGAAGTAGCACCTATTCACCCCCCTCTAGGTGTCAAACCGATCCTTTCAACGTGCCGCCCACCGTGCCGGAGAGGCGGTACCCGCCGGCGTCATTGTCGAGACCTCGCTCCGCGTGTGGGCCATCTCACGCTGGAGGGGTCCTCGTGAGTTTGCCGAGTGGTTCCTTCATGCGGGCTTTCACCACCTCCCGGCTGGCTCGCCGGCCATGTTCTGCCTCGAGGAATAGCGTGCCCACCCCACCACTCTAACGATAGGGCTCGTCGCCCACTTCACCAACAGATTCGACGCCTACTACCTGCTCGGCCAGGTGTTTTGGTGTGGGTGCGAGTTCATCGCCTTCACCACCTACAACATCTTCACTGACTTTGAGAGCATCTTCCCCGCTGCCAAATGCATGCACAGCCTCCCGTACTATCTCGGCGAGAACGGTCTGGAGGATGAGCAGTGAAGACGGCGGTGGAGGTCATGACGGTGTTTTCCTTGTGTGTGTTGCCCTATAGCTAGTGTGCTAGGGCTTTATCTTTAGGGAATCTTTATCTATGTGTTGTTGTTGCGTTCATGGTTTGTTGACCGTTCCCTACTATGTATGTCGTGCTATATGTATGAACTTTATCTATGTTATGTAAGAACTAAATCTATGGTATGCGTGTTTTACTAAGGGTATGGTGTGTTAATTGTGTTTAATTCATGTTGTGTTACATTTGTGTTGTATTTGTCTTGTCCCAAATATTTATGGATCCCAATATTTATCCCAATATTTATTGAGACATGCACCACTAAGTGGCATGGTAAAAAGGTGTTTCGCTATGTGTTCTTACTTCAGCAAACACCTCTTTTGAAGTCAACAAGGCCGCGAGAACACGTCAAACTAATAACATATGATTAGAAAGTAGCTAATTCGTTGGTGGCCGTAGTGCATGTAAAACAAGGTAATTTGCGAAGGGTAGCCCATTTGTAATTGTTGGTGGTCATATTTGTTCAAAAACAATAAGATACAATTTTGGAATTGTTGGTGGTCATATTCGTTGGTGGCCGCGAGCACTCAATTTTCCCATTTTTGAATTATTGGTGGCAATTTTGGAATCAACATGCACTCTGTGCAATCAAATAAATACAGCCAAAAAAACACAGAGTGAGCGCGTACACTAATTTTTGGGCCTCTTCTATCTTTGCGGGCCTTTCATAGTCAATGCCATGGACCGGCCCAACATAGCTTTGTTTCTGTTTGGGCCCAAGAACTCAATATTGTTTTTTTTACTTTTGCGCTAGGTGTGTCTGACGAAACTGAAAGTGTCAAGAACACGTACAAAAATGCGGTGATACAGAGAGCACCAGATCCACACAGAGACTGATGGTAAGCAAGAATTAACTGACGAAACTGATGTTAAGCAAGAAATAACTGATCCACACTAGTAACATCTCTAACACTAGTAACATCTCTAACGACTGACGACCAGCAAGTAAGCAATTCCTAGAGCAATTACACAAATGTAAAATCCTAAAGCTAGCTGATTCGACTGCCTCTTCAACTTAGTCAGCTGCGTCAAGTTCTTGTTCATCTTCTTTAGTTCCCCCTTCAGATCCGCATCCCAACTGTCGGAGCAGCACTGTCGGAGACCAAATTCTGCTGCCGGGTTGCGACACCATTGAAAGGCGTCGAGCTCTGAGATCTAGCTCTAAGCCTGAGAACGTAGTCATCCAGCCATTCGAAATGGCCGCATTTCTTCACGATCTGAAACAAAAATATGAACCCTAAATCTCAGATCCAAGGAAAAAGAATTCAGAGCAAAGGGAAAAGGAAATCAGAGCAAAATCATGAGATCTAACCTGCCCCTCTGGCTTGCTCTCGCATTTCACGAACTCTCGCCCTTGGTTGCCATTCTTGTCCGACGTACAAGTCAACAGTACCAATGGCGCGATGCGTTCGCAGTCAGGACATCGCTCCATGGGCAGTGGACCATGCTGGGGCCACGGGGGGTGGGGGGCTGAACTAGAGTACGACATATCTCGTCGCCAGAGAAGAAGAATCGCTGCTCTCGTCGCTGGAGAAGAAGAAGCAGAAGAAAGGGGAGACAATGGTGGGCGAGGACGAGCTGCTCTGTGCGTGGGTGGAGAAGGAGCTGCTCTGTCAGATGGAGAAGGGGGAGATTTGACGATTTGCCTCATTGTATTTTGCAGTTTTAATATTTGCAACATCTCGTCTCACTGACATGTTGTAGCGTACCTGCACTTAAAATATGGCGAGGTACCTGTGTATAGTGCAAACCCCTGGATCGTTTCATTTGCACACACAGTTTAAGATGTAGTATCACAACAAAGTATCATTATTACATCGAATAATCCAGACTTGGTAAAATATTCATTACAACTTGCATAGCATATAGCTAGCTTGAAAAAGTAAAGCAGCGGAAATAATAATCTTCATGGAGTCCTCATCCTTTGCATGTGCCACAGGCGAAAACATGTTGGTTGCAGACTCGAAACCCCCTAACGAAACTCACTCGTCGTCAGAACAATCTGCAACAAATAAAAATTTGCAACAGAGTGGGTCAGAACCATTAAAAATGGATCTGGCAAGTGACACTATGTGGACACTTAATGGAATAACTCTAATAGCCTATATGCATATTTGGCTGGTGGAGTTTCAAGGCTATTTTGCATAAAAGCCAATTTTGCCTAACACTTTGTAAAACATTTTCTTCAAAAGTTGGAGACGATATGGTATAAGACCATAGTCTCATCTACCCTTGTTCACCATCAAGTTTTACTTTCAAAATTGGAATGATGAAGCCTCCGTTGAATCCTTGATCAGCTGCTCAAATTGTCCGTAACCGGGGACACGGCTAAGTACTTAGTTTTTAACTCTGCAGAGGTTGTGCACTTTCACCATTAGACCCAACAAACCCAAACTATCCTCAAGCACTCAAATTGTGCTAAGGAAAAGGAGAGAGTTGAGACGAGACTTTTCAGAAGCATTTTCCCATCCCATACCGACTTGACGCGCTCCCATTCTAACCATTCTACCACCACCTGTCAAGTCGGGACGAGTCCACGCAACTTAATCCATCTAGCCAGAGCCCATATGACTAATGGCTGCACGGGAAGCAATCTTCACTTGGAGAAAACATTGGCCCCTTAATACCCTGGGTGGCAACCACAAGTGACCATCCCTTAGAGGTCACCCCTAAGAGATGACACTCAACCTTTCCATCATCTTTTCATAACCAAGTCCACCCAGGTGATAAATTACTTAGTAGAATTAAATTTTAAAGAAAACACATTTGCATAGCATCAAATATTCTACTAAGTTATCAAAGGGGATTCTAGACACAACTAGAGTAAAGGTATGGTGGGTTTAGCATATAGCAATAATACTATCCAACACATGCATATAAGGAAATACACTAAGTAATGCATATAAAAATACTTAGGAAATTTATGGGGGTGTGCCACTTGCCTCGGCAAACAGAAGAACAGGTGTAGCAGTTGCAACCACCTTCGTCTCTCTCCGGAATTTCTAACAAGTCAAACAAATCACAAATAAACATACATTCATAAATGCAACACTTAGAAAAATATGACATGCATGTGATGCAGGATGACACAGAGAAATGTGGTATGAAAGACAAGCAAAACAAAATAAGGGAAAAGACCTAATATAACAATGTCCCAAAAGCTAAGGCAAGGCCAAAGTTAAGCCAAAAAACATAATAAAATAACAACTTGAAGAGTTGTAAGGCTACTAGAAGTCTTCACAATTTTGGTCTTCACATAATCTTCAACTCCTTTGTAGCTTCATTGATCTTCAATGGTCTTCAATTAGCACTCTAGGAACTTAGTCATAAACACAAGGTCTTGGCCTTTGTCTAAAGTGAGACAAAAATAGAGAGGGGATAGAAAGAAAAGAAGTAGTTGGTCTTCTAAAATTCTTCTCTTTGCTCCCTTGTGGTTTTACTTGATGTGTTGACTCCATTGCACATTTGTGGACTTGTTGATTCTGAAGACTTGATGATGTTGGCAGCTGGTTGATCTTGAATATAACTTAGCCACCATGAAGTTTAAGGGAAGGAGGAGAAAAGAGAGAAAGGAAGAAGGACTTAGAAAAAGTAGGATGGTTGGTCTTCATGAACTTCCTCTTGATATCTTCTAAGTACTTTTCTTCTTGGAGATGCTTCTGGAGTGTTGTCTTTATGCTAAGTTCTTCTTTGTTTTCCACTAATTTCTAACTTAGTGTTTTTAACTAGAGGGGTCAAAAGAGCTAGCATTCATCCTCAAAATTTCTAAGGAGGAAGTCATGTGAAAGTATAAAATAATACTAAGGACTTAATTATGCATGCCATGCCTATGTAAAAGCTCTAAGGAAATGCAAGCAAACAGGATGTTCCAAAAATAACTAAGGACCAAAGAGGTCAAACAATAAGTCAAAATAATTTCTAAGTAAAAGTTCATAAAATAAGGTGTTGGTATTTTTCTAAGGAAAAATACTTTTTAAAACCATAGTTGATAAAATTTCTAAAGACAAACACTTGTCAAAAATAACACTTAGGAAAATATTCTAAAACCACTAAGTTTTCAAGATGCTAAATTTTTCTAAGGAAAAGATTTAACACTTTTAAGATGTTGAAATTTTCTAAGGGAAATAGGGTTGTCAAAATAATTATCAAATATTTTCTAAGGAAATTTTCCAAGGAAACGTGTTGTCAAAATTTTATTACTCAAAATTTTCTAAGGAAGAAATAACACTTTTGTGGGAGAGGTGAAATATTTCTAAGTTATTTTGCATCTAACATGATCATCATGACTTAGCTAAAATTTCTATTCGAAATTAATGTGGAAAACAATTTTAATATAATTTACTTATTAAAATAACACCTAAAAAGCAATAAAAACAATTTACATGCAAAAACACATAAAAACACTTCTACAAAAATACAGAGCAATGCTACGGCCATTATTTATACAAACAAAAATATAGCAAAATATTTTGCTCAATTATCAATTTTTAATTTAGAGTTATGTTTAAAACATTAATTAAGCCACTTTTTAAATTAAACAAATTTAATTCGACAAAACCTAAGATTAAGCATGCCAAAAGTTTCTGCACATCATAAGATTTCCAAAAATATAATTTTCATAAAAATTGGATAAACGAGTAAAAATTAATAATAGATCTAAATCGCAGGGACTAATCTGTGATGCGCAGGGGCTAAACTGTAAAGAAACTAAAAGATTCCTCGCTCTGAAGTCCCCAGGCGACGTGGCGCTTCCTGATTGGTGCGCGTTTCCTTCGCGGGCAGATGCGGGCGCGGGCGGACGGACGCGGACGTGGGCAATGCGGGCGACTTCATGACGTGGCGGCTCCTCATTGGTTGATACCTCTTCGCGGCGTCGATCTAATCTGGGGCGTCCACCTGTGATCTAACGGCCTAGATCTATGCGACCGAAGCGTTGCGGCGCACCGGCCATATTTTCTCCAGCGACCGAGTTCTGCGGCGGCGCCATGCCGGAAGTTCGCCGGAAAAGCACAAAAAGCGATCAAGCGGGCTTGGTGCATACCGAGGTGTGCAGAGCTTCAAGGCGAATCTGATGGTGGGGTCGAGGAGGTCGCGGTCTTCCTTCTCCTCCAGGTATTATCCTGCTTCCGCGGAGGTGCTTCCAAGTCGATGATCTCCCCGTCGTTCTAGAGCTCGAAAAAGTCAAAGAAAAATATGAGGAGGTGCGCCGGGGTGTGGGTAAGAGAGGGGAGGAAACGAGAGAAGCTGAGGAAGTCGAGGCTCACCGGAAGCCTCGATGGATGGCGGCGGCAATGGTGGCACGGCGGCGCTTAGTGCGCGCAGCCTGGTGGCGGAGGAGCTAGGGTTTTCGGGGGTTTTCGAGGAGGGGGTCGTGGCCTATATATAGGGGCAAAAGGATTTGCTCAAAGCGGTTTGGAATCCCCGAATCGCGGAGATGATTTCGTGCTCGACATGGACTCGTTTTCGTGCGCAGGAGGTTGGAGACGAGTGACGTCATTGCTGACGTCATGGATGGGTCCCACACGTCAGTGACAGAAGGAGAGGGACCGGGGTTGGGCTGCTGGGCTGCTACTTGCTGCGCTGAGCGGTAGTTAGTTAGGTGGGCTTGGCCCAGATAGCTAGGGTTCGCATTTTTTTTTGTTCAAACTCTTTTCCTTTTTCTTTTTCTGAAATTTTTCTAAAATCCATAACTTTTAAAATATGAATCCTTTTGGATTCAAACCAAAACCTATAGTTTTGTAAAATCAAACACTTGATTTTGGAACTCTCAAAACACATTTTCCAAAGCATTTTATAAACAAACTTTTTGAAAAGTGTTTCAATGGAATTTTGGACTTTATAATGTCATTTTAAAAACTAGAGGGTTTTTATAAATTCTTTTTGAACTTATACTTTAAACCAAGCAGAATATGAGTAATATAATTAATATCACTCAATAAAATAATTTTGTATAAAACTCAAATAGTTTAAAAGGGTTTGATAAATCGAAATGATTTCAGAACTCATTTTAAAAATCCAAATAACTATTTTCTTTCAAAAGTAAAACTATAAAACTTGAAAATAGAGAACAGGTAAGTAATAGAATACTTCTCAATACCTATAAACTATTTACAACCAAACACACTTTTTCAAATAGAAATCATTTTGATTTCCATACTAGGTTTTTAACAAATAATATGACACTTGATGTGAAAATTTAAAATAGGTTTTAGAACAAACAATTGTGGCTTAAGTAGATCTTAAATACCACAAGATAAACATTTACAATTATTTATTTTGCAACAGATTCAAACAATTTCACAAGCAACATTATCAGAACAAAACATTCATACAAATCAGAAGAAAACTTGGAGCATTCTTTGCTCTACTAATACATTTTCTTAAATATGTTTTCAAGTGGAAATTTATTTCCCACTTTTGAACAACCAAAAGCAAAGAATGCTATATGAGTTGATGAATGCATGCATGATTTTTCTTTTCAAAGCAAAATACATAATAGTTTTCAAAAGTTTTAAATTTTTCTGATTTTTCAACTTTTTGAAAAACTTGGGATGTTACATACTACCACCCTTAAAAGGAATCTCGTCCCCGAGATTCGAGAAGGCTAGCAAAAAGGTTGTGACTGGGATATCTGGGTGGCTACCACCCTTAAAAGAAATTTTGTTGGTAGTCGAACTTCAGGGTGCAAACTTTATTGAGAACGTACCGTTCACCATGCTAGGTTCCTCAATCACCTCTTCCATATTGGCGTGGTTCACATATCCTTTACCAAAAGGCTTTGACTTGGTTGTTCCTTCTATTTTTCCTTTTTTGGGCACTTATTGGCATAATGGCCCTTGTTACTGCACTTGTAGCAAAGCACTTGGCTGATATCTCTCTTGAGCTCGGAATTTGGGCGGTGCTGTCCATTGTTATGGTTATGGCCAGCATGTCCATTTCCCTTGTGGTCTCCATTGCTTCCCTTGAATCCACCATTGTGATCAAGCTGCTTGAGGTGACTTCCTCCACCGTGGTGATTCTCATATTTGTGAACATGGTTCACATCAGGAGTAATGTACCTTTTGAATGAAGGCTCAGAAAGATGTTTATTGTAACTCCGCTTTCTGTTCTTTTTAGGTCTTTGTAGTGCTAAAAGGTCCTCTATCTCTTGTTTATCATATTCTATCACAAAGGCTGACGATCTGGTTCGCTTAATGGGGCAATCTCGAGAGAAATGACCTTCCTCCTCACATGAGTAACAGCATTTAGTGGTGACCTTCGAAGTGTGGGGGTGAGTTCTGAGTCTGGCTTCATTCATCTTCTCGGGGCAGTTATTGGCATAGTGCCATGTGTTCTTGCATTTGAAGCACATCACTTGACTAATGTTTCTCTTGTGGGGGTTGTTCTGGAGTTTCTTCTCTGATTCTTCTACTTCCAAGGTCTTCCTGATAGTATGTTGCATCCCCTCTTGTATTTGCTGCCTAGCTTGCTGCACTATGGAATAGAGTTGACATTGTGATGGGATGTGGTTTGTTGCCTCACACAAAAAGCAAGTAACTAGGGTTGTGGGACATCCGTCTTGGAGAGAGACACCATGGGGCCACTCATCATGACATTCCTTGGATGTGTGTCCTATTTCTCCACACGTCTGGCAGGCTTGACGTTTTCTCAAAACACTTCCTTTGAATTTCGTGTTACCTATGTCAATATGTGGTGTTTTGGTGTTACTGTTGGCCATGTGGTGACGCATCAGCTGCACAATGTGGGTCTGATTATCCAACAGTTGTTGCATCCCTTGGGGTAACTCTTTGTTGCAGTTGTTGACTTGATTTTGGGCCATGAGTTGCATCAACTGACTCTGAGCTTCTAATAGTTGCATTACATTTGTCCTCTCATCATCGTTGATACTTTGGCAAGGCATCTGTTTAGGTTTAGCATAGATGAGTAAAAGATAGACAGATCTAAGAGAATTATTCCTACCCATACAAGCAATTTGACACAAACAACCACACCTGATAAAAACGCACAAACCTTTGAGAAACCACACTAGTCGTTTTTGGATCGAAGTACACCTAGGATATGGGGAAACAATATGATAGTACTGCCATACCACAATTTGATAGGTCAATACATCAACATGGTTTCTTTATTCTAATACACTAGTAACCGTGCACGTGCAACGCACGTCTCATAAATCAACTAATGCATTTGAAATTTGGATCAGCTTTCCATCGGAACTGAAAGAAATTGACGATGTCCTCTCTCTATCTTATGAGTTTTTTTTCATGCATGGATTCTACCCAAGTATTCTCCTTGAAAAGAGTACTGTCAGCATATATGGTATGATTAGCATCTGAAGTATTTCCACCGTTTGGGACCCTTGTTATTACTCATCTGGGAGTATAGATGGGTTTCATCACCTCAAGATTTCTGACTATGAGCTGACAATTAAGTAAACTTTAAGTGATTAAAGAAAATAATATTACAAACAAATAATGGTTTATGCAGGGTGCGACGATGGACCTTTGTTTCCCTTCGTTATAGTAGATACACAATTTGTTGTAGAGGGATTCCCAGGTAGGTCTACTGAGCATGTTGTTTTGTTTTGTTTTGATTGTGGCACATAATTGGTGACATCAGCAAAAGGGTCTTGCTTATGTGGATATTTGTTCTGGTATTCCAAAATTGATGTACATGGAGTAAAAGTCATTATTTATACGGATATACTTGTTCAGGCTGTGTAATGAGTCCTAACCAGGATCTATGCATGTAGAATATATCCTGCATGGAGTAAAGTTCTAAGAATACTTCCGAGCTAGGCAGTTCTTTGACGAAAAAACCCTGTTAAAAAGCCAAAGTGGACTCCTTTTTAATTAATCAAACAATTCTCATTTTCATTAACTAAAATCCTGTCAATGTTTTATGGGACAATTCTTTCTCAATCTTTTAAGAAGTACACGAAGATTACTCCATCTACCCTCCAATCTTTTAAAATCGAAAGTGAAGCAACATTTAACTGACCTGAAGCATTAACGACTTACCTCCAATATACTTGCATGATTGCAATCATTGCATAATGAGAAGGAAAAAAGTCCGATCATGGATACTCGGGAGAACATGCAAGTTAATTAACCTAGGGTGTCTAAGCATCTTGGCTAATAGGATAAACAACTTATAAGTTCCATGAAAATGCATAGTCAAAAAGACTATCCTTCATCAATGGATATTCCCCAAAACAAACTTCACATGGACATCAAATTAATCAGCTAGCACATATCGGTATTGCAAACTGCAGACCAAATTTTGACATTGCAAATCGACAAAAAAAAATTAGCTAGCACACATCGGCATTCATCTACCACATATCAGCACTCAGCTAGCAGTACCAATCTGCTGTGCGTGTACACTGCACAGGACATTAGCTAGCAGCACACCACAAATCAAAATCAACCAGCAGTTTAACGCGGTTACAACAACGCGGACACGGGGCCTCCAGATGGTCCAGGTGGTTGAGGACGTGGCTGCAGACCGTGGGGGCAGCGACGGACCTGGCCCGCGTGCCTCCTACTCGCCACCAGCACGCGCTGCTCCATGCCTCGAGCGGACGCGGGGCTGCAGGAGGTCACGACGCGGACGTGCACTCGCGTCTGCCCGTGGTCAACTTGGTTGCTTCTCCGGACGCTGACCGGCGAGGAAATCGGCCACCCAAAATACCGAACACCTTGCGCGCCGCCATGGGCGCGCCATGACACAGACCACAAGTCCACAACACCACCCCGTTCCGTAGCTTTCGCTACCGCTACCTCACACACACCCACTCCGCTGCAGCCAGAGCACCTCTTCCCCCATGCTCACGCGCCGCGGCTTCGCCAGTTGGCCAGGGGCAGCCGATCCGGCCGCAGGATCTCGACGCGCTCCATGTTCCGCACGTCGATGTGCGTGCGCGCGCGGGACTGGCCGGACAGGGCAGACCCCAGCGCCGCCTGGGCGGGCGTCGTCTGTCCCGCCGGCCGCGCCGCTGGAAGTACCTGCCGTTCTTCACACCGCTGCTCCTCCGTAATTACCGGCCGAGCCGGCGACAGCAGTTCAACACGCTCAAACGGGCAACCGCGTTGACAGTCTCACCTCAAGGATCTCCCTTGCTCTGTCCATGCACCGGCGGAGCGGCTCGACGACCCTCACCGCGGCGAGCTCCTGGCCGCACGCCCACTCCCTCCGCAAATCCTCCAGCACCTCGTCCGTCACCCCGACCTTCTTGGCCCGCGCCCACCTGTCCACCCCCGCGCCACCCACCGCAGCCGCTCTAGCTCGGCCGGCTCCAGCAGCCGCTCAGTGGCCGTGGCGCCTTCTTCTCCCGCCGCAGCGCAGCCTGGAGGTCCTCGTCCCGCGCCGCGGACCACGGAGCCGCCCGCCGCCTCTCCTTCTCGACATTCATCGGCGTCTCCTCCTCTTCTTGGTCGATGGGAGGGAGGTTGAAGGGGATGACGGTGGTGCTGGGCGGTGCTGGGCCTGGGATGAGTTTTTGGAGGAGGGTCGGAGAGCTCAAGGGAGCGGACGCGGCGGACGATTCCGAGCAAGGCGCGGCGGGTGCGGCCGTCGGGGACGCCAGCGGTGAGGGGGTTCTTGGTGGGACGCCGGCGGTGAGGGGGTTCTTGGTGGAGGAGCGCGTAAATCGGTGTCCAGATGCGGCGAGAGGTGGAGGGTCGGAGAGCTCTAGGGAGCAGATGCGGTGGACGATTCCGACCAGGCGAAGGCAGGGCGCGGCAGGCTCGACATGTGTTTGAGTGGGTGGAGGGGATTGTTCCGGGAGAGCAGAAAGAAATAAAAGAACGAAGGGGTACCGTGGCAATTTAGTAGTATTATGTGATTTGGTGGGAGGGTAAAACGGTCCAAAACGGACAATGTTGAGTTGTCAAACATTGGGACGATTTGGGCCGTTTGATCGAATATTCAACGGCTCAGATTTAAAGTATCCCAGCAAGACAAGTTTGCTCTTTTAATAGTAGTATAGATAAGGGGGTCTATTCTATCTACTTCTTGAGTGTATCGAGTTCTTCCTCTATTCCATTGAGTTCATCAAGGTATTTCTGAGTGTTGTGAAGTCTAAATTGAAGTCTTCCTCCAAGGTGCTCGATGGCCTCCCATGCTGCACTTCTTGCTGAATCAAAGAATGATGTTCGAATTATTGGGTTTGTGAACATGTAGCAACCTTTGGTCTTGTGGTCATCGTCTTTGTTCTTGTATAGATGGAGTTGTACCCACCAGTACTCTTGACCTTCACCCTTGAAAGGAAATCCTTTGTAGACTGCTGCTCCTTCAAGTCCCATGCTCAACATGAGGTCCTTCAAAGCTTTTGGAAACTCAGTCTCACATTCCAAGGTCATGGTCATTGCTGGACCTTTCTTGAGTGATTCCAGGAGGCGGGACATCTATAAATAAGAGAAGACATTTAGAACGCGAATAGTTAAGAAGTTACAAGAATGATATCAAAAGTTTTTAGACAAAAAGCAAATAAAGTTTTGTCCTATGGGCTTTCTTATTCCTAACCAAACTTAGGGTTTCGAACCTACAGGCAACACAGTGCTCTGATACCATCTGTAGCGTACCTGCACTTAAAATATGGCGAGGTACCTGTGTATAGTGCAAACCCCTGGATCGTTTCATTTGCACACACAGTTTAAGATGTAGTATCACAACAAAGTATCATTATTACATCGAATAATCCAGACTTGGTAAAATATTCATTACAACTTGCATAGCATATAGCTAGCTTGAAAAAGTAAAGCAGCGGAAATAATAATCTTCATGGAGTCCTCATCCTTTGCATGTGCCACAGGCGAAAACATGTTGGTTGCAGACTCGAAACCCCCTAACGAAACTCACTCGTCGTCAGAACAATCTGCAACAAATAAAAATTTGCAACAGAGTGGGTCAGAACCATTAAAAATGGATCTGGCAAGTGACACTATGTGGACACTTAATGGAATAACTCTAATAGCCTATATGCATATTTGGCTGGTGGAGTTTCAAGGCTATTTTGCATAAAAGCCAATTTTGCCTAACACTTTGTAAAACATTTTCTTCAAAAGTTGGAGACGATATGGTATAAGACCATAGTCTCATCTACCCTTGTTCACCATCAAGTTTTACTTTCAAAATTGGAATGATGAAGCCTCCGTTGAATCCTTGATCAGCTGCTCAAATTGTCCGTAACCGGGGACACGGCTAAGTACTTAGTTTTTAACTCTGCAGAGGTTGTGCACTTTCACCATTAGACCCAACAAACCCAAACTATCCTCAAGCACTCAAATTGTGCTAAGGAAAAGGAGAGAGTTGAGACGAGACTTTTCAGAAGCATTTTCCCATCCCATACCGACTTGACGCGCTCCCATTCTAACCATTCTACCACCACCTGTCAAGTCGGGACGAGTCCACGCAACTTAATCCATCTAGCCAGAGCCCATATGACTAATGGCTGCACGGGAAGCAATCTTCACTTGGAGAAAACATTGGCCCCTTAATACCCTGGGTGGCAACCACAAGTGACCATCCCTTAGAGGTCACCCCTAAGAGATGACACTCAACCTTTCCATCATCTTTTCATAACCAAGTCCACCCAGGTGATAAATTACTTAGTAGAATTAAATTTTAAAGAAAACACATTTGCATAGCATCAAATATTCTACTAAGTTATCAAAGGGGATTCTAGACACAACTAGAGTAAAGGTATGGTGGGTTTAGCATATAGCAATAATACTATCCAACACATGCATATAAGGAAATACACTAAGTAATGCATATAAAAATACTTAGGAAATTTATGGGGGTGTGCCACTTGCCTCGGCAAACAGAAGAACAGGTGTAGCAGTTGCAACCACCTTCGTCTCTCTCCGGAATTTCTAACAAGTCAAACAAATCACAAATAAACATACATTCATAAATGCAACACTTAGAAAAATATGACATGCATGTGATGCAGGATGACACAGAGAAATGTGGTATGAAAGACAAGCAAAACAAAATAAGGGAAAAGACCTAATATAACAATGTCCCAAAAGCTAAGGCAAGGCCAAAGTTAAGCCAAAAAACATAATAAAATAACAACTTGAAGAGTTGTAAGGCTACTAGAAGTCTTCACAATTTTGGTCTTCACATAATCTTCAACTCCTTTGTAGCTTCATTGATCTTCAATGGTCTTCAATTAGCACTCTAGGAACTTAGTCATAAACACAAGGTCTTGGCCTTTGTCTAAAGTGAGACAAAAATAGAGAGGGGATAGAAAGAAAAGAAGTAGTTGGTCTTCTAAAATTCTTCTCTTTGCTCCCTTGTGGTTTTACTTGATGTGTTGACTCCATTGCACATTTGTGGACTTGTTGATTCTGAAGACTTGATGATGTTGGCAGCTGGTTGATCTTGAATATAACTTAGCCACCATGAAGTTTAAGGGAAGGAGGAGAAAAGAGAGAAAGGAAGAAGGACTTAGAAAAAGTAGGATGGTTGGTCTTCATGAACTTCCTCTTGATATCTTCTAAGTACTTTTCTTCTTGGAGATGCTTCTGGAGTGTTGTCTTTATGCTAAGTTCTTCTTTGTTTTCCACTAATTTCTAACTTAGTGTTTTTAACTAGAGGGGTCAAAAGAGCTAGCATTCATCCTCAAAATTTCTAAGGAGGAAGTCATGTGAAAGTATAAAATAATACTAAGGACTTAATTATGCATGCCATGCCTATGTAAAAGCTCTAAGGAAATGCAAGCAAACAGGATGTTCCAAAAATAACTAAGGACCAAAGAGGTCAAACAATAAGTCAAAATAATTTCTAAGTAAAAGTTCATAAAATAAGGTGTTGGTATTTTTCTAAGGAAAAATACTTTTTAAAACCATAGTTGATAAAATTTCTAAAGACAAACACTTGTCAAAAATAACACTTAGGAAAATATTCTAAAACCACTAAGTTTTCAAGATGCTAAATTTTTCTAAGGAAAAGATTTAACACTTTTAAGATGTTGAAATTTTCTAAGGGAAATAGGGTTGTCAAAATAATTATCAAATATTTTCTAAGGAAATTTTCCAAGGAAACGTGTTGTCAAAATTTTATTACTCAAAATTTTCTAAGGAAGAAATAACACTTTTGTGGGAGAGGTGAAATATTTCTAAGTTATTTTGCATCTAACATGATCATCATGACTTAGCTAAAATTTCTATTCGAAATTAATGTGGAAAACAATTTTAATATAATTTACTTATTAAAATAACACCTAAAAAGCAATAAAAACAATTTACATGCAAAAACACATAAAAACACTTCTACAAAAATACAGAGCAATGCTACGGCCATTATTTATACAAACAAAAATATAGCAAAATATTTTGCTCAATTATCAATTTTTAATTTAGAGTTATGTTTAAAACATTAATTAAGCCACTTTTTAAATTAAACAAATTTAATTCGACAAAACCTAAGATTAAGCATGCCAAAAGTTTCTGCACATCATAAGATTTCCAAAAATATAATTTTCATAAAAATTGGATAAACGAGTAAAAATTAATAATAGATCTAAATCGCAGGGACTAATCTGTGATGCGCAGGGGCTAAACTGTAAAGAAACTAAAAGATTCCTCGCTCTGAAGTCCCCAGGCGACGTGGCGCTTCCTGATTGGTGCGCGTTTCCTTCGCGGGCAGATGCGGGCGCGGGCGGACGGACGCGGACGTGGGCAATGCGGGCGACTTCATGACGTGGCGGCTCCTCATTGGTTGATACCTCTTCGCGGCGTCGATCTAATCTGGGGCGTCCACCTGTGATCTAACGGCCTAGATCTATGCGACCGAAGCGTTGCGGCGCACCGGCCATATTTTCTCCAGCGACCGAGTTCTGCGGCGGCGCCATGCCGGAAGTTCGCCGGAAAAGCACAAAAAGCGATCAAGCGGGCTTGGTGCATACCGAGGTGTGCAGAGCTTCAAGGCGAATCTGATGGTGGGGTCGAGGAGGTCGCGGTCTTCCTTCTCCTCCAGGTATTATCCTGCTTCCGCGGAGGTGCTTCCAAGTCGATGATCTCCCCGTCGTTCTAGAGCTCGAAAAAGTCAAAGAAAAATATGAGGAGGTGCGCCGGGGTGTGGGTAAGAGAGGGGAGGAAACGAGAGAAGCTGAGGAAGTCGAGGCTCACCGGAAGCCTCGATGGATGGCGGCGGCAATGGTGGCACGGCGGCGCTTAGTGCGCGCAGCCTGGTGGCGGAGGAGCTAGGGTTTTCGGGGGTTTTCGAGGAGGGGGTCGTGGCCTATATATAGGGGCAAAAGGATTTGCTCAAAGCGGTTTGGAATCCCCGAATCGCGGAGATGATTTCGTGCTCGACATGGACTCGTTTTCGTGCGCAGGAGGTTGGAGACGAGTGACGTCATTGCTGACGTCATGGATGGGTCCCACACGTCAGTGACAGAAGGAGAGGGACCGGGGTTGGGCTGCTGGGCTGCTACTTGCTGCGCTGAGCGGTAGTTAGTTAGGTGGGCTTGGCCCAGATAGCTAGGGTTCGCATTTTTTTTTGTTCAAACTCTTTTCCTTTTTCTTTTTCTGAAATTTTTCTAAAATCCATAACTTTTAAAATATGAATCCTTTTGGATTCAAACCAAAACCTATAGTTTTGTAAAATCAAACACTTGATTTTGGAACTCTCAAAACACATTTTCCAAAGCATTTTATAAACAAACTTTTTGAAAAGTGTTTCAATGGAATTTTGGACTTTATAATGTCATTTTAAAAACTAGAGGGTTTTTATAAATTCTTTTTGAACTTATACTTTAAACCAAGCAGAATATGAGTAATATAATTAATATCACTCAATAAAATAATTTTGTATAAAAATCAAATAGTTTAAAAGGGTTTGATAAATCGAAATGATTTCAGAACTCATTTTAAAAATCCAAATAACTATTTTCTTTCAAAAGTAAAACTATAAAACTTGAAAATAGAGAACAGGTAAGTAATAGAATACTTCTCAATACCTATAAACTATTTACAACCAAACACACTTTTTCAAATAGAAATCATTTTGATTTCCATACTAGGTTTTTAACAAATAATATGACACTTGATGTGAAAATTTAAAATAGGTTTTAGAACAAACAATTGTGGCTTAAGTAGATCTTAAATACCACAAGATAAACATTTACAATTATTTATTTTGCAACAGATTCAAACAATTTCACAAGCAACATTATCAGAACAAAACATTCATACAAATCAGAAGAAAACTTGGAGCATTCTTTGCTCTACTAATACATTTTCTTAAATATGTTTTCAAGTGGAAATTTATTTCCCACTTTTGAACAACCAAAAGCAAAGAATGCTATATGAGTTGATGAATGCATGCATGATTTTTCTTTTCAAAGCAAAATACATAATAGTTTTCAAAAGTTTTAAATTTTTCTGATTTTTCAACTTTTTGAAAAACTTGGGATGTTACACATGTGGTGGTCATGTGCGAATAATCCAATTTCAGATGTAAAGTGGGGCAGATGGTAAAACTCCCTTGCGGCCAATCAAGATGCAGAACCAGCTTCGCGCGGATCGCCCGTGGAATTCCTTCTAGAAGGCCATATCTGACGGGTGGAGTTTGGCGCTAGATTCCGATCCGACGGCGGACGTTCGACGCTAGGGTTTGGAGAGATGCTCCGGGGTTTTGAGTCAGTCAACGGGGTTATTAGGGTTTGGCCTGAACTTCAAATGGCCACAAATAATTCAAAAAAAACATAAAATGAAAAAACTTGCATAGTTCGTCATTTTACAAGACATAGTTACCAAAAAACCCTGGGTTTAGGGTTAAGGGTCATTTTCATGAAAAACCATTTTCAGAAGTGAGACATCGAAATCACGTTCAAATGAGCATAAGTAATTCAAAAAAAATCAAAAAATAACAAAAACCAGTGCACATTGCCGTCATATGTGACATGGTTACGAGAAAAAAATATAAACTTGGTGTTGGTACATTTTCATAAAAAAAGCTTCACACAAATGAGCTATCACGTATGAATCTGTTCAGAGTTCGTAGGAGAGTGAGAGAGGGTTTAGGTTTTGATAAAATTCAAAAAAATCAATAAAATCACAAAAGCTTCATTTTGGATTGAATATGAAGGTTCTGAAATTACTTTTTCATTTTCATATTCAAAACGTGTTATTTCATGATTTTCAGTTAATAGCATATTTTTCCAAAAAAAAATGTAATAATATGAAGATTAATTCAATAAATAGTGGGACTTCGGTTTTACTCTATATATATGGAACAAGCTCGTTTCTAGCACATTTCTCATTCGGATTGATCACCTTCAAATATTGGACTTAAAATGTTCGATCAAATACATAGCACAGAGCAATGGACCTCATATGTTGGTTCAACTTCAACTTTGGTTCAACCTCAAATTCAAATATTTATTCAAATTCAAATTTTGATGGAAATTTTAATTCTTACTCAAATAAGATACCAAAGTACAAGCAACATTATTACACCTGATAAGTTTTCACAGTAGCTCGAATTGACAACACAAACATCTTAACACAAATGTATCAAGTTCAAATTCAAATCTTCGACTTGCTCCTTGTGTTCGCAGCTGGCTTCACCGACTTGCTCCTGGTTTCCCTAGTTGAGATGCTCTTCTGATTCAGACTCTTGATCCTTTTGCTCTTTACTTGGGGTTTTGGCCGTGGAGTTGCTGATGGAGTACTTCCACTCGCCGAGCACTTGACGACCAATTGATGGTCATCTGTGGGTTCAACAATCTTTAAAGGAACAATTGGAACAATTACCCCCTCCTCTTCCTCTCTTATAGCTTCAAAACCATCAAAGGCCATGGCTTCAAAATCTAAGCCATCAGATGATGGTTGAACTTCAGTTTCTTCATGTCTAGGCCTTTTCTCCCTAGAGCTGATAAATAAAAGGGAAGCCATAGGTTAAAAAGAGAACAAATGCAAACAAAAGGGTAGCTGCATTCTACAAATGCAAACACATACCAAGGTGCTGGTACAGCTTCATTTGCTTCAATCTCCAGTGTAGCTGCATTCTCCTCAGCATCTTCAATCTCCATTGCTGCTGCATTTTCCTCTGCATTGGCTGTGTCCATCTTTCCTCCTCTCCAAATGATGGCTCCACTGGATTGGTACAAAGCCTGGCAATATGCCCCAGAACTCCACATTTTTGCAAGCACGCTTTTTGGTACACGACCCTCCTCACCTGTTCTGAACCTGTTTTTCTTTGGTCTTCCTGGTGGTCTAGTGAGTACAGGGAGCAGAGTTTGAACCCTGGATCAACTATATTCCATTGGTCTTTTCCCAAGAGTGCAGGCACATTGTCAGCATAAGCAGCCATAAATTTGGCAACAGAGAAATAGTCCGAGCAATATTGATCAACTTCACCATCTGCACCCCCAATGACAGTCATCAGATGTAGGGCATGTATGCATGGCTTCCCACGGATCTGCCATTGCCTACAACTGCATTCCCTAGTTGCTAGGTTCACTGGATACCTCCATAACCTATTTTTACTGTCAGTATAGGCTACCTCACCCTCAAGTGTATCAGATCGAATGCATCTCATCTTCAGTCCTCTTGCCTTCAAATGCAATGCCTTAATCAGTGATGGGAGCATAAGATGACCAACATATTTTGTTTCTGCAATTCTTTTGCGAAGAGCCATCTTTATCATGATCATCTGCCTCATCTTGTCGAATGCTTGCCACAGCAAGAGCCCTTTCACTGACTTGAACTTTGCATTGAAGCATTCTGCAAGGTTATTGGTCACATAATCAACTTTGCAGATTTCGTTGAATTGGCTTCTTGACCACACCTTGCCATGATGTGCATCCATGTACTCCTTCACAAGAGGAGTTTGAGCATACAACACTCTCAAATGGTGTTCATACTTCCTTTTGCTGCATGTGTATGATGCTGGCCATAAGTTCTCATCAAAAACTTTACCTTTGAACTTCTTTTTGAAATTTTGCGCTAGGTGTCGCATACATTCCCTATGCTCCACTCCTGGGAATACAATTTCTACTGCACTCTCTAAGCCCTTGCAAGCATCTGTGTGTATGGCTAAACCTGGGGGTGTGCCTATAATGTTGCGCAACTGCTGCAGAAACCAGACCCAACTTTCCTCGGACTCTGCCTCCACCACACCAAATGCAACTGGGAATAGCCAGTTGTGTCCATCAACTGCAGAAGCTGCTACTAGCTGTCCTCTCCATCTTCCAGTCAGATGTGTAGCATCTACGGCCAAATAGGGCCTGCAACCATCTAGAAACCCCTGCCAGCAAGCCTTGAAACAAACAAAAGCCCTTCTAAAGCACTCCTTCTCAAATGACTTCCCTTTTATTTTGAATGGAACTGTATGCTTGTCAATCTCTACAACACTCCCTGGACTAGCCATCTCCACTTCAGCTTTGAAGGTGTAAAGCAGCTGAAAACTGTCATTCCATTGACCATTAATTCTGTCAAGAGCCCTTTCCCTAGCATTGAAAACTCTCATGTAAGGAATTTTTATCTTGTACTTCTCAAAAAGCTTCCCATGGAGTGCTGTTGGACCAAGTCCAGGTTCTTCCCTCAGCCAATCCAATATCGCATCTGCCACCCACCTAGTTTTTGCTAGCTTGGTTTTGGCCTTCCCCCTCCCCCTCCAGGTGGACAGGAGTGCTTGTGTGGGTTTTTCTTTATCTGAAACAAAATAAAGGCAAAAACAGTTAAGAAACATTACTAAATGATGTGAAACTAAATTACTCAATGAACTTGGATTACCTGAATATATTTGCTCTTTAACATAAGAGATGCATGCAACCTCCACCTACACCTATCATATGGACAAAAAACTGTGAACCTTGACGGCTCACTCCTTTTAATCTCATAAGTGTTTTCAGTTAGAATGCACCATGTTGTCACTGCATTCCGACAGTCCACCATGGATTGAATATGGTGCCTTCAGTAAGCTCAGGTGCTTCCCTATTCCACTCAATTGTTGGCATGTCCTCACCATCGTATTCATCCTCGATTAAGCTGTCCATGTTCTCCTCCTTCTCTTCATCGTCAGTGTCATCAAACCTAGCACGGCTGATGGGCTGCTCCGGATATTCATCATCCACTGCTTGCTGACTGGCTATATCTACCAGTTCAGGGTACATCATCTCGTCTTCATCATCATTTGCAGGCACTTCCTCGTCAGTTCTGCCTCTTCATAAACAGCGGCTGCAGAAGGGACAGGAGAAGCAGCCGAATCCGCAGCAGACATATTGTGGCTTTCAGAACCACTGGCTTTGCTTGGTCTCGACCTACAAGGAGTGCCAGGTTGCTGGCTATTAGCAGTGGCAGAGGATGCACCCTTCCCTTCCCATTGTCCCGCGCTTTGCGTGGCTGAAGCACACAGATATGAATTTTACCGAAACGGCTCTCAGCATTCAAAGTAAATAGCAATCCCAAATGCTCGTCGCAAGTTAGTGGGAGAAATGTTTGCTCGCTAGTGTTGAAATATTGCAGTTCAACAGCGTCGCATCGCTCCAACCATACGTACAACGCTGGAGACCTTCGCGAAAAGCTTTGAAACAAATGATTGTTTCTACCACCTTCGGGAAGTAAAATCCAGTTAGGTGATGCGCCTTCGTACCGCGGATCTCGCTAATTTCCATTCTAACAGCCAGCCGAAAAGCAAGCGCGGGATCAATCCTATCCGAGTCAAATAAAGGATGCAGTTAGAGAACGGAAATAGATTAAGCAAAATTGGTCAAATCCAGCCAAATCTACGAGTTTCCTAATCAATTCGAGGGTATACGTTGCTTACCCATCTGGAATCCATGAATTATCCCCATTGGATTCGACCCAATCTTCTCCACGATCGATGGGTTTGACGGCGGCCTCCCTGACATCGCTTCGTAGTCCGAGATGGGGAGATGAGTAGATCTGGCGGAGACGCGGCGTCGCCAGCAAGCGGAATAGGGTTAGAGGATGGAGGGGACGACGACAGCAGAGGCGGCGGCAGCGGAGGGGGCCAGGTGGCGCCTGAGTGTCTCGATATGTTCAGGTAACACTGAGTTTCAGATTCAGACAAGCTGGTCCGACGTGTCTCCTTGGGGTCCCACTCGTCAGCACGCAACGGTCAAATAAGGAACTAGTCAGCATCTAACGGTCAATGCATTGACCCGACGGCAAACGACGGCACACGTCCGCTGTGAGCATTTGTGAGAGTTTCAGCTAAGGGAGTGGGCAAAAGAGAGCAAAAAGTTAGAGCGTGGGGAAAAGTGAGTACAACTAAGGAGCTGGGGCACAGAATTAAATATCCCTTCATAGTAATTTATCAATGCATACATACAAGATTCTTGAAATAAAACAATTTATACATGACAAAGACGGTACATATTGACTGTCTTTGTCAAAGAAGGCATAACTCAGCAATCACTTGATGCGATGTTACTAATTTACGGTTTCAGTCTTTGGTGTAGCGCATCGGAACGAACACTGGCACACCAACAACAACCGAAATCAATATACCGAGGCATATCTTAATAATTACTTTACTCGCTACAATATGTCTCGTGAAAATGAAGGCAAAAAGTAGCACCATATATTCACCGACGAAACATAGAGTATTGTACATACACGAAAAATAGTTGCAAATCAAACAAACTTTCTATAAAATATGGAAGGTTGATTTCTTGTTGACATAATTTTAATGAATCTTTAAAACATTCTATTTATGAACATCCTCGTTTGATTTGTCGAATCTTCCACCATCTTGCTCTCTCAGACACAGGTTTTCCTCGGTTTCATCCAACTAAATGAGTGAATAACAAATACCTTGGACGTTCATTCCCATTGGCAGATATACACTAAACAAAAGAACTATATATAAACATTGCTACCTGGACCTGCAAGTCAAATGATCCACACGTGAAGGAGGATCGCTTTTAGAAAACTTCTTGAGATAATAAAGAATATGAATGCACCACCGAGAAGTTTAACTCGCATCTACATAAACATACATATATTTAAGCTGGCTGGCAGAGACAGGTAAATTTGAAGAGAAGAGGAAATCAAAATTTCATACATCTACATATACTCACCGAAAAAGGTTTGGCAGTGTTATTAAAAAACAAGGGTTGCTGGAAAGCACTTCGTGTTCCTTACTGAAAGCCGATTGTGAAACATGTGCGCTCTAGTCGCCTTTGCATGTCATAAATGATACATATCGGTCTTTTAGATGTCAAACCTGTAGAAGATAAGTTGTTAAGCATGATGGCCATTAACTTCTTCTCCAACATATATATGCAAAATATATAAGAGTACACCAAACCATCAATACACACATTTTATGCCTTAGACATTATTGAACAATTTTCAAAAATATGAATATAAATACAAATCATCAAGCAAGAGAAGATCATATATAATTCTTCTCCAACATATATATGCAAAAATATAAGAGTACACCAAACCATCAATACATTTATTTTATGCCTTCCATTTATTAGACATTATTGAACAATTTTGAGCGATATGAATACATATCGTCAAGCAAGAGAAGATCATATATAAGGTTCAGATCTATCGATTGATAAAATGGTAATCAGATTTTATAACTGGAAACACGTTGTAAATCATGAGCAGTAGATAAATGACCAGCCAAACAAAACGGTTGGAATGCTGGATGCAAAAGTTGTTGTCAAAACAATAAATGCAAAATTACTTCTACCAATTATATGACGACCACATTAGTTGGAAAAAGGATAACCATATATCCCAATATGCAGAGGTCTGAAACACTAAATCAAATAAGCCTTAAAAAATGACGAAAATATCAAAATAGCATGCCTGCAAGTAATCCAATTTTCATAGGACATAACTAAGGTGAAGAACAAAATTAATGAGCTAGCATATATTATATGAATTAATGCGTGTAACATGCTTATAGTTAAGCCTACTAACCGTGGTCATAGTATACAAACAGAAAACATATATACAAGGAATATTTAAGCCAAGTTCATTTCTAAATTTAGTCAAACAAATAAACTTGAACTGCAGAAATTTACTTGAGACCAACTTTTCACCTGACAGAAAATATGTAGCAAGTTGCTGCAGTGGCAGACCAACAACAAAAAATCTCACAAACTGGTATAGCTCATCTATTGATGTGGCGCAGCAACTTCTTGTGTGTAAGGATAACTGAAATATTCTGGTGACTCATTTTATACAAATAGAGACATGCTTATACAGTTCCCGGGGAAACACACGAAAAACATAACATTGCTGATAACTTTGGCTCAGCATTCTTCGGGGAACATCCCATGCTTGTTCCAACAAAAATGAGAGTACACGCACATCAAGGAGAGAACCGAAGAACAACAAACATACCATAGAGGATAAAATCCAGCAAGCTTCTTGATGATTTTCTAATACGTAAGACATGCACTACGAAGATCCATGTCTTATCTGCCAACAGCTTAGAAACTATACCAACAGAGTCATCAAAGACTTTAAATAATATTGCTCTGGGCCTACAAGATCCATGTCTTATCTGCCACAACAGTCAACTACGAAGTGAAGCAACAGTTCTGCTATCCAAAAAATCAATTGCAACCATATAGATCACGTACCTAGGTCTGAAGCAAAGGGCCATTAAAAAACAAGATGTACGAATAAAAAAGGATTTGACGACCTTATGGATAAAAAAATAAATATTGCAACAACGACACTCAAACAACTCTTGAAAACTTCCAACAATGGACACTCAAATGGTCAATCAAAACCTGCAACAATGGACCAGTTACTGCAATTTTGGCTAGCCGAGCCTTGATCTCTATCAATAAAACACAAAAGAGAAAATTTTGGAGCTCCAAAATAGCTTCGGGTGTAATAAACATGGAACATCCACCACGCAAAAATTTATTTATTATGGTTAGACAACATAGACAAAACACCGGAATAGCTAAATCAAACACAAAAGATATAGCTTAATCATTAAAGAGTCCTGGTACAGTTACTCAGTTTATTTATTATGGTTAGACAACATACCATACTACTTAATCTTATGAAATTACAACCAACTAAAATGAAACTTGAAACAGTTACTCAGTTTTCATGCACACAAGATGAAACCTGGTACAGTTACTGACCTGTCTGTGCAGTTTGAACTACTTCATTTTGTTTGCTGCCTTGTCTATGAGCAGCGCTTGGTCCTTGCAGGCTTGAAATCTGTTGCCAGGGACACCCTGCCTTCTCTATGTGTAGCTTGAAATCACTGCAACAAACCAAGAGTGACAAAAATGTCAAAACACCATCAGTCCAAATGCAAACAGAACAACTCTTAGGAAGTATATTAAGCACAATTACTTTCATGTTGTGGAGATAATTTACATTCTGTTAATATATTTTACATTACAGTTGAGAGAAAATCATTATGATCAATTAAGTCTTTCAACAGTAAGCACACAAAAAGGTAGAAATATTTTAAAGAGTTTTCATAGCTATCCCTACCACCAACGAGTATAGTAAGAAACTTCTGTATATTAATGCCATTTAACAAAAGAGTTTGTAATCCAACTTACTTTACAAAGATACATAGACAACCACTTCACCTAACACCAACACAAAAACACCACTGGACACAATCAATGCACTCTAGTTGGTGCCAATAATAACTAAATTTAACCGAGAACAATACACAAGTTTCAGTAATCTAAAATTGAATCCAACTGAGATCAGAACAAATATTTTTGGACCGACAGACATATAAGAGTAAAATGGAGCCGTTGACTATGTGATTCTAAGCAATACATGTAGTATAGAAGCAGAGTTCTTGAAAATTTCAGGGAACTTGATAGGCTTATGGAAGATGAAGTAAATTAGATCGCTAATGCGCTTACCAAAGGCAGAGGCGTGGTCGTGGAGTAAATTGACAGCAAACTGTGATCCATTTGGGAGACAATATACATAGGAACACAAAGCTGAGGAACATCCACTTTGGTCATAGACACACAAAATACTAAATACACAAAATACTAAATACTAAATACGGACACACAAAATACATCCACTTTGATCCATGACCGGTTGCGCCACTGGCGCAGGTGCCGAAAGCAAGACTGTAATGTAACCTTAAATTTCATATATATTGCGTATATTGTTGTTTGTGTTTGAAATCCTTGTGGCCATCATGTGGTTACGATCGATAATTTATGAACAAATATGAGTAATGAAAAATAAATGGTATATTGGTGAAAATTAATCATCTGGTGCAAATGCCGAAAGCGTGTTTAGCCATAAGTTTTATATGATTTGCATGTATATATTGTTGTCTACGTTTGAGATTTTCGCAACCACTATCATCAATATTCCTTGGGACTATGGAGGTTGCTCGTTAGGGTTTCGTCGGCCCTCTCGGTGTGCCCACCGTTGGGATTCTTTCCAACGTCCCTTTCTATAGTCACGTTGTTCTTTGCCCTTCTTGTCCCATGTCTGGTGTTGTTGTGTTCTGTTCTTTGTGACAATCATAATTTGTATGTACATTCAGCTTTCAATTGGACCTGTTTCGACGGTTTAAGATTAGCCAGCCCTTTGTTTTAAATGGGCTTCTTGTTAACTTAGACTTACCCAAGCATTCATGTAGTTGGCAGAGCCAAGGCATCCTCCAGCGATGGTGTTGATTTGCCAAGATACTTGATTCGCTATACAGCTAGGTAAGCAGTTCAATCAGTCGATCCACTGGCATGTTTTATATACATGGTTTGTCGTTGCTATGGTTTATAGTAGAAATTTAGAAAGGAAAAATGGTGTGTTCTTTAATTTAAAATTAAATAGGCAATGTTATACAAAAATTAGCTATATTCCCACATATCTACTACTTAGCAAACATAGTACTTCAATATAATTTATTTGTGAGACTGTATTTTTGCCAAAAAAATATTTGTGAGAACCCTTTATTTAAACTTTTTAAATACATGTCTCAAGAAAATGGTTCACACGAAATAAAGAAAACCCAAAATATAGCAAGGTAGACAATGGCACAATAGTCCAATTTAGACCGATAATTATTTGCCCCTGTTTCGCCTGCTCATATAAAGAAAAGAAAATAAGGAGGATACATCCAGTTACACAGTGGCGTAACATCCCAATTTAGACCGAGTTATTTAGGAAAAAGGCTTGCCGTTGTAGATAGTATTTTTGTATCATTTGTAGTTGTTCGATCCATCAGTCAATCACCCAGTGATCCAGATAGTTGTAGACATAGGTGATATACTGAAATTACACTATAACATATATTAGTATCTCTGCCAGCAGTAGGTTTGTTTTGTCTACATAGTAACTTGGATTCAAGAAAAGAGTCTTCCATGAAAACGAAATGTGGCAGCATGCGTATTGAAATCATAACTTTGATTTGTTCCGTCTCATTGATATAGTGGTAAATTACGGTACATAGTAACCTGGATTCAACAAAAACAAAATATGGATGATGGTAAATTATGATGACCGGAAATGAGAAAACATTTATTGCTGCTCGCTTCACCTAGAAAAATGATATAACCAAGGTGAACGTTCAAAAAAAATTGAGTTCCAAATTACAAACTCATTGTATTTACTAAAATCAGAACTCTAAAGAATATAGCATATGCGCACATACTTTCCAACTGGCACTACAGATACTCGCATCCTTTCCAAGCGATAACTGATGTATATATATCATGATTATAAAAATGCCCTTTTGATGTTCTTCTGCTTGTTCTTTCCTTGATTGTATTTCTACCTCACAGATTTAACAAATAGGAATGTTTTAAGTGTGTCACTACAACAAAAGACTGTATCCCTCAAGAACATGCCTTGGTCTCAAACCTTGACAAAAGCCACATCAGCAGGCACAGGTTCATAGCAGGAATGGTCGTCTCCCAGCTCCAAAGGGACACCATTGAGCAACATTGTTCTGCTCCGGCGGTCGCCATCCTAGGCGGTCAAATGGTACTCGTCCCTTTTTGTGCACTTGTTCGATGGCTTGCCTCCCAAGCCATGAGACCACTCATTTGGTCGTGGCCTCCTGAGTGAAAAGTTGTGCCTCCGCCAATTGCCACTTCCTCTGTCGACCCTCTAGGAAATCTCTACAATATCTAAGCTCCCTAGGATTGGAGCTTGGAGGTTGAACCACGTGGCAGCCTCTCATTGGTTCCCGCTAAATACATCAGGAGGCCACGATCAAATGAGTGGTCTCATGGCTTGGGAGGCAAGCCATCGAGCAAGTGCACAAAAAGGGACGAGTACCATTTGACCGCCTAGGATGGCGACCGCCGGAGCAGAACAATGTTGCTCAATGGTGTCCCTTTGGAGCTGGGAGACGACCATTCCTGCTATGAACCTGTGCCTGCTGATGTGGCTTTTGTCAAGATTTGAGACCAAGGCATGTTCTTGAGGGATACAGTCTTTTGTTGTAGTGAAAAGTTCTGCCTCCGCCAATTGCCACTTCCTCTGTCGACCCTCTAGGAAATCTCTACAATATCTAAGCTCCCTAGGATTGGAGCTTGGAGGTTGAACCACGTGGCAGCCTCTCATTGGTTCCCGCTAAATACATTGGTGTACATCAGATTAAGTTTAGAATAATAATATTTGTTGGTTTAGCTGGACATATAAAATTACCGATGAATTTTTTGACCATCACAGATGAATCTACGAACCGCTCTTCTATTAAACCATATCTAATAACTTAAATATTTTAGGATTTAACTAATTTTTAGGACATTTGAGTCCAAAAAATCTTACTCAAACAGCTGTAATTGATGTAAATTTTGTCTAAATTTATAAAAAAAATAATACTATTTGTTGGTTCAGCTAGACAAAATTTGGTTAAAAAATTAACTATCGCATAAAATTTAGCGACGGATTTTTTGACCATCGCAGATGAATCTATGAACCGCTCTTCTATTAAACCATCTCTAATAGCTTACATATTTTAGAGTTTAACTACTTTTAAAGACATTTGAGTCCAAAAAACCTTACTCCAACAACTTTAATTGATGTAAATTTTGTCCAAATTTATATAATAATAATATTTGTTTGTTCAGCTAGACAAAATTTAGCGATTATTTTTTTAACTATCGCAGATGAATCTACGAACCGCTCTTATCTTAAACCATCTCTAATAACTTCCATATTTTAGGGTTTAACTACTTTGTAGGACATTTGAGACCAAAAAACCTTACTCCAACCGTTATATTTGATATAAATTTTGTCCAAATTTAATTAGTGCAGTGCAAAAAAAGGGCAACATGGGCACGCCAACTGCTAATTGAAAGTTTCATGTTGCCCTCCCGTCTCTCCTCCGCCATCGGTTTGGCCTCAAACTGGCCGCTCCATCACAACTCTTACTGATTACACCGTGAATTCACCACCGTCGTTTGAAGGCACATTAGGGATTCAAACTTGAGGGTTGTGTTGGTCTCTCTCCCCCCCCCCCCCCCCCCCCCCCGCGCAACCACCATCGCTTCTTGGTTGTCCATAGATTCGGCCGATGAGCTCCTCTCCCTCCTCACCGTGCCTCTTCCTTCCCTACAAGCACGCACACGCGCACGAGCGGTGAATGCAAGCTCTGCCTCCGGATGCACCTTGACCAACCCCGTCTCGCTAAGACTCCTTTGCCTCCATGCACTAGGCGCAGGGCTTGCCTCGTTCGGAGATTAAGAAATTTGAAGTTGTTACTTTTGCATTATATGGTAATGAATCTGTACCTCATAATGTATGTTTTTTAGATAAAGAGTATATACCTCATCATGTATGTATGATCGACAAATTTTATTCAGACAAGCATGTCATGTATCGATCACCACGATAGTACATTTGAACGCAGCAAAGCACACCATCCCCTTCTAGTTAAGTCACTAAGCCTCTAGGAAACAACATATCACTACCCTACTTTAATTAGCCATATGAAACAAAATATTTCTCTGCTACTCCTTTAGCCTCAACAGTCTTCTTGGTGTGAATGCATGTCATATTCTGTGCCCTGCAAGGAATTTGTTGTGATGAGCCAGTTAGACAGAGTTACATCATGGCCAAATTGTAAAGAACAACAATTTTCTTTTGCAATTTCGATTCAGTTTATAGGCGTAGGTGTTTCCGACATGCTAAGGGTCAGCTGTCTTCCAAAACTTCTAAATTGCTCTGTCAGACTAAAAGGAAAGCCAACGCTGGAAACTGACAAGATAAAATTCAGAAATGTCTTCGAATAGGACAACATAACTATTCTTAGACATACTACGGGTTGACGACTAAGAACTTGAAGCGACCCAATGAAACAGATAGAACTGCAACTAAGCAGTCTTTTTTGTTACGTAGCTTTCCATTAGACCAACTATAGTCTTTTGTAGTAAATAATGTCTTTTTTTATACCTAAGATATTCAGAAAAAACATTTCAATCATGCATTCAGTGGCGGAGCTAGCTCCCGGCGACTCCGAGCAGCTGCCCGGGCTCAGATGTGGAAGCTCTACTGCAATTTCACTAAAACATGAAGAATAGTGAGGATAAATATGAGCAAACACTAAGCCAGTTAATTGCCTTCGTTCCCTACCCAGGCTCTACAATCTGTCTAGCTCCGCCACTGCATGCATATAAGCCTAAGGATCTATCATAAGCTCAGGGGCCACCCAATGTCTTATTAGGCCAACTGAAATCGAATAAATGGAGTATATAAGGAGCATTTTCATAGTAAGGATCTAGCATAAGCACAGGGGGCCGCCCAAATGTCAGTTTTTGGTTCAGTTAGCACCTCGCAGAAAGTGTCTGATGACATACAATTTAGAAAAAACAAAGCAACAACTGTTGTTACCTTCTAACCTTGAAGGAGGTATAGAGATAAATTATAATATTTCCCTGACAGCTGAATGTCGTTTTCTTCATAAGCCAGATGTCATCCATTAAAGTTGAGGCGCACTACACCGTCAACACACAATTGATTCAATCAGCTTGAATCTCTTCAATCATATGAACATGCACAATGTTTCTCTGACAAAAAAAACTTGCTATCTTAGTAAGATGGGAGGGATTAACTAAATTCATAACAAAAATAAACAGTGCAACTCTTTTTCTCTCAGCCGTTATATGAGGAAGTCTAACAGTATTGAATGAGGACAAAATCTTGTGGATATCAACCAAATCTAAACATGGCTAAAAAACATGCAGATCCTAACCAAGTGCAAGCTGCTCTGCTCCTACAGACAAGGAGAGGTTGCCTTGAAAACTAAAGCCCACATGATAGTTATGCCAATGGAGTGTTCTGAGACTGAAACATTTATCATGTCAGCACTATGAAGGATGTATCACATGACTATTTAACATATAATGCAAAAAACAGGCCAGGTAGTATCTTGTGCACTATGAAGGATGTAAAAGGTAGAAAAAAGGTTGGTATCATTCCTCTCATATTCAATCATCAGAAAGTGCATATAGGTAGCACAAACTGAATTGCTATACACATTAGAAAACCAAAACCATGTTACTATCACAATAGAAATTATGCATATGAATAGATGCTCAAAATTTATAAATCCAGAGCCACCATTCGCACAAAAAGCCTGTGAAGAGTTGTTTTTACACGACTTGTTCATGATTATAATAGACCTGAGAGTATCTGTGTTAGGTCTGTCTTAGCGAATCACACAATCACACACTGAACAAAAAACTGGCAGTCTTGCCATAAAATAAATAGACACATGACTTTATAAGAGCCCAAAATGTTACAGCATTACCGTTTGCTTCAGAGACATTCCTCAAGGCATATGCCACAGCTTTTATGACGACATCATTTACTGAAACTTTCACACCATGTTGCTCTGCAATATTAGAATGACAAATGGAAAAAGGGTCATATTCTAGTTAGTCGAATCACTGAAATATCAAACGGAAAGAAGATGAATGCATGAATGGTTTCTGGTTACCATGAGCAAAGAAGTACCCAACAAAGATCTCCTTCACCACGCTCAGCCCCTTGAGGGTAGCATGTGCAACTCTGCCGCTTGCCATTTGCTAGCTGTTGGGCTCAGATGCCAAAATGCCAGCAGAAATTGGGAAGATTCTGCGTGCTGAACGACCAAGATCTTTTTAAAATGATCATGTAAAATAACTAAAATGAAGATATGAAAGATAACATCAAAATCTGAACCAATACACGATTAACCTAAGGCACTGAACTTTATGGACCATGGCAAGCAGTGGCGGAGCCAGATCACTTATGGAGCCTGGGCAGATCCTACGTACAGCGCCGGCCGCCGGCGTTTGCCCCAGTGAACATTAGCGCTAAGCACTGTGATTAGACTACTACTTAGTGGAGAGATGCGGGACTAGCCCGGGCAGCCGCCCGGGGTCGCCGGGTGCTGGCTCCGCCCCTGATGGCAAGCAACCCAGCCTCTCAAAATCTGAACTAATACATGAGCTTCATTGGTAAAACAACCCAGTTAACAAATATCTATTAACTTATCTCAATCAGTCATGTTCATTACTGCAGTTTCATGGATCAAGAGGCCACACAAAAATCCTAAATTAAAAATGGCGTGTGCTTAAGAATTTCAGATAACTATAAACAGAACACCCACTCGGTCTTTTCCAGAGGTAAATAAGCAATGAACAATCACATAAGAGAGCAAAGCCAACCTTCTCGAAATGAGGGCAGAAGTACTAATGTTGTTGGCCACTTGAGATGCATTGTGCTACTTGAGATGTACAGAACAAAAGAACACAAGCACATGGGAAGCTGCTGAAGATTTAAGCCGTTTGACGATCTTTAGGAGAATTACTGTTGGCTCGTTGAATGGTGGGCTTCTCGGCAAGCTCATGCTTCATTCATTCTACTAATCTCCTCAATAGGATCCCAACCATCAACAGATTATTTTAGCTCTGCAATCAAGGATGTGATGTTAAAACTTTACTGGAGAGCAGAAACCAGGAGATGCATATGTTAATTGAAGTTAACAAAAGCACTCACGATGTCACAGTTCCAAAACGTGAGAAGATTGTACATAAATCTTCATCCTGCAAAATGATTGTATTCGCATACTTATCAATAAACATTGTTAAAAATGATGCGAAAACTTAACAATTTCTTTTAGGACGTCCAAAATAATTAGCAACTTAACCACAACAGTATCAAAAGAAAATCTAAACACAAAAGGCAGTGCAGCGTGCGCCAAGCTGCCAGCAAAGTGTAGGATGGGAAATCTAAACCAAGTATGCGCCAAACAACATCCCAACAGCATGATACCATTCTGCACGGTTAACTGAAATCAATCTTAGTTCTAATTTTACCCTGATTTCAATAACCAAACCAATAATGCCTGCTGCAAACGTGTGTTGTTGTTGCCTTCTTTACAAACCAGTGAAATTCCACAACACTATTCGAGGCAGAACGCCACCAGCGGCCACACAGAGAAATCTGAATCTTGGCAGACGGATCTACTACCATACCACTGTATTAACATAAAAAAAAACTAATACCATCGATCTAAATCCATATCCCTGGATTAAACTTTAAAACAAGAACAACTAATACGTTTCTTATTCAAGAAGCATGAAAACCATGTCAAAATAATGTACAGAGAGTGGAGAATATGATGGATTCATGGGATAGCTCCATAACCAACCAAAAAACCTGAATGCAGTCATGGAACCTTTGGGATTGAAGCAATGTTGCAAAAGTTAAACTGAACAAAGCGATAAAGAACTACTGCATCACCTCCTATCAGCAGAAAAAAAATATAGCACATCATCCGCACTCTAGGCAGCACTGTTATATAAGTATATAACATATTGGTTAATGGTTAGGAACTTATGTGTATGATAACAAAAAGCATCAGGCTAGCGGCATGCTTCTAAATTATAATCACTGGTGATTAATCACCACAAATGCCAACACCCCCAACCAAAACAAGCCAACTGGCGGGCAGCAACACACATCACTTCTCGAGCTATTTAATACAAGTACATCATCTGCATCAATCATATGCGACAAATGCAAGGCACAAAGAACATGGGACATAAATTTCATTGCAACTATCATCCAAAGGTTGCCAAGTTTTTATTACCAATGTCGATATCGGATTCAACGCTTGCATACATCGGTAATCATTCACCTCCACTCCGCATCAACTGAACTGAAATTGAAAAGAGCAGAACCAATAATATTCTTAGGAAACTGTTCTTCCTGAATACACACTGCTCAGATTTACAATGCACAAATCATAACATGAAAATTCATTACTATGTACATAAGAAAGAAAGAGTCCCAAGAAATCACCTCCTTAATGATCAAACTTACCCTCCAGATTCTTCATACTATCCTCTTTCTCTCCGATCTGCACATGTCATGTTTAGAGAAACTACATAAATCAAACAGTTTTGTGCGTGTCGAGGTTGATGACAGAGAAAGGGGCGAGGGAGGAGAAGGGTTGGGGCTAGCGGCGACTCACCTCAGTTCGATGTGCCTGTCCATGTCTGCAGCAGAGGGAGAGTGAAAGATCTGGAGACGAAGTACATCCTTCTCTCCATCTTCCCCAGAGTCTCCCGTCCATCTTTCTCCGGCGGACGCGGTGGAGCAGGCGACCACGCTCCTCCACGCCTTGGCAGGAGCGGCGGGCATCCGCACTCACAGCCTGCACACGGCCGAGAGGAGAGGAAGCAGCGGCAGCTCAGCATCGTCGACACACGGTCGCCACCGCCAGTCCCCCTCGCGCCACCTCTTCTTTCTCTTTTGCAACGCCTCCTCCCGCCCAGCACAACAACCGTCGCCGCCGCAGGTCTCCCCGCGCCACCTCCCGTGCTTGGGCCAGCTCCGCCCCGCCCCTTTCGCACGGAGAGAAGAGGAGACGCCAAAGAGGAGGCGAGGCAGAGGAGCAGCGGCCGGCGGCGTGGGGAGAGGACGGTGGCGATGGGGGCGGGGAGGAGCAGGATGGGGAGGGAAGACGAGGGCGCACGGGGAGATAGGGGTGCGGGGCTAGGGTTTTCCCCGAGCGCCCTGCCCTTTCGCGGCGTGAGAAGACGCGTGAGAAGTCGCTTGCCCTTTCGCGAGGGGTGCGGCCATCTACCGCAACAGTAAAACTCAGGAAAAGAAGGCCGACGCGGCTGACGTGCTGCAGGTGGGCCCGGCGCGGTGCAAACCCCACACGTCATCGACCAAACGTGTCCGGCAGCGAGTCAAAAGCGGTAAAAAACTGGATCCGACGGACGCAGTGAAATGGGCGGTGGAAATTTTCTACTGTTCTAGGGTGAAACGACGGCCAGGATAAGCTGGGTTACCATGGTTGCTCAAACGGCTGAGGAGGCGGGTAGTGTTGTGTCTTTTATAGGTTTAACTACATGCCACATGCATAATAGTCAACGAAAAAAATAGCACGCTATTTCCCGGTTAATAGCACGATATAGCGTATTTGGAGAGGCTACGCTATATTTAGCCTAAAGACGGCGCTATTTTCGTCTTATACGCTCGAAACCACACTAAATGTGGTAACGTTATAGCTACGCTAACAAAAAGTCTGGAAATAACGTTAGGTGATGATGATGGCGGGCAATCTGGTGGTTCTTCTAGTTATTCTGAAGATGATGTCAATGATTCTGATTAAAGTTTAAAATATTTATCTTTTAGTTTATTACTTTTTCATGGTTTTAAGCCTCATATTTGTATTCGTGCCATGGATTTGGCCTTGACATTTGAATATGGTCACCTGGTTATGCATGTATTGTTTCTGGAAAAAAAAATAGTGCTAAAATCCTTAATATTTGGGTTATTTCTTACAATTTTTTCATCACGCTATTTTATATGTAACTTCGCTATATCACGCTATATCTTGTATAGCTTCTGGAGGAGGGGCACGCTATTTTTTTCCTTGATAATAGTACTACTACGGTAACACATGAAACAAAGAATCATTTCCTTTACCAAAAGTTCAATTGAATGCAGCCAACTAATTTACACGCAGACACACCGGTGTAAATAGTTGGTGACAAAACTAAACAGAAACATCAATATAGTTTGTCGACAATACCAAAAGGAAACAACGATAGTGGCATGCACCAAAACAACAATACACGTGAAAATGAAAAACACACCGGCTTGGCTTTGCAAAAATATGATAAACCAACGACTTTCTTTTTTAAGTTTGTAACATCTTTGCTGAATTGCTATTCTAAGTATGATGAACCTAAGCCTAACTGGTATTCTAAGTTTTATCATCTTAGCTCTTTTTCCGTTTAAGCTCAAAGCTTGAAAACTTACGACTAAAGTTTCTTAACATCGAGGCTTGGTGAGTACAAAGAACAATAACTGGCTCTAGCTAAACTCGGTATCTCCATATCCAAACAATCAGCAGAGTATGGAAAATTGCTGTGATTATTCAGTTTCCGTTGATTGACGTGTATTTTGCTTGAGAAAAACATTTTCACAGCTTTCTGCAATTACAAAACATTTATCTTTACTATTAAAGGAGGGAGCGTGGTGCCTGGTGTCACACTTCACAGTATTTACCGAGCAAATGCCACTCCACCTCTTATCTCAACAACCAATATGCCATCGCATGCATGTAACAAACAAAAGGCCACGGTGCTCAACAAACCACCACACTTTTTTCTCAACAACTCATGGGGGAGGCTACAGGATTATCTCAATCTCGCTCTGCATCTCTCCTTGTTAATAGGAACAACTGCATGGTTCGATTGTTTAAATTAAGCACATGCATATCACGCCAGGTCATTGTTTCCGTGAATATATCCAACATCTACATCTAACAGATTCTTCCCGGTCATCGACTCCTCAACCGAGTTAATCTCCAACCTGGCAACCTCAACCTCATGTGTCCCCGATCGGACTATCGGAGCAACCCGAGTTCCAACTCTCGACGCATTCCATTAGCGCCTCCCTGCCTCGCGTTCCGACGGTCTACGGCGTTGTCCGCGCCATCTCCTTCCGCCTCACCGCCTAGGCCTCGTGCTCATCGGCCGGAACATGTACAAGATTGATGTCGTCTCCGAGGAGATCAGGGCCAAGTACCACAAGATCAAGGTCCGCACCTTTGTGCTCAACTTCGCTGGTGACGGGCTAGCGCCGGGTTTGGAGACGCAGGCGCTCAAGCATATCATCCAGGGCCTCGACATCGACGTACTGGTCAACAACAATGCTGACGCCTGTACGTCCGCTCCATGAGGTGGACTAGGAGTTAATGCGGAGCAGTATCCAGGTCGACGGCGAGGGCGTCACGCAGTTCAACCCACGCCGAGCTTCCGGGCATGGTCGACATGAAGACATGGTGTCGGGGGCAGACGCCAAGAGTAGGCTGCTGCCGGTGTCGGAGCGCGCCGCTGGCTCCAGCCTGCAACGGCGGGCGTGGTACCGCCCATCACCCCCAGCCCAGTACCTCCTTCTTTTTTTTTCGAGGGAATTTGCAGTTACATCCGACCAAGATTCTTACAGAAAAGCCCAAGAAACAAAGAAATTACAGATAGGTCCCTCTCAAGCTCTGGCATCGTCTTCATCACGCGCGACGTCTTGCCGGCGAAATCGGCCGCACCACCTCCATACTCTTGGACTGGGAGGCCCCCCGTGGGCAGAGAGTCGACGTACCTCGGAGCCGAAGCACCTCCACCACGCACGACGGCGGCGACACCACCTTGGTCTTCACGCACTGCATCTTCCAGATCGTCAGACGCCAGATCCACCTGCACATGGACGCCGGCGAAGGGGACGCCCTCTCGAGGCCTCCGCAGAGCCGCGAACGAGGGCCAGGAGGCGGATCCGCGGCGAAGCTCCAGGAGCCGCACCATCGGAAGGGAAGACCGCCACCACCAAACTCCACCGACGCAGCCGCTTCCACCTCGACGCCGCCGGCAGCACACCCCACACACACCTAATTCACATAGCCGGATCCGGGGATCCCTCGTCCTCCCGCCGCCGGAGCGGCCGCCGGAGGGCGGGGAATCCCGTGGATCTGCGGCGAGGAACCGGAGCGCACGGGTTTCGCCCAGAAAATCGCCTTTCACTGTAGCAGAGGAAAGGAGAGAAGCTCCAGTACCTCCTTCTTGAAGCGGCGAAAGGTCTGTCTCTCTTTTCCTTTCCCTTTGCTGAACAATGGAAATCACTCCTGATATTGCACGCCTGTCTGGATGCACGCCGGTATATGGTGATCATGTCTTTGTTTTTCTTGGTACCATGTGTAGTATTATATAGAATTAACTAGTGGTATTTTGCGCGTCGTCACGCCGCGCTTGCGTGTTTTTTTTTTTGTATTAAATTCGAGTTGTGTAAATAAGTTTGTATTTTGCTATTAATAAGTGTAGATATATTCTTTTGTACCTTTAGTATTGTAGGTTAAAAGAATATCCAAATATACTTTTATCTATGCAAGCACATTGGCAGCGCTGATGCAATTTTTTTTTAATTCGAGTCCACAATTCGGGGAAGTTCATTTATATTGAATCTAAATATTGACTATTTTGAATCCTGTAAATATGTTTTGCTATAGATAGTTAGTCTTGTTTTTTATGAGTATTTGTTATATAGTTTAGTGAATATCCAAATATATAGCAAATTGAAGTATTTAAATATGTTTTTTTTGTTGCCATGATTTTTTAATTGTAAATGAAGAAAATGTATCTGAGTTATGTAAAAATGGTGAACAATTTTTAAAATTTAAAAATGCTACGGTAATTTCGAATAGTTTGTAAATTTTAATGTTTGATTTTTTTTTGTATGTTGGTGTAAATAATTAATCTAGATTCGCAGTCAGAAGATGTGCACCGTATGAGCATGTAGTAAAGTGAATATATAATTTGAAGAATTGCATATGAATTTCATATTAAGAGGAGGTTAATTTAGTTTGTTGGCAATATTTTACTTAAAGTTCATAATGGGTGGAAATGCACATCTATTCAATTATATAATTGGAGCAAGTGTATATAGAAATTTGTTTATTTTGTTACCAAATTTAAGTGTCTAAATTTTATTTCATTTTGGCAGAATTTGTTAGTTTTTTTTTGTGTGATGGTTGTCATATTTATGGTCAAATAGAGTTTTAGAATTTGTGCAACCTAGATTGTATTCAAATTTGAATTATTTCAGTGTTTACCAAATGATTAGGTTTGAAGGTCATATGAAATATTGAGATGTTCAAATTTATAATTTGTGCTGGAGTGCTGAGATATGGTTGTTGTCCAGATTTTGAAAAGTGTTCAAGTTGGGGTGTTTTCCAGACTCAAATAATTTTTTGGGTTGTGGAATGAGTAGGTTTTGGATGTTTTTAAGTTTTTTGAATTATAATATAATTTGAATTTTGGTTGTGTGGCACAAATAAGCAGGTTTCATTTTTTTGTGAGGGTACCTACAAAAATATTTTCATGTTGTAGAGAGAAATGCATTTCTATTTTCTTGAAATGTTCACCAATTTGAAATATTGGAATTTCATATTACACGCACCCGCTGTAATTCGAATCGTTGAAATTCATCTGCGCGTATTGCTAATTCATTTACCTCTGTTATTTTATGTGTTCTTTTCCAGTTCGAAGGAGACTTGTGAGATACATATTTTATTAATTGACATATCGTTTACGTATAATTTAAATTTTGTAGGTGTGCAATAATTTCGAAGAGGGGCCAAAGTATTTGGAAATATTGCTGTGTTTTTTGTAATAAAGTTGGCCTTAATTGATTTGTTGTTATGTTTGGAAAGTTTCAAAAAAAAATTGAATAATAAGAAAACAAAACAGGGGAGAAAAAAACGTGATGGGCAAGGTGCGGAAAGCGGCCCAGCCCAGCAGTGAGCCCACGTCGCGCAGCCCATTTCCTGTAATTCTGCATAGCTGCCAGTGGGACCCACCCTCGTTTTTTTTTGGAAATTCCAGTGGAAATCAGCAGTCGCTGACGTGTGGGCCACGCTGACGTTGGTCCGACGTCAGACGCGGCGGAGATGGCGAACCGGCGCCGGATCTCCCGAGCTGGCGGCAGCGCGGCGGCGGACGCGCGCGGGGACGCGACCACGCGGATCCCAGGGAGCGGAAGGAGGCGAGTCCGACGGACGGCGCGCCAGGCCGTTTGGTCGCCGGAGTTGGCGGCAACGGGCAATTTAGCGGCGGCGGACCCGGAGTACGGCGGCGAAGAACTCCGGCGATTCCGGCCGTCCCGGGACGCGGCCGCCGCCGAGGACGTAGAGGGAACGGTGGCGGCGCTCGTCCTGCCCGTGGATCTGGCCGGGGATGGCCGGGGCGGCGAGGGCGCGGTCGGCGGGGCCGGCGGCGACGCGGTCGCGGGGCCGCGCACGGGAGGAGGAGGGGAAGGGGGGAAGTGACGTCGTTTTTGCGTGGAGGTCCTCGCGTTTTTTTGAATTTGCAAAAAGGTTTTTCCCTTCGATTTTGATGAGGTCCGCGAATGAATTTCTCGGCCGCGGGGGGCCTTCTTGCAAAATGTTCGTGCGATGTGTCGTTGACGTGGGGGGCCCACCCCGACACTGTAGCTACTGTTCATTTGCTACAGTATCTACAGTGACTCGGGGCCTGAGAGGCCGTGGATTTGTGCATCTTTAATAACAGTAGCTACAGTGACTCGGGGGCCTGAGAGGCCATGGATTTGTGCATCTTTAATATAGTTAGTAATAACTACAGTAGCTACAGTGACTCGGGGCCGTGAGAGGCCGTGGATTTGTGCATCTTTAATATAGTTAGTAATTGGGACGATGGGCTGTAGATTCTTTGTTTGATTGCACCATCGGGCCTTGTACAGCAACAGGGACGAACAAACTTTTGTTTTGTAGTGTGCCATTCCAACTTGTAGAGTTAGAGTAAAATAAGAGTGGAAATATATCGTATTTGAGAAAAGACAAATGCACTTCAAAGCAGTTCAACTGACATAATTATAACCCATGTGTTATGAAGAACAACTTATGTATGTTCACCGCGAAGTCTGTACTAAAAATTTTCTAAGCTATTAATATCTGCTATTGTGCTCCAAAGATAACTCTCCTTTGTACTTAGGTTCAGAGAAAAAAAAGGTCTAAAAGGAGAAGGGAGCTTGGTGGAAAGAAAAATACTAGGGAGGAGAGATCATGAGAGAACCAAGACAACAAATAAGAGATCTTTGCATTAGCTCACAGTTCCAAACCAGTGGATTTTTATCATTTACGTGATAGAACCGACCCATCACGTTATATTTGTTGTTACTTGACCAGTAAAGGAGTGGCTAATTTGCTTTCCTTTCTACCAATTTCCTAGGGATACAACAACAAATGAAAGAGCTTATGTTTGCATCAATTGGAGATAATGGTCGCGGCATGCAGCGGCCACACGACGATAAGGTCGAGTCTGGATAGTCTTACGTCTCAATGAACATAAGTGGATCAAGATGGTTTTTGCATCCTCCTTCCATGTTACCTATCTTTTCATAACCAGCCACCATACATATTTGACTCGATGATGCATTTATATTTTAGCCTTGTGCAAATATTTTATCAAAAAACAATTTATTGCATATGAGAACATCATGCAAATTTACCATCAGATCTATTATGTGGTGTCATGTTTGTTCAGAATTATCTAAAGAGTGAAAGGCACCAGAGGTCACGAAGTTGCGCGAAAAGGATTGGTCACCAAGTTAAAAAACCTCAAAACGAGGTCACGAAGTTGTGGAGTAGTCAATTTTTGGTCATTCCGTCACGGTGGGCGTCAAGTTGCTGACGTGGCAGTGTGTTTTTTTACAAAAAACACCTTGAACTTTTATATATTCTAATTATTAGGTCCTTCTCCGGGCATGAAAGGCACCAGAGGTCATGAAGTTGCGCGAAAAGTAAGGATTGGTCACCAAGTTAAAAAACCTCAAAACGAGGTCACGAAGTTGTGGAGTAGTCAATTTTTGGTCATTCCGTCACGGTGGGCGTCAAGTTGCTGACGTGGCAGTGTGTTTTTTTTACAAAAAACACCTTGAACTTTTATATATTCTAATTGTTAGGTCCTTCTCCTTTTTTCAAGTTGCTAACGTTGCTGCCTGGTCCTTCCCCGTCGTCTTTCCAAGCTGCTCCGACGTGCGCGTCACGTCCAGCACGTCGTCCACCACCTGGAAGAGCAAGCCGATGGAGCGCGCGTACCGCCGGACTCTCTCAATCTCGCGGTCCGTACCTCCGCCAACAGTTGCACCACACACGTCTCGCGCCTTGCTCTGTATTTCTTTTCTATTTTTCGTTGTTACAAGCAGCAGCCCTGCTGCTCCTTTTATACGCCCCGGCCTCGCGTATTCGTATAAGGAGGAGTATGGCTTCCCGGCCGGCGCCTCCGGCCCAGTTGCACTACCCTGCGACGAGGACAGCCTCCGAGATGTCCTGCGCCGTGTATCAGGCGCTGTAGGCCGCGCCCAAGAATCAGCCACGGCGAGCAGCTCGAAAATAAATATGGAGAAGGACCTAACAATTAGAATATATAAAAGTTTAAGGTGTTTTTTGTAAAAAAACACACTGCCACGTCAGCAACTTGACGCCCACCGTGACGGAATGACCAAAAATTGACTACTCCACAACTTCGTGACCTCGTTTTGAGGTTTTTCAACTTGGTGACCAATCCTTACTTTTCGCGCAACTTCGTGACCTCTGGTGCCTTTCATGCCCGGAGAAGGACCTAACAATTAGAATATATAAAAGTTTAAGGTATTTTTTGTAAAAAAAACACACTGCCACGTCAGCAACTTGACGCCCACCGTGACGGAATGACCAAAAATTGACTAATCCACAACTTCGTGATCTCGTTTTGAGGTTTTTCAACTTGGTGACCAATCCTTACTTTTCGCGCAACTTCGTGACCTCTGGTGCCTTTCACTCTTATCTAAATATATTTATACATTGGAATCAAGAAGTTTTATGTTGATCATGTCTTATGCTTATTAAGAAGATATTATGTATTCATTGACATGTACCGGTTATGTTTTTAATAGCAACGTAATTATATCCATTTAGATTGCCTCGAACATGAGATTTCTATTATCCAGGAAGTTTCACCGACTGATAACGAATTGTTCATTTTTTTTTGAGATTGGAATTGTTCATATTTCAGTTTGATTTTTGCAACACTTCACAGGAATACTGATAATGTACAACCTGAAAACCTTCCAATTGTTAGACTGATAGTTTTTAAATTATCTTCATCCAGCACAAGTATATTTATTTTCCGTATTAACAACACTGATACACACCGATTGAGGATGAGTAACCCACGACTTTAGAAGTACGTAAGTATTATCATGGAGCAGTGGCACTTGACGTCGGAGGGGGAGACATCCTGGGGGGGGGGGGGGGGGGAATGGTGTTGGAGAACTGGGAGAGAGAAGTGGATGGTGGGGTGATGCGAAGGAGTAACAAAAGGCACAACAGTAGGCTGGAAAATGGAAGGGTGGACTTGTGATAGTCACAGAGTAGCGTAGTTTTTCTATTTTTTGCATTGACGATGGAGTTTCTAACATCAACTAAGGCACCTCGCTCTTCTAGAAGGCTAAGAAAGTTGTAGAGACGGATGAATGTGTATCATATTCCTCAATAAGTGTGTATCGTGTTGTTTGTGAGCGTCTGCGTCTGTACTGTGTTTCTCAAAAAAAATCACGAACCAATGCCTTCATATGTTTTTTTTTTGCAGGAATTCACTGATCCTTGTACCAATTTTCTGTTACAAGAAAAAAATTATGTAATCAGCAACTATAGACAAAAGGTAAAATTAAGATTGAGTAAAACTTGGTTCAGATATTTAATTACCGATTTAGACGGTGGAGCGGTTAGTCGGGTAGAGGACTAAGATGACACAGTTTTCTCTTGGGAGGTATGGTTAAGAAAAAAGAGGTGTGAGGTGAAAGCCGAATGCCATCGAGAAATAAGACAATGAACGATATATTGAAACACCCGTAGCAACACGGGCAGTCAACTAGTACAATTTTAATTGCGTGCAAATATGGGCCGGCCATGTCCTCGGGCTCTCATAAAAACAGCCAGTGGGCCGTGAGATGCAGATCCAACCGAACGCACGCCACTGCCCGTCTCCCCGTTTTAATACCCGAAACCCTCTCCGAGTCCCGTCTCTAGCCCCCACACCCTCCTCATAACAAAAAAAAAAGCCCCCACCCTCCTCCGCCGTCGTCCTCCGCCGCGGCCAGAGCTCTAGTCGCTACCTCGAGGTAACCACTCCATCGAAACCCTACTTTACGACCCCTCCTGTTCTCCACTTTGCGTAGATCTGCACCTAGCAATTCTGGATCTTCGGTATTAGGTTCGATCTGTTCGCGGCGAAGCGCGTGATTTTAGTTCCGCTCCCAAATATCGTGTGGATGTGTGATGTTTTGGTCTGATCTGCAAGCGCTGTAGGGCCAGCTAGTGCGTGTTTCAGTAGATCTCGGTTATTTATGACGGAGTTTTGTTGGTTATTGATGATGTTTAGGGTTTTAGATGCGTTCTGTGTTCTGCTAGTGGAATTGGGCACGTGTTACAGGCTTGTGCGGTAGCAAAAATTGTTTGCGGCAGAGATCATGTCCAGTGTTCCTGTTTCGTAGATATTCAAATTGTTTGCGGCAGAGATCATGTCCAGTGTTCTTGTTTCGTAGATATTCTTGTATATCTCCACTGGAAGATGAGAAATAGGATAAATTCGTACATGCTTTTGCTTTAGCGTGGGTGTGTATTAACAAAGGAAACGTGCTGCTCAAAAGCCAGTGGTAATGGATTCGGTTTATGTTGTTTGTCAGTTTACTTGGTTGTGCCTCTATCTGCCTAGTTAACTGTAACGCTCCAAAAGCCTTCTGCGCGATTTATTTGGAATTGGATTAATTTTCACCGGTTAGTTACTGATCATCATACCTGTTTTGTGTACCATGGCAATTGTTTTGGCTACCTTCCAAATGTATGCTCATATGAGTTTTCAAACACATATGCATAATTGCCATGCATGTTTGTTTTCTGCTGAATTATGTAGCTGCACTGACGTCTTGATTTGATTCTTTAGTTCCATGTGCGCTAAAACAAATTTATTAGCCTGAAGGTAAGCTACTTAGTCTTGGTGTGTATTGTTGCACTGTTTGATTGTTCTCTCTGTTCTACTCAGTGCTGCCTTTTTGGGTTGTACTTAGCTAAACAATACATAGTTAATGTTTCAAAAGCTGTTATCTTCATTGTGAATCAAAGTTATGAGACTTATGAACCAAAACGATGATTTCTTTTGAGGATTTAGGGCTAGTCTTATGTTAGTCAGTATTGTTATCATTGCTCTCAGTTGTCAGTATAGTGATATATTTTACGATTTAGTTGTTTATTGCCCATTGATCAGCTGATACCATGATTTGCCTTTTTGTGTTCTCATGCCTTTCTCTTCTTTGCCATTATATCACCTACAACAGTCTTTTGAGACAAGATGGCGTCTTCCTTCAATGTCAACTCTGAGGCTGGCCTTAAAAAGCTTGATGGTTACCTTCTGTCTCGCAGCTACATCACTGGGTATGTGTTTCACGCCATCCTGTTTGCTAATAGGTTGTACCTTTTTGCACCAGTCTTACCGTGTAATATGTTTTCTGAAGATACCAAGCTTCCAAGGATGACATGGCTGTGTATGCTGAATTTTCGCTTCCCCCGCCTGCAAAGTACACCAATGTTGTAAGGTGGTACAACCACATTGATGCACTTCTAAAGCTGAGGTATGCACTCAAGCTGATTTTAATTCAGAATAGTCTGTTCATTTTTCCTTTGTCATGTTAAATGATGTTAATATTTGAAAATGGTCTACTCATATCCAGCGGAGTTACTGCAGTGGGTGAAGGTGTCACGGTCGAGTCATCAGCTGTCCCTGAAGCATCAACTGCTGATGTTACCAAGGGAAAGGTTGCAGCCATAACCTGCAATTTTGGATAAAAGTTATAAACTGTTTTGCATTTTCGTAATTTTGGCGCTGGCTGAACCGTTTTCATTAGTCAGAAATTATAAACTGTTTTGCATTTTCGTAATTTCGGCACTGGCTGAACCGTTTTCATTAGTCAGAAACTATTAGCATTTGTTTGGTTGATACCTTACATTATCACAAGTATAACTTTCATTATCTTGCAATTGCAGGCTCCTGCAGCTGATGATGAAGATGATGATGACGATGTTGACCTTTTTGGTGAGGAGACCGAAGAGGAGAAGAAGGCAGCTGAGGAACGTGCCGCCAAAGCTAAGGCTTCTACCAAGAAGAAAGAATGTATGTTATCCAACATGTTTTGAATTTTATTATCTCGTGTATAGCTTTATGGCATTCTATTTGCAAAGCATTTACATTTGGTACTCCCAAATCCCAATATCATATTGTTTCAGCTATTGCTTTGTGTCTCGAAATTTAACTCATAATTACAGAAAGTCATCCTACACTGTTTGTATTTTTTGTATTATTTATAGCTGTTCACGTCACTTCATTTTCAAAGCTTGTACATTTGTTAGTCCTAATATTGTATTGTTGAAGCTTTTGTTTTGTGCTCTCAAAGTTCAGTATCAATAGTAACCTGGTACATTTATCATGTTAGCTGGGAAGTCCTCGGTTTTGCTTGATGTAAAACCATGGGATGACGAGACTGACATGGTCAAGCTGGAGGAAGCAGTGAGAAGCGTCAAGATGGAGGGCCTTCTGTGGGGTGCTTGTATGTCTCTGTGCTTTTTTATTGCCCTTTTTTTGTCTGCATATTAGCTGCGTTTTGTAACATGGAGCATTTACCATCATGTGCAGCCAAGCTCATGCCAGTTGGATATGGCATCAAGAAGCTTCAAATCATGATGACCATCATTGATGATCTCGTCTCAGTCGACACTCTCATTGAGGACCATCTGTGCGTTGAGCCAGCGAATGAATACATCCAGAGCTGTGACATTGTTGCGTTCAACAAAATATGTGAGTTTATTCTTCTCCTTCAATTTACTAAACTTGCTGTGATGGTGTGCGTTTCTTTCCTCCCTTTATTTTCGGAAGTCATACACTACAATCGTATTCATGCACTAGTTATGATCTCCATTTCCTCTACACCATCCCTGTTTTTATGGTTGCGCAAATCAACATATTCATGCACATCTATTTTAATCAGAAAAGTTACGTTGCTCCTTTTCATAAGGTTGGTTTAACACTGACTTTGACGATCCTGTTCTGTTGCAGAAATCTTCCTGAGTCAGGCGATGGTGGTCGGTGGATAATGCGGTAGCACAATATGTCAACGGTTTTCTGTCGTGGTGTTGCCTAAGCCATTCCCTGTGATGTTTTTGGACCTTTGGTCAGAGTTTGAGTCGTAGTATTACTACCGAGTGTGCATCTCCGTATGAGACCATATGGTTGGATTTCTGTAGCTATTTTTTGTCATCTGCTGTTTTCCTGGGAAATACCTGCCCCTTATACCTGCGTTCGTGTGTAACACAAAGCCGCGTTTCCCTGTGCATGCATGTGTCTCACACCTGTAGAGTGAGCATCTCCCCCGACGCTACCAAAAGGCCCCCATTCGGCCCAACAGGGTTTTGTACACAAAAATCGGTTCCAGCGGCCCCCACCACTTTTTGTTTTTCAGAAAACACAAGCTTCATTCATCAATCAACGGAATTACAATCGCACAAGCTTGCCACATAAGACTCAGACAGGTTGGCATGACATGCCAACGATCACGGTGGTGAGATATATACTGTGTGATATAAATTAATCCCCTTCTATTGATGCTGGCCGTTCGCCAAAACATTACAAATTTCTTCGCCCCTTTGTGCTGCCGTCGTCGCAACTCTGTTTGGACGATTACTAAGTTCCCCCTGCCCTTGCTCAAGGGGCCGCCACAGACGTCATGGAGAGGGAGCTGACACGGGAAGAGCAAACAATGTTGCACGAAGCTTACTGAAAGGCGGCGACCGTCATACGAGCTGGTTGGAGAGGGAGCTGACATCGAAAGAGCAAACAATGAGAAGGAAAGGAATAGTCAAGGCCTCCACCTAGAGCCCATTGGCGCCGACAGAGTGGCCAATTTCAGCCAAGAGAGCAGCAATGTCGTCCCTTCATGGAGCTCATTGCCGTCTTCTCCAAACTACTTCCACGAGGAGCCCACCGTCCTTCCATAGACAGTTTTCCTCCCCCAACATGGGCGAGACCGAGCCCCTCGACACCAACAAGGTCTACTTAACGATCGCGCTAGTCGACCATGCGTGAGAGAACCAGGAGCGTGGACAAGGCCTCAACCTCAACCAGGAATCCGCCTACTGCGCGACTCAGCGACGCTACGACGGACTGGACTCACATATGTCAACGACGCCCAACACCCCGTCAGCTGTTCGGTGATGGTGGTGATAACATGTTCAGCTGTTCGGTGATGGTGGTGATAACATGTTCGACGGAATGACTCACGGTTGCTCCGAAATGTCGATGTCGACGACGTCCAACACCCCGTCAGCTGTTCGGTGATGGTGGTGGCGACAACATGACTCACCCTGGCTCCGACAATTATGAGTTGTGTATTCCTAACCTTTTGTGTCGACAATGTGTATGTGGCATTCAATGATGCAAACAATGTGAATTAAGTGCATTGAATGATGCTGGCAATATATCTATATGTCCATAGTGTGAAGAGGTTGCCGCATGATGTCCATCATCAATGGTGGTACCCGTTCGACACCGGCGAGGCCACACAAGATGAACAAGTGGAAGAAGAGGAACTAGAGCTCATCGATAACGAGACCGGTTAGAAAAACAAAACAACGAGAACCACAATAGGGTCTCCATGGAAAAAGCATGAGGAGGTTGTCTTATGTGAGTCTTAGAAGGCAATAATACTAGACCCAATTACCCCCACACACAAAGTCGTGAAACATATTGGCAAATGATCCGTCATGAATTCGATGAACGGAAGAAAGACCCCACATACGACAAAATGGTAATAGATCGCAATGAGAGTGCTAGGTGTGCAATTAATATTTTATGATCAAATTATCAAAAAGATATGAGAGTGAAAAGACGGCCGTGAATCGAGTAATATGCTAAAACTATGTTCAATTTAGTATACATATGCATTGACATGAGAAAAGCTTAATCGATTTAAAATTACTAACACCAAAACCAGAATGGGCGTACTATGTTTTGACCCACAAAATCTCTGAGCTCTCATCTCGAGTGCCCGCTACCAATTCCCATCAGGATATAGTAGTTAGAACATTTTTTTTAGATTCACAGGGTGTCTCCACCCCGGTTCCATTACTTGAACGAAACCAGAAGTTACAGTACATGTGTAGAGAAGACAAATTAAACTACATGATAAACTAACTCTAGTCTAAGCTAGAGGGCCTACAAAAGACTAGAACTCAAAAATACAAAGTAGAAACTAGAAAAGCTGATCTCTGCAAAGCAGCGACAAAAACTAGAAAGTGATGCCTATCTAGAACGAGAGAGAAAATGGAAGCAGCAGCCACTGGACACTGGAGTAGAGTGCTTGGTGCTTCTTCAGGAGGCTAGCCTTCGTCGGAGAAAACCATGAACTCAGGTCAAAGTGGTGAGGCAAGGCTCAGAACTGTTTGCCATCTCTTCCCGTTGGTTGCATCACGATCAGGTGAGTGGACTCTCTGAAGCTTGTGCATCTTCAGATCAATCGAGGAGGACTCCGACAGGTTGCAGCACTGATGAGGAAGAATCAGCGGAGCTTGTGACTGGCGCTCGGCCGTGAAGGAGCAGATGTGGGCGATCTTCGCGCTAAGGTGCACCGCACAACTCGACAGCTACGCCGCCCAGCTGCTACGACCAGCTGGGCAACCACCCATCGAGGACGAGTGTGCCGAGCCACCAGGTACCGCCACCAGCATGGCAGTTTGACCTCAGACGCACAGAATGTCGGCCGAGATTGGCCACCGCCGACCCTCCATTCACGCCGCTGCCGTACACCAAAGCCACCGCGACCTACCTCTGCTGCGCCCGTCATCACCACCGCTCGCCAGGCCGCTCGGCCCTGATCAGGCCCGCAATGGTCCAGATCGGGCCCGCGCCGCCGGGACGTCACCGCACCCTGCCGCTACCATCAGATCCGCACCTAGGCCAGCCGCCGTACGACCAACTGCCGCTACCGGGATGCGATTGAGCTCGCACTAGATCTTCAGCGCACCGCCGCCAGCACCGCACGGGCTTTGCCCGGCAGCGCCCGCTGGCGGCGGCAGGGGACGAAGGGAGAGGGTGGTCGGGAACGGAGGAGACGCGAGGGGCGCCTCGGTCGCTCGCGGGGAGCGACGCGAGACTAACCTAGTAGTTTGAACATCTGAACGATTCACCGACGATACGCTCGCAACTCATCAGAGTCGAGTTGACCTGAGTATGCATGGGATGGATTTTTTGATAAAGGGCTTTTATTACTTAAAAGGTTTAATCATTACACCCGGCCTCTACATAGTTAAGATACACACAGCCACCAGTCCACCATTCAAGTCGAAACACAAAAGAAAAAGAGGCGAATTACATATCAGAATGAGAAATTGTAGATCCGCCTAAGGAACTGGTAGGTCTATCCGGAGTCTATGTTGCCACCCATGCCGGGAAAATAACTCCCTGGCCGCAGCCTCCAGTCTCGACGCCACTTTCAAAAATAAATCTCGGTGCTCCACACGCTGCAGGGGAGACCATGCTCGTAGCGTCGCTGTGCACCGGTAAATAACCTGCATAAGAGAAGCATTTTTATCATTAAAAATCTTGTCATTTCTACATAGCCATAGACCAAATAACAGCTATCGCTCCCACCCTACTGAATAGTTTGAACCTAGAATCCACCCCATTTAACCAGTTGCCAAAAATATTAGCAACAGAACTAGGTGGATGTAAGGTAGAACCTATCTGGATGGCTGACCATATAGACCTAGCGAACTCGCACTAAAAGAATAAGTGCGTAATGGTTTCGTCGTGTTGACAGAAAACACACTTTTTACTTCCGTGCCAATTACGTTTGGCAAGGTTATCTTTGGTGAGAATGACTCCTCGACGTAAATACCACCCAAACACTTTAATTTTTAGTGGTATCTTCATCTTCCAAAGTTTGTTGTTAAAAGGGCTATTGACTGGGATTTCAGGTATAATAAGCGCTCTATACATGGAATCAACTGAGAATTTGCCGTTCTTAGTGAGATTCCATTGAAACTTATCTGGACATTCCGACAATTGGATTGAATCCAAGCGGATGAGCAAACCATTCCAAGATGCTTGTCTTGTTCCAAGTAAACTTCTCCTGAACGAAACATCTGGTGGGGAAGAACCCAACACCTTCGCTATCGTGTCGCTTTTGTTTCGAACAATAGAATATAGAGCCAGATATTGTTCTTTGAGGTTAGATTGGCCAAGCCAAATATCCTCCCAGAAGCGAATTTCCGATCCATCCCTAATTGAGAAAAAACCATGTGAAAAAAAGTACTTCTTTGTAGCCACGAGGCCAGCCCAGAAGTGTGAATCGCCAGGTTTTCAAAGAACCTGGGAAACAGCTTGATCTCCGACATATTTTCTGCTAAGTAGGGTTTGCATGGGATGGATATGTACACTTTTTACAAGATTCACATCCCGATTACTTATCGTATCCTCTCGGTCAAAGGTGACACGGGATTCGGGACCAACATCGTGGCAGCTTCTCGCCACTTCCAGCCTCCCTAGAGAAAAGAGATGGATCATACTTTTATGCGTCGATCGATCCACCCACCAATGGCGAATCATGAGTGTCCCTGCACTGTCCAGACAAGACATTCTTGCACAGCCACTCAGCTTGAATGAAAAATTCAGGGTTTGCAAGCTGCGACTAAATAATTGGATGTACTACTAGTAGCAGGTGTAGCGCTTGATAAGCAAACTCGTTCAGGGCAGGCAGGCCCTGGGTTAACTCATCTCATTCTCTCCTCTCTTGGATCCCTAGGATCTTTCCTTAACTAACAAAGACCACATATCTAAACAGAGAAGAGCTCCTCGCTCCTGAATTTTGAAGAAGATATATGCTATCAATTTTGGTTACAAAATATCACTACTATTTGCTATTTGTTTAAAAATTAAACTTGCCAGTTTATTTTCACAAGTCATGAATGATCAAATCTTGAAAAAACAAAATTAAGTGCACAAACTGTGTGCTGCATCTCACTCCCACATACATGTTTGTTTTGTAGATTTTTTAAGAAAAAAATGTGAAAAAGGTTCATTGTGTTACAGAGAGTAACTTCTTGATATAACTTCCAATCTCCACTCTTAAACTTCGCCTCTCTCACTTTAGTCCTTTTACGGACAAAATTAGATACCGTCTTCCTGGGTTGAAAACGAAAAATCTCCCCATCAGTGGTTGTGCGATTCTTGTTAAATCGTCCCTTAGGGCCATTCTTACTTTTCTTATGAGTTTCATGCATGTCTATGTTGGCAGGAGGTAGACAAAAATTTCACACTTTTTCTATTTTGTTTTTGGGCGGCGATGACCATGTCCTAAACAGAACTAGAACTCGAGATTGGGCAGTCATGTTCGCCCTTCTTGCCTCTCCCAAATAACTCATTTGGCTTTTATACTATGTATGTATTTGTTTTCTTTTAACTTACTTCCGCACCAGCCCGCAATTTGGTACTGGTATTTTTTTCCATTTGTAATTGTACTTTGTTCTTGACTTACTTTTGGAAAAATGATTCAGGTTAGCTTTGAGGCCGCCGTATATTACTCAAAAACATAGCTTAAGGGCCTACGCGAGCCCAACAAATATTTATGGAAAAAATTAGACAATTCAATCGTATTTAGGTAAAAAAAAAATACGAATTTTCTTTTCAAAAGTGCAACACGTTGCACCAGGATTTACAACTGAAATTCTGATTTGAGTTCGGTTCAACCCGTGAACTTGTAGGATTTTTCACGGTTGAATGGGGAGATGCTTAATTCTAAACCTGGGTCATTCCACACCACAAAAAATATGCCAATCTTGGTTCGTCAATATTTGAAGTTACAACTAAGCTTGTGTTGGGCGCAAGGAAGGAGTGGGCATTTTCACCTGATACATCTGTACTTTGCAGTGCACTCATATTCAATGGCACATCGGCCTTTGCCAAAGGTGTAGAGTGTTGCTTGGAACCCACTCATGTGTACCTTTTTTTTCAAGAGTTGGGCACAAACACACAAGAATGTGCCGGGGAGCTGCCTCTGATCGATCCAAATGCCAATGGTGATTTGGGATCGACGATGCGCCCTCGGCTCCAGGCTAGGTTTCCACTTTTGGCTGTTTTGCATGTTCCAAGAACCCTAGTTGCTGTACCATTTCTGGCCATTCATGGTACTTATATTCCATTGCACCATGTTCTTGAGATTGACCACATTGATTAAACTAAAGCACATGAGAGGGTCCACTTCATCACTGCATGCACTAATTACTGTAGCCTCTTGTATACTATATCCCACAAAATGACAAGGAACTACATATATAAGGGGAGTATATGTTGAACATGGATATATATATATCTTATAAAAACGGAAAGAAACTAAAGCGAGTTACGCTTAAATTTAAACACTCCTATGAACATCAGCTCAAATCTTGTGCACATACGTAGACGTGTGATCTTCGCTCAGCAGTACACCCCGGTGCATTCCATCATCCTCTATCTATCTGATCAATTCGCCATTCAGTTCCGTAATCGGACCATATGGATTATCCATCATCTTCTATCTATCAGATGCATGCAATCTGCAAAATTTACATCATCCAAACTTCAGTACTTGCCGGGTTTGATACAACGTAGCGATAGAGCCTTTCTCGGTTAACTGGTCAGTGAATACAATTCAATGCTAACATGATATGCATATGAACTTTGTAGCTCACCATTTCACATCATATGATTTTGACCTTGTGCCTGGTCTCCCTTTACACCTCAAGAACAATAACTGCAAATAAGTCAAGAAAACTACACTCATCAGTTCATGCTATAAACAGTAGTGCAAGAAGTGCGACTATCCATCATGCATGGGTATGATCAACGTTAGTACAAAGTAATCATCATCACTCCGTTCTACTAATTTGTTAAGGGCAGTGGTGAAATTAAATCTAGCAACTTACAATCTTTTTTTAAGGGCAGTGGTGAAATTAAATCTAGCAACTTACAATCTGAATCTGTTTTGTCCCACTTGCAGACATCTTCTTCATTGTCATCCTCCTCCTCCTCGTAGCAACCATCCATTTGGATTTTCTCCATTGGTTTGTCCTCTAGGTAATACTTCCTTGACGACGATGCCGCGTTGCTCTGGCGCGGGGCGCTCATCTTCTTGTGAAGCATCGTCTTAAACAACTACACATGCAAAAAACATATCAATACATAAAATGAAAAGATAACAAATAATGTGACAAAACACATTAACCTGCATGATCGATCACAAAGACGTAATTGTACCTAAGTGAACAGTGGATATACTAAGATCGTGCATTATGATTTGCGTATAGTACCTTCTCCAGTTTTGTTTCGACTGGATCCTTGAAGCTAGGCTGTGGCGCGAAACCGCCGCGGCAGGCGAACATCTTCTTGAGGAGGAACTTGAATGACTTCTGCTTGACGCCGGCGCTGGCGCCGCTGGCGCTTCCGAGGAGCTCCCTGGCCTTGCTGAGTATGATCTGCGTGTCCGGCGAGAACTCCGCCCCGTTCTGTCCCGCGTGGGCGGCCTGCAGCCTTAGCGAGAGCTGCCGGTCGACCTCGAGGCTGGAGGGGCAGTTGAGGAACCTGTCGAGCGGCAGGTTCTGCTCCTCGTCGCCGGCGCCGGCTGTGGATGCGCGGGCGCTGGACTTGGACTTGGCGCGGCGGAGCAGCTTGTTCAGCGCGTCCTGCAGCTTCTTCACCTCCTCGACGGTGAAGTCCGGCACCGCCTGGTCCTCCGCCGGCGCCGGCGTGGGCTGCTGGTCGTTTCCGAGCGTCCCGATGGAGAGCAGGCTCCAGTCGCCGGCGCCCTTGTCCTCGCGAGCGTGTTCGTGGTCGCGGCCGTGCTCCCGGGCCGGAGCATCTATACGTACGTCAAACGCATGCATGAGCATCTATACTACGTCGTACTCATCGATCAGGATGAAGCAGAAACCATCCGTACGTAAGCAAAGCTTAATGGAACGAATCACTTACTGCGAGCCGAGCTCCCCGGGGCGGCGGTGGTGGGACGTTTCTTCTCTTGTTTAGTGTTCAAGCGATTTTGCACCCAGTTAATGATCTGGGAAGAAAAACCACCACTGCAAAATTACACCACCCGCACGTACGTACTTCGTAGTACACTGGCATGAAAATTCAAGAAACCACACAACACAAGAAAGAACTTTCATGGCATGCTGCAATCATACCAAAGACTGTAAAAGTGAGCTTACCCCCATAGATTCTTGCTTCAAGCTACTAGCCGCCGCGGGCTACCTTCGTGGGTCGAGTCAGTGAACCTGCGAATTCGCGCAATGTGATCAGCGCAACTGCTTCAGGGTTTTGCAGCTGGTGCCTTCGGCCGGCCTGGAGATCAGCGAGGACACCAGCTAGCGCTTGTGATGTACTACTGCATGCATCGGGATGAAAGTTTTGGGAGCTAGCTAGCGCGTTCGTCTAGTAGTAAAAGAAAGCGGAGGGGAGTGAGCGACTTTGGATGCAGCAAGGGTCCCCTACCTCCCGGTGAATTAAATAGGGTGAGTGAGAGTCTAACTACCAATGGCTGGCTGGCTTGACCGCTTGATCGTATATATAGTGGCCAAATTGCATCGATTAGTCAGCGTAGGGTCTGTGCTAAGCCTTCTGGCCGCTTAAGCCCTTCTTCTATATGTGATCCTTGAAAACATAAATTGCGTCGACTAGTAAGCTGACATGTATGGTTGAGGCTACCTAAGGCCGGGTCCCCTAGCAGAAAACAAAAATAAATGGGTTGCCTAAGGGGAAAAGGACAAAAGGATGCCCAAGCATACATACATGTTGTTTAATTAAGACCCGTTAATTACTGGAAGCATGCATGCATGGGATGCCCAAGTATATAAGTTAGGAGGAGCCGTTAATTAGTGGAAGTATATGCACGTATGAAATTACTACTACAGCTTGGATCGAGTACCATGCATTTTAATTATCACCGTGGTGGCTGGCGCCGATGTACTTTTTCAGCGGGAGCTGTGTGCCGTAGTACCCCCTACCATGCATATTGTCGCTGGATGCTGGAGCTCCTACACGGTTCTGGAACTAATTTGGGATCACGTACGCCCTTGAGAAAAGCTGCGCCCTGCAGCATAGTTCCAGCAAAACCGGCGGGAATATATACTGCCACTAGCACTAACCAGGTGCCCGGCCTACGTGGGCTCACACGGACCCAGCCATCCGACCCCTAGTTTAACCCTCGATCGCTAGCTCCGGTATTTAGGACGGGGACAAAGGGTTACGGGATTGGAGGGAGGGGCCTCGTGGCGACTAATTAACTCTAACCACGCCGCTAATCACTATGCTAGCTCCGAGACTAGTGGTGGGGGTAGACGGCTGATTAAACAAACAGGTGTCAACCCGACACGAGGTGGTCTGGTCTGGTCGTGACACTTGGCTCCCAGGATCCTGCTTGCTGCGCAAGTCAGCGTAGATGCGGCCGACGACGCAAGCGCTTACGTACCCACTCCCTCCACCAACAAAAATGTATTTACACCTTTTTTGAGATCCAGATTATATCAGCGAGTTTACACAATAATATAACAATGTTTGTGAAAATAAATTGCTATAAGAAAAAAATGTATTTCATCATGAATCTAATGATACTAACTTAGTTATCTAAATTTTGGTGCAACTTTTTTCTAAACATTATCAAAATAAAAAAATTAAGGACTTTTCAAAATAAAAAAATGAAAATACACACTAGTATTTTAAAACAGAAAAATCTTGCGGCCGTGCTCCATTTCAAGGCTCTGTTTTTTTTTAGAGACTAGTAATCAACCACGTGCACATGCACGTTAATAAAAATATGTGAAAAATATAATTAAACAAATTGCATCAAACATAGATAAATACATAGGAAAACAATTAAACTGCTCACTCCAAGATTTTCTCTTCCAAGTTTTTGTGGAAAAAATATGCTATATCCGGAACTTTGCAAATATATCTACCATTATTGTCAAAAAGAATCAACATAGCTACAGTGAGAATAGCTCGTGTCAGCTTAAAGTGCAACCCATATAGACATAGCTAAAGTTCAGCTGACTTAAGTATACCTTGTACATTGAAAACCACAATCCGTGGGTCAATATTTACAATTAAGGAAAAAAAGAAAATCATCCTAGCTAGATTTAACTTGAAGAAATATTTTGGAAATACAAGTGAAGTACAAGTAACAAAGACATAATACAATAGCACGGAAGGAAAAGCACCAGTGCATGGAGCATCAGGGCTTCCATAGGCTAGCGCATTTGTAACAACAAAAATAACTATTCTTCCAAGAAGCAAAGAAGAACACCATCACAGTGGATAATTTTTACGATCTGATCCTGTTTTCCGAATCTGAGGAGAGCTCTGTGAAGATTAGAATGTATGGGGGTTTCTGTAAAATAGAATTATTAAAGGAGGCGCGACAACCTTTCCCGATTGGAGGGAGTATTTTTCTTCATGGAACATGAGTGAAAAGTTGTGAGAGAAGCAGCCTCCACAACGATCACACACAAAAAATATGCATTTATACAGTGTCTTCTAATTGGAAAGGAGTTCCATTTGCCTTTACCACCTAGCTTTGCATTGCTAATAGGTCAGATACCATGAAGCAGGTCTGTGAATATATTTCAGAATTAAGTGAAGGAGCAAAACCTCCATTAGTTTGCAACATCGAAATTGTTGGAGTCATGGTTCATATATTTACCAGTGCAAGTCTCCTTCAAACGGTTGCCTTGCTTTTTTCTGGAATGCCACCATGATCCGCACAGGAAATCCATTAGGCCCTTCACATGGAATAATTAATAATATTTTCGAATAAAAAAATCATCAAATTTATTTTTTAGAACGACAAACCTGAAACTATACCTCTGCTTCATTGTGGCAATGGCAGCAATTAGAAATTTCATTGCAGCATCTCCTTCGCTAGAACACCAATTCACAGCTAACAGAAGACATACTCAATTACTCATGTCCCATTGCTCGCTTATGAAGCCTCTAATAATAGCAACAAAATAATTTATCTTTTGTTCTATATACCTCCATTAGATAGCGGATGAGGCTTGGGCATGTGCCTCCACATTTGGCTTAGTGTTCCATGTTGAATAGCAGGCTCACGGTGCTCATCTTCACAGTTTTATAGAGCTACAACTATCACGTACCATTAAGTAACTGCAAGTGAATATTTTCACTCCTCGATACAGAATGCAGGAAAAGTGTAAAATAGGAGGAAAATAATAGAGCTGCAAAGTGAAAACCAGGTAAACCAATATGATCGAGGCACAATCAAATGATCACTCATATGAAAAGAAAGCTGCCAACGTGCCAACAGACATAAAAGGGACATGTTTCCGTACCAAAAGAGGCAATTTGAGCCGGCCAAAAATCGTGTAACATTAGCTACATACTAATGTGACAGGAGATATACTTGTTCACAACAAATTCTAATAGGAAAAAGCTAGACAGGTACATTGGTTACCTTTGTATCATAAAAATAAAGAAGAGGAAATACATGTCCTATAGAAGTCAAGTGTCTCAGAATAGATCAATCCCATAAGAATCATTCACTCTGGTAGAATCAAACAATTCTGACAAAAAACTTCATTCAAAGAGAATTTCTCCTTGCCCATTTAATCATTCAATCAATCGATTTTTTCCTGCATGCCTTCCACATTTAGTTCTTCCACCAAGATCAACTCCTACAGTTAAGTAGACGCTTAGGAGAAAAAAAAATTATAGCGCCCATGCTAAGAGCCTGGGCCTCCAACGCAGACGATTAAAGCTGTACAGGAATTATGCCTTCCGATCTTTGTGCTGCCGTTGAAATATAAGCAAGCGTCCGACACTTGTTTAAGAGGCGACGCTACAAGGAACGCCGGGAATCAAGCCCCAACTGACAAAACGGCTGGGACTAAATTCCCTAGCGCCTGTGTAAGAGGTCGCGTTGTACATGCCCTAAAAAGCGGGATACAAAACAGATAGCTAGTGTCTGCCTAGAAACACAGGAAGGGAGTGTTTGTTTGGGCTTTTGTTATCTTTCCAGTGGAAAAAGCACCCCAAACGAAACAAACGGGGGCGCTTTGGCTGTGGGCTTTTTCAAAGCCAGCCAGAGAATACACATAGGAGGAAAAGCACGTTGGGAGGTGTTTTGTGCAGCTTCCCGCAGCTTTTGACTTACGGAGCGAACCGTTACATCGAGATGCTGTTTCCGACTAGTACGTTTGTGCATGTCAATCGATAATCGAAAAGGACCACGCGTGGCCTCACTCAAGTACTCAACGTATACTGTACCTCGTGCTTGTGTACCAGTACTTAGCCAGTGCTGCTTGCTACGACCGACGTGGTTCTCGTGTGTGTGGAAAATAAATTCATTGAAATTCAGTTTTCTTTATTACTCTATGTTTAAGTCATTTAAATATTTATTAAGGACATCTTATTTGTGTAATGGTACCGATACGTATTTTGGACAAATCTATATCCTATTTATTATTTGTTTTGTTTAATGTTGTGTGTTCCTGGTATTTTATATGACAAATACGATTGTACACTTCAATTAGTAAATACATATATGTCCACGGAGCTCTGAGAGTATTTCAGACAATTCCTCAACACACAGCTAGACAGCCAGCAAGTCGCCAAACAGTGACACTCAGAAAAGCAGCACAGCAGCACAGCCAGCCACAGCCAGCCAGCCACAGCCCAAACAAACACCCCCTTACACATTTCATCCGTTCGACAATGCATGTGTGAATCTGGTCCCCTCCATCTGAAATCGAAGAACAGTCAGTCAGTTGCAGCCACGAATTCACCATGGACACTGAGGAGTGTTGGCGGCGGCAGCGTCTAGACGCATGCCACCGGCGGCCGTGCTCGGAGGATCTGCACAACGCTCAGATGAATGGCGGGTTGGGGGCGATGCATGGGCCGTGGAAATTCCTCGAGGGTGGGGTGCGTCTACAGGAACGACGCCATGGGGGCGTGCCTCCTGTAGGCGGTGGTCGGACAATTTGGGAGCGAAGAATTGCATGGGCGCTCCTCCGATGGGTGGCGATTGGGAGCACGGTAAGGCCTTGTTTACCTCTAATGTATTTTAGGGGATGGGAGAGGATTATCTCGGATCTCGAAAAATCCCCACTAGTCTGTTTACTTCTAGTGTATTTTACGGGATGGGAGGGGATAATCCCCAAATATCCCCTACTAACCATCTCATTTTTGCCTAACACAAAAACTGTAGTCCATGCTAGTGTATTGTAGGGGAAGAGTATTTGTGGGGATTGGGTGTTCACCAAATCCCCTCACATCCCCACTCTTCCCATCCCCTAAAAAACTCTTGGAGTAAACAAGACCTAAATCAACAACTACGCGAAGAGCACGCGTGGATGGAAGGTTTCCGGGGTGGATGGAGCGGCTTGTTCTTTGAGGGAATCGTGTGCGGGATAGTTGCGTGATTAGCGGCAGGGCTCGAAGCAGGGACGGTTAGAGCGCTCAACGCGTTTGATACAACATTGGGGAAAGCTGGACCATCGGATTGACATGGTTGAAGGGCGGAGATTGTTTGGATCTGCCTCCCTCGCTCTTTTTATATTAGTGGTGATAACGTCAAGGCTCTGGTAAAAAAAATGGTTGTGCTCGATCGCACCGAGGTGTCTACGAACACAACTTATCTCATTTAATCCTTGTTTACTAGGCGTGTATTTTCATCCTGAGGATGGGAAGGGATTTGGTGAAATTCTTGCTTTCACCTAATCCCTAAAATCTCTACAAATACTTTTCCCCCACAATACACTAGCATGGGCTAGAGTTTTCTATTTAGACAAAAATGAGATGGTTGGTGGGGGATGTCTAGAGGTTATCCCTTTCAAAACCGGATTAGTAAACGGACTGTTAGAGATTTTCACGGACTATTAGAGATTTTCTAGGATCCGAGATAATCCACTCAATTCCACTAAAATACACTCCAAATACATTAGAAGTAAACAAGCCTTACCCCACTTACACATCCCTAGTCGTCGGCTGTCCACTTGCATCGTTACACGTCGTTCTGGCCCACTGTAGTATCCAAGAAAAACAGTCACGCTAGGGCTGAAAAATTTCAGGACCATAATTTGCAAACAATTTCTTCCCTCTGCTTTCGGAATCTAGTTTGTAGATTCTCTCTACACAGTAAGAGCGCGCTGGAACATTTGGGTCAGCTCAACTTACACGAGTTATCCGACCAAAGGTGATGATTTATCACGGGCATGTTGGGCAACTGAAGACGAGCTGATCAAGCCATTCAAACTATACAGTGCACCACGCGCAGACCTCCACGAACTCTATTATGTACACCCCAAAATCCAGATCTCCAGAACTACCCGCACAGTACAAGCAGGACCAACTTCACTACGACTCGGACCCTCCACAGCACACCTCCGCGCAGCACTCGTAGCAGCCGAGGCATGAGAGTGCTGTGCAGATCTGCGCCATCACGATGGCGCACTGGTCGTTCATCTTGTTACACGCCTTGATGCAGCACATGCAGCAGAGGCAGTCGGCGACATGGCTGCTAGTCTTAGACCATGAAGCGGGATCCGTAGCGGCTCATTAGCTCCTTTTTGTTTCTGCTTGACCTGTTCAAGCACACAAAGTTCATTGATAAATGTCCAAAATACAAATTTTCTCTAGAAACGATGAAAAATCAATATACAATGGAAATTTTCTCTAGAAACGATGTACCCTGTAAAGGAGAGCAAATAATCTGTAGGGCATACCTTTTGTGCTGTATCCGAGTTGGTTTCAAGTGCAACCATGCTTGTGTACTCTGAAAGAACCCCATGTTGTGTGCTTAATCTTGTCACCTGTGAAGGAAACGAGTTATTCAAGAACTACGGGACCATATACTATTCAACTGAATCAATTCAAACCAAACAATAGAAGATGTACAACAAGAACGAGAAACTATATGGTAATTAAGGAGAACCAGCTCTGATCCATAAAATGAAATAGAAACAGATCACCATGACAGCATGTAACCACAACTTTAAATATATTCAATATGACCAACTTTTCACAGTTCTTCAGATGGAAAAAATTAATAATAGCTTTGATTGAAATATCAGCAACTTGAGAAACCCATTAAACAACCTTTCCACTTGTCTACATGCATGATATGTGGGAACCATCATGTTTTGCTGCTTCTTTAACTTTGTGTACCATACCAACTTCAGTAGAGGTTTGAAGCCACAAAAAAGCAATGTAACAATTGGCTTGACCTACAGCTCACCTTTTTCTCCAATTGTTTGTCTGCAGAGAGCCATGACTTTGCAGTGAGAAGAGCAATCTGCTGTGCCACCAAAAACTGAGATCCATAAACAAATGGAAATGGAGATCTTGTCAGCATATTCTAGGATAACTGGGTAGTCGTAAAGCATTTAATACAACTTAAGCCTGAGATTTAGATCATCTTCATAGAATTAAATAAAAACATTGCGCAACTACACCAATGAATAGCAAAAGTTGAGACTCCTAGTACAAAGTAGCAAGTTAGAGCATCTTACTTTATCAAGAGGCATGTCGTCCTTTACATGCTGGACCTTCAGTTCAATTGAGATTTCTGTCATGTCAGCCAAGTTACCCTTTGCTGTAACCGTCTCAGGGAACTTGCCACGGTATTTGCCAGATACACATAAAGGAGACTCTGCCGACATGTCTGGAATGTGCTCAGAATCCACCTGAACAGAAAAACAAAATTCAATAATATGACTATCAAACATATAAAGATTGTTTCTAGCTACACTTGCAAGATCTTGTCCACCTCTCATCATTTTGCTTGGTTAAAAGTTTCTTAGAAAATAAATTGGTTGCTCAAAAGAGCAGCATAAGAAAGTTTAATGGAGGTGGTAAGCGTGTATGGTTTAATCCACATCTATGCACTGCTGGAAAAATTATCTGATCTGTATAAATAGGATACCGCAACATAATGTGCCTACAGCATTGTAAGACATGAACGTAATACCAGCATGAACTGCATAATGCAGTTTACCGGAGCCAATCATGTTAAGGGGTAGCTTTTTATCACAAGCATCCTTACTACACAATAAAATTTACAAATTTAAGTGATCTTAGATCTATGGGGCATGAATGGAAATGTAATTAAACATGCACATACTCACTTCAAAATCATCAAGATATTTTGTAGCATCAATGGAGATGTTTGCCATTATTGTATTTGACGCTCTCCTGAACCACTTAAGTATTCGGCTCTCGACTGATCCTGGATAAAAAAATTGAAGAAGAATTGGTGGTACTATCATGAAGGTTTACTAAGTGAGTTCAATAAATTATGTATATCTATTATTAGTCCAATTAATGTATACAATAAATGACAGGTTAATTTTATTGCTGAAAAACGATTTTCATATTTTTCAAATCATAATGTATTAGTACAATTCTCAAGAGAGCTTTCTATCTAACAGTTCGAGGAGGAGACTTAAAAAAAGGACAGCGTCATTTATAAATAAAAGGCAAATAATGATCAAAGTGTGCAGTGGAGAATATAAACTGTATAGTAGCTCTCAGCCTATAAAGCAAAGAAGTTTCTGCGGAAAACTTTTGATCCCTTTAAGAAAAACACTATATCAGGACTTCCACAGATAAATGGTCTTTTAGGTGGAAAGATTTACATACTTCTGAGAAAACTTGGATGAACTTCGAATATCACCTCAGTAAAAATTTGAATAGATCGCAGACGAAATTTCATATTTGCCGCATATCATCTAATCTTTTTCTTTTGTTGAAGTTATCATAACATCTAATCAAATAATAAATCCATAATATATACCTCATGGCCAAGAAGAAACTTCCAATAATGTACAAAGAAAATACTCAAGCAAGCCAAAGAATAAGTCTACATAATACGAAGATCAAAGTTTTCAATTCAAAGCTCGGAAAAGGGGCATATAGTGTGCTAATTCAATAAAACTGTGGGGGCAGGGTTCAGTACCTATTTCGAGTGCAGCGTCATAATGCCCCTTGCCAATTGATGCCAGCATGCGCAAGAAATAATGGTTGCAATATAAACCTAGTAATTTGAAATGAGGGGGTTGCAAAAAAATTAGAAAAGAACACAGCCAATTACTTAGTAATGAGGAAAAAAATGAAACCTAGTAATTTAAAAGCATAGTACGTCTCAAGACAAATTGACAATTATAAATTACAACACTAAGTTGTTTGTAAGCTTCCTTTTAAGTGGTAACAAATATATGCATATCAGCATAGAGAAAGATCAGGCCAATAAGCTTAAAAACGAACTGCTGTTTATGCCTGAGAACTGGGATATAGTTCCAGAATTCAGATACTAAAATATGTACTGGAAGGTGCTCCTTAAGATTACCTAGTCCAAAAGTAGAAATCCGGGGAGATTTAGATCCTCTGTTGATGAGCTCAGTTTGCATAGTTTGACAGATGTTGTGTTCATCATCAACTGATCCATCAGTCATAAGAAAGATTTGTGGAAGCACATCATGGACACTTGATAATAAAGCCATTGCCTTACATGATAAGAAAAAGGAGAATATGAGACACCACAAAGAGAGAGATCAAGAATAATATATGCCCACCCAATTAAGATCATATTCAAAATAAAAATACCTCACTCAAAGGATGCATAATATCTGTGCCACCCTCAGCAACAAAATTTTGGTTCATCCAATCAATGGCACCTGCTATTATTTTTTCATTCACTTTCTCTAAACAGGATGAGAATGAATGGAGCTCATCATTAAATGTTACAATGTTGAAGTAATCTCCTTCCGCAAGTTCCGACAGAGCCATAGACACTGCATCTTTCACGTTCTCAAGAGGTTTCCCTTGCATGCTTCCACTTGTATCAACAACAAACACAACTGCCTTTTTGAAGACCTATTGGATTGCTTTGATGAGATAAAGTACCAAGAAGGCAAATATCGTGAAACAAAAAAAAGAAAAGGTTTCCCTTGCATGCTCCCACTTGTATCAACAACAAACACAACTGCCTTTTTCAAGACCTATTGGATTGCTTTGATGAGATAAAGTACCAAGAAGGCAAATATCGTGAAACAAAAAAAGAAAAAAATGTTCGGATAAACAAAATTTGCACATAAAAGTTACTCCGGTCACATCGATGTTTCTTGTGACTTCAATGATGTAAGAAAAGTATTAAGCTAGCACTTTCTAATCAGCATTTCTCTAGGGCAAAAGAGCACAATTGAACAGTAAAATATAAGTATTTCAAAATCACAGCTGTGTCTGATCATGGGATCATGATAACAGTACTTCTGTATTAGCTTAACCAGTAAGGTTACAAAAAGATCCCTGCCTTTAAAATAGAACATTTTCCAGGTGCAGACATGAGACATCTCAATCAAGGAAGATCTGCTTCATTACATTAAATTAGCTATAGAGTGCAACAAGAAACAAAGTAAAATCAGCTAACCTTTCTATTGCCACTTCCAGGTAAAAGAAAAATGCTGAACCTATCTCTATCATCATAATCCTGTGATGTTGCGGGCTGCACGAGGATACCGCCAGACAAGTCGCTGGAGTAAACCTGTAGACATCTACACAAATTAGGTACACACACACACAGATGCATAGTCAGCAGTAAACTCGGATCATCAAGTTGCGACAAATCTACACGATAGTTCAACGTCTTCTGCTAATAAATTATTTCCTTTAGCTTGCCATGAAAAAACGAATATTCACAGGAAATAGTGCAGCTAATCAAGATCATAGCAGGATTAACTTACACTGTAGGAAAATGTGAAATCTTTGCTCGACCAATTCTCAACAACTGCTTCATGCAGGAAAGACAATTTCTCACCCTGCCTTGCCTTTTCCTGAAAGCAATACGAAGATTAAACATTTGCAAAGGCTCTAAGATGCATTCAAATGCAGATAAAAGAAGTTATCTAGGCAGCAAGTTATAGCTGATTACCTTCAACGGGTGGCTCGTGCCCTGCAACAAAACCTCTTTACTGAATCCACTATTCACAGTCAACTGAATTTTCTCCCTCTTCATGAATACTTTTGGTAATGGGTTGACAAAGTATGGGAAACGGAAAGGTATGTCGACCGAAAATCGTCCATTGTCATAGTGTAACTTCTGAGACCATCTAACTGTGGCAAAAATATCCACTCCACCCTCCACCTTGATTTATATGACAGCAGAGCATCAGCAGAGTTACATTTTCATTTAAAGAATTAACACTGGATGAGCGGAAATATATGGGTATATGCATATAACAGTACCTGTGGTATTGTCAAGCAAAACATGTGGGGTTTCAAAAGACCCCCACTACCAGCATTTCCAATATTCTGCATGGTTTGGTCTTCTACTTCAATTACTTGAGTATTGTATGATCTTCTTCCAATAGTAACCTCAGCGCCTAGAATTGAACCCTATTAGCCAAACCGTTCTTAGGTTGAGATCATCACATAGTATAATTACAAATAATAACCATACAAAAAACACTAGGTACCCAATGCTTCATTACAAATAATAACCATACAAAAAACACTAGGTACCCAATGCTCCTTATTCTTAGGTTGAGGTCAATGAAGAATAAATTATACAGGAGGTAACATGTAATTATTAAAAAAATGAGCTTCTGCATTATTTGTAACTATTGCATTGTTAAGTTCAAGCAATCAAATAACTTTTGTAAGAATAAATGAAATTGTAGTGCAGGTGCTTGATTTTTTTTTTACCAAAATTTAAGTCCTTGTAATCCCACTCTGCAACGCAAGATAAACAACAGCGACGCAATTGTACTTAATAATACACGATAATCATTCACGGTCAATAACTTCACTACCAAATTAATTTCCACTTCCAAGTCATGTCCTACCACATTTTGGAGGAACCTCCAGTAAACTTATATATGCTGAAGTAAAGGCCAAGCAATCCGGTATGCCAATACCAAATAATGTAATGCAGCATATCCTGTGCACCCCCAGATGTGTGTTTGGCTTTTGCATGACCAAGATATCACTTCTGGTGATTGTTCCCATTGTACAAAGCAAGGAACTAGTTTCACTTGCTCGTGTAGTAGTTCGAACATACTATTCTATTATAACTGAAAGTACCCCTTTTACCCATCTAGAACTAACAGACCAAGCTATTAACAGTATCTAGAAATTCTTATCGGGCAAGCCAACAATTGCAGTCAGCCACCTTGGCACGACAAAAGAAAAAGATCAGAACACACAAGGCAAAAGGTAAAAGCTCTCAACGGGCATCCGGTTAGCCACCCCAGCCAAGTAATTAAGATGGCTAATGCACTATCAGAAACATTGTATTATGCAATCCCCTAAAATCATGATGACACCAACCATTCCAACATCACAACCCACAGCAAAGTACAAACGGGGCAAAGGACTGCAGGAATCATGTTAAATGAATTGCATACTAACGGCTGAAGTGCACAAAGCGGAGCTGCTAGCCGAGAGCGCATATGCACCAAACAAGAGATTCATGGGGCCCAACCAACTCTAGTCAAACGGACCAAACAACACAGTGGCGCCACCAATCATGCCAATCCTCACCTAACTGAATCTCGCCGACACAACGACAGGAAAATAAAAATTGCGACATGTCAACGACGTACAGCAGCAGAATCCGACCGGGGCTCACCTGTTCGCCCATGGGCACGACGAGCCTGACGTCGCACTCGCGGCTGCGCGTGATGCAGTGCACCCACCAGCGCGCGCGCAGGGTGACGGCGGCGACGTCGAGCGCGCAGTCGACGGCGAGGTCGACCTCCTTCATCTGCAGCGGGATGAGCGCGGGCGGGTCGAGGCGGCCGTACACGTAGGGCTGGTAGCTGGGCACGTCGGGGGTGTCGACGGAGCCGGGGTCGGCGACCACCGCGTAGGCCATCGGCGCCGCGGGCAGCAGCAGCGCGTCGGTCCCGCGCTCCATCCCCGTGGGCGGCCGGGGAGGGGGCAGCCCGCCCGGCAGCACGAGCCGTTTGGACAGCTTGAGCCCGTCCTCCACCGCGCGCGCGAAGTCCTCCATGTCCGGGGAATGGACGGTGGGTGCACCTCGCGCCGCCGCCGCCTAGGGTTTCAATGAGATGGGGAGAGGGGGAGGGGGAGAGGAGGGTGCCGATGTGGGGTCTGGAGGAGGCGATGGGCGGTGCGGCGGCGAGGCGAGGTGAGGGAGTTTTTATTGGGAAGCGTCGGGGGGCAAAGCCGGAGATGTGGGATTGATTAAGTTGGCCGGAGAGGAAAGGAAATGATGAGCTGGGTTGGGGTTGCGAGGGGGGCGATCATCAGGAGCTGGAGGGTGACAGGCTGCGGAGGCGGTGAGAATAAGGAGCCGGCGGCGTGGGCCCCAGGGGTGGTTCGATTCGTTAATCGGTTGTCTTGCCAATGCTTTGTTGTTTTTTCCAGAAGAAAGGTTGAAACTATATGCTGAGTTGGGTTGTTAACTGCCTACTAGGGACATAAGCGCGGCAAATGCCGCGCGCTGGGCTGATGAATTTCAGATTTTTTTATGTTGTTTTTTGTTGAAATTTGAATATTATTTGAATTTGGGAAATTTGTGTTTGAAAGAATGTTGAGTATTTGAAAATTGGCCGTATTGGAACGTATCCAAATTTTTATTCTTTTAGTTATATTATCTTTGAATGTTAACCTATTCGAATTGATTTAATATGTTTGTGGTTGGTCATAAAATTTATTTTTTGCTCAATAATCGAAATAAATACATTTTATGAGTGTTTATTAAGCTGAATTTTAATTTAATCTATAATTAGAGTTCATGTTTTTGTATTTTCCCCAAATATTAATCTAATTTAGCATTTTTAAATACTAACTACATAGTTAGAGAGATGTAAGTTAAATAAACTCGGAATATGTTAGATAAATTTAAATTATCAAATATAGTTCTATTTATTCATAAGTTTCTTGTTTGGCAGCATAATTAGAGAAAATATATTATGGTTATTTCTAAATGTTAAACATTTTGTTTTTTTTTAAATTATAGTTGCACTATTTTTAAAATATAGATACAACAAATATTACAACTTATAGAGGTATCGTGAAGAAAGTTAAATCGTTGTGTTAGTTGAACATAAATTTCATTTTTTTTTTAAAATCTATTACAGTAGATTGAAATTGAAAAAGGGAAATTACAGTTTTTTTGCAAACTAAAATAGCTTGCATTTATTTTTCCTGCGTTTGATTATTATTCAAATGTTGTTTTGTTGCGAGCGAGAAGAAAACCAAATTTTTTTAAAAAAAATACTAAGATTGAATTCTAATGTTTTTAAAAAAATTATTTGGACAAACTGGAATTTTCTTTTGATCATTGTTCTAATGTTTTTATTTTGCAAACTTAAAGAAAAACAAAAAATCAGAAGAAAACAAATACAAAGATGTAATTCAATTTTTTTTTACAATTCTGTTTGAACAAATTGGAATTTAAAAACCTGAATTACAATTTTTCTATAAGCTAAAATGTTTTGCATTCATTTTTTTCCTAATTAGGCATTATTGCAATATTGTTTTACTGCAAAACAGAAGGGGAAAAAAATAATTAGTCATTATTGCAATATTGTTTTACTGCAAAACAGAAGGAAAAAAACAAAAAGAAAAGAAATACAAAGATGGGGTAAATTTTTTATATTTTTAAGCAAGAATTTAAATTGTTTAGTGATGCATGGAAATGTGTTAAACATAAAGTTTTTATATTCCTGTTTTTTGGTATATTATTTTATTTTTATTTTGAATTATGGGTTGGAAGATTTGAATTCTACAGTTTGTCAGGTTTTTAATTATTTATAAAACTGACAGGGGTCCCGCTTATAAAGTTTTTTTTGAAATTTCGGTCGTAAATCCCAGATCGCTGACGCGTGGGCCCGTGCTGGCGTCGTGCGTGACGTCAGCCGAGGCGGCGAAGGTCGTCGGAGCTGCCGAGCTCGCCCGTGGGCAGCGGCGAACGAGCACAAGGGTGAGATCGAGCGGATCTGTGCGCCGTCGTGGAGGGGAGTCGAAGCAGCGGCGCGGCGAGCCATTTGGCTGCCGGAATCGCCGGCGGTGACCAATCCCGCGGCGGCGGAGGTCGACTTGAGCCGTGGCAGTGCGGCGGTGATTGCGAGCGATTCTGGACGTCCCGCCGCTATTTCCTTGGCGAGGATGGAGAGGGCGAGGGGGCGGAGGCCGCCGTGGGCCTGGATCTGGAGGAGGAGAAGCGGAACGGTGGGGAGAGGCGTCGGCGGCGCCGCCGAGCTTCGGCTCGCACGCGAGAGAGGAAGGAGAAAGGGGAGTCTGAGGATGGTTTTGCAAAAACATCCTTGCATTTTTGTGAATTTGCACACAGGTCCCTCGCAGCGATAAAACGTGGACTGCGGGTTTGTTTCGAGAAGTGTCGGGTTCTTTTTCGTAAAATCGACCGCGCCAAAAATCGTGCGCGGCGTCTGATTGGTAGATATCCCACTGCCACAGTAACACTGTAGCTCGCACGCTTCTTAAAGTGATCTGAGCCGTCGATTGCCGCGATCGAACGGCCAGGAGTTAGGGGCGACGTGGAGGCCGGTTTGGAGGGTGAATCTGATGTACTTTTATATATAAGGGGATGGTGGTTTGAAGGTGATGGAGTCGGGTTTGGCATCTTTGTTGTGCGTTTGTGATTTCATTTCCATTGTTTTTCTACCATCTCATTTTTAATGTTCCGAAAGATAGCGTTCAACAATGAGTTTGGAGGAATAGGTAAACCATTTCATTCCCTTTGTTTCTGTACTCAATTTTAGTGTTCAACCATGGCTACCATTTGGATGAATATGCAAACATCTTTGGATGTTAATGGTTTTTTTTCCCATGCTGATGAAGTGCACTTCGTTTTGTTAAACGATGTTGGTTTTCATCAAATAAGGGCGGGGTTGATAACCACATATATACATACTCCCTCCGTACCAATATAAGATGTTTTAGCTTTTGTAGTACGGACTCAGCACGTATGTAGACGTAATTTAGTGTGTGCATTCACTCATTTTGATCTGTATGTAGTTCATACTAATACTAAAATAGTTAAAACATCTTATATTATTGTTCGGAGGAAGCACCTTGCACTGGTTGGAGGTCATGAAAGAAAAGAACGTTACTCCCCGACACATGTATCCAACAAAGAATACACATGTTAAAGTTGCCATTGGTGACTAACTAGTGTTTTTTTACCCGCCTATGGACTAGTCTATTTGCAATCAAGATTCTAAAATAATTTTGTTGCTAGCTTTTGGCTTTATGTTTTGTTTTTCCTTTATGTTTTGTTTTTCCTTTGTTGAACTATTACCCAGTGCTTGTTTAAACCTTTTGCTTTAAAAATAAAATTTTAGGCCTAATTGCATCGTCTCTAAGAAATACACGTGTTGCGGCGAACCGCCACATGGAATCATATCCATGCAGGTCAGATGCTCTTGCTGGACCGACAAGGAAGAATTGTCATTGGGAGCCCGACGTTATGAGGATGGTGAAGATCAAAGAATGCACGACATATATAACCGCACATAGGTGGCCAACTGCTTCTTATAGAGACCATACTATATAGCATAAACTGGGTGGATAGTTCAATTTGATCTCAACAAAAATAGTTGAACTTTGTAATATATATATATTACTCACTATATCAAAGTTGAGCAAAACGGCGGCCTATCCGCGTTCGCGCTACTGTAGCTAACACTGTTCATCTACAGTGTTCTACAGTAGTACGATCCCGGCCGTCCATCGGCGATCCGACGTCCCACACAAACCCACCCGCGCCATTTTGCAAAAAAAGCCCCTCGCGGCCGAGAAAATGCTCCGTAACCCACGTTTTTGCGAGCAAAAGGACCTACACACAATTTTACCACAACCGAGGGTGTTTTATGTAAAACTGCCATCTTCTCCCCCCTCCCCCTTCTCCCTCCCGCGACGCTCCCGTGGTCGCCGCCGCCGCCGACGCTTGCCGCCGCCGCTGCGCTCCTCCACGGCCAAGTCCAAGCACGCTCCCGGCTCCGCCGCATTCTCCTCTCCATCCTAGCCCAGAATCGAGTGCCGGGACGCCTCACAGCCGCCGTAATCGTCGTCGGCGTGGTCGCGACGTCCGCCGCCGTGGATAGCTCGCCGCCGGCAAGCCCGGCGACCAAATGGTCAGCCGCGCCGCCCGCTGGGCTCGCCTCGACGCGCGCCACCGGATCTGCGCCATGACGGCCTTGGTCGCGTCCGCCGCCGCGCGCGAGCACGACCACGGCGCCGCCGGAGCGTCCGCCACTACCGCCGACGCTGACGTCACACACCGACGTCAGCGGGGCCCACCTGCCAGCTACAAACTCCGAATTTAAAAGAAAAATGTTAACAAAAATTGTAAAATCCATATCTTCCAAACCACGATTCAAAAAAATGCAAAAAAAAAAACTAAAATTTGCATAAAAAACAAGGTCTTCATAGCTAACACATCTCCATGCGTGCTTACACAACTTTACCAAAAAAAATTATAAGAACAAATAAATTGACGTGTAGGAATTTCCAAAAAATTGTAAGAATTTCGAAAAATTGTGAAAAAAAAGGTCTTCAGTTTCCACGCTTTCAAAATAAAGAAATGTCCAAATTCCAATTTCACGCATTTTAACTCAGATTTATTTCATAATTAGAGGAAATGAATATGTATTTTCCCCTAAAAAATTATTTTTAAATTTAAGTTCGCAATTAGAGTATTTTAAATTATACTGCTTCTAAATATGTTAGCTTAGTTGGAATAATATAGTATGGTGGGCCCCACCTGTCAGCCGCACGGCGGAAGGCCGTTTCGCAAAAAACGACAAGCGGGCCACGAAATCGCAGCGCAGACCTCCCTTTTCAGCGCCAGATCGACGGAGACGGCGGGCTTCGCCATCGTCGCCTCTGCCTCCTCGCCACAGCTCGCGTCCCGAGACGCTTCGCCGTCGCGGGAATCGCCGCGGACGCGCTCGCGGCCCGCCGCCGCTTTCGCGCCTCGCCGACGCCACTCCGGCGACCCACAGGGGTCGCCACCACCACCTACGGACAGCCCGGCTCGGCGCGCATGTGTGGCACCCACGGACGCGTCCTGGAAAGCGGCGTCGCGTCGCCGGCGACGTCTGCGTCGACGCAGCAGCTCCGCCCCCGGTGACGCCGTCGGGGATGGCCTGCTGGGATGGTGGGCCACTAGGTGGGCTGGGCCGGCTGCGGCCCGGCTGGCTCAGGCCTTTTTTTTTTCTTTTTCTCTTTTCCTTTTTCCTTCTTTTCCTTTCATTCTAAATTCTTTTTTAAATACCATGAATTTCCAATAATTTCTAGACCTGTACAATTCCCAAAATGATGACAATTTAGAATTTCAAATTGACCACCAAATTGAAGACAAACAAATTTAAAGATTTCCTAAATTCCGAATGGCTTTCAAATCTACCTATTTTCCCAACTTCTCGAAATCAAATAATCCGTAAATAAAAATATTTCTGAATTTCGATACATCCAAATGTGAACACGGTTCAAATATGGCGGTTTCCAAATTAAGTTTTTCGTCACCATGGTATTTACAATTTCATAAATGTAGACATTTTCCGTATTTCGATACACTTAAATTGTATCAGAATTCGAACATGGGTATTTTCAAAATAATTTTGCCCGCACCACAATGTCCACATATGTGACAATAATATGATCATGATTACACCAGTAAACGCAAATGTGACAATAATATGAGCATGATCACACCAGCAAACGCTGGCTATTCAGGACGCACGACCAGAATTTAAATTTGAATGTTCCAAGATATTGAACGTCTTTCAAGTTGGAGCGTCCAATGGACGCTAACCAAATTGAAATATGAATGTCGCCCCAATTTTAACAATTTTGAAATTTAAACAAATTTTAGGTACAACCTTCTTACCGGAGTTCAGTACAATTCAATTTAAACAAATTTTAATGTGGCCATTTCTAGATTTCAATTTTTTACGCCACGGTACTTCCACGAAAAGTTAACCAAAAAGAAACATCGAAAAAATCAATGTCCCTGAATATATCCACCGCAAAAATACAGGTAATATATCAAAAAAAAATACATGCGAACTGCTTTTGCTACAAAAAAATATTGAATGTGCGAAATTTGTCAAAATGTCCGACTAATTAAAATGCACTTTTCGTAATTTCAATTAAACGTTAGCGTCGTCGAAAAATCGATGTCCCTGAATATATCCACTGCAAAAATACAGGCAATATATCAAAGCAAACAGAAAAATACATGCAACCTACTTATGGTACAAAAAAAAATTAAATATACACATTTTTGTCAAAAAATACGAACAATTCAAATGCATTTTCCCTAATTTTAAAATACAGGTAATATATCAAAACAACCATAAAAAAATACATGCGAACTACTTATGCTAAAAAAACATTAAGCATGCAATTTTTTTCAAATTGTACGAATAATTCAAATACACTTTTCCCAATTTCAATTGAATGTTAACGTCGTCCAAAAATCGATGTCCCCGAATATATCCACTACAAAAATACAGGTACTATATCAAACCAAACAGAAAATACATGCAAGCTACTCATGGTAAATAAAACATTAAATATACAAAATTCGTCAAAATGTGCGAATAATACAAATGCACTTTTCCTAATTTCAATTACCGAAATCCGAACATGATCGACTTTTTCAAATTACTAAATATTGGAAACCTGCAGAAAATATATCACCAATATCTGGAAAAATGCTACAAATTCATAAAAAAAAGGTTTAAACATTCCAATTTGGCCGACATTTTGCTTACCAAAAAAATATATATATTGTGCAAAAAAAAATTACCAAGGGCGTGGCGTGACGCCACGGCAAATATAACTAGTGTATATATGAAAGTTGCGCAGATCGCTGGCTTACCAGCGCCCGGGCACCGTAGATACACTGTTCATCTACAGTGCCCCGTGTGTACTGTAGCGCTTTTTTTCATCACTTTTTTTTTGCAACATTTTTCCTCCACTTTTTCTTCTCAAATTTTTTTTCCCCAAAATTTACATACATGAAATATATTCGCGTCGACGAGTGGGTTACATCCGCGTAAACGGTTTCGAGTTTTCTCGGCTCTAACTCCTCGATTTTGGATCCAAATTCGCACAAACGTTGACGAATTTTGTCAATTTTTTCGCAAAAAAACCCGCCTTTCCCAAAAATTACATACACGAAATATATGCGCGTCGACGAGTAGGTTCCACCCTCGTGATCGGTTTCGAGTTTTGTTGAATCTAACTATATGAAAGACGAACCATTTAGCGGCCTCTCCGCGCTCGGCGACTGTTCCTGCAACAGTAAACACTGTTGCTGGAACAGTGTCGAACAGTTCGTCAATCCCCACCGTCGGCCGGCGATCCGACGGCGCACAGAACACGTCCATGACGATTTTGCAAAAAAAAACCTCACAGGTCCACAAAATGCTCCGCAGTACACGATTTCGCGAGGTGATGGACCGAATTGCAACAACAGTAAAATCCGAGATCTTTTATGCAAAACCGTCCTCACCCTCCCGCACGCTCCCCTCCTCTCCTCTCTCTCGCGCTCCCGCGCCGTTGGCCGCCGCCGCCGTCGCCCATCGATTCCGCCGTTCTCCGGCAACCTCCGCCGCCGTCCTGTAGCGCAAACCACGCGCCTCGCGGCCCTCTCCATTCCTATCCCGGCGATTCGCTCCTCCTCGCCTGATGCGGCCGTGCACCACCCAACCCCGAGGGTTAGGGTTCGGCGACGGCGCCAACCCTCCGCGCCTGCCTCCACCCGTTCTCCGGCGCACTCCTCGCGGCCGTCCACGGCGCCGTCCCCGCCGGCCGCGCGCGCGCTGTCACCGGGAAGATACTGGCCAAGTTTCGATGAAATCTGCCGCTTCCGCTTCCGAGCTCCAAGGCCAACCTCACGAACCCCTTCGTCACCGCTCGCCTCGAGACTCCCCTCGAGCAGCAGGAGGCGGCCGCTGGCGTGGGCGTCGTCATCGGCCCCTCCACCTCCCCTCCAGCGGGCCGGGCCATGGTTCCCGAGGGCGGTCAGGTTCGGCGAGGCTGGACCGTGAGGTCGGCCGCTCGGGCCCCTCGAGTCCTCCCGAGTGATACTAATGGAGTCCTCCAGGATGCTTCTGTTAAATACTCAATCCTGGAAAATTGATCTGGGCTGGGACTGGGAGAGCAAGCCTCTTGCAAAGATCGACCGCTTCCTTTTGCTGATGAGGAAAATTGATTTCTTGAATTGTGCCTCATTTACCCCAATCCTCTTTCCTAGAGTCATTTTTTCTCAGGTTTTTCTTTACTGCGAGAAGCAATCTACCCACGCATTTCTGCCTTCCCTGCAGATTCAGGACCAAGGGGGCGAAGGAACGAGCCAAGAACAAGCAGAGAAAGAAGGTTCGCCCAACTCTTCCAGATTCGTCCTTTCTAGATAAATCTCTCTGGGATTTGTGAAGATTTCGTAGCGCGTGAGGCTGCAGACGTCCTCTAGCAGGTGAGAGGCTGAGAGCTGATTGTGTCAGCAATTATAATTTGTTTTCCTGATCTTTTCTGTTGCAGGTCAAATACCCATGGTCACCTGCTTTCTCGATTTGATTTTTTTCATTCTGATGCTATTCCATTTACTGCATGTTGAGTTGTTATTTGACTCATCAATACCAGCCTGAGAAGTTCTTGCCTAACGCTACTTTTTTTGGCTAATTATGTTGTGTTTTCTTTTCAAATACCTTTAGTTTTCAGTGCTTCTTGGTTCATATGTCAAAACATCGATTGTCATAGGAAATTGACTCGCTTGATCGAAGGAATTGTCCATGTTTTTCGTTTTACAAATTACAGTATTTCATCTTACTAGCAGAAAATATGCTGGATAAAATACGACAAGTTGTAAGCGGGAATTATGTGAGATATTGATATAGACAAGGATGAAGAAATTACAAGAGTTGGATGTAGTAAGTTTCAGCTATTGTCCTTACATGTGCATAAATGAGTGATTTGTTTGGTTTATGGTTTTGACATCTGCACTTCGTTTGTAGGATATCAGTAAAATAAAGATAAATAATAAAATGTATTTTTCTTTTATTGTCCAAATTGGTTAGCACATTAGTGATGTTACTAATAGGACGGCCATTGATTTGGAGTGCAATTTCTCATGTATGTACTAGCTGCCGACCTACTGGAAGTACCCTTACAGTTTGTCATGTTTCCTGATGTTTATTCTCCCAGTCCCCCTTGAAAGCAGGCCTCTCTGTCAAGATACGTTGCGTATAAGATGACTCATTCTTGCCTCCATATGAAAACAGAGATTTCTGACCTTCTTGCAAATTTTCTTGCTACTGCTGCAACTCAGTCTACGCAGAACATGACAGAGGCTATTGGCTCTTGAAGCATGCAAAATCAGCATATATTCTTTCAGTATTTTATCTGTTATATGAAGTATTCTCACTTCTTTACTTTTTAATATCTGCAATTTCTTTCCATTTAATTTAGCAGTTATCTCTTTGTCAACGGAGAAACTACATGTAGGCGAATGTTACCAACGGTCTGGCTACTTTTCATGCTTTGTTTGACATCCAGGTACGCTACAGGTTCTGTCCATCGAGTATTGATCAGTGTGTGTTAGTTGAGTAGGTGATTTGCTGAGGGAACGTTCTTATCACAGGATATGCCGGCCTCCTTTTGGATCAAGGAGAACAAAGATGGCATGGGTAAGACAACATACACACACACATCAAAATAGATATTGCTGTCATTGTTGTGACGTACAGGTTAGTACTTGCCACTATATTGGCTTAGTGGATGACTTTTCCTTGCTAGAGTTTTGTTTCCTTCTAAACAAATGAAATAGGATATTTTAATTCTTTGGTGCAATATGTCGATGCTTCAGGTTTGAAAATTTGAAGCTCCAATTTCAAGCTCGAATTCTTTCTCCAAAAGAATCATTTGGAGTTAGCAGTAAGGTGCGATGGAGCTGAGAAATGCTAGCGTGTACTCCACTGTAGTTTTTCTTAATTATGTAATTTGGTCTAGGTGGACATCGTTAAAATTTGCAACCCAAGTAGCTTTCTCACCCACAAAAGTATTTCTTTATGGTAAATATTACTTTTGGTCTCAAAGAGCATTCTTCATGTACTGTACAAAGTATTTATTTATGTCAAATATTTCTTTTGGTCTCAGAGAGCATTCCTGATATACCGTACTGACTGAAATCTCGGAAACAGAAAAGTGTCATGCTATATTGTAGCTTTAGGAAATGCATAGTGCGACAAGCTTTCCTATTGCTTTAGCCAGGTTCGTATCACCATATATCTTTCTTTTAGGAAATACATATTACCTTTCTTTTACTTTCCAATTTTCTCTAATATTTCTCTAAAGTTGTGATCAGTTACCTGTGCAAGAGCATAATTATTTGCCTGTTTTGTAGGTTAGCGTACTAACAAGTAGTACAATTAGACTTATTATGTTCTGAAGTTGCACCTGGCCAGTTCATGAAGGTGACGGGCCTAACGGCTTCACGTAGGCGATCACTTCATTTTAGATAATTACATATATAATATAGTCCAGCTGACCAATAATGTAGGATAGGATGCGAATGAACTTGAGTTTCATTTCATTTTTTCTGTATACTTTTATGCAATGTGCTAATTTCTTTGTAGGCATGAGCACTTTTCCTAAATATATTTGTAATTGTTCTGTCATGTACTGATTGGTTTTTTCTATTGAAATAAAGGATTGAAATTTGCCGTTTGCCACAATCACAGAGCGAGGACTGACAGTTTGGCACAAGCTGAAGTTTATTTCATCGAGTTAGCTTTCACAACGCTTTTATTAATTAGTATGTATCACAATCACAAGATGGTCCATCAAATTGTCCATCTAATAAGAAAATAAAGGGCCCGGTAAAGAATCAGCCAAATTTGTCGTATGAGAAATGCTAGAATTTTTTTAGATGCCTTAACATTCCATGGTTTTACCTTTGTCCTTCATTCTTTAATGCTGATGGCTATCAGTAGCTCAAAATCTGAACTCCTAACTGGAGGCTTCTTTCAGGCTTTAGCAGTCTACAAAAATTGCTTGCATGTCACTTATTTAGAGCCGTTTGGTCTTTCATGTCTATGCAGCCGAGTTTGTGAGAAGAATTGGTAGGTCAGTATTGAGCTGGAACATTTCATGCTGCTGCATTTTGTTTCAGGTATCTGATCACAATAATCAGTTCATGTATGAGTGGAGAGGGCATACTTTTGAAAGAATGAAGAAGTTGATATCCAAACTGAATTTAGTATGACCATGAGAACTAACCGTCTCACTCCTGGGCCAGGATTGTCAATGTATGTGTACCAGTTGTGCTTTGTCCTGCCATACTTCAAGCCACCAAGAGGGCACTCTTAATTTTCTACACTGAAGTAAGTTCCAGATATGGGGATAGTGTGTTTTGCAATATTGTGCATAACTGCTATTGCTGATAAATTAAGTGTATGAACCATTCAGCCAAAAAACTATTCTTTGGTGTACAGGTAAATCAAAAACATATAAATATTCGTTTATATAACCTTGCATTGAGGTCCGTCAACTGTCAAATATTAACTTTGCCATATTGACATTAACTTTCCTCGAATGTCTAATGCGAATAGTTTTGGGATACTGAATTTGAGTTTTATTGTGAATTATCTATTATCCACATTAATAGTAAGTTGTGGGAGTTAGAGAATTTGAATTTTACTGTACGATCCAGAATACATATTAATGGCGTACAAATATCGTTACCTAAGCTGAGAAATATGAAAAATCATTTAGTATGAGTCTTACGCTAATATCATTCTGTATTTTCTCACCAAGGGTGCGGCGTGTCGCCGCGCTGAATTCAACTAGTATCATTTAATTACGTAGCTGCATGAGCGTCTACGTCAAATAGATCGTAGTATGCTAGCAGGTGTCACAGGGCATCCTTTTCTTTGATATATTTTATATATTTCTAGTGTATGACATCCCCGACTCTAGATGGACAACATGTGTGACCGGTCCGCCCTTAAAGATTGTAGCGATGAAGCTTGAGTAACATAAGTGCATTGATCTTCATGGTTAATGATGCTCCTTTGTTTTGCATCGATCGACTAATATGTATGTTGAATTTCGCAAACTCACGGTTCCACGTATGACAAATCGAGTGTGTGCGTAGTTACAAAAAGAAGGAGCAATATATTAGGATAGCCGATAAGGAACCGTACGATACAATTTTGCTGGATGTAACTCCTTTACAGTTAAAAATACCACAACGACTTTGCTTTGATCGTCATCCCTCAATTAAAAATGTAGCAAAAGAAACTCTTTGGTTCTACCGATCTTTGGCAGTGGTGTAAGGCGTGGCGTCGATCATAGAATAGGACAAGCGTGACAACCCGCTCTCCGTTTTCTTCCGGACGGATAAGCCATTCTGATCAAAAGAAGCAGGGGCGTCGTGGTGACGATCGCGCTTAGGCTAGCTAGCGGGCGGGCCAGGCCGGCCGGGCGGCGGTGAGCGGATTCACGAGCGTATTTGTAAGCGAGCCTAAACCCACCGGCCCAACGGCAACACCGGCCAGCCCCTCCTTGGGGCGCCACGTGTCCCTCCGCACCGCATGTGACGTGACGGCAACGCCGCGGTGCAGATCAATCGGCGCGGTCCGGTTCCAGAACCGACGAGTGAGATCGATTCGCGGCGTGGGGACGGGGTAAAGGCCTGTAACGGCTAGTTCGCCCGGGCCAAGGGCCCTTTTTCTGCATGTGGTTGAGGAGACCGTTTCACTTTCGTCTGCAGCTGGGGCCCGCTCACGCTACAGCACCTGGTCGATGACCAACGGCCGAGAATCCTTGCGTCCACTCGCGCGCTTTTCGGACAGGTCATTTGGTCGCTGTCCGGACTAGTTGTTTGCTTTAGGCGTCGTTGCTCTCCACTCGCGGTATCCAAAGTCGGTTCAATCGAGTTTTTTTTTTGAAAATTCAAATGAGAGGACCCTTAAATATTGGCGGGAAATCGAAGTTTCAACCGTCATCCGCCACAAATTCAGAATTTCGGCCATGATCGGCCACACTCGGCCACAACCGTTCACAAATTCAGAGTTTTGGCCACGATCAGTCACACTCGGCCACAACCGGTCACAAATTCAGAGTTTTGGCCACGATCGGTCACACTCGGTCACACTCGGCCACAAATTCAGAGTTCAAAATACGCCAAAATACGCCGGGAGATGTCGATGCCGGCCACTGCTTGTCGCCACCGGTCTAGATGTTGTCGCCGGGCTGGGGCACGTAGTCGTGGCCGGGCTGGGTCAGGTCGGGGTCCTCGTCGGCCTGGACGTCGTCATCCTGGGCGTGGTCGTGGCCCTGGTTGCCGCCGGTCGCGGGCGGAACGAGCCCAAGCTCTTGCAGGATCGCGGCGCGGAACATGTTGTGCGCCGCCCTCGCCAGCGGGGTCCATGTTGGAGACGTCGGTCGTCAAGATCATGAAATCCTGGCTCCGCTTCTTGACGGCGGCTTTCTTCTGCTCGAGGACGATTTTGACGCCGACCTTGTGCATCAAGGTCGCCCACCTTGCGTTGTTCTCGTCGCGCCTCATGCTCGAGTTGGAGGAGACATCGGCGAGGACCTTGTCGATGTACGACTGCACTCTTTCCGTCTTTGCCGCCGCCGCCAAGGCCGCCTTCGCCTTCTTGGGCACAGACGACGGCGCCATGAAAACAGAGGCGGCGCGGCGCGAAGGTTTTTGTTTGGCGGGAGAAATTGACGGGAAGCCGGCTTTTATTGGTTCTAGCTAGTCGCTGACAGGCGTGGCCCGCGCGTCAGAGTGATACGTGGCGACGCGCTCCGTTGTTTCCGGGGACGCCCGAGATCTACCCAAGATGAGGGTGTGGGTTGGGCGTGCCGGACAAAAAACTGGGCCGCGCCGGACCCAATTCGCGTTTGGGCGCCACGAGTGGGAGCAAAAATTATGTCCGGCACGCCCCCAAAGACCTTTGGACGGCCGTTTGGACGCGCCGAGTGGAGATGCTCTAAGAGATCCCGGTTAATCTTGTTCCGGAAAACCAGTTTCTGTCTCTGAAACTGATTTTTCACTTCGCAAATCGTTCGCCTAGAACAAGTACCGACAATTTATATGGAAATTTTAAAATGAATTTCAATCAACATTTCAGTTCATACGTCACCGAAACATAGTTACCCAACTATAGGATTTTTACAAACATATAATCAAAATAAACTTCGCCCTAGATCTTCGTGATGAACTTCGCTGCTCTAGTAACTGGTTGTTGATCCCTAGCGAACGATGTGTTGGCTGTGCTCCTCCCTCTCATGCAGCCGTTGCTCCGCTGCGTGTTCGAGGCTCAACCGAATGCCGCGCTTGAGCGATATTTCGTTGATCACAGTGTTCTAGTGGTCGACCAAACGACGCCACTTCTCCGCGCGATAAGCGGAGTGCACGTGCTTCTCTTTCATGCGCTCGAGGAGCTCATCGTCGTTCATGATTGCGGTAAGCTCCTCCGCATCAGATTCAATGGTGAGCTTGGTGAGCGATGAGATGCAGCCAGAGTCGGAGTCCTGGGGGTACTCTTCCGAGGCGGAGTCTTTCAGTGGCGACAGCGATGCCCCCGCCGCATTATCGAGGCCAGCACCGTCCGGAGGGGGAGCACTGCTAAATCCGTGGTCTATTTGGTGGCAAATTTACGAGTAATTGCTTGGCGAAGCAAACTATCTCTAAGACGGCGGGGAACTAATCTGATACACAGTGACCGATACAGTGTATGCGAGATTTTCTGAAATCATTATTTGCAAATAAGCTCGATGCGACTATCACTAACTATATTAAGGACATGCAGTTTGCCGAGCTCTCAGCGCTCCGGGCACTGTATAAGCTACAGTGCCCGGCAGGGTACTATTCATTTTTTTTTGCCTTTTTTTTGTTTTTTTGAAAAGAAAAAATTGTTCTCCCTAAAATTATATACACGAATATATGCGCGTCGACGAGTAGTTTCCACCCCGTGAACGGTTTTGAGTTTTGTCAACTCTAACTCTTCAATTTTGGATCCAAATTCGCAAAGACATTTAACGAATTTTGTCAAAAAAATTTGCAGAAAAGGGTACTGTTCAACTTTTTTTTTTGCCTTTTTTTGTTTTTTTTTAAATTTGTTCTCCCTAAAATTATATACACATTTAACGAATTTTGTCAAAAAAATTTGCAGAAAAGGGTACTGTTCAACTTTTTTTTTTGCCTTTTTTTTGTTTTTTTTTTTAAATTTTGTTCTCCCTAAAATTATATACACGAAATATATGCGGTCGACGAGTAGTTTCCACGAAATATATGCGCGTCGACGAGTAGTTTCCACCCCGTGAACGGTTTTGAATTTTCTCAACTCTAACTGTTCAATTTTGGATCCAAATTCGAACAGACATTTAACGAATTTTGTCAAAATTTTTGCAGAAAAGTCCCCGCGCTTCCCACAAATTCTATCTATATATAAAGGAGGAGCAAATCCTCGCTCTCTCCTTGCTCGGGTCACTGTAACTTCGCGAAAGCTACAGTACCCGGCGGGGGTACTGTTCACCTTTTTTTTACCTTTTTTTTGTTTTTTTTTAAAAAATTGTTCTCCCTAAAATTATATACACGAAATATATGCGCGTCGACGAGTAGTTTCCACCCCGTGAACGGTTTTGAGTTTTGTCAACTCTAACTCTTCAAATTTTAGATTCAAATTCGCACATACATTTAACGAATTTTGCCAATTTTTTTTGCAGAAAAGTCCCCGCGCTTCCCACAAATTATATACATGAAAATATGCGTAACGACGAGTAGGTTCCATCCCCGTCATCGCTTTCGAGTTTAATCGACTCTAACTTCTCAATTTTTCTCTATATATGAAGGAGGAGCAAATCCTTGCTCTCTCCTTGCTCGGGTCACTGTAGCTTCGCGAAGCTACAGCACCCGACCGGGTACTGTTCACTTTTTTAAAAAAAAATTGTTCTCCCTAAAACTATATACACGAAATATATGCGCGTCGATGAGTAGTTTTCACCCCCGTGAAAGGTTTTGAGTTATGTCAACTCTAACTTCTCAATTTTGGATCCAAATTCGCACAGACATTTAACGAATTTTGTCAATTTTTTTGCAGAAAAGTCCCCGTATTTCTCACAAATTATATACATGAAAAATATGCGTAACGGCGAGTAGGTTCCATCCCGTCATCGCTTTCGAGTTTAATCGATTCTAACTATTCAGTTTTTAAATCCAAAGTCGCACAAACATTACACGAATTTTGCCAAAAAAATTGCAGGAAAAACCCCCACATTTTCCAATAATTATATATACGAAATATATGCGCGCCAACGAGTAAATTTCACCCCGTGAACGGTTCCGAGTTTTGTCGACCGAATCTCCCGGCTCAGGCTCAGCAATTATCAGGCATCATAAGTTACGTACAGGATCATCAGCGACTTGAGATGCAGTATGTTCAACCGACTGGCTTTAGGTTGTCAAGAATTCATAGATGCAAGAACAGAAAGTTTTTAGATCCATAAAAATTGTATTACTAAATCTCCAATGGGAATCATCTTTAATTCAGATGTCTAAATGTCATACGGCTATAGGCAGCAAATAAAATTTACTTCTCTATAAGAATACCAATTACTTAATTAGTCTGCATCTTGTCCTATCATGTTTACTTAATGTTCAGGCACCTACTTCCGTTTGAGCTAGGGATTAGCGGCAAACCTGTCGAGAGGGCAGAGCAAACTCTTTCTTTTCTCTTCTGAATTTTTCAGGATGGGATGCATGAATTAGCAGGACTGGGTCTGGGTGCCTGCACGGCGGCAATCGCCTCCTGCCTGGTCGTGCGCATGATCTTCCTCGTCGTGGCTCAATCAGCAGAAGTCACTAAAACCTCCCGCACGGCCACATCTATCCACCGGCGCTTTTGGTGGCCGCGCATAGATTAGACGTACAGAGATTTGGTGATAATTTACATGCTTGATAGCCATTGAATTCTCTGAAGGAAACAAATATAAGACAAAATAGCTGCATCACGGAAAGCATCCTGAACTTCGTGGTGTTACCTTTGTTTCACTGAATGTTGGAGATGGAGGAGGAGAGGACATTGGTGAATTAGAAGGGAGAATCGTTGTCCTGTACGGGAGGCGACCCAATACTGGAAGATGTGGCCATGACTGGAAGATGCGGCCCTGACTGGAAGATGCGGCGCAAAGAGCTGTACTGGTGACTGCGACCTTTCAAAACCGGCGGCGTTAGTGGGCCCTGACGCGGCGGCGCTGTGCGGATGGACAATAAAGTACACCAAAGAGCGGGGATGGAGGCGACGGCAAAATCGGAAGCAGGCGTCAATGGTGACCTTAGGCCACCACGTGCCTGTGCCACCACCAGGTTGTTCTACCAGAGAGAGAAAGAAAAAAACACGGGAGGGAGAGGAAAGCGGGTTACCACGTTGATGGCCTCCATTGACCTCCAGCTTCGTGGTGGTCGGTCTATGTCTGGTCGCCGTCGAGCCACGATGTAGCGCTACCGCCACGGTCAGAGAGACCGGGATGTGCACGGCTGGGACAGCGGTGATGTTCCTAGGAGAGAGATACCTGAGCTGTCGGAGGGGGCAGCGAACAATACACGGGATAGATGATAGCGGCGGCGGCGGCGGCGGCGCTCAGATCGGGCCTAGGCGATAGGAGAGGCGTTACGGTGTTTGTGATGCTCGCGTGATTGAATCGGAGATGGAGAGGGTGCGGCCCCACCTGTCGGCGCCAAAATTTCTGCCGATGGCAGACCACGGACGACGTACGTACCATGACGAACCATCACCACCACAGACTCCCATTTAACAGTAAAGATCTGATACACAGTGACCGATACAGTCAGGATCAGCCAGAGCTATCAACCAGCATCAGTTCGTTCGTCATGCTACCGGCGAATCAAATCTTCAAGAAAACTCGAGAACTATTAGTCCAACGTGTCAACGTCGGCGAGATATATAGCTACCGGTTCTTCCACGTGATTCCGAAAGGATGATTAATGGAGTCGTTCTCGACGGTGCGACCACGCCGCGAAAGCGCTAGAAAGCGACTCTGACGAGTGACGAATTGACGATACGCGGGACGTTGCGCGATCGCGGGTGGGGACAGACGAACAGCGGCGCGACGGCCACGGCCTTCGCCTCGTCGTGATCTCTCCAATTTATTCGACTGAACTCGTAGTAAGACGGAACGCCAACAAATTTCAAAGGAAAATTAAGTGCAACGAATACGACTGACGGGAACGTGAAGAAGATTGATCCTTTCTCTTCTTTTTGTTTTTGCGAAAAGTGAAGATGATTGATCTGTTCCTGATCGAAATGAATCGCCGATTCGATTCGGGCAACTTCGCAACGTTTTATACATGAGACAGCTTAGCGACGTTATTAAATCAGATCGGAGCATCCTCCTCGAAAAAAAATCAGATCGAAGCAGTGTTTAAGGCCAAACCAAACAGTGACATATGGAACGATGAAAATGGCAGAGTTAACGCTGTTACACGGGTGTCAACTTTTGTGAATTTCTCAATATTCTCATAATAACAGTATTTTCTAAGTCTTGAAAAGTTAAGATAAAATTTCAGACGCGGATAGAGCAATTGGAAAACTCACAGAATAAATAATGTTACAAAATATTAACTACTCGCTTGTTCCAAATTATAACATGTTTGGATATTTAATGTGGACTACTCCCTCCTTCTCAGTTTATAAGGCTTACGCGTATCACTAGGTTGGCAAATTGATGAACTTTGCATGGAGTATATATGATACAAAATATATCATTAGAAACTTCAAATGTTGTATTTTCTAATGGTATAATTTTTGTATTATTTAATTCATATAATATAGCTCATGCGGGCGACCTAGGTATACGCGTAAGCCTTATAAACTGAGAAGGAGGGAGTACATAAATGAACTAAAATTAGTGAATGTACGCACTAAAACGTGTATCTATATATGCGAATCAGAAAAAAAAAAGTTTGGAACAAAGGGAATACAAGTTTAGGAAATCTGGTTGAGTTCAATGGATATGAAGCATAGATGTACTAGCTGCTATTCCACTTCTTTTTTTGCGAATAGCTTGTATTCATTCTGTTTGTGCATATATTGTCCAAAAGAAGTAATGTTGTGTCGAAACTCATAAGAGTGTATGCCATATCGCGACGGTTTGGTAGGACGACGCAACATGAAAGCTTCTTCAAAAGGTTTTTCGTTGAGTTGTCAATTAGGAGGCGGTTTGGTCGTGGGCGAGCTCGGAGGAAACTTAATTTTCAAGCAGGGCGCTAGTTTTTGTGTGTTTCCAACCATTGAAATTACTAAATATATGGAACTAAATCACATCAGAGAAGCATAAGATTATCGTCGACACTTAATATATGTCCAAAGTACACATCAAGGTCAATAATTTACTTAGTACACACAAGTTCACCACATTATATACTTATAAAATCATCTAATTGAAGTTCAATGACACCACAACGCCTTCAACGCTCTAGAAGTTTCTATGTATATTTGTTAGTCATACACGTTTGATCTCTCTGTCAACATATTTAAGGATACACGACTGAACGCAAACCTATATATACACTATACAATCTAAGTGGCACAATTTAATTTATGAAGGCATGGATACTTTTTTACTTGAATCTCGGGATATTTATAGGGTGTAGTTTCTACTGAGCAAGTCCCGGAAACAAAACAAAACATGAATTTCATTGCAATATATGTTTTAGTTTGGTAGGTGCATTATAGTCATATATATTATGATTTTATTACAAATAATATTTTCTCTTAGTAACTAGAGGACTATTATGAAATTAGTCCTGCATGTATGTATATGTTGACTAGATGAGTGCTAATTACTACAAATGTTTAGTATAAACTAGCTAATTGTCCATGCGTTGCTACATATGACAATATATTCTTCACGAGTGAGCCTCCGTCACGCATGAATGGCTGTTACAAGCCACACCTCAATATGGATGGTATAAGGCACAACTAAATATTACTTATGAAAAAGTAATACTGCCACTAAAGACTGGTTAGTTAATAAAAAATATGGGCCACAATGATACTCAAGGCTATATATATTCAAATTAGAATTCCATAATAAATAGACACTGCATTTTTTGGAACAGTAATCATGTAATCAGACATCTGTTTTGCAAAAAGACAAAGAGAAAATCCCAAGAAATTAAAATTAATTTCCTAGATGGTGCGACACACATGCGCTCCCAAGATGCCAAGAAAGAACTTCACAAAAGACAGATAGTGATCCTACCAATACAGATTTTTGGCATCTCATTAAGAATTTATGTTTACCGATCATGTCATTAAGAATTCACAAAGCATAGCAGCATAACATAAACCAAAATTTTCTTTAGTTCAAAGTGTACTGAACACGAAATGTTTAGTATGAATGTTTAGAATAAATAAGTATATGTGCAAGTGTGTATGCAAGAATGACACAAAAACTTAAGAATATATGTAATATGTGTCACACATCGACACAAGTTGAAGAGTATAAGTGTTACGAAATAGGCAAGGGTTTTGATTTTCATTTTTTAAAGAAAAATCATCCGATGCTGAAACAAATTCAGTGAAATCCAATTATTTCAGTTATCAATTCATATAAACATGCAAAATTGTCATTGTGAATAGAGGGCCTATTCGCTCGACAAGCTCTGGACGCGTCCACCATGCAGCTTAAGATAGGAAGGTAGACCCTGTCAGCCTTCCCGTCTTCTGAAGTGGGGCTGCCAGTCAACCATGGGGGAGACGTGTCACTAGACTTCAATCTGACGAGTCGACTATCCACCCACTCGTCACATCCCGCCCGCCCCACCAATTCCCGCCTAATTCTCCCGCTATGAGATGATATATGTGCGTTGCATCAAGTCATGCTCAAATCCTGATGTCGCCAACAACATGCGACGCCGCCTAACCAACTCGTGGGCCACCACCACTCATGCCGCGCGCCAGCGTTTCCACCGTCGGACACAACTCCTCCGTCGTCTAACGACTAAAATGACAAGGAGGATGAGGAGATGGAGCAACAGGAGGAGGCGGAGCTTCTGCCGCCGCCGCCGTGGCCGAAGCAGGTTGCCATGTACCTGAAGGGGATCGTATGCAGAAAACAAAAACTTTCCTAACAACGATAACCGAAATAGCCAAGATCTATTACTATGCAGATATAAAGTAACGGAGGGAATCGATATACATACCCTTGTAGACCGAAAGCGTCGACGATCAAAAGATCTGTTTCGATGACGACGCATGATGAAGATGAAGCCGACGACGATGCTCGCGACAAGTGCCCCCAAGTGTTGCACCTTGTAGTGCTCGCATACATACGGTGCTTGACAACGAGTCCCAGATCTCCGATCCAGCCGAGATTGCGGAAGTAGATCTTCTGGACCGGAATTCCTGCAGCACGACGGCGTGCCGTAGCGAAGACACTTCTCACGAGCACAGCCCTAACTTGGGGCCGCGTAAGAGAGATAGAGAGAGAGAGAGAGAGAGAGAGAGAGAGAGGAGAGAGAGAGGAGGTGGCGCAGGAGGTGGGAGGGCTCTCCCAATTATCTGGAATTCATCCTATGAATAAATCCCTTCTATGCTTCTCTTTATATGGGGGAAACGGGCGTACCATGCCAATTAGCTAGGCAATGTGGGACTAAAGGGAGGGGTCCATCCATGGGGTGCCGCATGGGCCCCACATGGTGCGGCCGGGGCAGCCCATGCACCCCTTTTGGCCCTCCTTGGTGTGGCTAGCCCATATGGGCCTCTCCCTCCGGGAGAAGGCCCATTAGGTGGGCTGCCCAATTAAATCTGAATTTAATCATTGAGTAATTAATAAATTAATATATTAATTCATATAATTAACATATTATTTAATTCCCCGGTACTCCGGAACTTTTTCCGGATCATTCCCGTGACTCCGGAACTTCTTCTGGATACTGAGTTTGTCCGAGACATGATCATCGGTATCTCGATACCTTAGTTCTATCTCGTTACCGACAGACACTTGTTATCTCGTTCACATGATCACACATCCCGTGACCTAGTCACATGTTTGCAAACTTTGATGTGATCTCACCGAGTGGGCCCTAACTAGTATCTCTCCGACCTTCGGATGCATAAATCCCGCTCTTGATCATGCGTCTCAACCTATTTCTTTTGGATACCCGAGATGGACACCTTTATTGTCACCCTATATAAGGAGTGACGTTAGATGCAACCAAAGTACCTTCTAGAAATAGTAATTAAATATGATCTCACGGTCTAAGGATTAGGTTACTATGTTTCTAACTATCACGACGCTGAACATTGATCACGTCATGATACTTAAATTGGGTACGTCCATCACATCATTCTCCCAATGATATGACTCCATTGTCAACTGACATAAATGTCACATGATCGGGAAACCTCGATCATCTATCGCCCAATGGACTAGCTAAATAGAGGCTACTAGGGACCTAGTTGTTCACATACCACACGTGTATTAATGTTTTCGCTTAATACAGTTATTGCATGGTATAAAACTAATTATGAACATATATGAGATATGATAATAATACATTTATTATTTGTCTCTAGGGCATATCTCCTTCAGTACCACTCCTACGTCACTGCACGCCAGTAGGGGGAGGACCATGTCCTGAGGGAAGTACCCTCGAGGAGATGAACACCACCCTCGAGGAGCGCATGGAGATGCCGCGCGAGAGCGCATCGAGTGAGCAGGTTGATATTGTTACAAAGCACCTCCCAGTCTCCGCGCGAGAGCGCATCGAGTGAGCAGGTTGATATTGTTACAAAGCACCTCCCAGTCTCCCACACATCCATCATATGATCCGTGAAGATAATCTTCCACCATATCAGAGAGCTCAAGATGATGCCTGCTTGACATCAATCCAGGGCTAAACATTAAAATCAAGTCATTCCAAATCTTTTGTTCGGAATGTGCGAATGTATTAATTTTTAAATAAAACGTTCGACACAGGCGGTGCAGTATCCCATTGTGCTGGACATGCATCCGGCACCGCAAAGCATACACATTTTTTGAGGTGACAGACATATTTCCAAGGTACATTACAAGTATGAAATTCAGTCGCGGCAGGGTGGCCGCAGCATGCGAGTCTGCAAGAAGCCCTGGGGGTGGGGGACGACGGTCATGGGATTCTCGGCAAAGAAAAAAAAAACTAAAATACAACAGGGAGAAAACGCAATATGCATGCTGGGCCAGGTTGTTTCTACCGCGCCGTCCAAGCGAGGGGCCCGGAACGAAGAGATGCGTCGGCGGCTCTTGGACTGCAAGCAATTGGAGAACGAAGTGGGCCGCGAAGCGAGTGTCAACAAGTGAAGCGCCGCATCTTTCTTTCTTGCATCCGAAGAAGAACCCGCACGCCACACAGCGCTTCCTCCGGCCTCCGGCCTCCTCCCCCACCCCTTCGGCCCTTCCCGTTCCCCGCACCGGACGTTCCACGCCGGAGCCGAAAGCGGCGATGCCCCGCACGAGGGCGTCACCGAAAGCAGCAGCAGCCGCGGCCGCCGCAGAGAAGGATCCCTCCTACGACCGCCAGATCACCGTCTTCTCCCCCGCGGGCCGCCTCTTCCAAGTCGGTGAGTACCTACGCAACGCCTAGCGCCCTAGCCTTTCTCGAACCCCGAAATCGAACTCTCCACCTCCCCGAGGCCGCCGCACCTATGCTTACCTCGTCACCATCCTGTGTGTGGTGGGTGCTGTTGTCGCAGAGTACGCGCTCAACTCCGTGAAGCTGGCGGGGATCACCTCCGTCGCGGTGCGCGGCGCCGACTCCGTCTGCGTCATCACTCAGCGGTCCAAGGCGCCGGTGGTGAGTGCGCGCGATAGCCCGTACTGGTGATCGATCAGGCGCAATCGGTAAACGTTTCGTGTTTTGGGGAGTAATCGGCGGTGCCGTTCGTGCCCTGTTGCATTTCAGGACCCGTTGCTGGACACAACGGACCCCGCACTCTCGCACCTGTTCCAGATCACCGAGCGGCTGGGTATGGTCGCCACAGGGATGGCAGGTGCTGATTCTCTCTACATTTGCGCTATCTGTCTGTACAAATGCCATGTGTAATTTGCAGTGCGTGCAAATTGATCTCACTGGTAGTTAACTCGCAGCAGCATATAGGACTTCTACCTGTTGTGTGGAGACTTTTGTTCATTGCTGGAACACCTTATGTTGACATTTCTAGGATGTGTGACACGCAACACTTTAACTTTTAAGTTGAATCACTTCAGATGTTGGGTACTATCATGGATGCATGATCCATCTGGTAGTCTGAAACCTTGGCTATACAGTTGACATAGTTATATCACCCTGATTCTTAATTAGAGAGATATTATATTATATATTAATGTGCTTCTAGTTACCAAAAATGTCACTGTCTGGTTGCACCGATTTGCACCAGTTTTGTGCTGTACTGGCCCATAGTCGATGCGTGATTTGTGCTCTTTATTGTGTGTTTTGGACTTGCTTAGTTCCACTTCATGCCATGGTTTACCATTGTAACTTCTCTGATGACTTCAGAAACTAGCAGCTATCTTGGTGGGTTGGTCCTTACTAAACGATCTATATGGCTTAAGTACAAAATGACATGACCAAAGCATTTGTCTTACGCAGAATTGGCGGGACATGACCCTATGATAGCATTTTATCTGTCTGCTTGTTCTAGATATTAACAGGCTTTTCCTTTACTCAGCTGATGGAAGATCATTAGCTCATCAGGCAAGGAACGCAGCAGCAGAGTTCGGTAAGAAGTGGGGATATGAAATTCCTCCTAGGATGTTGGCCCAATGGTAAGATTTACCCTTAATTAAGTATATGACGCAGCGAGAACAAAAACATGTATCTACTTGAGAACCTTTAAAATGACTTTACCAGCACGCATTCAGCATTCATATTAGAGGTATGAGAATAAATGATGAGCATATTCTCCCAAATTACTGCTTGTATTTTTGTATCAGGGCTGACTTTCTTTTTCTAAGCTGTATGTACAGATTACTTCTTTCAATAGCTTAGCATAATTTATTGATTGCAAGGGATTTTTTGTATTAAGCAATTGGGTATTTTTGTTTGTCTGTAGGCTCGCAGATACAGCACAAGTCCGCACCCAGCATGCTAATATGAGACCCTATAGAGTTGGTTAGTTGTACTACTCCTGTCTGGCATTGCGCATTGGAGTGTGGTGAAACTTCCAAGCAATTTTTGCTTCCCTTATGTTCTAGAGGTCTTATTGGTTGATCCGATCCTCTTAATTTCCTTCACAGTTGCTACGGTCGTAGGAATTGATGAAGAGAATGGAACCCAGAGCTCTTTACATGTGATCCTGCTGGTCAAGTCATTGGCCACAAGGTATTCGAGGATTTTTTTGCTTGTCACTAACGTGTGTTCATCATGATGCAAGCCAGCCGCCTTTATTTGGAAGACTATTTTGAAGCAGTATTGTAGAAGGCTATGAAATTGGCAGTGAAATAACATGCATAAATTAGGAGCACGTGTTTATTGTATAAATAAAATCTGTGATGTCCTCGCTTCAGGCAACAAGTGCAGGTCTCAAGGACTCGGAAGCTATCAAGTTTCTTGAGGAGAAAATGCTGGATCATTCTTTATCATTTGAGTCAACCGTTGAGGTGAGCGTAAGTGTGTAATGCGTTAACAATGTGTAGGAGCAAACATAATTAGCATATGCAGAACCTCCTACAAGGGCAACCCATATAGAAATGGATGTAACCTTCAATTTTTGTATACCTATTGTCTTTTTAGAAAAGCTGGAATGGGTTCATTCGATCTGTTATTAATAGCTTAAGGAATTTTTAATAACAATATATCTATTTACTAATGAAGAAGCCAGGAGGCCGTCAATTATTTCATAGTTTGTACTTTGTGATTTCCAAGGAGTTCATGTTGTCAAGTATTGATAGTTTTATAGGATATTACTATGTCAGAATCGAACGTCAGGACATTAGTTCATCATTTGTTTTTTGAACGCCCACTTGTGAAGTTTTGGCTTACATGATGAAATGTTGTTTGCATTCTCGTATTTGCTTGCATATTTATCTGTGCGCGAGCATCTTGAACTCATGATCGTGTCTACGAGTCTCAGCTTGGTCCCGCACTTCCAAAATAGCAGGGCTTGCTTATTTGTCGTCTCATGGTTCTCCTTTTTCGAGGAAACGCAAAGGATTCTTTGCGTTTCATTTCATTGAAAAGATAGAGTTTGTTTTACAGCCTCCTAAGAGGGTTAGAGGTGTCTGAAGCAAAATACATTGATATTTGTTTTCCTCTATTTGTTTCCAGATGGCAGTATCTGCAATGCGACACGTCCTGGCGGATAACAGGGAAGGCCATCACATTGAGGTACTGTTTTTATCTTCTCCCTGACGCGGATATGCTGCACACCTTCATGCTTGCTGAGCAATGCAAGTGAAATTGATGTCTCAGGTGGGAGTTGTCAGGAAGGAGTATCCAGCGTTCAGAACTGTGTCGAAGCATCTCCACAAATATCCACATGGAGGGCAGGTTATCGTGGACCAAGGAGGACGGTGATATGTGCATGTCCGAAAGAGATTTGCTAGTGCCGTAATCTGTGACGTTTCGTGTGGGATGTCATTTCGATCTGTGACGTTTCGTTGTGCGATGTCATTTCAATCAGACGATCACGAAATAACATGCTCATCCGTAGGTCATGTAATCTCTTACATATCTCACTGAATTCTGAAACCACAAGTGATGTTATCTGATTGCCTACGGCGGTGCCGTGCATGATAAACTGACAAGCTGAAGCTTTAATGTCTATGAGATGGACAGATGGCCCTGGTCTTTATTTTTCCGATGGGAATGTATGATAGCCGCTAACCGCAAATGTCTACGATGAAGCTGCTTCCTGCACCGGTGGGATTTTCGCCAGAGACAACTTGCCTACAAAGTTCGTCGAGAGGCTACCAAAGAACAGGTTCCCGTCGAACTCCGTCACCGAAGTGATGAAGTTGATCACCTTCCCTTCGGAGTCGTCGAGCACTCGGATGATCTCGCCCTCCTCCGATACGTGAGCCACCATTGCTCCCTTCGCCGTGGCCTTGATCCGGCCGAGGAGCACCGGGAACGACGCGACGATCCTCTTTGTCAAGGTCCAGCGGGTGACCAGGTCTAGCCATGGCGACCTCAGCTGCATTTTTGAGCACCAAAAGAGTTATGAGACGTTTGCTTTTCATCAGATAAACTGCTGGTATACCTCGAACGGGGAGCTGACGTGTAACCTGGATAAGGGCGATCCAGAAGGAGCCGTCTGGCGCTACACGGATGTTATCCGGAGACCCCGGAAGGTCGCCGACGAAGGTCTCCGCCTGCCCAGTCTTGTCCCCTTTCAGCCACAGCTTCAAGCATCTGTACCTGCACCTCACAAAATTCCAAGGTCACTTGATGGAGCTGGTCCTGCAAGCCTTAGCCTGCAAAACTTGCCGGAGGAGCGGCATCTCAGTGAACTGAGTAGTATATACCCTGCTGACTCGCACACGATGACGAAGGCCTCGTCCCGGGACAAGGCGACGCCATTGGCGAAGGCGAGGTTGTCGAGCGCGACGGACGCCTTGCCGGTGCGCGGGTCGTACTTGAGGAGGCGGCCGGTGGGGCGGGACTCGAGGTAGGCGAGGAACCACTGTTCGAAGCCGAACCTGCTGGTGCTGGCGTCGCTGAAGTAGACCGTGCCGTCGGATGCCTCGATGGCGGCGTCGGCGAACCTGACCATGTGGGGCAGAAGGGAGGAAAACAATCAGTACGTACATGCTGAGGGGAGTGTTGATTTTCTCCATGATCGAAGACGAACCGAACCTGATCGTGGCGCCGTCGACCGTCGAGGCGAGAATGATCACGCGATCCTCCTCAACTCTCAGTAAACCCTGCCAAACATTCACGCCAATCAGTGGAGAGAAATTGTGGAACAGCTTGAGTGATTGTTCGCATGATTCTTGTCACGCGGTGCATGCAACAGCCGGCCGGCCGATCCTGCTGTACAAATATGTAATACCTTGTCGGCGTCGCAGACGAGCATGCTGCCGTCGACGGAGGGCGTGATCCCGAGCAGGCCCGTGCCGCCGACGAACCGCCAGTGCTCCCACGACCCGTTGGGGTGCATCCTCTGCAGCCACCCGTCCCTCGTCGCTGTGTACAGCGTCCCTCCGGCAGCCGCATCCACGTACACGTCTTCCGGCTGGTTCACCTGCCCTTCCCCAAGCTTCTCAAGCCCCTGGATAGCGTATATCCATGATCCATCAGTACTACTGCGTGGATGGAAAAAAAGGGCGGCGTGGCAAAAGAAGAACTGACCTGGAGGAGGTTATTGGGCGTGTGGCGCGCGGCGGGGAGTGGCGGCGACGGGACTGGCTCGATGGGGCAGTTGAGCGCGACGTGGACCGCCAGCGACACGACCACCGCCACCGCCACCGCCGCCGTGCCGAGCAGACCACCGGCCGGCGCCATGAGTCACCGCCCCACGTCGATAGATCGGCGCGAGATACACCACTGATTAGCGAGGTTGTGGAGTCGAATGACACTGGCTGGCAGCACTGGACGAGGCTGGCTGGTCTAGCACGTGCTTTCTTTTAAGTTTACTTGACGTCTGCCGATGGAGCTCTAGCCTCTGGATTGCATTTGAGACGTGAGATGGTTCACTTTCTCTTTCAGCTGGTTACGCCGGCGACGAAGGCGTGGTCCAGGCAGAGCCGCATCTGCTTGGCATACATGTCATATCACGAACTCTCCACACAACGACATACTCCAGTCTGAACGGTCAGCCGGCCTGTGCGATGTGTACCTCTACTGCTAGCATGGGCGTCGCAGTTATGGTGCACATCGACTCGCCACTCGCTAGCACGGATGTGCTGGACGATAAGCTGGAGAGTGTGGAAGGGTCCACAAGTCAGTGAGAAGTGGGGTAAGAGCATCTCTATCGGATATCGGATAAGTCCCTTGTCCGGAAAATAACCGCCGCTTATGGTTTTTAGCCCGAAAAAACGACAAGTTCAAATCCCGAAAAAACGCCCGATCCGGGAAGCAGGATATTTGACCCCCGTGCGAGTCGATTTTCATGTGAACCAAAAAGCCAAGCGAGATTAACAGGGAAATAAGTTTTAGAATTGACAACAGCTAGTACATTGTGCAAATTAAATTAAGAGAGGAACATGTTCTTAGATCAAGAGGTTCGGAAATGGGAAGAAGGACAAGAAAGTTCAAAGGAAGCATAGTAGTAATGAGCTTGTGTGTTTTCAAGTGGTTGCTATGTTTGTATGTACCCTCAACTGTGTGTAATGTTTATATGTAGAAGAGTGTGTAATGTTTTTGTTTCAAAAAAAGAGTGTGTAATGTTTCATGTTTATGTCAGAATAGGAGGGTTGCAAATCCTCTGTACAATCAATGGTGTATCTGAAAATGTATTTAATTTGACTGTCTGAGAATGTCTGAAAATGACCCTTTAGGGTCGTCGAGAACCCTAATTGAGTGTCTGAAAATGACCCTTTAGGGTTGTCGAGAATCCTACCCTAATTGACTGTCTGAGAACGTCTGAAAATGACCCTTCAGGGTTGCGAGAGAACCCTCGGGGGTCTCGACAACCCAAATTGAGTGTCTGAGAATGTCTAAGAACGACCCTTTAGGTTGAGTTTTTGAGTGTCTGAAAATGACTCTTTAGGGTTGTCGAGATCAACTCTAGTTAATTGTTCGAGAATGTCTGAAAAAGACCCTTTAGGGTTGTCGAGAACACTCGGGGGGGGGGGGGGGGGGGGGCTTCTCGATAACCCTAATTGTGTTCTGAGAATGTCTGAAAATGACCCTTTAGGGTTGTCGAGAACCCTCGGGGTGTCTCGATAATAATAATTGATTGTCTGAGAATGTATCAAAATAGCCCTTTAGGGTTGCGAGAGCCCTCGGGGGTATCGACAATCCTAATTAGTTGTCTAAGTACATATGAAAATGACCCTTTAGGGTTATTGGTCTGAGAATGTCTCAAAATGCTAGAATTTATTCAAACAAAATTGGTATTGTTTATAATATCATGCTAAAATTCTAAATAATTCTACCAATATTGGGATTCCTTCTAAAATCATGGAAAATGGTAGAAATAATTCGAACAAAATCATGGAAAATGCTAGAATAATTTGAAGTACATTGTACAGAACATAGTTTTAAACAAACATCAACAAGCAGTCTTACAACACATTATCTTACACATTCATGAACCACATTGTCTCAAACAGTAGTTACATAATTTCAAATAGTAGTGTCATAATTTGAAACAACACACATTCAGGCTCTCACTTGTGGCTACTATGCTTCACTACATTCAGATAGCCTTGCATCATGTTTGTAAATTTAGGCACTCTTTTGCCTAACGAAGTAGTATCAGATGTTGAAGCAGTAGTGCTCCTTGGAGCAGAGAAGGGTCTTGGGTCCTGGAGCAGTAGCTGCTGGTGGTCTTGTAGGTGCTATTGTAGTAGTACTTGTAGTAGAAGTTGCATGTACTGTTGGTGCTCTTGGAGGTGCAATATGAGTGGCAGAAGCTGGTGCTCTTGGAGGGTGTTGTACTAGTAGTGCCAGAAGTATCTAAAGAACTTAATAAAACTGTAATTTAGTTTAGTTTATCCAAGAACCTTGTGATTGGCTTTCCTTATATGCAGCCCTACACTCAGTGGAGCTTAACAGGTAGTGTACCTATGCCCTACCTGCTTGTAGTTGCTGCGCCATCCTTTAAGTATCTCTAGGTGCTGGTACCTCAAATTGGCCTTTCCTTCTCGCAGTCTGCTTTCTTCAAGGCCTATCTCTGAACGGTGGTGGATGTCATGTGTGTCTGTATTCGGTCATCAGGCCCATGTACAGGGTACATTGTGTTTTTGAAAGTTTCTTTGTACATTGTTTTTTTTTAAACATGTACATAATCCTTTGTATGTTGTTGCATCTTCATGATTACAGCTATTGCATGAGTGCATGGAATACCTGTCACACCCCATTTTCTACACCCACGGGTATTTTTTCTCAGATCAACTGCAACTACTCTGCCACTACGACTAGTAACTTGGCAAAGAACTATCTCACTGTTCTCGACAGTGCAATCTCCGGATCACTTGTTTGTCTCTTCCAATTTCTCGGTGTAGAAAGGTGTACTCTCCCATCTTGTTGTTTCTACTTGACCCCGGTTCCACTGTTTCTCAGATCAAAACCATTTTTTGGTATATGAGTAGCTTGTTGCATCCATATAGTTTTTGAGCTCTGGCCTCTAAATCCTGCTCTCTGAAAATTGGCATATATATGCCTTAGACATAATCTTTGTGGAGAATTTAGGAACACCTTAGAAATTGCTTTCAGCAGTCCCTGCACATGGTTTTTAAACCATAACAAGATAGCATTGAATATTACAATATTATGCAGTACATGGATATGATAGTGTAATTAATAAAAAAAGTAATGCAAATAGAGTACATATACTAACCTTTTGCATGTCTGGTATGATAGTATAATTTCTATATTTCCCTGAGTTAAATACCAAAACTAGCTAGGAGTTTTCGTTCTGATCAACAACACCAAAAGCAATGGGAAAAATATTGTTGTTCCTCCGCCTACCAGCTGCAGCAAGCATTTGCTCTCCACTGCTCAGTTTGATGAAACAACCATCTAACCCTACAATGGATACCATGAATTAATTATATGGCAGTGGTAATAATATTTCTTTGACAGCGAAACAATGCAATAATTATTTGTAAGACAGTGGTAATAATATTTTCTCTATAAATGGCCTACATTCATTAACAAAACCCTCCATTGAAATATTTAGACCGATGAATAACCCATGGAATCTGGAATTTGGGCTGGGATACTCAACCATCTCCTTATTTGTCACTATGCACCTGCTGCCTAGATTTGTATCAAGAATAGCCTGCAAATAGTCTCTCAGTCTGGTGTAATGTGCCTTCGAATCACCGATGACAACATCAAAGCCTTCTTCCTAATTAGTTGCCTTCGAATCACTAACCCTGTAAGTTTTTCTTCTTGGCATCCAACTTTACATTCTCAATCAGTGTGTCAACACAAGTAGTGGGATTTGTTCTAACTTCCTTCATAGACTACTTAGCAGTTAACCAGTCAATGGTAACTCTTGTATTCTCTCCAAGAGATTGACAAGTGTTCCTATTTCAAAATTTCCTGATGCAGAATGATTTCTCATGTGCAATCTTGGAAGTTGTGATGTAGAATGGACAACCTTTGGTCCTTCCTTCATCAACGCAATTAGCAATGATCCTTCCACTCTATTTATATGTGATATGCATAATATTTCATCTGAGCAACGTGGAAATTTTTGAGAGCTACTCTGAATTCAATCACATCTCCAAAGCACAGCTTCAAACAAAATTGTTCATGGGCGTCCTTCCTATTGGGATCATACCACAATTCTTCTGCATCATCTTCTCTAATTTCCTCTTCCTTCCACTTCTAAGTTGCAGCGTTTTCAATTGACCATCATCCTCACTACCACCCAAATCAGTAAGGCTCCTCTCCTCGTCACTTGAGGGTACAAAGTCACACATCAGTTCTTCCTCGGACTGATTTACTAATTGGCCCTTGCCTCAATGGTTTGTTTTTCTCTGCAAAACAATCAGGTTAAAAAACTTCCTCACAATCAGATTTATTTTCTTCTTCTTCAGCTTCAAAGATCTCTTCCACATTTGTATCTCCTTCATAGTGCAGGAATTTGTTCTCCCTTTGCTTTTTCTGCGCACTAAGCTTCTCCATTATTTCCACAACTTCTAGATCTGGTTCTCTTTCTTTTTTCTGCCTTTTTATTTTACAATTAATTCAAGTTCATCTTGTACCATTCTGTTGTGATCTTCAGGTCTGTATTCACCTTCATCATAAATAACTCATCCTCATCAGAACGTCAACATGATTTTTTTTTGACATTTGTCATTCTGGATATTGCAGTTCTGTTGTGTGCCAACATAGAGCACATCTGAGAAATCCATAGCCACTGGAAAAAGCTCTTCATCATCTGAGATGTAGTTGATACCATCTTTGTCAACTGCTGATGCAACGCCCTTCTCCTTCATCAATGTATAATTCTATAGACCATGTTGCATTCTTTTTCACACAGTTATATTGAGAATCTTCTGTTTTTCCTACAGGGCTAGCATCTACTCTACCTTTGCCATGCTGACAACATCCTCCATGCCATTATGTCCTTTCCCCTTTTTTAACATATTACATGTTGTTTCTAGTCCCATACCCACGCCCTTCTATCAGCGCTAACAGATTCAACATTGTTATGTCAAATTTGGAAAGAGTTTTTTCCAAATTATCTTGAGACCAGGAAAATTAAACCCGATCTCCCAAATGTCATCATCAAGGCTAAAAAGAAAATACAATGCACATTGCTTAGATCCAAATCATGCAGTACCTATATCATAACTAAATAATTATAATTACATACAACTAACTAAATCTGTAACATTATAGATAAATCATTACAACCAAATACAACTAACTAAATCCTTAGTATTATAGCTAAATACAGTAAAGATCTGAAGAACTAAAAGAAAATATTGACTTACTCCACCAGCCCGAAGGAGGATGCCCACCGGTGGCTGCTCTTCGCCGGTGAGACGAGCACCGCCTTGGTGAGAGCTGTCGCCGCCTTCCACCGTCGAAGCCAGAATGGTCACCCGATCCTCCTCAACTCTCAGTAAACCCTGCCAAAAATTCACGCCAATTGAAGGAGAAATTTTGGAAACATCATAAACGATTGTTCTGTCACGCGTCGCACAATATGTATATGTCTACCTTGTCGGCGTCGCATACGAGCATGCTGCCGTCGGCGGACGGTGCGATCCCGAGCAGGCCCATGCCTCCGACGAACCGCCAGTGCTCCCACGATCCGTTGGGGTGCATCCTCTGCAGCCAGCCGTCCTTCGTCGCCGTGTACAACGTCCCTCCGGCAGCCGCGTCCACGTACACGTCTTCCGGTTGGCTCAACCGCCCTTCCCCAAGCTTCTCAAGCCCCTGTATAGTGAATATCCTTCAGTACGGGAGGTGAGACGGCAAGGGCTGCGCACGAGATTACTCTAGTAGTACTAGTACACGGATGGAAATAATGGGCGGCATGGCGAAAGAAGAACTGGTCGACCTGGAGGAGGTTATTGGGCTTGTAGCCCGCGGCGGGCGGTGGCGGCGACGGGACCGGCTGGATGGGGCAGTTGATCGCGACGTGGACCGCCAGCGACACGACCACCGCTACCGCCGCCGTGGCGAGCAGACCACCCGCCGGCGCCATGAGTCACCGCCCGACGCCGATCGATCGGCGACAAGATAGTCCACTGAACAACTGGAGGCTGAACTGACTAGCGAGGTTGTGGAGTCGAGTGTTACTGGCTGGCAGCACTGGACGAGGCTGGCTGATGGCTGGACTACCACGGTTCTTTTAAGTTTACTTCACGTCTGTCGATGGAGCTCTGGCCTCTGGGTTGCATTTGAGACGTGAGATTGTCCACTTTCAGCTGGTTACGCTGGCGACGAAGGCATGGTCCAGCCAGTGCCGCGTCTGCTTGGCATACATGTCATGTCATGTCACGATCTCTCCACACACCGTCGTGTACTGAACGGTCAGCCGAGAACCAACCTGAGCTCATCATAGTTTAAACTCCAGATTTGACACTAGCGTTTTTCATAAAAGATGATTTATTTTTCAGTAGTAGGAGAGGCTACGTTCTCGTCGATAGTGAGTCAGATGTGCGTGTGTGTTCATAGGGGTGAATGTATTGCGCGTGAACGTGTACCTCTGCTGCTAGCATGAGCGTCGCATTATGGCGGCTTTGCTCACACCCTCATACCTCATGCACTAATGATGGACATCGAGTAGTCAGGGACGTGCTGGACGATAAGGTGGAGACTTGAGGAATTCGACCGTCTCGTGAACATTTTTTTTTTGAACCAATGAACATTTTGTTTGTACTCATGAACCTACTTTTTTCGAAACCGTAACATTTTTCTAACGTCTTGCAAAAAACAAATTGGATACGGGAACATGTTTCTTAAACAATATTTTTGAACCCATGAACATTTCAAAAAAATAAACACCGTTTTCAGATACATGAACATTTTTCAAATGAAGAATTTCGACTCCCGGAAGTAAATCATATGATTTTTTTAACTCCGTGAACATTTTATCAAAACATCATGACCATTTTTTGAATCGGTGAACTCTTTTTAATCCGACAAAAAGTATTCTTTAACTCCGTGAAAATTTATTTAAACGCCATGAACATTCTTTGATCCCCTTACTATTTTTTCTGAATCTTGCGAATATTTTCTTCGAACGTCACGAATATATTTTTAACCATGAACAACTTGTCAAACCATTAAAAAATACCACAAAGTAAAAAAAAACATATTATACTGTCACACAAAAACACAAAGTAAACTAAAATAAAAAAATAGAATAAAGAAAAAACACAAATAGAGAAAAATAAAAAAATAGAAGGAACGTCGAACAGGGCTGGCCCATATGCCATATGTGGGGTGTTAACGCTCCTTACGCGGCAAAAAGGACTTTGCAGGCCGAATAAGTCTTGTGTTAGTACAGCGTCAAACGGGCCAAGCCTAACATAGTTTGTTGATTTGCCTAGGTAGTGTCGTGGGGGCCGCCTATTTGCCGCGTTTAGCGGCGCCGAACTGAGCACCGCACACAGCGCACCTGCAGCCAGTGTGTCGAATACTCACATCGAGTCTTCTAAAAAAAAAGATACACGCATGGATCCGATCCCCAGTTCTCCGGCACACCTGTTCGTGGTCGGCGCACCGCCCAAGACGCCGCCCGAGCTGCCGCAAGGACGGCCGCGCGTCCCCAGGTCATTCTCAGAGTACACTCCAAGCTTAAAATAAAAGTCTTTTCCCACGCAGCTCGGCCGGTTCCGTTTACAGCATTCTTTATATATATATATGCGGGAAAAACATGATAGGATTAGTTTTTCGAACGGAGGATCCAAGTCAACGGGCGCGCGCGGTGTGTGAACAACGGAGGTCGCCGTGCGTGCGTCCGGCTTCTTCCTTCCTTGCAAGTAACCGCTGGCGTGTGCATGCTCGATTTGCAGCTAGCTAGCGGGCCAGTTGTAACAAGCAAAAGACAACGGGAAGCATCACTGTCGCTGATCATTTCTCACACATATTTCGGGTTTAATTATTACTTTTAAGAAATACTACGCTACATGCATGCTCCACGAGAATTGCTAATGTCCATTTCAGCAAGCAGTGAGCCAGAGCAAGGCGCGTGGTGTGGATCGACGTTGACTAGCTGGCGAGCTAGCTACTTCCATCACATTTCCCGTTTAGTTTTGCACGGCACAAACATATGTATGCAGCATATTATTCGGATTAAGATTCAATTGTAACCGCCCAATGAGGCTACACTATGCACGTTGGAAGCTCAATTAATTAACAGGAACTTGTGGATAACCAAGCCCGAGGTTACCTCACGCCGGAGCTCCGTTTTGAGGGTCGTTTCCGACTTTTCCTCCGCCGCCTCGCCGGCGCGCTCCTAGCTTCTCTCCGGCGGCGCTGCTGCTAGGCATGGGCGTGGATGCGTTGCCTGGCTTGTACATAGTAGTTATAGGTTTAGTTTTAGCCTCTTTGCTACGTCTGCCTCTATGGCGTATGAGAGTAGGTCGACGGATCTTGGCGGCCAGATCCGCCGCACCGTGGTCTTCTTCTTCCTAGCTGCAGTTCGCCGGTGGCAGGCGGTGCTGCAAGCGACGTCGACGAAGGCACGCATCTCTCCTAATAAGGTACGCACAGGAAGCATCGAGCTGGGGCTTTCCGGCCAGCCCTGGACTTGGGTTCTTCTTCATCTTCTTGATGTGGTGCTCCGGAGGTCGGAGTGCACGGTGAAGAGAAGATCTTCCAGCTTTCATTAGGCCGAATCCCTAGTTTTCTGCTGCATCTTCTTCGATCTGTCTCCTCTGGCTAGTGGCAAGAGTCCAGAGTTTGATGACGGATTGATGCGTCTTGTTTGTCGGCGGGAAGCTAGGTTTGTTGGATTTTCTGGAGCGGAAGCACTTGTCTTTCTATGCCGCAGTGGTTGCGGGAAGAAGGATCGACGATTTGGCTCTGGATTTCCACGAGGAGATCTGACTGCGATCTACAGAGTTCATCAACGGCGGCGAGCTTCCGCTGCTGTTATTCCTGGCACAAGGAGCCACTCCGTGCTGTGGTGATTTCTACGCCATGGCGTCTTCAACCTCCAGGCCAGAGTGCCATTGCGGAGGCCCTTCTTCAGCTCCGCTGCGGCATCCAACGTCGCACCGTCTCCAAGTGGTCTCGTCCCCGGCGATGGCGCGGACGGCCGCTGTGTCGAGTTGCTCGATTCCGGTGGTGAAGGATCTGATTGCATTCCTTTTTCTTTAGGCAAGGTCCTTTTGTAAAGTCCAGGGACTTGGTTATAATTTTCTTTTACTTTGAGGTCCTTGATGTAATTTGTAACTCCACCGAGTAATGCAGTCTGGACCCTTCGGGGTCCTTCTCCTTGTTCAAAAAAAAAAAATTAACAGGAACTTGCGCAATTAATGTAACACAACATGCTAGGGACCTGGTGGAACATCTGGAAGGCGCATCTCGCTTTGGCCAACATTGCGCATGCATCTTTCCAGTAGTTTTTTCATCCGGAAATAATCTTGGCGGGAGAACCTCACGAGACTCTCCGTTTGTAAGCTTAATTTGGTTACCCTCTTCTTCTAATTGAAAGGCGGAGATTTTTCCGTTTACTCGAAAAGAGTGCCGTATATTGATCATGTACAACGACGTGATTATAGTTTACTCCTTTTAATTTACACTTGCACGAGATGGCGAAACACTTCCCGTGATTCGCTGGAACAAGCAAGCGACGCCCGATAAAGGCCAAGCCCAGACGACGCGAGTAATTCTCAATAATTCACTCCCGCCTCCGCCCTATAAAGGCCAAGCCCAGACGACGAGCCCACGCCCCACGCCCACGGAGCTAGCTTTCACAGTTCTTCTTCTCGTCGCAGCAGCAGCAGGAGCCACCGGCCGGGGCGGAGGAGCCGCCAGCGCCTCGCCGGAGAGTTCGGTTGAGGTGGTAGTAGAGGCTATGGACACGGGGACAGAAGCGCGGGAGGAGGAACAAGAGGTGGCGTGCGAGTGCTGCGGGTTCACGGAGGAGTGCACGGCGCCGTACATCGCCGGGGTGCGCGCGCGGTACGGGGGCCGGTGGATCTGCGGCCTCTGCGGGGACGCCGTCGACGAGGAGATGGGCAGGGCCTCTGCCTCGCCGCCCCTCTCGCCCGCCGAGGCGCTCGACCGCCACGCCCGCGTCTGCGGCCAGGGCCCGCCGTCGCCGTCGCCCGGCGACGAGCTCATCGCAGCGCTGCGCCTCCTCCTGCGCCGCAGGCTGGGCTCGCCGACGTCGCCGCCGAGGATGGTTCGCTCCACGCCCAGCAGCCCCAGGCGCGACGCCGGCGGCGTCTCCGCCGCTTCTGCCGTGGTCACCGGGCCCGGGGCCGGCGCCGGGTCGCTCGCGCGCACGGAGAGCTGCTTCGCCGCGCTCGTGGAGTAAAAGAGGCAAAACGAGGCCCAGGAAAGCGTAAGACGAAAAAAAAAATGGTGGTCACTTCTAGTTCCATTTCGCAATTTTCCTCGTATCCTTTGTAAATGCCATGTAATCTCGTTTCTAGCTTAATTAGAATGCAGTAGTGGTAAGAGGGAAATAATAAAACTTTGTACAGAGTATGATAGAAAACACTTCAACACTGGAAGTAATTCCATGTTCTGCCGAGTAGTGTTCAGTTTTATCATCCTAGCCGTTTATGTTGTTTTCCCTTTTATTATCTTGGCTCTCTGCTTGTGGTTAAGTTCACCTGTTGTATCAAACAGCCTCTCCACCAGATGAGTATGCATAACAATGCACCTCTTCTCTCATTAAGTTAAGCAAAAAAGAAGGAACTTCTGCTGAAGCATCTCATCTCAATGAGAACTTTTACCGAATATCACAAAACCACAAAGAAATGGATTCCTGTCTGGCGATGAAATGGATTCTGAGCTAATATCGCTTTCTGGTGCCCGGACAAACCACTTCTGGTTGGCTAGCGACAAAACCACAAAAAAATGGTGTGTGTGCGTGTGGTGTGCGTGCCTGTATCAGTGGCGGAGCTGCTCACAGTTTGTGATGTCGCTTGACATCACAGGTTTTCCAAATGCTACTTTAATTTTTCAAAATTTATGCATCAGCCTCTAGAAGTATAAAGCAACACACTGCATTGACATCACTGGTCCTGGAGTCTAGCTCCGCCATTGGCATGTATGTCCGATCAGATACTACAACTTGTATTCTCAGGAGAGGACTATTAAAAAAAAAATCACGGTAGGGAACAAGCAAGCCAACCGATTTTTTCTCCAACTGCGACACTGTATTTATTAGTGTTTTTACAGCTCATGGCACACGTGCACTAGCTCAAGACAGAGCCTCGCAATCGATCCAGAGCCATCTCGATCCTTCCCTTAATAACATCGTAATTAGCGGCTAATCGGTCAAGCATAACCACGGCTGTTACTATAACACGCTAACTGCAGATGGATACACCTAATCAGGACTTGTTACATCTAATCTCGGCTCCTAGATGTTGTAGTGTCGGGGGGCTGCCCCCGGGTAGGGCAAAGATGTGGTGTTAAGTGTTGCAAAGAGCTAGCCGGATCAACATATAGCCGGGTCACTTGGGCCGGATCTCTCGTGAGAGTCGGTTAGCACTTGATCAAGCTAAAGTGCGAGAAGATGCCAGAGAGGATCCGGTAAAGCTTAACCGAATCAGAGGAAGGAAACCGGTTAAGTTAGCCGGGTTGGTCAGGAAGGACCCGGATAAGGTAATCCGGATATTGCACAAGGGCCAAGTAATGTCAGAAAGGTTCACGGGTGTCTCCTGCCAGAGGCTGAGAAGACAGCCGGGTCAAGTCGCAGGTTTTCCGGGTCGCAAGGCCCTAGGCGCTGACTTGGCCAATTCGGGAAAGAGGATACGACCGAGACCCGGGGGGCTACGGCTGCCATTGCCCAAAGTGGCAAGATAGGCCTGCTAGGGACTTGACGGCCAGGTCAGGTCACGGGATTCCTGGGAGCGCAGCAACCTAGGAGCTGACCCGGCCAATTCGGGAAAGAGGATATGACCGAGACCCGGTGGGCTACACCTGCCATTGCCCAAAGTGGCAAGATAGGCCTGCTAGGGCCTGACAGTCCGGCCGTTGGGTTGACAGGGGGCAGAGGCTTGTCCTGTTCCTCTTGTCCATGCCATTATCACTTCCAGCCAGGGGCAAAATGGTAATTCGGTTAGTGTATAAGTAAGCTACCAAATCCTCCAGTAGGGACGAGAGAGGAGAGAACGGCAAAAGAGAAAGGCATTATCCCCCCAAGCTCCATCTTCTTCTAGAGCTCCCACCATTGTTCTTCATACAGCTCAAGGAGCACTCTGTACTTGTAACCACTTGAGATATAAAGAGAGTAGGCTAGTGCTGCAGTAGGGGTGTTACCTCCACAAGAGGGCCCCGAAGCAGGGTACATCGTGGTGTTCTTTGCTTCTTCTTGGTTCTGCTTGTTCTTGTTTGTTCTTGCGAGTTCTTGGTTGTTCTCCATGCGTGCTTCGTGAGCGCGCAAACCCTCCCCGGATCCCCCAACGTCCTAGCGAGCCCACAACTTAAGCCATCCTATGGCATCTGCCGTGACACCACCACGACAGTTGGCGCCCACCGTGGGGCAGCAGTGGCGTTGGCTGGGGTTTCCTTCCGGACGGGCACCGTCGCTGGCTCCGGCGAGCGGGTCCTCTCTGGGCTCGTTTGCAAGATCGGCGAGTTCAACTTCATCAGCGACAACGCGGGGTGCTTCGCCAACAAGCCCTTCCCCGCAGACGGTTTCCTCATGACGCTCGGCAGCTTCGTCACCTACGTCGCCACCGAGCCTGTCCGCGAGTACCCGGCGCAGGTGCTCGTGGCTGAGGATCCTCCCTCTTTCCGCGCAGCTCTCGGACGGCGTAGCGCTCGCCCCGGGAGTAGCGTGGAGGTGATGATGACCGGGCCAAGTGCAGCAGCTGGCAAAGGAGATGCCAGCAAAAGCATGCCCGAGGAGCTGGCCACGCCAGTTGATCCGGTTGGCAAGCCGACTCGGACAGCTAAGTTCCCAAAGGAGAGACCAGATCCGGTTGGCCCGCTTGGCATGTCAAGTAGGGAGGCTCCTTAGAGATGTCCTGGAGAAGCTATCTCGGCCAGTGGCACCTGGGGCAGATGTAGAGCTCACTGTAGCTCAGCTAGAGGCAGAGCGCCTGAGGTTGCAAAAAGAAGCCCGGTTAGTGGTGGAGTCTAGGCAAGCCTTTGATAGAGATATGAGAGAGTACAATGCTGCCAATGGTATCACCGAGGGTTTTACTCCTGTAGTGCATCGCTCGCGCAAAAAAGCCGAGTTGCGTAACCGGGGTAAGGACCTCAATGACGAGTTAGCTAGAGCTGCAGGATCGAGCTCCAGTAAGGCTACTAGTCATAGATCTGGCACAGGCAAGCCGGTGTATAGCTCCCCGGCTAAGAATCTTAGGGCTGCAGCGGCAGCGCGAGCCGAGTTGAGCACACTAACCGGGGACGCCTGGCGGAAGCAGGCAGAGAGAGTCAATGAGCTAGTAGATGTGTGTAACCGGCAGAATGAGGCTTACCGGAAAGCCAATCCGGATGCAGGTGTTTCTCGGGTAGTAGTGTCGGTTAAGGCTGTTAGCCAGAGATCCAAGGGGCAGGCGTCATCCCCGCACGTCGGAGTTGACCGGGCCCAGAGCGTGAACTCGGGTAAGAGCAAGCAGCTGCAGACCTATGATGCTGAGTATGCCGGCAAGCAGCTAGCCGCTCAAGGAAGAGGTGGCCAAAGTAGAAACAGTGGTGGACGAGGTTACCCGGGAGCTGGAAGGGGCAATTCGGCTGGCCGAGGTCAACCACCTCGTCCTCCTGGGCAGCAAGTGATTGTGCGAGCGCAACAGCAAGGTGGTGGCCAGGCGGGTTACCGCTATGATGACGGAAATTCGGCTATGGCGCGAGCCGGATACCAGACGTATGATAATGCACTTGCATCAAGACTGGGACCTCGGGCATTAGATCCGAATGATCAGCGTCTCAAGTTGGATAGAATTTACCAGTCCGAGAAGCTAGAAGAGCAAGGCCCACCGGGTCCTCCATGTTTTGGACCTCGGATCATGAACGAACCGAGTGTGCCGTTATTTCAGCTTGGCCGAAGCACAAAGCCATATAATGGCAACACAAAGCCACAAGATTGGCTAATAGACTATGTATCGTCAGTGCACATTGCGGGGGGCAATCGCCGATGGGCGGTCCGGTATCTCCCGCACATGTTGGAAGGGCCAGCCCGGATTTGGCTGAACAACTTACCGCCGGGTAGTATCAACTCTTGGATGGACTTGGAGGAGGCATTTTACAGTAATTTCTCCAGCACCTACAAGAGGCCTAACCGACCTCAGCTCCTGGCTGCGTGCAAGCAGGAAGAACGGGAAACAGACCGAGAATTCTTAACTCGGTGGAGCAACATTCGCAACTCTTGCGAAGGTGTCGTGGAGGAGCAGGCGATTTCTTGGTTTGCGCAGGGTTGCCGACATGGCACCCCGCTCTGGCAGAAGCTCCAGAGGGATATGCCCAAGACACTGGCGGAAACGATCCGGATAGCAGATACGTACGCTCTAGGTGATCCGACACAGCCCGCATTGGATGCAGTGGGAACAAGCAGGAGGCAACCGGTTAATAACCGAGTAGGACCATTGAGGCCCAATGACCGACATGAATTCGGTTACAAAAGAAGAGATCCGGATTATAGATACGGTTCAGATCAGGTGGCTGCAGTGAATATGGATCATCCTGGAGCAGGAGATGGTCAGAGACAAAAGACTGAGGGTCCAGCTTGGAGGCCGAATCAAGGTGCCTGGCCAAAGAAGGTGTGGGATGGATCGAGTCCTCCTCTAACCTTTGAGGCAAGATTGGACGGGCCTTGCTGTTATCACACAACAGACCCACGCAAGCCGGCCAATCATTCAACTCGGAATTGTAGCTGGCATCATCGCATTCAGGCGGAGGGTCAGAGAGGACCACCTCAGAGAGGTGCTCCTAGACCGAATTTCAGGCCGAATATGCCTTTAACCGGAGCCAATACAATCCCGGTGAACGCAGGAGCTCCGAGACCGGCAGCCACAAAGCCGGTTAACCTGGTAAACATGGGAGGCAATGACAATGGTGCTGGTCCAAGTCGGCAAGGTGGATACCCCGGTAATGAGTACAAGGAGGCTCATCAAAGTTATGTGGTTTTTGTGACCGAGCCAACTGACAAGAAAAGTCAGCTGCGAAGGGCGAAGGAGGTGAATGCAGTCATACCAGCAGTCCCAAAATACCTGAATTGGTCCGAGCAGGAGATCACGTGGAGCAGGGCTGATAACCCCAGAATTATGCCAAGTCCAGGAAACTATGCACTAGTGGTGGATCCGACTTTGGTAGGACCCAAGCTTAACGTGAGGTTTAGCCGAGTCTTGATTGACAATGGCAGTGCCATAAACATCATGTATCGGGACACAATGGTCAAGTTGGGTATTTCGCCGAATCAGTTGCAGCAGAGCAGTTGTACCTTCCATGGTATAGTACCCGGGGTGTCTTGTTCCCCAATGGGTAAGATCTGGGTAGATGTGCTGTTTGGTACCAAGGACAATCACCGGCTTGAAAGTCTCGAGTTCGAGGTGGTAGATTTGGAGAGCCCATACCATGCTCTACTTGGCCGGCCTGCGTTAGCCAAGTTCATGATATCCACCCATGTGGCCTACCTCAAGATAAAGATGCCAGGCCCGAATGGTATTATCACTGTTGCGGGAGATTACAAAAGCCATACAGTGTGCCACAATCGGTTCCACCTTAGCCGAATCATTGGTGATCCAAGCTGAGAAGAGCAAGATGCATGAGGTGGTGGCAATGGCGAAGTCAGCTCAGCTCGGTGTGCTGGCTATGACCAATCCGGATGGAGGTGCAACATTTGAGATGCCCAAGGAACAAAGAAGATCCCATTGACCCGGAGAACCCGGAGCGCATGGCCATCATTGGTGCCGGGCTGGATGAGAAATAGGAAAGCGCGCTCTGTCACTTCCTCCGTGAGAATCGGGATATCTTTGCATGGTCGGCTAAGGACCTGCCTGGTGTTCCGAGGGAGTTGGCAGAGCACTCTTTATTTGTCAGGCCGGATGTAAAACCGGTGAGGCAACCGACTCGGCGTCTCTCAGATGATCGAAGAAAAGTGGTGCTGGATGAGCTGGCTAAGTTGCTTGCAGCCGGATTCATTATGGAGGTGTTGCATCCAGACTGGATATCCAATCCGGTTCTGGTAGAGAAGAAGAAGGACGAACCAGCGGTGGTCAAGGTGTGGCGCATGTGCATCGATTTCACCAACCTAAACAAGGCGTGCCCGAAGGATCCATTTCCTTTACCTCGGATTGATCAAGTGATCGATTCTACTGCGGGGTGTGAGTTGTTGTCTTTTATTGATGCGTACTCTGGTTTTCACCAGATACCACTGAACCCTAAAGATCAAATAAAGACTGCTTTTATTACCCCGTACGGGGCGTATTGCTATCGTGTCATGTGTTTCGGTTTGAGAAATGCCGGTGCAACTTATCAGAGATGTATGCAGAAATGCTTACACTCCCAAATGGGCAAGAATGTGCAGGTGTATGTCGATGATATCGTCATCAAAACTAAAGAAAAACACACTCTCCTCGAGGATCTCGAGGAAACATTTGTGAACTTGAGAAAATATCGGTTGAAATTGAATCCGGATAAATGCACCTTTGGTGTCCCGGCTGGAAAGTTGCTCGGTTTCCTTGTATCAAGCCGAGGTATTGAGGTGAATCCGGCTAAAATCCGAGCCATAGAAAGAATGAAATTGCCTAGATGTCTAAAAGATGTACAAAAATTCACAGGGTGTTTAGCCTCGTTAAGTCGGTTTGTGAGTCGGCTAGGAGAAAAAGCCTTGCCCTTGTATCAATTGATGAAAAAGAGCACCGGGTTCACGTGGACCCCGCAGGCAGATTCGGCTTTCAACGAATTAAAAAAGATGTTGTCCACTGCACCAATTCTGGCGTCACCTTTGCCGAATGAGCCAATGCTACTTTACATTGCGGCCACTAACCGGGTCGTGAGTGTGGTCATAGTGGTAGAACGAGAAGAGGAGGGTAAATCCGTGCAGAGACCGGTGTACTATTTAAGTGAGGTGATCTCAACCTCAAAGCAAAATTATCCCCACTACCAGAAGATGACATACGGGTATACCTGGCGGCCAAAAAGTTGAAACATTATTTCCAAGAACACCCGATTACCGTGGTATGTGAAGCTCCAATCGCGGAAATCATTGGGTGCAAAGATGCGACTGGCCGGGTTGCCAAGTGGGCAATAGAAGTATCTCCTTACACCCCGCATTATGAGAGAAGGGATGCTATCAAGTCTCAGGCTTTACCAGATTTCCTTTGTGACTGGGCCGAAATGCAGTATGAGCCACCCAAGCCGGATTACAATTACTGGAAGTTGCACTTTGATGGCTCCAAAACCAAAATCGGATTAGGTGCTGGGGTGGTACTCACGTCACCGAAGCAAGATCAATTGCGATATGTGTTGCAGATTCATTTCTCAGCATCAAACAATGTGGCCGAGTACGAGGCACTGATCCATGGGCTTAATGTGGCCAGGGACATCGGCATCCGCCGAATAGAATGTTTTGGTGATTCGGATTTAGTTGTGCAGCAATCTTCTGGAAATTGGGATGCTCTTGATGCCAATATGGCACTATATCGGTTTCATGTCCAGAAAATTTCAGGATTTTTTGAAGGCTGCGAGTACAAGCACATACCTCGGTTGGAGAACGAAGCTGCTGATGTCCTGTCAAAACTCGGGTCGTCTAGGGATGCAATTCCACCCGGGATATCCTTGAATCACCTAAGGGTCCCTTCAATCAAACCTTCGCCTGATTCCGAGTCAATTTTTATCCCAAAGCAAGAATCTGAGGCTGTCCCTATGAATGTTGATGTCGAGTACATTGGGGAAGACCCGGGGACTGCATGGCGAGACCCGGGGACTGCTAACCGGATCTTAGGAAAGAGGAGCAGAGAAGAAGGTGGTGATAACCGAATCTTAGGGAATGGGCAGAAGCTGATAGAAGAAATAATGGCGGCCGAACCAGTGGAAGTAGATGAGCACTTATTCCCTTTGCATCCAGTACCGGAATGGGCTGAAGAAATCATGAAGTTCATGTCGGAGGGGAGTTTGCCAAATGATGAAACCGAAGCTAGGCGAGTGCAGAGGAGGTCCAAGGCTTACACCATCATCAACAAGGAGTTATACAAGAGGAGTGCAACCGAGGTGCTACAGCGTTGTGTGGAGCCAGCCGAGGGCAAGGAGATGCTCCTTGAGATACATCAGGGTGAATGTGGACATCATTGCAGTACAAGAGCCCTGGTGGCTAAGTGTTCCGGCATGGATTTTACTGGCCCACTGCTCACGCGGATGCAGAGGACATAGTCCGAAAATGTGAAGGATGCCAAAGGTTTGCCAAGCAGACACACTTACCCGCATCGCTCAAAACAATTCCTATCACTTGGCCATTTGCTGTGTGGTGTTTAGATATGGTGGGAGATTTCAAGCCGGCTAGGGGTAACATGACACATATGCTGGTGATGGTGGATAAGTTCACCAAGTGGATAGAGGTGAAACCAATCCGGAAGTAGATGGTCGTTCGGCTGTGACTTTCCTGAAAGAAATTATTTTGAGATACGGATACCCTCATAGCATCATCTCGGATAACGGCACAAACTTTGCTGTCGGAGAGTTTGCTCGGTTCTGCATGAATAAGGGAATCCGGCTAGATATAGCCTCGGTGGCACATCCGGAGTCTAATGGGCAAGTGGAAAGATCAAATGCCCTGGTGTTGGCCGGCATCAAGGCTCGTCTCATTGAACCATTGCTGAAAACTCCGGGATGCTGGATAGACGAGATACCATCAGTACTGTGGGGTCTAAGGACCACGCCGAATCGGTCAACTGGCTATACGCCATTTTTTCTGGTTTATGGGGCAGAAGCTGTGCTACCCACAGACATAGAACATGATGCACCAAGGGTGGCAATGTATACTGAAACCGAGGCAAAAGAGGCTCGGGAAGATGCAGTGGATCTGCTAGAGGAAGCAAGAGAATTGGCTCTATCTCGGACAGCAATATACCAGCAGAATCTACGACGATATCATAGTCGAAAGATCAGCCCTCGAGTGTTTCATGAGGGTGATCTTGTGCTAAGGCTGGTGCAGCGCAGCAAAGGCCGACACAAGTTGTCACCTCCATGGGAGGGACCTTTCATTGTGAGCAGGGCTATGCACAATGACTCGTACTACCTTGTAGATGCACAGGAACCAAGGAAGGATGGCCTGGACAGACCCGGACAAGAAACTAAGAGACCTTGGAATGTAGCTCTGCTTCGACCCTTTTACTCCTAAGGGCGCAATGTATGTATTTCAGTTTATCATAAATGAAGTTGCAGCAATCCGAGTCTGGACTCGGGGACTGTTCGTACTCATGCATGTGTTTTTTACTGTTTTGTCCATACCGTTCGTGTGCCGAATTGCTTTGAACCTCGTCCCAAAATTCAAGTAATGTATGTTGTGTTGTTGATCTCGTGACTCGACTGACAAACACCAAAATGGTAGTCAAGAGCAGAGATGAGGAATGTGGGAAACATGAAAATGGACTCGGGGACTCGGTCCAAAACCGATTCGGCACATGTCGTTTACTAACCCCTGTTATTTATTTTTCGTTTATGTTGAATGATTCTAAACCACAACTCGCATGTTTCAAGTATTGTATGCTATGATTCCTATCTTGTGACTCGACTGTCAAACACCTAAAAGGTAGACAAGAGCAGAGATTCGGCAAAAATAGTAAACAAGAAAACAGACTCGGGGACTCGGTTTAAAATGATCCAACATAAACCTCGTCCGGATCATGTTAAGCAAATTTAAAGTAGTCTCGAAAGAACTTAAAATAGTCTATTACATCTGCTCCCGGCATACCGGGGATTTAACGTTTTTTCACTAAGTTACTTCAGGAAGCAGCAGACTCGGTTGTAGCAGGTTCGGTGGCAGGAGCTTTGGTTGAAGGAACCTCGGGCGCGCGAGCCTCGGTTACAGGAGCTTCGGTTGGAGTAGATTCGGTTGCAGGGGGCTCGGTTGCAAGGATGGCTCAGATGGAGGAACTTCAGGGGTAACCTTGCGTGGAGAGCTTGAAGGCTGGGCGGATTCGGAGGTATCCGGATCAGCTGGAGCTTGTTTAGTAATCTCTGCCGAATCAGTTGCTGGTATCTCCGAAGTCTGGGCCGGAGTTGCTTCGGTATTCTTAGCCGAGTCAGAAGCTGGGATCTTGATAGGAGCGTGTTCGGCAGAGTTAGCCGAATCATCAGACTCGCCCTCAGAATCGGCGTATTCTTCAGCGGAGGCGTCGTCCGATTCCTCTTCTTCAGTTTCTTCTCCATCCGAGTAGACCGGAGCCTCCAGATCAAGATGCTTGGTGCGTGCAAATTCGGCCATGAAGTTGGCGGCTTCTTCACGGATCTTAATCCGGGTAGGGTCTGTAGCCCACGGAGAACCCTCGCGAAATGAGCGCACTTTGGCAAGATCAATTAGCTCATACCAGGACATGATGAATAGCAAAGCTGCGTCAGCACCAGCGCGGGCGGACGAAGACCTCCACTGCTGTAACCGGGTCATTGCTTGATCCAGGTCTCGGATCAGCTCCTCCACAGGCACAACTTGCCGCGCTTCAGGAAACAAGATTCGGTGAGCCTTGAGACTTGCATTGAGCAGACCAATATGGGAATCCTTCAAAGGAGCAATCCGAGCCTTAAGTGCTGTAATATGATCTTCGATGTCCCATGTCTCTGGTAGGGGAGCCTCGGTTAATTTAGCTCTCTCAGCTCGGGCGTTTCTCACAGCCTTGGCGGCTTGAAGCCGGATGCTAGTAAACTCTCCTACAAACAAATAAGCTAATACTGAGTTCAGCGAGAAGGAACACAAGCATATGTATTGGTTAAGAGCAGAAAGAAAAGAGGAGATTCGGTGAACTTACGATCCATGTCATCGTTAAGGCTAGCAAGTGCAGCAAGCCATTTCGCACTGGCCGCTTTGTGAGCACTCAGTTCTTCTTTAGCCGCTTTGACTTCGGCTTCAGATTCGGCAATGTTCGTTTGAATTTGCTTGTCCAGTTTGGCCCGCTCCGCAAGTCCGGCTTTGAAAGTATCCCGCTCCTTCTGGATTGTGTCTTTTTCACGCTTCAGCGTATCCCGCTCTCCTTTAACCTTGTTCTTCACTTTTTCAACTCGGTCAAGCTCTCGCTGGAGCCGAGTCACCTCTGATTTTTCCTCGGATAAAGCGCGCTTGTGCTCTTCTTCTTTCTTGTCCATTTCAAGACAGAGCCCATCAAAGGAAGTTTGGAGCTTCTGATGCTGATGGGCGAGCTGCTTAAAGAGCTTGCCGCGAGCGGTCATGGTTTCCTGAAAGAAAACAGGCAAATGGCGTCAAAAGAATCTCGGGGACTGGCCCGAGATTAACCGAATCAGTTGGAAAAGAGACTCGGGGACTGGAAGTCCCACGGTGTCCTCGGTTACGGCAACATTCATGATAAGTTTTTTAGAGATTCAAGCCGAATGACTTTCTTACTCGGAGGAGTATCAGTCGTTCGACCCGAATCTCGGGGACTGGGTATAGTACTATTTGATCATGTTGAAATAAAAGCAAGATTCGGAAAAATTTACCTCAAACACCCGGTTAGCTTCAGTGACCGAGGTCTGTACAGAGTGTAATGATTGAAACATCCGACTAGGCCCAGCCGGATGTGGCGCTGAAGTAGAAAAATCTTTGGCGAGGTCAGCATCATTCCAAGCTTCAATGAATTGCTTGGCGGACTCGAGCTTATCGCTGCTCGGAGGGCGGGGATTCGACAGGGACTGGCCGAATCGAATCGCTGATGGGGCGGCAGAAACCTTCTTGCTAGCAACCACCTGCTTATCCGAGGTGGTTGGAGGTGTGCCAGAGGCACCTTGAGTCGGCTTGGGTTGCGGTGACGCACCCGGAGTCTGCTTCGGATGTGGCTCCTTGTGCTGCTTCTCGGAAACTTGCTGTTGCTGTTGCTGCTTCTGCTTTTTCTTCTTCTGCTGCTCTTGATTCAGCAGGGTTTGCGCTGCGGGAGTAGGGCGAGGATCCGGCTTAGGCAAGGATGTAGCCGATGTCTTGGCCTTTTCCTTCTCCAGCTCCTTGAGAGGGCGTGGCCAACTTGAATCTCGGATTGGAGCCGAGGTTTCCTCACTCTCCAAGTCAATAACCGGCTTTGAAATGGGAGTCGGCTGAGGAATATTGGCAGTGGTGACACGCATTGGTGAGGTGGCAGTTCGATCAGGAGACTGGGTTTCCATGACCGTATCCAGCGGAGGAATGGGAGAAGAGATGGATGAATGAGTCTGCGCGGTGATGAGGACATCACTGCATAAAGCAAAGCAAACAGTTAACTCGGATAGATATGACTCGGTTAACAGAGGAAGAAAGCAAATGAAGTTAAGTCAGTATTACCCCTTGGTGGTAGGCATCGGCTTGACGCGATTCAACTTGGAGCCAGACTTCTTTATTCTCTTGGCTTTAGGGGAATCAGATCCGGGCGCGTCACTGCGTTTCCGAGATGTCCCTTCAGCATCTTGTTTGGCTGGAACACAAGGTGGTGACCATGAAATCGGAATAGCGTCGATGGGATCTAAGATCCTGCAATCATCATCTTCCTCGTCGGAGATGTTGTGAATAGTTGATTGCTTACCCTTGCGGACTGGCTTGGCGCGCGGGATAGGCAGATAATCATCCGTATCCGGATCTTCTTCGTCCTCGCGCGGCGGGCTGAGATCCGGTCCCCATTCTTTGGTGGAGAGGTCTCCATCTTCGGTAAGTTGGCGATCAAACAGCTACAGAAAAGTCGGGGCAAATCCGGATTAGGCCGATGCCATTTTGACGAAATATGGTTAGATTCGGAAAATGGCGAACTAACCTGTGGTGGAAGGCGCTCTCGGAAAAACGGCTTTACGCCCCACCGCCATTTATCCGACATCTCGGTGGCGGCAATGGCGTTTACCCGTCGCCTGATGGAGACTTTGCTAAGGTCATGCCTGCTGATCCGGGTAGGATCTAGCACACCACCCATGTGGCATATCTTGTGTTCACGTCTTTGAAGAGGGCAGACCCGGCGACCGATGAAGGTCCGGAGCAGATCATCCGAGGCCAGGCCCTTCTTCAGAAAGTCCTCCAGAGTTTCATGTACAGTCTGAAGTTCTACAATAGTCTCGGCCGGATTGTATCCGAAGTTCAATTCGGCTGTGGGTGGCTCGATCGTGAACTCGGGCAGATTAAGGGCGTCATGGCCTTCTGCACTCTTCACATAAAGGAAAGACCTTTGCCACTTCTGACAGTGTCTAGGCCAGTGATACGGGGAAAGATGGATCCCTGCCTTGGCGTGATGCTAACCGGACCGCAAGCAGTCATCAGCTTCGGCTTAGTGCCTGGAATAGTATGTTTGCGGAGGTGGAAATACTTTGCCCAAATATCGACGGTCGGCCAGACACCGAGATAGCCCTCGCAAAAGGAGCTAAAAGCCGATAGAGAAACGAAGGCATTAGCCGGGAGGTGATGAGGCTGTAGGCCAAAGAAATCCAGGAAAGCCCGGAAGAAATCACTCGCCGGCAATCCGAATCCGCGCTCAAAATGCGCTAGAAACACCACACGTTCACCAGGTTCGGGAACCGGGACGAGTTCCTTCCCCGGTTTGCGGCATATAACTTGAGAGGTTATACGCCGGGTGCTTAATAGCCATTCCAGATCGTCCTTGGTCACATCAGAACCCTCCCATCTGCCGGGAGGAAGCTTCGCCATATCCGGATCAATCCTGCAAGAGGTCGGATAGGGCCGAGTCAAAATGAATCGGATAATGGTATAATCGAACCAGATCTAGAGTGATTCGGCTAATATTATCCCGGATGAAACTAGCCGGATTCAGCAGAGAAGGTGATTCGGGTGGCAATCACAAACACCTTCCGCAAAGGTCTAGGGTTACACAAGATCTACTGCAGCAGTAAAAAAGAAAGGAAATCAAGAGTAAAAATATGGTTGAACTGCTCATACGGTGGCAAACAAAACTAGGGCAGTGTAGTGCAAAATCTAGACAGGAGATCTACTAGATGCACTGAGGCTGGGCGACGGACTAATATGCGGATAAATCTACAAGAAACAAATGCGAGTTTCCCGTGGCATATGAACTCCTCGAGTTCGCCATGACCGGAGAAAAAGAAAACTCACGGTGATGACGCGACGGGGAAGAAGCTCGATGAAGGAACGGCGGCGCTGGGCACGGTGCGCGGCCCCGGTCGTTTTCCTCCGGTGCGTTGAGGACGTCTCCGGCGCGGCAAGGTTACGAGGGCGAGATTGCGGCGGCGGCGGTGGCGCAGATGGAAGTTTTCGGAGTGGGGAACGAGCGGAGAAGAAGAGGAAACCCCCTGCGCCCATATTTATAGCGCCCAGCGGTAACGGGCGCACTACTGCACGGTTTTCGGAGCGTCGCACGGTAACTGCATCCTGGAACTCTGTGGCCACCTCTGTGGCCGTGTGTTCCAAGCACATGTTGGGCCATAGAATTGGAAGCAGTTGCACGGATCCTGTGTGCCGGTCAACGGAGAAAACGAGAAGACGCGGTCGTTTGGTCAAATGCACTCAAGTACCCGGAGAATCCGGATGAGGTGCTGTCAGTGGCATGTCAGATCAGAGATCCGGATTATGGGGCTTTGCGCAGAGATTCACTGCCAAGTGTCCCGGGAAATCCTGAGACAAGATTATATGATATGAGATTCGGTTAGTGATGTTTATTTTTAACCTGCTACGGCTCTTCAGCCGAGGCTGTAGAACCGCACCAGCTTCGGGGACTACTGTCGGGGGGCTGCCCCCGGGTAGGGCAAAGATGTGGTGTTAAGTGTTGCAAAGAGCTAGCCGGATCAACATATAGCCGGGTCACTTGGGCCGGATCTCTCGTGAGAGTCGGTTAGCACTTGATCAAGCTAAAGTGCGAGAAGATGCCAGAGAGGATCCGGTAAAGCTTAACCGAATCAGAGGAAGGAAACCGGTTAAGTTAGCCGGGTTGGTCAGGAAGGACCCGGATAAGGTAATCCGGATATTGCACAAGGGCCAAGTAATGTCAGAAAGGTTCACGGGTGTCTCCTGCCAGAGGCTGAGAAGACAGCCGGGTCAAGTCGCAGGTTTTCCGGGTCGCAAGGCCCTAGGCGCTGACTTGGCCAATTCGGGAAAGAGGATACGACCGAGACCCGGGGGGCTACGGCTGCCATTGCCCAAAGTGGCAAGATAGGCCTGCTAGGGACTTGACGGCCAGGTCAGGTCACGGGATTCCTGGGAGCGCAGCAACCTAGGAGCTGACCCGGCCAATTCGGGAAAGAGGATATGACCGAGACCCGGTGGGCTACACCTGCCATTGCCCAAAGTGGCAAGATAGGCCTGCTAGGGCCTGACAGTCCGGCCGTTGGGTTGACAGGGGGCAGAGGCTTGTCCTGTTCCTCTTGTCCATGCCATTATCACTTCCAGCCAGGGGCAAAATGGTAATTCGGTTAGTGTATAAGTAAGCTACCAAATCCTCCAGTAGGGACGAGAGAGGGAGAGAACGGCAAAAGAGAAAGGCATTATCCCCCCCAAGCTCCATCTTCTTCTAGAGCTCCCACCATTGTTCTTCATACAGCTCAAGGAGCACTCTGTACTTGTAACCACTTGAGATATAAAGAGAGTAGGCTAGTGCTGCAGTAGGGGTGTTACCTCCACAAGAGGGCCCCGAAGCAGGGTACATCGTGGTGTTCTTTGCTTCTTCTTGGTTCTGCTTGTTCTTGTTTGTTCTTGCGAGTTCTTGGTTGTTCTCCATGCGTGCTTCGTGAGCGCGCAAACCCTCCCCGGATCCCCCAACGTCCTAGCGAGCCCACAACTTAAGCCATCCTATGGCATCTGCCGTGACACCACCACGACATGTAGGAAAATGCAGCAGCATCAGCTCAGAAATAAGGGGGGAGCATGAAGGCGCAAAACCAGTAGAAGAGTGGATAGGTGTGTGTTAGTGATCGAATGGATATATATGCCTTGAAGAAATAGGCTTTCGCCCCGCTATATTAATATAGCAACCACACCGTACAACAAAGGGAACAGGGCAAACAGCACAATCAATCCCAAAAGGAAAGACAAAGAAAACAATGCCGACACCGGTGGATCAACGAAAACGAACACGACTCGCAACCGCTGCGTCCTCTCCGGAGAATTCCCACCACGATACTAGCACTCAGAATCGCTGCGTACCAAGCAGCACCTCCAAGAAGGAAAGCGACGACGACGCTGCTGCCCAGACTGGTTCTAAGGTTTCCCCCGGTACGCTACAGGTAGTGGGGAAGAGGTACATCTGACGCCCTAAGGAAGGAGCGGCGATGCCCACAAGCGTCACCGCGTCGGTGTCAAGATGACAAGGATTTCTCCCGACCCCCCAAAAACCACATCCCAGACAATCCGTAGTGCTCCACCCCTCTTGGCACCCACCAACAGACGCCACCACGGAATTGAAGCCACCTTCGTCATATCACCATGGTAAGCACTGCGCGACTGACCGAACTGAGAAGTAAACACCATAGACAAGGAGCGGTAGTACCACATCCACGCAGGAGGGAACATCTTCCACCGCCATAGACGGTAGCAGACCGGACGCAGCGGACAAGAGCACACCAGGCCACCATGGAGTCGGAGGGCGGCAGCAGCACAACCACCTGGAGGACGTCCTCCACCGTCATCGACGGGTGCCGACCGGACGCGGCAGCAGAGACACACCAGGCCGGGTAGGCCCGGACGGGCCCTAAACAGGCCCGTGAAGTCTCCTCCGCCACGCTGCTGCACGTAGGCCGCCGCCGCCGTTACCCAAGATCGACACCAAAGGCCCAGCCGGACCCATATGGGTCCGTGAAGCTCCTACCGCCACGCTGCAGCATACGCGGCGTCGTCACCGCCACTCCCGTCACAGGCCTGTACGTCAGTCAAACCGGGTACCAGGGCCCAGCCCGCCCTGACCGCAGGCCCTGGCCGAAGCAACCCGCGCCACCAACGGCGGCGCCGCCGTGGCGCTCACCACCCGCAAGCGCTGGAACTCCCGCCGCCATGAGCCGGACCTCCGTCGCCGAATAGTTGGACCGTTGCCTCCGAACAGCACCACCCGGCGCCGCGCCGCCCCGCGCAGGGAGGACGCCGAGGGGGGAGACGCAGGGGGGCCGCCGGCGCCGCAAGCTGACGACGGCGGAGGAGGAGAGGACGGGAGGAGCTCTGCGAGACGGCGGCGGTGCGGCCGGTCGCCCGCGCGGGGGCAACCAGCCCCGAGAGAGGCGGGGAGGGGAAAGGAGGAGGGGAGGGGGCGGCGTGGCGGGCCGGCCGGCGGCGCGGGGCGGCTAGGGTTGGGAGAAGGTCGGGTCGCGAGAGTTACCTCGCTTGCGTTGTAAGTGCTCCAGTGTTAGTACCTCAATATATATGCCTTCATGGATCCACATCAGCTTGGCCCCTATCGATGTGGACGCGGAATACTTATCAACTATCACACTGGAATAATCCGTCGTGCCGATTGTTCCTTGTATTTTTTTACCTTTTCTGCTTACCTTTTATGTTCTTTTTAACCTTTTCTGCTATTTTAACCTTTTACCTTTTCTGCTTACCTCACTGAAAAAAAAATAGCTTTGTAAAACTGAAAGCGAGGGCACCCACTCCATGGTTAGAAGGCAAATCACGAATCCAATATATGAGCCCTTCCACTGTTGTTGTAGTGTTTTCGCGGTTAGGTTCTGAAAGGAGGGTGCAGTTCGGATGTTGTAACTTTGCGGTGGCATACTGATACTTGGTATGCATGGGTAGCCAGACAAGACAAGCAGTCTTGTAGCTGGTCCTGTTAGTCCAACTGAGCTCACTTGCTTAATTTGTGACGTGAGCCGCGCAGCAATTATTGGGGGACCTTAAGCCCTTAATTAACTACCCTGAGTCCCTAGCTACAACAAAGCAAACTAGTTTCAAGTACTAATTAACTGTTGCAACCAGTGCCATCTATAGAAGATCGTTATCAACTTCTCAAAGTGTGAAGTAGTATAAGCAAATCATATGCTCATACTCCGACTGTTGACTCCGAACAAGACAAGGCAAAGACAAAAAGACAACTTTTGAATTGGGATGCCCTTCCTCCAGATGTGCCAAGAGAATGAGTATGAAGCGTGAGGAATTATTGACGGGTAGGAGTGGGCTCTCTCACACACATGTCCCATTCCCATGCACTTTAGTTTAGTGAAGGAATCAGAGCTTAGCGATGCGGAAATTTACTTTGACACCCAGGTGCATATGCACCCGGTATTTTAAAAATATATTTTAAAATGTCAAAAAAATCGGAAACAAAATTTTGCGGATACGTCTTCACATTCTATGTGTTCACACAGTCGTTTCACCGAAAGTCGATATATTTTGTGCCCTGTGTAAAAAGACAAAAGAAAGTTCCGTGTAAAGGCTTATTTTGGCACCAAATTTTGTCTTTTTTACACAATCCACAAAAATATCGGTTTTTTGTGAAATGACTTTGTGAACACATAGCATGTTAAGATATATGCGCGAACATTTTTTTCAAATTGTTTGATGTTTCGAAATACATCCAAAATACATTTTAAATAAAGGGTGCATATGCACTCGGGGGCCAAAACATCACTCTCCACCCATTTCTTGTGAACTTTGGAAAGAGGGAAACGCAATTGTCTTTCGCAATCAGTTCTCCACTATGGCGATGGTAGTGAGCAAGATTAAGGAGGAAACTCGGATGTGTTCCTTTGTGGGGGCTACATCCTTGGGTCTTTTGATGTCGCGAGAGTAGACTTTTCATTTTAGGGTTCAGGCTTCGCCTTCACCTTTGGTTTGTAACATTATTGAAGTTTCTTCTTAATCAATGGAAATCAATGAAAATGGTGTCAACTCGCGATACATAATTGGTGCGTGTGCTAATGATAAGTTTTCCGCCTCCCTCGGCGGCGGCTAATCTATCGTCTCATGTGGCCATAGAGCCATGGAGACGCGGTGAATTCCGATACTTGCCGGCGGGAGAGCTCCGTTTTTTCACTGATTGTAGTCGTCGCTAGGTGGCCTATGGATTTGGATGTAACTTTTTTTTATTTTTGTGTTCTTTATACTACCTGACAGTTGATAAATGGATCGGAAATTTTTTCGCAAAAAAAATGGAAATGGCTGCCTTGTTTCAGAAAAGAAAAGGCGCCTTAGATTCATTTCAGGTCTAGGGAACACAAACTCTAGGATCATGACCAGCCAATCCTAGCCTTCGATCAGAATGGGCTCGCTCTCGAGATGCTTACGCTGAACCGTGATAATTTCGGCATGTCCAGGGTTGATAATTTGACACCCATTTCACACGAGCAATCGATGCCCGCCTCGATGGGCACTAGTGGTGCTATAGCTTTTCTCCCCTCCACGATTAGATCACGATCACTGTCGTGTTGAGTAAATTCCAAGCGAGGAAACGTACTGCAAAAGCTGCAGTGGAGAACCTGTTGCTGACGGACAAAATCATGATGCCTGATTGACGGTGACTGATGAAAGGAACCGGGAAAGTAACAGTCTACTACTGCTGGAGCAGTAAACACAGCAAGACTGTGGAGTGAGTGCACCAATGTTACTGTATCGGACAGGCGAGTTTTGTTGAAAAAAATGATCGACGTGACCTGTGGCGACAGTAACCTGCAGGATCTGATTTCATGGAGGATTAGGCACCGCTGCTTGAATAACTGCAGGTTCAAACACAGGCCCAGAGGAATACGGGGCTCTCATTTCCTCTTTCTTTTTCTCTCTCTTCCTCCCGACCTTGAGAGTCGCCTCTGTTAAAATATATTACCTAGCCCTTTCCACCAGTTTGGACTTTTGGGATAATTGGCTAGTGCATCAATTTAATATGGTATCAGAGCTTGGAGGTCTCAAGTTCAAACCCCGGCTTCCGCACTATTTAATTAAAAATAGTTACGGCCTCCCATCTACCCCACGTCTATGGTCTTACCGATTACCAGCCTAGACGTGAGGGGGAGTGTTAAAATATATTACCTAGCCCTTTCCACCAGTTCGGACTTTTGGGATAATTGGCTAGTGCATCAATTCAATAGCCTCCATGCCGCTGGCACCGCTCCCCTTCTCTTCCGCTGGCTCCGCCGGTCGGAGTGGAGCAAGAGATGGTGGCCGTGCCTCTCTGTACAGTCTAGGCTTAGTCTGCCTCGCCTTAGGTATAGGTTTAGGGTTTCCTGTCTGGTCCTTCGTGGCGAATGGCGAGATGCCGTCGGGCTCTCCGCTGCCAGCGCTGCTGCCCAGCTCTGGCCGGTCATCCTCGACCCTCTCCGGCGAACTCCCGAGGTGGGAGGGTGGTGGCGGAGCTGTAGAGGTCGAAAGCCCCCTCAATAAGGGCAGATCTTGCTCTCTTTGGATCCCGCGATGCAACGCTGCGGTGCTTCCTCGGGCCGGCAATGGAGGCGAGGGAGGGAGCGGATTGGAGTTGAGCATTGCAGATCTGGAGTTGGCGCTGTGAGGTTCACCCTGGATTCATGCCGAATCTGGTGTGGGCTGGAGCGGTTCTTCGTCGTTGTGGAGCTCTCACGAAGCCTGCTGCTAGCACCTCCTTTAATAAGGCCTTGGTTCGCCGTGGATTCGATGTTGTTGCACATGGCGTGGGAGTCTCGTTCTCTGGTCATGGTGATCTGGAGGATGAAGGCCGACACGGTGTTTGCTGCTATGCGTCGCCTCTACATCTCGGGAGTAGGGGTCCATTGGATCTCGTGCGTCCCTGTCCGGCAGCGGCGTTCTTCTCCGACCGATTCTACATCATGTGCCAGATTTCGTCGGAGGAAGCTGCAGGCGTTGGGTCCCGTGGGGGGGCCTGTACCTGGCTGCAGTTGTCCTCGATCTGCGCTGACCAGTGGGCAGCGGCCATCATGGATGTCGCTGCTATCTCAGTTGGTCTTCACCACGTCGTCGGCCAGAGCATTACTGCAGCCCCGGCGATTCTTTGGTTTCAGGTTAGCGGCAAAGTTATGGAGACTACCAGCTTGATGAATCTTGACATAGTGTCGTCTCTCCTGTCGGGCATCCAACCGAAGTACAGTAGTATGAAGCTGACTATGGTGATGCAAAGTTCTTTGCACACGAGGGAAGGGAAATTTTCCCTATCTTTTTGTTGTTCTACTCGTTTGAAGACTGCTATGCAAGGTACGTGCTGGACAGTAGGTGATGGCCATGGGTTGAATGGCATGCTGGGTGCTGCTATGTGGATTCTGCTATATGATTCCAATCAAACTTCGATTACTACCTCAAGCATCAAGAATAGCTCCAGTTCATCCTATGAGCTCAATTGCTATTTGTCTGGTTGTGATGCATTGTATCCATTGCAAGCTATCGAGCATGATGAGTATGTGTTCTTGCTGTTCGGGATTTGCCGGAGGCGGGTGAGAGCGTCTCTGCAGCGGATTCTCAGATTTAACGGTCAAGAACCTCCTGGATTGAGCTCGGTGATGGCCCATTTAGATCTTCAGCTCATTCCCCAACCTCAAAGGCACATGCCGACGCGATTGCTGGTTGAGCCGCTGACTCTACGGTTGGCTAGTCTGCAAGAGGCCCTAGAAGAGTATGATTGCAGGTATTGCGAGTCCGAGTTCTCGACGGACCCCTGGCAGGCTCCGTTGTACTCTTCGGCATAATCATCATGTTTCTTTGGTAGCTCTTTTCATATGTGTGCACTTAGGCAACTCTCCTAAGGGTGAAGGTTGTAATCACTGTATTGTAATCTGCTGTAACATCTAATATCAGTGGTTGCTTGTTCAAAAAAAAAAAAAAAACACAGGCCAAACTCAGTTCCAGTTGGTAACTGATTTCCTGCACTCATGGAAAGACGACGTGGAACGAGCAAGTGTATCTAACAGCAGCTCAGCTGGAAGTGTCACTGGACACAAGGTTTAGCTTATGCACTGCTGGATGAAACTTTACAGGAAGTTCAGAAACAGAACGGGCAAAAACCCACACCATGGCTGTACTAGGTGAGTTAACTGAATATTTGGAGCGTGAGATGCAAACTACTCCAGTACTTGCTGCCTAGCCAGTTTCGCCAATAAACACGAAAGTGTATCAATCAGATTTTTTTTTTTTGATAAAGAGTATATATTAATATCGCGGAGATACAAATTACACCCAGCCTCTGCAACATATCAATCAGATTGTCGAATCGAAACACTAACTGTTTAAGCCTCGTGAAAATCGTAACAGTACTTCATCCGATGTAGGCAACATGGCCGAACCTGACCGCCGAAGTCGAGCATTCGAATGTCTTCCGGGCCGTATGGACCACGGCCCTCGAGATCGCCTCCAGCGTCATTCCAGCCTTCGCCGAACACCATGTCCCCACCGCCGCCGTCACTACCGCTGCTGGCTCTTCTTGATCCTCGTCAACCGCGACGACCTTTGCTCCCTGAAACTGAAAGCAAGACATCCGCCATCGGGACGCCAACGGCGACCACCGGACGTGAGGCAAGAGGATGATGCAGCACGAGCGCTAACGTCCATTTGCGTCTGATCGATTACGGTGTGTGTTCAAGTGCAGCTTGGCTAGCTGTATTTATAGGCGGAATCCAGGTGCAGACCAATCCTATATATGAGAGAGGCAGCAGAGCGTGGCGTACATAGGTGTGCAGGAACAGGATGAGCTAGCCCGGCCGGCAACCAATGGTGTTCTGGGGTCGGCGCCGTGCCGGACGGGTCGTCGGCTACTCGGCTGCATCCGGGACAAGGAGAGCGACCGGCTGTGTACTGTTCTGTGCTCTCTTTGCTTGCTGGGTCTCTGGGATGGAGACAGTAAACTATATACTGGTGTGTTTTGGGCCGATCAGATTCAGATGCCGAGGCTAAGCACAAGAGTTCATTCGCATCATTTGGTTGGTTGTGATTTGAGAATGCAAATCAGGATCGAAGATGACAAGCAGAAGATCCCAGTTGTACCATTTTCTTTCTTGAGCAAATATTAACGTGGAGGGGAAAGAGAAGGAAGGACCGACGCCTGCCTGCCATTCCTCGAGATGTACCCATTTTGTTCACTTGCAAGGCGTAGCTTCATTGCAAGACAAACAAATGTAATGAAACTCCCGTTCTATAGATTATAACAGCTCCATTTATGAGCTACACTCTGCATCTCACTGTAATAACATGCCGAAAAGAAAAGAAACCACCAGGACAGAATTACGTACAGGGATGCATATGCAATCCTAAATCCTACTGGACAAATAGCATCATCTCACCTTACCACCTCACTCTCATATGTACAGTACATGCGCACGAATGCACGCACCGATGACACAAGCAAGAGCATGCGCACGCCGGTGTCACACCTTGTCTTCGGCCGGCACATGCCACACCCAGAACTCCTCCTTCTGTCCAGCACCTCTCTTCCTGGGGCTACCCTTGGGCGACCGGAGCCTTCGCCGGTGGTAGACGCGGACGTCCCTCGCTTCCCTCGGCCGCTCCTTCCTCTCCTTCTCCTCGGCCTCCGGCGTGGCCACGAACAGCACCACGGCCCGGCGAGCACGTCCTCGGTGACGGTGAGCAGCGGCTCGAGCGCCTCCACGACGGCCGACATGTCCGGCCGGTTCTTGGGGCTGCCGCTCAGGCACTGGTGCGCCACCGCCGCCGCCTTCTGCGCGGCCGTGGCCGGGTACCGGCCCTCCAGCGCCGGGTCCATGATCCGGCGAGCCAGCCTGAGCGGGTCACGCAGCCCCGGCCGCGCGTACTCCACCAGGTTCTGCTCCCTGCTCGGCCGGGACTTGTCCACCGACCGCCGCCCCGTCAGGATCTCCAGGAGCACCACCCCGAAGCTGTACACGTCACTCTTCGACGTGAGGTGGCCAGTCATGATGTACTCCGGTGCGGCGTAGCCGTGGGTGCCCATGACCCGGGTGGACACGTGCGTCTCGTCGCCCTCCGGCCCGTCCTTGGCCAGCCCGAAGTCCGACAGCTTCGCCTTGTGATCCTGCAAGTCCACACGGAATTCCATCAGCAACTTAGCTTGACCAAATGGGCCTTTCGTGGCCCATACATATAAGAAACGGGTAGGACAAATGGGCTTTACCGAGTCGAGGAGAATGTTGGACGCCTTGAAGTCGCGGTAGATCACCGGCTTCTCGGCGTCGTGGAGGAACGCCAACCCTTTCGCGGCGCCGACGGCGATGTTTAGCCGGGTCGACCACGGCAATGGGGCAGGCACATCTGCAAGACATCACAAGGAGAACAAAAATCATTCCAATATTCGAGCTGAAGCTGCATTATTCCTCAATCAACTGTTCAATATGTAAATATCAGAGACAGGGAATTGTCAATGCCCCGACAGTGTTTGTCTCTTCTGTAAGTATACTTGCGTAGGATTCTGATATTCGTTTCATGCTTTCTCGAGGAATTTCTATGGATGTACAGATATTCAACGTGCTAGGAGATTCCGTGACGACTATTGACAAAGAAGAGATCCCAATCAGTGAGGATGGGAAAATGTGGCGTGATATATTAATCGCTCGACATCGATCCGGCAACTATCTCCGTGACCTCACTCGCTTCTGACCTCCAATCTACCTTCTGGTGCCAGCGTGAAGGTATCGTATCAGAGTTCAGTCAAATTTAGTTGGTCAGAACGCAGAAATTCTTGGAAGGTAGCTGAGGAAAACCGGGTCGCCCTGCAACTTAACTAATTTAAAAAATTGGTAGTTCTTGCCAACTTGATAGACTTCTAAACTCGGAGTTGTTCCTCTGAGTTTCTTTGTCAGTCTGCATTCTCTCCATGACCATGCCAATCAAGCGTACTTACATGAGGCAGCTCAACCAACTTATCTTCAGCATTTTTCTATGGTTAGGTGCTACTCCTCCATGCTTAATTAACTAAGCTGGTTCATATGATTGAGAAGACAAAGCAGTGATTACAGAGTGTAAAATACAGTAGTAAATTAAGCACGTACGTCTGTCGAAGAGGTGGTTCTCGAGGCTGTCATTGGCCATGTACTCGTAGACGAGGAGGCGGTGCTCGTCCTCGCAGCAGTACCCGACCAGCTTCACCAGGTTGGGGTGCCGAAGCTGCCCAAGGAAGATCACCTCAGCCTGCACGCACGGGATCAATTAGCACGGGTCACATCCATCTATTTCAGAGACAGTATCCATCATTTTTATTGTAATTTGGTACGTCACCCGACTTTATCCGGCCGCCGTCCGGCTGCCGAAACTGTCGCATCGCACAACAAACCTAGCTAGCTGTTTTGATGCCAAAGATATTTTTGGGTCTATTTAGCTAGCGTTGAAGGTTACTGGCTGCGAATAATACTGATTATCATTTTATTATGCTAAAAAACGTATTAGATTGATTTGCTATTACATAATTAATAGCCTCCTGTCTCTGAATAAGGCCATGCTTGGAGCAGAGATTTTGGGGATTCAGTTCCCACAGAATCAAAAAGATTTGAAGGAGTACTTAACGTACATGCTCAATCCGGGAGAACTAGCTAGCTTTAAATTGCCTATAAGCATTGCTTGCTGCTGCGGGTGAAGGGTTTCTTCCCTTACAAAATTGGATTGTGTTACTATAGTACTCCCTCCGATCCATATTAGTGGGCATAGCTTTGTCTAAATTCATATGTATCTAGTTAAGTATTTAGACTAGGTACATGTGTATCTAGACAGAGTTATGCCCACTAATATGAATCGAAGGTAGTATTAAAAATGATTCATAAGCTAACACACCTAATTCTCAGGGAAATTCTGCCGCGGTAGCTTTTAAATTTCAATTGCCTAAAGAGTTACTCAATGTTGCACCAGATGTAAGGATTGTATTTAGTGATCCTTGTAAGGAACCCCACCTGAGCTAGCTGCTAGCTAGCTTGTTGGTTAACCACAAGGGCCACTCTTCTACTGTAAGCTAGAAATCTAAATCCTATTCCCCCAAGCCCAAGCGTTAGATTGTCTGATTAAACTGGGAATTTCTTCCATGAAAAGCTAGCTACCGCAGCCGCATACAACTAGCAGTTTGTTAGCCTGTTGCTACTTGCACTGTTGCACACGGAAGGAAAGATTAATGGATTGATGAGGACAGGTGGAGCGCGGACGTACCAGCCATTCCTTGTGGCCCTGCGCGCCCTCGGGGTCCCAGAGTTTGACGGCGATGGCCTGCGCCTTGAGCCCCGGCTTGTCGACGAAGCCCTTGTACACGGGCCCGAACCCGCCCTCGCCGAGGAAGTTGTCGGAGGCGAACTCGCTCGTCGCCGCCCGCAGCTCGGCGACGGTGAACACGTGCAGGTTGGAGCCCACGAGGGACACCGACAGGTCCTCGTCCGTCGCGCCGCTCAGGTCCGTGAACGACAGCCTGCCGCGGCCGCCGCTGGAGGAGCGCGGCCGGACCTTCTTGGTACGGCCGTGATCGGCGCCGCAGTCGGCACCGCGGAGGCAGCCGCCGAGGAGCGACCTCCACGGCGACGACGACCTCGAACGTTCCATGGGACCTGCCTTGGTACTGTCGCTCCTCATCGGCAGCTAGCTATCTTGTCTTGCGACGTCGTCGGCCGTAGCATATACCGCCGCCGGCCGCCGGGAACGTGCACGTAATCGCGCCGCGTGTCGTGTGGGACAAGCTCGCGCGATCGAAAGCGGCGTGCTCTCCGGCGGGCTTGTGTACGTGGGTCGCAGCGGGAGAAAGTGGGAGGAGAGGTGTGGGGTGTTGTGGCGAGGCCGCATCTGCTGGTTGGACGCAATATATAGGCGCGACCTTGATTCTCAGAGGAGCGAGCAGAGCTTGGCTCTTGGCTTGGCTAGAATGACATGGCGCTGGAAGGAAAATAATGTGATAATTAACTATAGTTTTATACTTCCTCCGTTCACAAAAGATGTCTCAACCTATCTTAAATTTGCATGTATCTAGATTACAAATTTATTCGTGTGATGGTGCCCATTTCACTGAGAATTGACTATTTCATTTGGGATTTTAGAATGGGGATCAAGGAAGGGGCAACGTGCCTGCAGCTTGCCTACCTGCCCGGCACCATAGCTTGCGAATTAGTATGAGCTCTGACTCGTGAGCAGTAGCTATTATATGTGTTTGATTTGGCAGCTTTTGATTATGGCAAAGGCTGAAGAAATCAACCAAATGCTAGATTATGTCGACAATTCGGCGCCTTAATGGTTAAGATCGACCACTCTTTTCGTTAAATCTTGGTATACGATCCCTTAGCGCCAATTGTTTGTGAGTTTTAATTATTTTTTCTATCTTGTAAAATAGGAACTGATCGATTTACGGGGCTGCCTCTAAGGTTATTAAGCCTACTTAAACTGTGTTTATGCCTCACGGTGGCATATTCCACAGGGCGTGGTCCTCTTGCATGAAACAATTTCTGAACTTTATAGAAAGAAAATGGATGGTGCTTTGTTTAGCATTGACTTTAAAAATCCTACGACAAAGTAATGTGGCCCTTTTTGCCTCAAGCGTTGCGAACGAAAGTGTTTAAACTGAAATTGTGTGACCTGATCGCACATTTTTTTCAAGGTGGTAGTGCGGAAATAAAGGCCAATGAGGACATTGACATTATTTTCAAACTAAAACCGGGCCGAGACAAGTAGACCATTTGTCTCCTTTATTTTTAATGTTGTGGCGGACATGTTGATAATTCGTATTGCAAAAGTAAAATGTGATGGCCATGTTCGTGGGCTGATTCAGCATCTAATTGTTGGGGAAGTGTCTATCTTACAGTATGCGAGTATACGCTACTTTTCATGACGATACGATACTTTTCATGGAGCACGACTTGGCGAAAGACGTAAACATGTAGTTGATCTTATGTATATTTAAATAACTATCCGGCCTTAAGGTAATTTCCACAGAAGCAAGATCTTTCTATTTTGTAAAGGCTAATGGCACTACCCGGATTATCCGGGACACAAACAGATCTGAGGTCTAGATAGTGAGGGCCACATCCGAAAAAAGTCCCAGGAAAATCTTGGTAACCAGGCTGCCGGATTATCCGAACCAAAGCCGGATTATCCGGGTATCCGGAACATATGGGGTCTAATCCGGCAAAATGTCGGAAGCACCCGAGAGTTGCGCTCTTGCGGAGTCTCGGGATTTAACCCTCCAAATAAAATCTAGAGCAACCAGGTCGGGATTATCCAGGTAACCAAAACAACAGATTCACAATTTGAACGAGGGAATTTCTCTCTCCACTCATGGGAAGGCTTCGGTGCATTTAGTGGACTTGTGTACGTGATTGATTTTACCCATACCTTCCCCGTGCGGACCCTATTGATATCATGGATTCCTATGACTCAAGAAACCGTAAATCGTCGGGGCACCGTCTTTTTTCCCTTTTACTTGGAGGGTCGAACCATCTCATGTACATAGTTGGTATGCTAATTATGTTGTTATTAGTACCAAAACCAGTTAGGGAAGGAAATTTCCTTTCAAATATCCCTCTCTTTATAACATTGCACGATAGACTAATTGTTCTGGTCGCCAATATGTTACCTCATATTCCATTGAATATTGAATTTAGACGAACCTCAACCATTTCCGGTACTTAGTGACAAAAAATTGAGAACTTCTTTTGACACTATTATTTGGCATGCCAACTAGGAAGGACAACAAAAAATGCCAAAAAAAACTTAGAAATGCTATTTTTTTAAATATTTGTGGAGTGCTATATCATAGGACACTCAGCAAACCCTAACGGCAAGGTGTGTGCGAGTGCCCGTGACAAGGCACTTGACAAAAGGCACGGTGCTGTGAGTTTCCCCACTCCGGCACTCGGCATGAATGACCGGTTTGCCGAGCGCGCTGATAAAATACTCATGAATCACGTATTTTATCAAGTGTCGTGCTTTGCAGAGTGTACTATGTTGGCACTTGGTATTCATGGCGTATTTGTTAGAGTGCTCGATAGTTTGCACTCGACAAAACCTAGAAGCACTAGACAATGTTGCTTTTTCAAGTCGGGATGATTTGGTAAACATCATTTTGAGTTCGGAATCATGGAATCCATCAGTGATTTCATACCCAACCTGTTTGGCTGTCATGAAACTGAATGGGTTATTTCACTTGGAATTTGAGCAAACGCCTATTGTATGTTATGTCAGTTTCTATTCGTAACCCAATTATTTTTTTCCATCAAGTGAAATGGCATTTCATTTCGACCAAATAAAATGAAACTCGATGGGTATCAAACGAGATCAAGGTGATTCCTGCCGTGGATATTGTTCAAATCCCCCTGTCCATCGATCCAATCGAGTTTGTTCGCCCTATCAAGCTAGTGGAACGATGCACTTTGGAGTCTGGACCATGCGCACGATGCCTGATTCCTTACCTAATTCAGGACCAGTGGCTCTACCTCTACGTACGTGATTTTTAGTCGCCGCATCGCATCCACACGCCGCGCCGACGCGTCCGAGCCACGAGAATCGATCGACCATGCTACTTGCTCCATCGAAGCGGCGAGAAAAGGGAGCCCGCCGAAAAGCGCTCGCCCTCGTCTCACCCCGTACATACAATCCGTAGCTAGCGCGGCCAGTACGTACGCCATGTACTCCGTGGAACCGATCGAAAATGAAAGCAGAAAAAAAGACCGACGGGAAGAGAGTTTCCTTCTTCATCAGAGTCCTTTTATCCCATCCCAATATTAAGGAGAATGTGTGGGCCTTTACTGAAAAAAGGAGAATGTGTGGGCCTTTACCGAAAGAAGATGGTTGATCCCCTTTAAACCTCAAACTCGTAATGGTTGGACAAATTAACCTTGAAGTCAAAATCTCCCTCAAGTATTAAACCCGGTTTAAATTAAACCCTATATTTGTTTGGCGCACCAGAAAAATATAGCATCCCGGCCCGGAATACACATTGTCTCACTGAGTAGACGGCCCTGCGTGTCATATTCATCTCCTATCCAAATGCATCTCTCTCTAAAACAAATCAAGGGCGACATGAATATGGAGTACGTCGGGGACAGCCGAGATTGGGAGGGGCAAGGTGCGGTTGGGATTGGTAGGGGGAGGGGGACGAGGACAGGCACTGAGAGGTGCTGGAGCTAGGGATTTCTACTTCAGGTTTCGATTATATTAGTTAAATTCAAAACCTAGGGATACGTAGAGGACTTATAAACCGGGACGGAGGGAGTATAACATGTGAGCCAATGTGACATGGGTGTACATCTCGGGTACCCTACCGTGAGGGTACCTGGTGCACGTGACGACTGAGGCCCAATATCGAAGAGTCTATTCGAAACCCAAAGACAAGAAGACCAAGAAGATGGAGTACCCTCCAAGATTAGACATAGGCATAGTCGGTTTAGAACTTTTCATATGTGTAAACTAGGTCGGTTAAGAACTCCCGAGACCCAGCCTATTTAAAGGCTGGGAGGGGCGCCGATCTAGACCAAGCCATACTTGAACCACCAAAGCTCTAGCGAGATCGTCATCTCGCCGGAGCCTCCCTGTAACCTCATAATCTCCACGATCAATAACAGACAAGCAGGAAGTAGGGTCTTTACCTCCACCCGAGGGGCCTGAACCTGGGTAAATCTTTGCCTCTGCTTGTCAGCCGATGAAACTACCAACACTATCACGTTCTCTCCCCATAATCTCAACCCTAGGTCCTTAACCATGGGATTTGGTGAGGATACCCATCGTCAATTGGCGCCGTCTGTGGGAAAGAATAGTGATGGACTCACGGTTTCTTTTCATCGGAAATCGGCGACTCGCCGATCGGATCTACAAACGGCAACTCGACGGCTGCGTCAACAAACCAGAACTCGCCAACTTAGGCGGCACACGGCAACTCGCCGGTTCACTCGACAAACGGCGACACGCCAGTTTCACCCGCAAAAAGTGCATCGGGTTCTCGGATGGATTTCGAGCCGCACTCGCCAGAATTCCAGGAGGCCTTCTCTGATCTTGAGTCAGGTTTGGGTTTAACCGTTGGTTCGTTCAATTTTTTCGTCAACAAACTTGGTGTGCAGGACTTGACGGATCCACGCCAACTCGCGACTTCCGCACCCGAGACCCCATCGGTTGCGACCCATTCGACTGCGGATCCATCTGCGTCCATACCATCGTCAACTCTCCAAGCTTGTTCATCTGCATCAACCATGTCGACTCGAGAGATGAACAATCTCATCGACGAACTCCAAGGAGAGGAGGCCGAATCAGCGTACCCCACAAACGATCCCGAGTTCGATCTACCACTCGATGATACCTTCGACTGCGGGATCTCATTCAGCGACTTCGACGAGCCCGAAACTCATATCGACAGCCACGTCGACTCCGATATCCGCACCGACAACAACCTCGACTTCGAGATTCATAACAATTTCACCGACATCGAGATGAGCATAGGCGATGAAGGTATCGACAGCGAGACCCGTCCAGACGGACCACTCGACGGACACATCGACTCCGACATGAGCCTAGATGACGACGTCAGGTCCACAGTGGGACTTGAAGGCACACACACATACCCTCGGGTGATACCCCAGCAGGTCTACGTCGCCTTCGCCGCAGAATCATCAGAAGCTGCGGCCAGTCGCAAGCCTACAGAATTCCCGTGCACGGTCACCATGCCGGACGGAGTTACAACTCTCACAATCACTGCTGAGATGGCAGCAAAAGCAGACAAAGTCATTAAAGAGTGCACAATGATGCCCATAGACGCAACACGGAAGGAGATGTTGACCTTCCAGTACTTCACCTGGCAGGAAATGCTTCGACTGCAGCAGATTAGAGCAACACTCGAAAAACGTAAAAAGCAAGCTAGCTTGTCGAGTGCGCGCAGAAGGCAGCTCTCCCTGAGCTCTACCGGGCAAGCAGACACAAGACACAGATCAAGATTGTCACACCTCTCGCCGGAGGAGAGGGCGGCACTCACCCGCAATCTGGGCAACTCTTTCATGACATACGACGCGGAAGGAGTTCCAATACCCAAAACTGCCGCGGGTGCTCTCTTCACCGCCGCAGCATACCTCGAGGCTATCAAGCCTCCAGCTGATGACCCCAACGCAAAATTGCATCGCCAACAGATCAAATCACTCGCCTTAGCAGTAAAGGCTATACGCCAAATTCCAACAGCTTCAGGAGGGAGTCGAGATCGTGCCATCGTTGACACACGTCGTGAAGAGCATAATCGCAGTGGTCGCCGCCACCACTCGAAGGAAAGAAGCAGCTCGCGTAAGCGCAGGTCCAGGAGCAGATCACGTAGATCTTATAGCAGTGGCTCATACTCTGATCCGGAGCCTCAGTCACATGGGGTTTCATGCTTCACTCGACGAGTCCGCGAGACGCGGATGCCCAAAGGGTTCAAACTCACATCCGAGCAACCCAAGTACACTGGTCGACAGGAACCTTCCGGGTGGCTAGAAGACTACAGGCTGGCTGTTGCGTGCCAGCGCGGCACGAACACCACAGCCATGCAATACATACGACTCATGCTCGAAGGCACAGCCCGCGACTGGCTCAAGGCCCTACCTTCATCAAAGTACGACTCGTGGGATCACTTCCGCGAGGATTTCATCAAAAACTTCGAGCCTCTATGTGAGCGCCCAAAAACATTTGAGGAGCTCCGAGCTTGTGTTCAACGGTCAGACGAAACGTTGAGGTCATACATCAGACGATGGACTGAGATACGTAACTCAGTCGGAGTAATTTCAGAAGATATGGCCAGGGACGCATTCATAATGGGACTCGCCAGGCGAGACCTCAAAGAAGCACTTGGTCGCAAAAAGCCAACCTCTGTGGCTAACCGCTTGATGACTGCGACTGAGTGGACAGACGGAGAAGACATGGCGCGCACCACACGTGGATCCTCACCCCGTGATAACCGTGAAAGCGGCGGTCGAAGCCGCAGAGACTCGTACAGAGATGACAGAAGGCGCAAACGTTCAAAACGTCACTACGACGACGACAGACCCGAGTTCATGGCGGCTGGGTTCTCCACACCCCACAACGACCAAGACAGAAGCGACCGACGATCAGAAGACCGACGGGATACTCGAGACGATCGACGGGACAGTCGAGATGATCGCCGAGACAGTCGAGATCGCGGCCAACGCAGCGATAGCTACAAAAGGAAGGACTGGCGCAAGTCAAGATCCGGGGCACAATCCGAGCGATCATTCGAAGAGAAGATGGATGCTGATTGCAAATTGCACCTGTACAAAGGAGAGGACGGAAAACTACGCTCTAATCACTCGATGAGAAACTGCAGGAAATTCGAACAAATGGCGTCTGATTACATAAATCTCAGAAAGGCAACAGCCGCACACGCACACGCACCCGCGACCGTGCCTCAGCCAAACAATGTGCCAGTTCTCATGGCACCACCTCCACCACCACAGCCTCATGCAGGCGGAAACATCGCGGGTGCCATACAACCCGTACCTCGGGTGGACGAACCTCAGTATCCTCCACCCCAAGGGCAGATGTACATGATACAGAAAGGTCGCCCTTCCAACAGGGAGCAAAAACTTCGCACTCGACAAGTAAACATGGCAGTCATGTCGCCTCCTGCTGTAACTGAATTCTTGAAGGGTTCTGAAACTGCAATAAGTTTCAGCAGAGAGGACCACCCTCCGTCGGTTGTTCGCCCGGGCACTCTGCTCTGGTACTTGATGCGCAAATTGGAGGCTATGCCATGTCCAAGGTATTTATGGACGGGGGCAGCGACATAGACATCATCTTCGCAGATACGCTCCGCAAAATGAACAGATCAGTCGAGGGAAACTTTCAAAAGTCTGACTCTTGCAATCAAGAATTCAGCAAAATCTCTGAGATGTTTGGCATGGAAGCAACGTTCGCTGAGCTAGCGGTCTCCAACGACAGAACACTCATGCCGGAGCATAAAAAGATGGCAGTCGACAGAGCATTCAACGCCACCAATGACACAAGGTCGCATCAGTGCACCCGACTGACCCGACCAAGACAGTCAATGTCTCGTCGAGTCTGCCTATCGCATAGGAAAGCGCGCTCGTCGAATTCCTCCGTGAGAACTGGGATATATTTGCGTGGTGTCCAGCCGACATGCCAGGTATTCCCAGGGAATTCGCCGAGCACTCTCTACAATTATTTCCAGATGCTAAACCAGTCAAGCAAACAATGCGCCGTATATCCGGCCCAAAAGAACCAGTCGAAGCCGAAGTCGACAGACTACTCGCAGCAGGTTTCATCAGAGAAATCAAGAAGTCACAATGGGTGGCCAACCCCGTACTCGTGAGAAAAGAACACAGATATCCTTCGGATGTGTGTAGATTTCACGCACTCAATAAGTGTTGTCCAAAGGATCACTTTCCACTACCTCGAATCGACCAGATCGTCGACTCCACCGCCGGGTGCGCTCGCCTGTCCTTCCTGGATGCTTACTCGGGTTACCATCAGATAAGGATGAAGGAAGAGGATGAAGAGAAAACGGCGTTCATAACCCCACTCGGGGTCTACTGCTACACCACAATGCCTTTCGGGCTCAAGAACGCAGGCGCAACCTACCAGCGCATGATGCAAGACTGCCTCAAAAGCAAATTGGGCGAAACGTCCAGGTCTATGTAGATGACATCGTCATTACAACAAGGGAGGAAAAACACTACTCGATGATTTGCGAGAGACGTTCGCAAACCTCAAACGCTTCCACATCAAGCTCAACCCGAAGAAGTGCACGTTCGGCGTGCCAGCCGGACAACTCCTCGGGTATCTAGTCTCAGCTCGAGGAATCGAGGCGGACCCGAGAAAATACAGGCCATCTTGACGATGCAAAGGCCTTCAAAGCTCCATGACGTGCAAAAGTTAGCGGTCGAGTGCAGCACTCAGTCGATTCATCAGCAAGCTAGGTGAAAAAGCACTCCCATTCTATCGACTGATGAAGAAAGCAGACAAATTCGAGTGGACGCCAGAAGCAGAAGCAGCCTTCACGGATCTCAAGCGAGTCCTCACAAGCCCTCCAATCCTCGTCGCACCAAGGGAACGCGAGCCACTATACCTATATGTCTCCGCAACTAACAGGGTGGTGAGCACCGTACTGGTAGTCGAGCGCAGGGAGGAGGGACACACCCAAAGCATACAACGTCCAGTCTACTACTTGAGTGAAGTCCTCTCTATATCAAAGCAGCGGTACCCGCACTATCAAAAGCTGGCCTACGCCGTGTTCATGTCTCAAGGAAGCTGACGCATTACTTCTCCGAGCACCCGATCACTGTAATCAGCACCTCAGGGATCGGGGACATCCTCACAAACCCCAACGCAACTGGGCGAGTCGCAAAATGGCTCATCGAGCTAGCACCACGGATATCAAGTATGATTACCCGAAGGCCATCAAAGCACAAGTCTTACCTGACTTCCACACCGAGTGGATTGAAGCTCAGCTACCAGGAGCACCAGATGTGTCCAACTCATGGACTATGTACTTTGACGGCTCGAAGAAAAACGAAGGCGCAGGCGCAGGTGTCATCCTCACATCTCCAAAAGGCGACAAGCTCCGCTACATCCTGCAAATGGGGTTCGAGTTCCCATCAAATAACGAAGCAGAATACGAGGCCCTGATCCATGGCATGAGGATGGCCAAAGCCCTCGGGTGCACTCGACTGATGATTATGGTGACTCGAATCTTGTGGTGCAACAGACAATGAAGGCCTGCATGCAATCGCAGATAATATGATCGCCTACCGTGACCTGTACAACCTCATGGAGGGCAGCTTCGAAGGCTGCGAGTTGCGACACATAGGACGGAGAGCAATGAAGAAGCAGATAAGCTAGCCAACATTGGCGCGACCAAAGCACCAGTTCCACCTGGTGTCTTCTTCGAGCGCATCGAACACAGATCCATCAAGAAAAAGCGAGCACCTCCTACATCAGCTGCACCAGCCAAGAGCAAAGCACCTAGCACAGAGGACCCGCCAGTCGAGTACTCCTCATCGAGCCAACATGGACTCAACCTTTCCTCGCATACATACTCCGTGGCGAGGTACCTGAAGACATAACAGAGTCACGACGTGTGACTCGACGATCTAAAGCATACACCGTCATCAACGGCGAACTATACAAGCGCAGCGTATCAGGTATGTTCCAACGTTGCATAGCATTTGAAGATGGCCAAGCCATCCTTCGTGATATTCATGCAGGTACCTGCGGGCATCATGCAGCAGTCGATCACTCGTAGCCAAAGCCTTTCGCGCAGGCTTCTACTGGCCCACAACACTCAAAGACGCGGAGGACATAGTCAAAAGGTGCATCGGCTGTCAAAAATTCGCCACAAAGCCGCACGCACCCGCATCGGCGTTGAAGACAATACCATTGGCCTGGCCCTTCGCCCAGTGGGGGCTCGATATGGTTGGGCCACTCAAAAAATCCTCCCATGGAGGGCATACTCACCTTCTGGTGGCAGTCGACAAGTTCACCAAGTGGATTGAAGCAGTCCTATCACAAGTTCGACTGCCACTACAGCAGTCAATTTCATAAAATCCATCATATACCGCTTTGGTGTGCCAAGCAGCATCATCACTGATAACGGTACAAACTTCACAGCTGAAGAATTCGATCCTTCTGCAAAGAGCAGACATTACGCTCAACTATGCATCTGTGGCACACCCGCAATCCAATGGCCAAGTCGAAAAGGCCAATGGACTTGTGACGAGTGGAATCAAGAAACGCCTACTGGTGCCACTCAAAAGGGCTGCGGGTGCTTGGGTCGAGAACTCCCATCGTGCTATGGAGCCTACGCACAACACCCAACGCCTCAACACAATTTACCCCATTCTTCATGGTCTACGGAGCAGAGGCAATCCTGCCATCAGACGTAAGGTTCAATGCACCAAGAGTCGAAGCATACAATGAAGACGATGCAGATGAAGCACTCGAAGATGCAGTCGACTTACTCGAAGAAGCACGCAACACGGCGCTAGCACGCACAGCTGTCTACCAGCAAGACCTCCGCAACTATCACAGCCGTCGACTGCGTACCAGATCCTTCGAGGTTGGCGACTTGGTGCTTCGACTGAAGCAAAAGAAGGTGCACAAACTTGCTTCTCCATGGGAAGGACCCTTCATCATCACCGAGGTCATTGGCGGTGGAGCATACAGACTGAAGCACGCGAAGACAGGCGAACTCTCGCACAATCCTTGGAACGTTGCGCAGCTGCGCCGTTTCTATGCTTAGATCGCTCAGTCGCACAATGTAATAGGCACATATGTCGGATGGCTGCAGGTTTCAGACGCGCTCTTTTCCTTACCAGGGTACCTAAGGGGACTGGAAGGTTTTTAATGAGGCGGCCTGCAGCCTAATATTCAAAAATGGAATATAGTCAATGATTCCTCATACTTCTCCGTGTTTACTACTCGCATAAACTATTCGCACAACCTCAGTCTCACTCGATACACTCGGGGGCTCTGCTACTCAAAACGTGAGCTCTCGCTCCTTCAAACATAACACCCAGCCGCACTCGAAGACTCGGGGGCTGGGTCGTCAAAAAGATACAGAAGCAAAAAAGTTGCTCAATAACATGATTTGGCGCTTCAAACATCGCAAAAATTCACAGCCTCACTCGATACACTCGGGGGCTGTAGAATTCATGTTCTACTTATAAAACCCCACTCGATACACTCGGGGGCTGCATCCATACAAGTAAACAAATATGTACTAAGTACAAGTGGCAAAATTTACACTCGGAGGTTGTTCCCTATACATACTTACCCTAATCTTCGGGTCCATCCTTGACTGGGAGAATGGGGCCCATAAGTTGAGCGTTATAACACTCAACCAACACCTTGCGTGTTCGACTGTATCGTCCAGATGCGATTGAGACAAGGATGATCCAGGCACGGGTGGACGTAGCTGTAAATTTGGACGCTGACTTCAGAGGTACGCCATCGTTGCGTTGGCCCCATCCACAAGCTTCTGGGTGATAAAGTCTCGGATGGCCCTGACACTTCGGAAAAGCCCGAGCAACGCGTGGATGCCTTGCGGTTGCGGCCCTGTTGGAAAAAGAACTTCGTTGATGCGACTGAAGGCTGACCTGCATAACTCAAGCAGCATAGTGCTCCGCCACACTCGATCCTGCAGAGTCGCGAGTATGCGTGCTCGGTGCCTATCCAAGCGAAAGTGCTGACGGCCAGTCGTGGGTTCGTCAGTCGCGTTGTTCAATTGCACCGTTGTTCGGTCAGCTATGCACAAATGGGCCCACCTATGTGTCACGTCCCATCAATCGCAGCATAACGCACGCCACGCGTGTCAGAAATCGCAGTCGAAATAAACGTCATCCCTGGCGTCATTGAAGCATCTGTTCATAAAATATGGCTGCCCTGTTTGGTTTGTATGTGTACAAGCAATGTCAAGACAAAATTGGTCACTCGACCGTTCCTTCGACTGACGCATATTACTCCCATCGGGAGCATATTAAAAAATTTCTTCGACTGAAGATGCTCAAAGAAAAAAATAATTTTGAGATTATCCTCCATTACAAGCAATACATCATAATCTTGGGGGCTACTCCCATCGGGAGCGCTGTCGCGCACCCGATAGAATTACGACAAAAAGATTTCTTCGACTAACATATGCAGGATAAGAATATTTTGAGATTATCCTCCATTGCAAGCAATAAAGCACAATCTCGGGGGCTACTCCCATCGGGAGCGCTGTCGCGCACCCGATAGCATAACAGCAAATATCAGTCGACAAAGGACACGACTCGTCCAACAAAGTTCAAAAAACGTACTCGAAACATTTCCGAGTTGCGTCCGTCGTAAATACCTCGGATGCTGCACGCATAGTGCAAAGGTAAGACCCGCCGAACTTTTCGAGCTGGGCTAAGGACCGTTTCAGCAACGTCAATCCTTATACTTTCCGTGTCAGTAGACATGATGAAAAATCTCGACGGACGCGTTGGGTAAAATTCAAAGTTATACTGCAGATCGACTCGGTAAGACCTCAGCGGCCTAGTCGAATCTGACCAGTCTGTTCCAGATTCGAGTCCGGGGACTCGAGTTTGATTGAAAGCTAGTAAGGTTTTACCCGAATGTGTAGTTAACCAGTCCCGATCCGTCGAGTGTACTGGGCCTGCTAAGCTATTATCCCTTGATTTTCATAAGCAAAAACCACAGTCGATGAAATACTCGACATAACCAACGTGTGCTATTCATACAGGAATTCTAATTATGATATATTGAATGCAAAGCATATGATGTGCACTTACGAAAGAGTACATGCCCGATTCTTCGAGTCAGACAAGTACTCGGGGCTACTGACATGGGTGTACATCTCGGGTACCCTACCGTGAGGGTACCTGGTGCACGTGACGACTGAGACCCAATATCGAAGAGTCTATTCGAAGCCCAAAGACAAGAAGCCCAAGAAGATGGAGTACCCTCCAAGATTAGGCATAGGCATAGTCGGTTTAGAACTTTTCATATGTGTAAACTAGGTCGGTTAAGAACTCCCGAGACCCAGCCTATTTAAAGGCTGGGAGGGGCGCCGATCTAGACCAAGCCATACTCGAACCACCAAAATTCTAGCGAGATCGTCATCTCGCCGGAGCCTCCCTGTAACCTCATAATCTCCACGATCAATAACAGACAAGCAGGAAGTAGGGTCTTTACCTCCACCCGAGGGGCCTGAACCTGGGTAAATTTTTGCCTATGCTTGTCAGCCGACGAAACTACCAACACTACCACGTTCTCTCCCCATAATCTCAACCATAGGTCCTTAACCATGGGATTTGGTGAGGATACCCCTCGTCACAATGTAACAACGAGAGTAGCAAAATTTGAAGGAAAAAATTGCTCTAAAAAAAAGGTCCAAAGGTTAATTTAATTTAGACCAGGATTCAATACTTCACGGTGCGAACGATAGGGATTTCTACTTCAGGTTTCGATTTGTCCGACCTCTATGAGTTCAAGATCTAAAATGATTTTTTTCCAAAAGGAAAAACGGCAGAATGACAGTGTGTTCCTCTGCTCCTTTCGGCGCTCTCGTCTCGCTCGCCGCATCCAATCGAATGGATGCATGCGACGCAGCGGCAGCGGAGTGGAGTGCTCCTAGATTTACATTTTCTCGTCGCGTCGCTTTAGTTTTTGAGCTTTTCGTCTCAAGATAGACAGTAACCCTACCAAACACAATTAAGCTCTGCCTGCCTGCGTGCCTATATCAGGGTTCAGACATCAAGATCCAGCGCGTAAGTTGTGCCTTCCTTTTCTTCTGGAGAGGCATCTCGATCGATGGACCGATGGATGTGCATGGTGCAAGAATTGGCACACGAAGAATGGGCACGGAGAGGGACAGTGTGGTGTGTACCGAGCAGTCTTGGCCCTCACGGTCAGATTAATAACAAGAGTTAATGGTTTGTTCCTGAGTGAAGCTTTTCTGCTCCCGGGAACCGGTGCTCTTGCTGCGAAGAGATATTAAACTTTTATGGTAACATAAATATTCCTAAAAAAATCATGCGTGTAGATTTGAATGTTCATTGCCATAGGAAAAAGTTTCGAAAAATAATATTCATATTTGCAGGTTGTACAAAAATAACAAGTATCAGGGGTCAACAAAGTAAATTCAAAAAAACCTAGAAACATGCTCGGACCTTTTTTTTTACAGGTTAATTTATTTCGAATTATGTTGTGCAAATTTATCAGGTAAACACATATGTAGACCACTAGGTATGTGATTATTTCTGTGCTTTTTTTTGGCAAAATTAAAAAATTAAAAAATATTTTTGCCACCAGGAACACTGGTGCCCGAGATCCAAAATTCTCTTTGTTTCTTCACGCACAAATTGATCAGGAACTGGTTATGAGGATCGATAATACTTGTTGAGATGAGATGCCCGAACAAGTAGGCCTACTACGTCCAGCTGCAGCGTATTTGATACTTCCTCCGCATCAAAATATAAGACTTTTAGATATTTAAAAAAATTCTAATATGGATGTAACTAGACGCATACTAGTGTGTAGATCACCCATTTTAATCTGTATGTGGTCTGTATTGAAATATCTAAAAATATTTTATATTTGGATACCGAGGGAGTAGATGCTACCGTATCGCGTGCGGCACTGTCAAACGACGTCGATTGACCAGTAGAAACCAAGCAAGTGTCCTCGGGTTGATAGGTAGTACGTAGTATAACACATTGTCAACGTGCAGCTCGTTTCCGCGAAGCACCCCCTCGATCTCTTGCAAGAGCATGCATCAAGAGACAACTCCTTAGTAAAAAGATTGTCAATATAATATATGGTCTCCCTACATCATCATCTGCACCAACTACTCCTTGATTAGTAAACCACACCGTCGTCGTATAGGATGGATCTGCATAGGCTTTTCTACAGCGTCACTCACACTACGTCGTACTACGGGTCTCTCACGCAACACTATTATCTTCGTTTATTCTCAAGGAAAGGAGTAGATCGAGTGCGGTGATAGTCAAACGCTCTTGCACGCCATGCGTGCCTGCGGAGAAACAATCCTTGCATCCTTTAGACTTCTCGCAGTGCATACATATAAATATGCTACTCACTCCGTTCATAGAATGATGTCTCAACTTTGTCCAAACATGTATGCATTTACATATTTGATCGATCTAGCTAGGTCCATACATCACGACATGACTTGATCACTTAAGATCCAAGCCTGCATCGATCCATCGATCGCGTTTGAGACTTTGAGAAAGTAGTGAAACTCGGTTGCTTGTCTCTCCTTGATGCGACTATTGAGTAATTAATAAAAACTCTCTTTATCGATAAAAAACAGAGAAGAAAAGTCGTTCTTCGTCTCCTCGACCTGTCCCCAAATCCCTTTCGTTTTACTGACGCAGCAGTTAAGAAATTCGACAATGAGAAACTAATCAGCCCTCTCCTCTTTGCGAACAGCAAACTTGAAGTTAACTTCACCAGCGTCCTCGTTCTAGAAACTCTCATATACACAACACGGTGGATCCAATGTAAAGTAAGCGACAGGATAGCTTCGAGAGATACGGGGTAGGTCCGCCGTCTCTCTCCATGAAGAAGAAGAGGCTCAAGCGTACTCCTTCCCAACTGCTGCATTACGACATGTATAGCTTTCGTCGCCACATATCTATTCTTTGCGTCCTGATTCATCAGCTTCCTGTGTCTGAAAGATAATTAAGCATTGCTCCGGAAGGTACAACCACAGCCCCAAGATATAAGCCTGATTTATGACCCTGATGGCATCTCGCACCCTGATGGGTCACATATATTTAGCTACTCAAGAAAGTAGGAGTATTCTACTGTAGATGCGTGCATGCATGCACGCATGTTTCTTGATTGATTAGTTTAATTACGTAAATGGGTGATTAAAAGGGGGAGAAGGTTATGTGTCATCTATCTAGGGTTCTTGACATGTATACCTCAAAGTGGTTGGTGCTGGTTCATGTTGATGCTTGCTCCCTGACATGGGCGCATACTAATTACTGATTAGAGTTCTTTACTATGGGACCTATATATGCTTGAGGCTAGGATATGTTTGGTGATGATTCTTCAATATCCGTGTAGATATGCATGTATCTATGTTGGTGTACAGACATCAATCATGAACAAATGGTCGCTGATTAATTTTTGCAGGAATCAGAATGTTTTCTCTGAATCTGTCGGCTGCAAGGACAAGCAATGTTATGCAGGAGCTATCTTGATTACTTTGTATATTTAGAGACCATCTTTAGCTTGATTTAGTCAATCATCACATATTCATATACATTGAGAACTCTATACCGACCCTTTCTTTTTGGTTACTGACTTCTTGAATGGACGGATTTCTTGACCTTTGAACGTAGGAGAAAAGGTATTATTATACTAAAAGTCTTTATTAATAATCCTAAAAATAGTCTTAATAAACCAATATACTATGGGTGTAATCAATCATGATTGATTCACCTTCGTTCTAAAGGCAGATGCTTTATGTTTGAATGTACGAGCCTAACCAACATAACTCAGTTAGCAACATTCTTTTATGTATAGATATATTAGTTAAAAGCGGAAACTTTCTATGGCAATCCTTCGTCGTTGTGTCTTACTCCCTCCGTTCCAATTTAATTGACATGTTACATCCACATTTGGTGGATAACAAGTCAATTAAATTGGAACGGATTGTAGAGACTCAGCATACCACTGCATGTTGTAGTGTACAAGTCGTTGACATAATACTCACGGAAGGACCATTCCGTAAATATTACATCCTTCAGAGTAGTACAACAGAAACATAGTCGGTCCAAGGTAACACTATAAGATTACAACACTATTCAGTACAAAATCTCGAGAACCTCCTTTATATACAGAAGTAGGTCTCGTGCAAATGAAACTCTCAAAAAGATCCAAGTCGTAGTACTAAACTGAATATCAGCTCTACCTCTAACTTCTGATCCACTACTGCTGTTGTCACAACCCTAATCTATCCATCTGGAATTTCCGTGTCTAGAGTGGTGCTCCTCCACCCAATTATAGTCGTCTTGTCCATGGCATTGTTGTCGACGTGTTCACCGTTGCACTGTTGTCGCCACGCATCCGTTGGCAAAGTAGAGGTTGACTTCTTCAGGCCCACCAGGTTGATTTGACTCCTCGACGAAGATCTCACCAACATCGCTATGGATTCCTGTCCTTCCTCTGCTATCTCCAATAATCTAAGCAGGGGTCAACGGAGGAAAGAGTGAGCAACACGAGCGTTACTCAGCAAGTTCATATATTAGGAATAAGGTGTTTTATGCACTAGCTACCATCCATACCAAAAGGTCATGGATGAACATGCATATCTTTGTAAAACATTTTTAGGAAAAGATTCATTTTATCTTCAGAAAACTATGCCCGTCATCCATTCACAGGTGCTAGGGCTTCATGGAGCCACCATTCCTGCAGCGTTCGCAGCTCCTTCCCGGAACAGGGAGTAACATGTCACAATCCTTTACACTCTGCAGAGGTGCGTTACTTTACCCATAAGAGATCAAGATCATGTTGCACAACCAGGTGTACTTTCCTGTCCACACTTCCTATGGTGTGGGCCCCGATTGTTGATCCAAGCTATTCGCCGTGCTTCTCCAACAACCCCGCATGCCCACCCAATTCATGCATAGCAGAATCACCCCTGGCTCTACCCCTCACGGTAGATACCTAGGCATCCCCTTGCAAACCATCATAGGCACCAGAGTCCGTGGGCATTAAGGGGTCCCACCCATGTGCATGTAGTCTCGCAAGACCTACAGCGTACGGCTCTGGCTGGACGTTGACATGTGAAAGGGAGAAGATCACAGATGACTTTCCTGTCCCATTCCAAGTCTCATGGTTAATGCTTCATTGACGGCGCAAGAACACTGACGGCATTGGTTCTTAAGTCCTAGATAATACTTTCCCGTGCAAATGGAACCTCCACCAACCACATCATACCATGGTTCCATCTGTCAGCCAACAATATTTATATATAGCAGTTCACATCATTCGAAAATAGGTTTTACTTTTTCATGCAATGATAAACCATAGTAGTTTGCATTTACTTTTATAAACATAATCAAGTAGGACATGAGCAAGAGTGAACTTGCCTTTTTGACTGCAAGATTATGCAGCCAAGGTCTTCGATATAATAAAGACTCCAAAATCTGGAAAAAAAACGTCATTGGTCCGGTAAGGACTAATGTTTGAAGAAGCAATATGCTATTATGCATAAGTATAAGATGCATTGCAAAATACCCCAAACATACCCAAGCTTAACAAGGCTAGCTTCGTCTTTTGCGATACGACGATAACATCATATTAACTTGGCTTAGGGTGTTACGAATTAGTTAGGGTTTATAGTTTATTGGTTTGTTAAGTCACTTTGAATTGTTATAACTTATATGGTTAAGTGTTCATCACTTTTATTTAAGTAATAAAGTATTATCATATTTAAGAATAATACTTACGTGAAATTGAATAATGGCAAAGGACAATTCAATACGTGATTAAATTTTATTGAGTAATAGATTTGGTTTAATACAACTTATCCGAGTTGAAAGAATTCATGTTTTATATTTTTAGTTGGGATATTTAAATATTCCTTAAATAAAACATTTAAAAAGGTTCTTTTATTTAAGAAAATCATCCTAAAGATACTAGTCTTGATTCTAAAACTATAAGGGTAATTATTTTGAATAAACCATGAGTATTATTTTAAAACTCTTAATGAATTTAAAAAACCAAATCCTTATTTCTAAGGATTTATTTGTTTGAAATATTATTTCCATTAGGAATTTAGGTCAATCCCAAATTCTTTATTTTCAAATAATAATCACTCAAATTTTTACCATGAGGTAAAACCATCAAAAATTCTATTAAAATTCACTTTTGAAAGTAGAAGAAGGATAGACATTTAAACCTATTTTTTTTCTTCAGATTTTAGGTGAGGATTTAAAATTGTTTGAATTCAGATGAATTTTTAGAAGATTCAAATTTAAATTAAATTATTTAAAGCTTTTTAAATTGATGTTTTATAATGCAAAAAAAAAGGCCTATTTGCTAATTGGGTCTAATAGCACACACGTACACTAGCCTACTATAGTCGGGCCAAGTCCAGGTACGTACACCACACAACCACACAGGCACGCACGCCACGCACGTACGAGCCCAGCTCGATCCCCTTCCTCGTTCTCTCTCTGTCTTGCTCTCGCGATGCGCCGCCGCCACGCACGGCTCCGCCCAGCTCCGGCCATCACCGGCGCCGTCACTCTCTGGCGCTACTCCTCTGCCTCCTTCTCCACTAATTTCCCCAATAGGTTTCGCCCTCCGGGTGCTCCAATCGAGCTCGCCCGAGGAACCCTAACCCTAGCCGCCATGGCTCGGGTCGCCGGCGCCTCTGGTGCTCCCGTGCCTCCGTGCCTCCTGCTGCGTCTCCTCGTCGAGCACGGTCGCCTCCATGATCCCCTGCTTGAGCCCCAGCTCCACGGCGTGCTCCACCTCCGTCTGCTCTCGCGGTCCGGTCTTGTGTGACCTGACCACGGTGGTGTGGCTGCTGCTGCGGCTACTACGACCTCGACACCGGCGGAACGACAGTACGACAACTGCAACCCCGATGTCGCCTTCTTCGTCTTCTACCTCAACGTTACCTCCTCCAAGCTCTGCCTCGGCTACTACTGCTCAAGGTGAGCATTCTTCTGTGACCGGCTGTGCCGATGAACTGTTGGTTTGTGGTATTTAAGACTAGCTGGTGGTTGTGGTGGTCGTATCCCTTTTAATTCAGGTCCTAAGGTTTCCCTAGTTCATCTAGGTGATGGAATTATCTGTGTGATTGTACTGTGCTTGAAGTGCTCCTCATTGTCAGTGTGTTAACTGAAGCTGATTTTCAGTTTGGTCAATTAACAAGTATGATCTTCTTATATTAGTGTTGCTGCAATGTTGTTTACTAACTCAAATCATGTGCATACATGATCTGATGTTGTTTGTGAAGCAAAAGTGGTATGCTCTACTTCCTGGACATGTTTGTATACTCTTTTTGTGGAGTTCTTGACATGCAGGGATGAATTCCTAGTGAATATGCATGTTGTCGATGATCTAGAAATTTTTAGAGACTTGTTTCCTTGCAGTTTTAGATAATTTCCTTATTTGTTCTTAGTTGTAGATGAACATAGATTATTTAGATGTGTTGTGCTTGCACATGTTAATGATTTAGAAGTTTCTGGACAGCACCAAATAGATGACCAACCATATATGATTTATCCTAGTCTTTCTTAAGCTTTTTCTTGTGCTGTATTGATTTAGGGATGCATTTCTGGACAGATCCAAGTTTCTGTCCAGCAACATATGGTGTGTTGCAATTTTTATTAGATGCTTAAACTTTCCTCTAGCTATGAACAGATAGGAACATCTCTGCCGCCTCTCTCATTTCCCCTCTTTCCCTCTCTCTCAACTAAAGATAATAGATGATGCACCCGATTTGGTTCCTAGAGATCAACCTGCTGCTGAAGGGAGGCTTGGTCTTCTGGAATATGATGAAAACCTTCTTCTTGTGGCTAGCCTTCTCCTCCTCTCGTGGATAGCCTGCTCCTCCTTCTGGTGGATTTTCTGCTTGTTCTCCTTGCTGGCCTGCTCCTCCTGCTCCTGGCTATTTTTCTCTAGCTCTGGTCCTCCTCTTCTTGCTCCTGCTTGATCTTGTCCTTCCTATCCCATCTTGCTTTGCTCCCAGCAGTGTTTTGGGTGGGGTATGGATGGATCTAAGTGGGTTGTGTTGCTGTGAGCTCTGGAGCTCGAGTTGGTTATGGCTGCGCTCGAGTTGGTTATGGCTGTGCGTGAAATGGTGCTTGCTGCTGGCTGTTTCGACCCCTTGCTCTTATCTCTACAAAGCTGCTGTGGTGGTGACAGCGCAGTGCAATGCATGCCTGAGTGAGCTGCCTGCTTGCCACCCCAATTCAATGCCTCGTATGGTTTGATCTTATCCCACCTTGGTTCTTTATTTTGGCTTGCCAAGTGGTTTTTCTTTGCCCCAAGCCAAATGATGTTGCACTCAGGCCCTTTTGTAATAAGAACCGATACTTAACTTGTTTCTTTTCTTTTTGTTTTGCAGGAAAACAGTTTGAAGCCGAGATGAAATTTAAGAGAAGATAATACAAGACTTCAAGCTTAGGAATTGATTTAATTGTCCTTTTGTAATTCAGTTTTTTGTAAATCAATTGTAAAGACAATGTATTGTTGTAATTAATCAATAAAGTTATTTGTTTGTCTTTCTAAAATTCTATATATTGTAATATGTGTTGTTAAGTTTGAAAATATTCAAACAACTATAAATTTATTTACTTAATTATTGTTTCTATTACTACATTGTTTTTAATTTGAATTACTTTACAAATTCAATTTATTTGAATATTCAAATTGAATTCAAAATTCCCGCAACAAGTGAATTATCTAAAGGTTATGCCGAAATTTACTTGCATTCACCTAAAATGAACTAAACCTAATTCAAGAAGATGAATGAACTCCGATCACTCCAGGGTTTTTAATTTGCGAAAAATTTATTCGGGTTTTTCAAATACATGCATGTAGATACACAAATTCCTATTTCTGCCCTTCATTAGTTCATAAACACTGGGATATTACAGTCTTTCCCCCTTAATAAAAACTTCGTCCCGAAGTTATGACGTGTGTACCAGAATGTGAGAGTTACTCATGTGATATCTAGATATAGGTGATTATTATGTGGGCTTTATGAATTGGCTTTACTCCTTCCTTGGAACTCATATCTCTAGAGAAACACCATAAATCTCCATGTAGCTTGCTTACTTAGAACCTTGAATATGTTGCCTAAATTGTAATGTGGTTTATTATTTCCTCCTCGCTGTTCTTTCCCTTGTATGGATCATGGTTGTATCTTATCATATTTCCTACTTGAATCTAGGTGATCCAAATGATAAGTTATTAAGATTTTGTATCTAGTATCTAACATCACTTGGTGAATACATCCAGTTAAATCCTAGCAAAGCTTAAATTAAGTTGGTTATAGAAAAATGTGTGTGTATTTTATCACATCAAATTGCCCTATGCATATTGGAAGAATTTGTTAACAAGGTTAGGCTTGTCTCCAAATTGCTTTTCATATTCAAAAGGCTGAGATGCACTGGATTATCTGACCTTCTGTTTATTTGTATATGACACTCAATTGTTTGAACATACAAAAGTGATTTGTTAACAAGTTCATGAGGCTTGTTATCAAACTACTTCTATATAACACGAACATTGGAATATCACACTATTTCTAGAGAGATTATTAATAATAGATTCTGATATAAGAGTTTCCAAATACTCCATGTTAGATTGGTATAGTACTTCTTTGCCAACCTAAGAAATCTCTCTTCAAAGTCTTCTTGTCGTAGTTCCTCCTTCTTGTGGGTGGCTTCTCTCGCAGAATGACTTTGAGAAGATTTGGGAGATAAGAAGATAAGATGGTCTTGATAAAGTAAGACGATCTAGATTAAGATTTAGTTTAGGATTTTATTATCCTTCCTTGAACTTCTCATTCTTCTTTCCTTTAAGATTTGTACTTATTTCATAAATGATGGATTTTACCTAGCTTTCAACCCAATTCCTCTTATAAAGGTTGTATCTTATTATTATTCCATTAGTTGTATCTAAAGATACTTTAGTTGTTGGATGTTCAATTTGTATTAGAGATGTATAGTGCTTATGAAATAATATCTTAAAATGATAAGTTGATAAGATATTCACTTAGGATATTAGGTTCTCATATGCTCATATACGTGCATTCTCAACTAGTCTTTCGAGTGTTGGTCGATCACTCTATGACTTCGTCGAAAAAGTTTTTATTTTTCCCGGATTTTTAGATGCATGCTATGCAAATGCACACATTATTTTTAGCTCCTTTCTACTCTCAGAACTACGGGTATTACATACTCTCCCCTTAGAATTTGCTAGGGCGCTTCCTTTCGTCTGACCTTTTGTTAGTCGATCTTCATCTAATTGTATCCATTCAGTCTCAAGTTACAACTAGATCTTTTCTGCTAAATACAGTTGCTTTCTCTATGCCCTTTGTGCTCAAACTTCCAACCTGTATACCTATGGTCTCTCGAAGAACACGGGTACTATCACCAGATTGTGATTCCCGAGACATTCTCCGGTTCAGAGATATCATTCCTACATCCAATAACTTCCCGAAGAACAATTGGTAAGTCCACCACTATGAACAACCAATAAGATCTCCCGGTAAATTGAATATTCACTCGGACTAGCACCAGTTGTCTCACCTAGGGTCTTAAGAAAAGACTATTGCAAAACTAGTTGCAATAGGTGATAACTTAACTCTAATTTAGAACGGGCTGTTGGTCATCTAGTCCAAATTTGTCTGATATACAACTCTTTCATCTGTCTGTTGCTGAAACTGGTTCCTTTCTTTTGGGTGATCAGACGTGTGGCTCTTCAATCTTATATTGGTTCAGCCTCCATCTGAGTCCTTGGATCTTGGATGTCAATCCTATGGCAATCCATCCTTCTCTACAGCTACCCTGTATAGATGGTGACTACACTACCTTGACTTCTGATGTCACTATCAGCTTCATTTGTAATAACTAAACTAACTCCTTGGTCTATCGACTATCCATGAACTCATCTCCCATGGTTTTGGTGTGTCCTTGGGAATAATAAACCTTGAAATTGTTTTTCCTTAATCACTTTGAATTCTGATATCTTGCCTTACTTGACATATCAGACCTAGTTATTGGCCGCTAAGTATTGGATTGTTGCTTCATACTCCTCTACCATCACTTCATGGCTCTTTTAGGCATACAAATCCTATAAATCTTCTCCTCGAACTTTCTCCAAGTATCAATGGTGTCTTATGATTCTCCCAACACCAACTTCTTCCGCCAAATTGCGACAACTACCCACAATATATAACTACCTATTGTGGCTTCTTAATCCAGCGTCTTTCAATTCCCGCTCAATGTCCTTCACTCAATAATCTTCATCCTTGTATAAGTCCTTAAATTTGACTGTCCAAATCATAGATTTGTCATGACAGGTCCTGTTATTTAGATCTTCCAACTTCATAATTCTCCTACTTCAGTAGAGTTTCTCATGTAGCTTTGCTGTCATCATCGTTAGTTAACCTTCCTTCATCTGGTGATGATACTCTTCTTGAACTTACGTAGTTTCTCCATCCTTCCATGTCTGATGATGTAGACCTTCGAATCCAAATATGATATGAGTTGTGGTCCATCCCCACATATAGCTTCTTTTACTTCGATCATCTTGACTTCCTTCTCTTCCTGAGCTTTCATTGTTGTTTGAAACTTCTGAGAACACGTCTCTCCCTTACACGAATCCTATCTACCTCTGGATCAGTAACATCAAGAAAAGAACTCAATGTGACAATCATGCCATTGTACATCGAATTCTATCTGCATGTACCAACCTAGCCAATCAAAAATCCAATAAGATCCAATAAATCGCAAATGCAGTTATATCAACCATGCAACATAAGCCCGTAAAATAAGTAGTACATTGAGTAAAAACATCTCAAGTACCCAGGCTTAGATGCTATACACTACAAGATAGGTATATATATTACCTTATAATCTAAAACAACTATTTGCCTCAGTAGTTACACCAATTGCCCATTTGCAACGGAATAATCCTAGGACAAAGTACTCAAAGAGTAGTTGTGGTATGGCTTGGTTTCTTATGGAACTAAACTCCATGTAGCTTGGATCTTCCGTCTGGCTAGAACATCTATTTGCGAACATATTCAATTCCTTTATGTAGTTGTTGATTGCACATCATAAGTTGTACTATAGCTTCCTTCATTGTTTATGCCATCACCTACTTTCCTTAACACTTTAGACTATACTCAGGTGAATCCCCTTTGATATGTATCATTAGGGTCTTAACATACTTTTCATAGTTAAATGTTGATGATTCTCCACTATCATTAAACATCTCCTGACTTCCTCCATCACAACTAATGATAGGGTTCTACTTCAAAAGATAGGATTATCAATGATACCATGGAGGTAACACTGACTTAGATGTAAACTATTGGGTGTATCTACTGGTACAAGACAGTCTTACACTGGTCATACCAAGTTGAAGAAAATAAAATAAGGTAGATGAATATTATACCTATAGAATAGTAAATAAGAATATCTACTCCAGTTGGGTAAGGAAATGTGTATACAAGTATGACGGTATTATTCTCAGGTGAATAACCATCATAGTTGTAGAAATATAGAGTTTATTTAAGTATGATAACTCCCTATAGTCTTACCAACCTACAAGTCTCCTAAAAGGGTTTTAATCCTAAGGTCGTTCGCTCTGATACCACCTGTAGAGACCCAGCACACCACTGCATGTTGTAGTGTACAAGTCATTGACATAATACTCACGGAAGGACCATTCCGTAAATATTACATCCTTCAGAGTAGTACAACAGAAACATAGTCGGTCCAAGGTAACACTATAGGATTACAACACTATTCAGTACAAAATCTCGAGAACCTCCTTTATATACAGAAGTAGGTCTCGTGCAAATGAAACTCTCAAAAAGATCCAAGTCGTAGTACTAAACTGAATATCAGCTCTACCTCTAACTTCTGATCCACTACTGCTGTTGTCACAACCCTAATCTATCCATCTGGAATTTCCGTGTCTAGAGTGGTGCTCCTCCACCCAATTATAGTCGTCTTGTCCATGGCATTGTTGTCGACGTGTTCACCGTTGCACTGTTGTCGCCACGCATCCGTTGGCAAAGTAGAGGTTGACTTCTTCAGGCCCACCAGGTTGATTTGACTCCTCGACGAAGATCTCACCAACATCGCTATGGATTCCTGTCCTTCCTCTGCTGTCTCCAATAATCTAAGCAGGGGTCAACGGAGGAAAGAGTGAGCAACACGAGCGTTACTCAGCAAGTTCATATATTAGGAATAAGGTGTTTTATGCACTAGCTACCATCCATACCAAAAGGTCATGGATGAACATGCATATCTTTGTAAAACATTTTTAGGAAAAGATTCATTTTATCTTCAGAAAACTATGCCCGTCATCCATTCACAGGTGCTAGGGCTTCATGGAGCCACCATTCCTGCAGCGTTCGCAGCTCCTTCCCGGAACAGGGAGTAACATGTCACAATTCTTTACACTCTGCAGAGGTGCGTTACTTTACCCATAAAAGATCAAGATCATGTTGCACAACCAGGTGTACTTTCCTGTCCACACTTCCTATGGTGTGGGGCCCAATTGTTGATCCAAGCCATTCGCCGTGCTTCTCCAACAACCCCGCATGCCCACCCAATTCATGCATAGCAGAATCACCCCTGGCTCTACCCCTCACGGTAGATACCTAGGCATCCCCTTGCAGACCATCATAGGCACCAGAGTCCGTGGGCATTAAGGGGTCCCACCCATGTGCATGTAGTCTCGCAAGACCTACAGCGTACGGCTCTGGCTGCCCGTTGACATGCGAAAGGGAGAAGATCACAGATGACTTTCCCGTCCCATTTCAAGTCTCATGGTTAACGCTTCATTTACGGCGCAAGAACACTGACGGCATTGGTTCTTAAGTCCTAGATAATACTTTCCCGTGCAAATGGAACCTCCACCAACCACATCATACCATGGTTCCATCTGCCAGCCAACAATATTTATATATAGCAGTTCACATCATTCGAAAATAGGTTTTACTTTTTCATGCAATGATAAACCATAGTATTTTGCATTTACTTTGATAAACATAATCAAGTAGGACATGAGCAAGAGTGAACTTGCCTTTTTGACTGCAAGATTATGCAGCCAAGGTCTTCGATATAATAAAGACTCCAAAATCTGGAAAAAAAAAACTTCATTGGTCCGGTAAGGACTAATGTTTGAAGAAGCAATATGCTATTATGCATAAGTATAAGATGCATCGCAAAATACCCCAAACATACCCAAGCTTAACAAGGCTAGCTTCGTCTTTTGCGATACGACGATAACATCATATTAACTTGGCTTAGGGTGTTATGAATTAGTTAGGGTTTATAGTTTATTGGTTTGTTAAGTCACTTTGAATTGTTATAACTTATATGGTTAAGTGTTCATCACTTTTATTTAAGTAATAAAGTATTATCATATTTAAGAATAATACTTACGTGAAATTGAATAATGGCAAAGGACAATTCAATACGTGATTAAATTTTATTGAGTAATAGATTTAGTTTAATACAACTTATCCGAGTTGAAAGAATTCATGTTTTATATTTTTAGTTGGGATATTTAAATATTCCTTAAATAAAACATTTAAAAAGGTTCTTTTATTTAAGAAAATCATCCTAAATATACTAGTCTTGATTCTAAAACTATAAGGGTAATTATTTTGAATAAACCATGAGTATTATTTTAAAACTCTTAATGAATTTAAAAAACCAAATCCTTATTTCTAAGGATTTATTTGTTTGAAATATTATTTCCATTAGGAATTTAGGTCAATCCCAAATTCTTTATTTTCAAATAATAATCACTCAAATTTTTACCATGAGGTAAAACCATCAAAAATTCTATTAAAATTCACTTTTGAAATTAGAAGAAGGATAGACATTTAAACCTATTTTTATTTTATTTTTTGCAGATTTTAGGTGAGGATTTAAAATTGTTTGAATTCAGATGAATTTTTAGAAGATTCAAATTTAAATTAAATTATTTAAAGCTTTTTAAATTGATGTTTTATAATGCAAAAAAAATGGCCTATTTGCTAATTGGGTCTAATAGCACACACGTACACTAGCCTACTATAGTTGGGCCAAGTCCAGGTACGTACACCACACAACCACACAGGCACGCACGCCACGCACGTACGAGCCCAGCTCGATCCCCTTCCTCGTTCTCTCTCTCTGTCTTGCTCTCGCGATGCGCCGCCGCCACGCACGGCTCCGGCCAGCTCCGGCCATCACCGGCGCCGCCACTCTCTGGCGCTGCTCCTCCGCCTCCTTCTCCACTGATTTCCCCAATAGGTTTTGCCCTCCGGGTGCTCCAATCGAGCTCGCCCGAGGAACCCTAACCCTAGCCGCCATGGCTCGGGTCGCCGGCGCCTCTGGTGCTCCCGTGCCTTCGTGCCTCCTGCTGCGTCTCCTCGTCGAGCACGGTCGCCTCCATGATCCCCTGCTCGAGCCCTAGCTCCACGGTGTGCTCCACCTCCGTCTGCTTTCGCGGTCCGGTCTTGTGTGACCTGACCACGGTGGTGTGGCTGCTGCTGCGGCTACTACGACCTCGACACCGGCGGAACGACAATACGACAACTGCAACCCTGATGTCGCCTTCTTCGTCTTCTACCTCAACGTCACCTCCTCCAAGCTCTGCCTCGGCTACTACTGCTCAAGGTGAGCATTCTTCTGTGACCGGCTGTGCCGATGAACTGTTGGTTTGTGGTATTTAAGACTAGCTGGTGGTTGTGGTGGTCGTGTCCCTTTTAATTCAGGTCCTAAGGTTTCCCTAGTTCATCTAGGTGATGGAATTATCTGTGTGATTGTACTGTGCTTGAAGTGCTCCTCATTGTCAGTGTGTTAACTGAAGATGATTTTCAGTTTGGTCAATTAACAAGTATGATCTGCTTATATTAGTGTTGCTGCAATGTTGTTTACTAACTCAAATCATGTGCATACATGATCTGATGTTGTTTGTGAAGCAAAAGTGGTATGCTCTACTTCCTGGACATGTTTGTATACTCCTTTTGTGGAGTTCTTGACATGCAGGGATGAATTCCTAGTGAATATGCATGTTGTCGATGATCTAGAAATTTTTAGAGACTTGTTTCCTTGCAGTTTTAGATAATTTCCTTATTTGTTCTTAGTTGTAGATGAACATAGATTATTTAGATGTGTTGTGCTTGCAGATGTTAATGATTTAGAAGTTTCTGGGCAGCACCAAATAGATGACCAACCATATATGATTTATCCTAGTCTTTCTTAAGCTTTTTCTTGTGCTGTATTGATTTAGGGATGCATTTCTGGATAGATCCAAGTTTCTGTCCAGCAACATATGGTGTGTTGCAATTTTTATTAGATGCTTAATCTTTCCTCTAGCTATGAACAGATAGGAACATCTCTGCTGCCTCTCTCATTTCCCCTCTTTCCCTCTCTCTCAACTAAAGATAATAGATGATGCACCCGATTTGGTTCCTAGAGATCAACCTGCTGCTGAAGGGAGGCTTGGTCTTCTGGAATATGATGAAAACCTTCTTCTTGTGGCTAGCCTTCTCCTCCTCTCGTGGATAGCCTGCTCCTCCTTCTGGTGGATTTTCTGCTTGTTCTCCTTGCTGGCATGCTCCTCCTGCTCCTGGCTATTTTTCTCTAGCTCTGGTCCTCCTCTTCTTGCTCCTGCTTGATCTTGTCCTTCCTATCCCATCTTGCTTTGCTCCCAGCAGTGTTTTGGGTGGGGTATGGATGGATCTAAGTGGGTTGTGTTGCTGTGAGCTCTGGAGCTCGAGTTGGTTATGGCTGCGCTCGAGTTGGTTATGGCTGTGCGTGAAATGGTGCTTGCTGCTGGCTGTTTCGACCCCTTGCTCTTGTCTCTACAAAGCTGCTGTGGTGGTGACAGCACAGTGCAATGCATGCGTGAGTGAGCTGCCTGCTTGCCACCCCAATTCAATGCCTCGTATGGTTTGATCTTATCCCACCTTGGTTCTTTATTTTGGCTTGCCAAGTGGTTTTTCTTTGCCCCAAGCCAAATGATGTTGCACTCAGGCCCTTTTGTAATAAGAACTGATACTTAACTTGTTTCTTTTCTTTTTGTTTTGCAGGAAAACAGTTTGAAGCCGAGATAAAATTTAAGAGAAGATAATACAAGACTTCTAGCTTAGGAATTGATTTAATTGTCCTTTTGTAATTCAGTTTTTTGTAAATCAATTGTAAAGACAATGTATTGTTGTAATTAATCAATAAAGTTATTTGTTTGTCTTTCTAAAATTCTATATATTGTAATATGTGTTGTGAAGTTTTAAAATATTCAAACAACTATAAATTTATTTACTTAATTATTGTTTCTATTACTACATTGTTTTTAATTTGAATTACTTTACAAATTCAATTTATTTGAATATTCAAATTGAATTCAAAATTCCCGCAACAAGTAAATTATCTAAAGGTTACGTCGAAATTTACCTGCATTCACCTAAAATGAACTAATTCAAGAAGATGAATGAACTCCGATCACTCCAGGGTTTTTAATTTGCGAAAAAATTATTCGGGTTTTTCAAATACATGCATGTAGATACACAAATTCCTATTTCTGCCCTTCGTTAGTTCATAAACACTGGGATATTACACGGATGGAGTACATCAGATCAGTAACATGATACAGTATTGCAGATCAACAACCTCATGGTAGTAGGTGTGTGGGAGGGCTCGTGACCCAGGCAACTCCACTGTGAACATTAGAAAAGATAGTTAGGCCCAGACTCAGTTCTGTAATTTCACAACTAGCTACTAGCTCGCTAAAGTCTACGATCAAGTTTATCCTTCTCGTGTGTCCACCCACCACCTCCTCGTAGAGCCACTAGTCGTTCTCCAAAGCACGAGTTAATAGCACCAGCGGTCACACAACTCGTCGTCGATGTGCACTTAAGTCACATTTCTCTAGAATGTGATTATTTGGTCACACAACTCGACAAGTGCGTGCACGCAGGTCACTGGCCCCACTTGTCAGTCCGTTTTGGATGGTAAATTTTCAGAAAACCCCCTGGAGTAATATTAATTTTATAAAATGGTCCCTCCGACCATTTTATAAAATTAATATTACTCCAGGGGGTTTTCTGAAAATTTACCATCCAAAACGGACTGACAAGTGGGGCCAGTGACCTGCGTGCACGCACTTGTCGAGTTGTGTGACCAAATAATCACATTCTGGAGAAGTGTGACTTAAGTGCACATTGGTGTCGAGTTGTGTGACCGCGGGTGCCATTAACTCCCAAAGCACCACATGACACTAAACAACAATTGTACAAGCCACAGCTGTCCATAATAGTCCTGTCACGATGTAAAAAAATAAAATGATATCAATTGAGAATGTCGAGAACCGCAGAGCTCTAAAAAAGAGTCCGAATGTCCGCTCAATGGAAAAGAAGAGTTGGGCATCCTTACTTCGTGGGATTCCAAAAACCTATTAATTAATAGGAAAGAAAATAGACTGTTCTAAAACGAGTAGGATTCCAATGCCATGTGCACTTGACACCTACTCCCTCCGTTCCATTTTAATTGATTTCCTATTCACTACATATAGATGTATCTATACATGTAACATGTCTAGATACATTTACATTTGGTGGATAGCAAGTCAATTAAATTAGAACGGAGGGAGTACATGATTGAATGTGCACCAAAGATTGTTCGATCACGTCATAGAAAGAACAACATGAAATTTTAAGACCAATAGAAATTATCTACAAAATACAACGCAAATGCAAATAGTTGTTAGGAAAAGATCATATAGGATTCAAACCCGCAAATCAAACAACCCACACAAGAAAAACAATCTAAGGATTCCCGGTTCCAATCTTGAATTTTTTTTCTTCTGTAGTGGACTCAAAAGGCGGTGTGTTGGGGGCAGTTCGTCTTGGCGAGTGAACCATTTGTCTCTTGTGCAATTTGTATGATCCAAGACTTTCAGCTGTTTGGCATATCTGTAGGCTCTGATCGGTATGTCGTTCTATTGTGGTTTGCAATGGTCCCATCTCCCATGCATGTCTGCTTGGCATTTTTCTTTGGGAGGATCCCCTTTCCAGCTGTGGCACATAAACATGAGTCTGCGATAAAGCTATAAGAACACGACCCCAGACCGCTGAGTTTGACGGGCCGACGCCCCCACAAGTACATATTGGGAGAGCATAAACCTCTATTTTTAGATTTTGACCTGGAAGAATTGTATTCCACTAAACAGCGTATGTGTGGCCAAATCATCCGCCGCTTATCGGATCTGGAACCCTGAAACTACACAACCACGTGGATTTGCAAGGCACACATGATAAATTCATGTACAGGCACAGGCCACAGCCGTCTCTAGCACGCTTTTTTTGTTCCAAAGATGCCAAACTGTTGTAGACCTTCCCAGCCATATACATATACGCTGCCTAACATTGACGTAACTTGACAAAGACAGTGAAGTAAGCCGCATCATTCTCACCAATCATACAGTGTGTTGTCTCAAACATACAAAATAAAAATATGGTGGGCAAATAGTTAAGTGAAACTGCGTACTGGCAAGCTTGGAAGTGCGGAAATATCGAACCTTGCATAGCATCAGCATGGATAGCATGCCATGCTTTCACTGTCACCAGATGACTGGGATCATCGGAAGGACGAAGGGGACGGCCATAGACATTAATTATGACGCGATAATATTATAGAATCTGTACAGCACCCCCAGCTGACTAAATGGGGGTGGAAACCAGAGGCAGATTGGCAAAACTTGGTACACACAACAGGCAGTGCGACAATTTCTGTCAGGAAAAACACAGCCTAACCCTTTTTATCCTGACCGTTAGCTCACTGCGATTGCCTTGCAAAATTTGAGGCCCAGGTAGCAGGACAACTAATCACTTTGGGGGAGAAATCTCGAAACGAATAAATGGAACCCTGAATTTTCTCTCATCGGAACTCTTGGGTCATGTTTTCCCTGAATCTCACTGACATGCGTGAACAGTGAACTTCGCCAGAGCAGCCATATTCTGCAAAAAGTGCTCCCGCAGTATACATCTGCAAGCATACCAGAGAAATTTTCAAATTAGATGCCGCCAACACAAACTGAAATGTGGATTGATGGGAGAAAATACGTGCAAATAATTATTTTATTGAAGATGTAAAAAGGAGATAATGCAATTGCAATCCACCTAGTTGGAAACTTGAAACAGACAATGCGACCAATAACTTAATAGGATGCATCACACTTCTATGGAGTTCAAGATATATGCATTTGGGATTTCTGCTCTTAGAAACCTCTATATGTTAGGTCTATATCATATACCCCTTCCATATTATAAGATATTCTAGATATTTCAATATGGACTACATACGGATAGAAATTGGTGAAACGACACACTAAAACGAGTCTAGATACATGCAACTCGGAAAAAAGCTAAAACACCTTATAATTCGATATAAGATTAGTGGAATGGAAGCATTGAGCAAATAGATACAGCTCTAAGAATAGAAAAGATAGAAGGTACATATACTGAACCATGTGAAAGGCAAGACAATACCTTCCAATCTCAGAAATGGTAGAGCCTTATATACATTGCTGATACAACTACCCTGCAAATTTTAATGAATTAAACCAAGAATCAGAATGGAAGAACAATGACAAAATATATATACTACGAAAAAACAACGTAGGGTAGTCAGAAATAAGTACCTATACTCAAATCATACAGCTGAGCAGTCTTCTACTGGCAAACAGATTGAAAATGAATCGGATGATGCTATCTGAATACAAGACTCCCATTCTGCTGTTGTCTTATTTTCTCGATAAGAGATTGATAAAATGACCTGAGTGCTTTTGTATCATTTCCCTGTTGAAGAAGAGAATCACTTTTATTACAGCAAGGAATAGTCTTTTACAAAGTGAAAATCTTGATTTGCTACAGAATACAGATAAGATCAGGAGTTCCTGAACCATGACAGCATCTACTACTATTCCACCTAACAACGAAACACCCCTCCCAGAGTAATAGGACAAACAAAATATGACATCATTGACCTATCAAGGTTATTATGAAGTCTCAGGTAAGACAACCTTCCCAAAGCAACAGGACAGACAAAAGATGACTAGAACTTCCCATACAGGTTAGCTCAACTAGAGCTACACGAAACCAACACATCAGGGAACCAAATCCTAACTTGATACACACTAGGACTTGGCCCACCAGCCCTAGGGATTCAAGCAAACAATCAATAAACTCTAGTTACCCTAATAACCAATACCCTAGACAGGCTGGCAAGCATCCCCAGGCCACGGAATAGCCCTGAGATGAGTAGACGACCATTACTATCAAGTCACAAGTTAAGAGCTAAATACACCGTGTCAGTACAACTCACAATTGGTTTACTACGGAATTGCTATGATACTGATAAGAGTTTCCTAACTTAAATCTCATTCTGATAGCACATCCACTAAGTCGATAATAGTCAAGTTATCAACAGTCAACAGTAAACAAAATAGTTCACGGACATATAGATTCAATTTTAAAAGTGATCCAGCTTCTTGAATTTGCATAGATGTAACTTGTAAGTCTATTTTAGTATTTTATAGCAACTAGCAAAATTGGCCGCTCAACTTTGACGCTATCAGGGTATGTACTACAACTCATATGTTTACAACTGAAAATATAATCGTATTTTGCTACCACTCTGAAGCCTGTGACTGAAGCATAAGTTGTATTTGTTGCACTGATGCAATATGTGCAATGTGCCAATGTTGATATATATCTAATTAATCTGCAGAGTTACAGACTGGCTCCAACAGAATAAGGTGTGTGGAGCTGTAGATTCTTCTCTTTTTATCTAAATCAACAAGAGAATTCCTAGGAACTTTTTACAGATCACTGTAGAAATTTCTAGTCGAGACCAGAGATGTTCCCCAGAGGCCGGATCCACCATATGTTTATAGATATAAATATAGATTAGGAACCAGAAACGAAACAAGGTCAAGATAATGAGCATACCTGTAACTTTTGGTAGTACTGTTCAGCTAGGTCTGGTGGGCAGTGAGCTTCTGGAAGACCTTTTGCTACAAAATTCACAACGAAGTCCTCTCCAAATCTTTCATACATAATCTTTTGAGCCATCACAATTTCACCAAAGAGAACAAGCTACAGGAAATAAACCGATTAGATGAAGCTTTTGAACATACAGAATCGTTCGGTATTTCAGCATTCAGCAGCATGTAGAGTTTAACTAAAGTAATGATGTTGAATGAATACGGAGTTCTGAAACAAGCAAACATACATACTGGTGCTCTATGGAGCCCATGTTGCAGTTGATTCTAGATCAACCGATATAACTGTTTGAATTGCATTATTACATGCATAGTTTGGATACCAAGAGCTCTAATTATCAATTCCATCGTCATAAAGCAATAAAAGCACTTGTCAAGATGGTTAGCTCATCATTTCGTTTTGGCACAATTCTAGCAGTTAAAGGAAACTGAATAGCTAAGAGTTTTACAGTCTCTTGCATAGTAGCAAAGCTAACAGATTAGCTTCTGCAGAGAAGTGAGTAGTTCCTTTTCTGACAAAGCCCAATTTAATATACTGTGCAGCTGACCATTGAATTAACATAAATTTAGCCTATAAGGGTATATCCCGCCTTAAGCTTTTCTGGGACCTATAACCAGTGGCGGAGCTTCAGCAGAATTTCTGGGCAGGCCAGGCTGCAGAAAAACAACCTTTTTTCCTTTAGAATTGTAAAGGGCCGGCCCAGCGAGAAATACGAAGGACTGATCAAATTCTGGGCGGGCCACGCCCAGGTCGGCCTTAACGTAGCTCCGCCCCTGCCTATAACTGCTGATAATTTTTACACATCCCCTCTACATCCGTCCCCACAAGGACCCAAGCTGGTGATGTAATCTCTAAGACTCGAAGGATGCCCCAGTTAGAAAATTGGATATACATTAAAAAGGCATGTGGGTAACAATATTTAATGTAACTCACTGCACTTTAGAATGTCATGAAATAGAGTTTTCATGCTGCTATCTTTCTTTTTGAACAAGCCACCTTTTATTAAGCAAAGAGAATTACATCATCCACAAGCTGGTAAATTAAGAACTCAGGGGGTCATCCCTCCAAATTCCACTAATACCCTGAGAAATTACTACTTTAGCTAAACACGGGCAGCTTGATTTGTTTTAGTGTACTTTTAGAATTTTAATTACAATGGCAGAACTAAATCTTTATTTTCTTGAATTAAAAAACCCAACATATTTAAGAAAACGGATATCGTCCCAAATGACTAGACTCAGTACGATGGAAACGTATGGTCATCTAAATCTATATTGCCATTATCTCTTGTAAACCTGATGTTAGGCAGGTCAGATACCTAAATTAAGAACTCAGGGGGTCATCCCTCCAAACTCCACTAATACCCTGAGAAATTACTACTTTAGAAACACGGGCAGCTTGATTTGTTTTAGTGTACTTTTAGAATTTAATTACAATGGCAGAACTAAATCTTTATTTTCTTGAATTAAAAAACCCAGCATATTTAAGAAACTGATATTGTCCTAAATGATTAGACTCAATACGATGGAAACGTATGGTCATCTAAATCTATATTGCCATTATCTCTTGTAAACCTGAAGTTAGGCAGGTCAGATATCTAACTTCACTAGTAATGCATACAATACTAAGGAACTGTCGTCCCAGAAGGTCGCAGTGTTACACAGGTTGCCTATAACTCCAACCAACATGGGCATTACTAAGGTTGCTGAGGTTCAGATAGAGCCGGAGATAAACAGAAAAAATAAAGATGTAAAGGTTTACTTTCAACACAGTGAATACAAGGATTGCAAGCTTATTACCGTATTTGCATCACGTAAATTAAATGATTTGTCAAGGACACTGTATAAACAGCAACCAGTAGCAAACTTCTCAATCATGAACACTCGGAAGCCAGGAAGCTGATGAAACAAGAAAGCAACATAACAAGAACATATGAGATTTATGAGTAATACAACTGTCCAGGTACTAGATAGACACTAAACAGTGAACGGCATAAGATCTAAAGAAATGGACATAGAAATACCTTATCGTCAGCTTTTGACGTAGTGCACCAGTCTTTTATGAGCCTGATAAAAATCTGCACACATGCCTAACAAAACCATAATCAAGGTGTGAGTGAAACAGTGGAAGTTGAGAGCATGGCCATACTTCTTCGCAAGAAGGAAAAAAGGAGAGCATAGCAATAATAAAAATATAGTAAAGATAACTGGGATACTAACCTTCCGAAGTAGTATATCTTTATGACTGCATGACGTAAACAAAAGCAACTGCATTATAGTCTCCAGATACTGCCTACAGGTAGGAGCAAGAAGAACTGTAGACAAATCATGTGTAGCCATCGCATGCAAGAATGTATATAATGTCCTCTGCAGCTCTTGCAGTTCACGCATTTCCTGCAACGGTAAGAAATGATACAGCATAAGGAACCATGCAATATTCAACACCCAATAAGTCTTGCCATTACTAAAAAAAGACACCTACTAGAATAAGCAAACTAGGTAAAAGAATTAATAGGGGCAACAAACTAGCCATTGACAAAAGCTAGCTACACAAGGTGAGGTGACGAATAATGGCAGAGGCAACAGCCGTGCCGGTTATCGCAATTGAGCGGGCTAAGCTCGTCCTATTTGTTTGAGGGTCGTCGCAAGATGTTGCTTATCCTACCACAAACTGTGGAGAGGTAGAGGCAACACCTGTTCCGGTTGTTCTCGATTCGGAGAGCTTCTTAGGGTCGGGTCGAGGCAACTGAAAGGGCCATGAGACTTTATGGTGAGCAACATCGGGGACTACAACAGTATTACTACTATATTCACATTGTATGCTCATATTTAGAGAGTAACGACAAATCGAACACAGCAAGCTCAAATGCAGTTTCGGGTGCTGGATTAATATTGAGTGAAGTGTTACGTCGGATTTTCGGTGTGTGGAGTAGAAATGCAGTACAACGCCACTAGTAACAAAGAGGTTCATGCAGCACATCCCTATATCTAATACTCTTAGCGGGCACTGGTACTTGGCATTCTAGGATCACAGAGACGAATACAAGAACAAGTTACAAATAGTGAAAATAAATAAGGGCATCTTTGGTTCATATACTAAGTTTGCCAACATTTGCCACACTTTTTTGCAACACATGCCTAAGGTTAGGCGATCAAAATGGGCAGCACACTTTTCTGAGTCAATGACATGCGGGGTCTAGTTTGCATGAAAGGAATCTTGCCACAACTGTGGCTATAAACCAAACAGGGGGCTGACTCCGTCAAACTTACCTGACTTGTGGCGTGGCAAAGTATGGCAAGCTTAGTATTCCAACCAAACACACCCTAAAACTATCTTATAGATGTGCTTAACTTTACCTCAGTATTTCCCTCAGGACCAGTTGAAAAGGCATCTTGTGACAGTATCATAGACAAACGACTTGCAATAGTGGGAAAGACATCCTCCAGTATGCCACTTGCTGAAGAATTAAACTTGCATATTACTTGGTTTACCAATACAAGAAATTCCACCATATCTTTTGCCTGTACGAAAACGAATAGTGATGTGAGCAGACCAAATGGCGAAATAAATTTAGCAGTGGAAAGCTTTTTTTAATAATAATAACAGAATATTTCTTGAAATAATAATATGAAGTTCAACAGGTACCAGAAGGAAATTCATGCTAAGTATACCCAAGAGATGAGAGTAACTGAGAAGAGAACTGCTTAATGTCTTCATCCTAATCATGTTTAAAGTTCTATGTTGCTATTTGGCACAATTTCCCTTTGGAACATCAGTAAACAACTTAATGCTTTTCCATTAAGTTTTACATATCAGCAGGATATTTCCTCTATGTCTTTCCCTCAAAGAAGTACTGCTCAAGGGTGAACTGTTACTGAGAAAAGTAATCTAAGTGCTTAAGGTACTAGACATCAGAAAGAGGAAAGCAAAAATCCAAGAAGAGTTCCTTTAATTTCATATAATTAAAAATGGAATACCTCGTTATCAACCAGCAATTGTCTTAGTGCAATCGGAATACATGGAAGTACCGAGATTCCTAATATTTCAATCATGCGATGCAGAAAGGATATGACCTGCATTTGCATAAGTTCGAAGTGGTTAATCATCCAAACAGTCTACTATGGAAGATCTTAAACAAAAAGGTTCAGATTTACCTTAGATCGCAGGGGTCTCACATTAGGAAATGAAACAAGGATTTGCAAAACAACATCAAGGGTCTGACAACAAAATGATAAGAAAATATCGCATCAGAAGAATAGTAAAACAAAGACCGTGGATGTGTCTATTATTGATGTGGACTAATCAAGGATTTAGCAAATGTTCACTCCATTAGCCACTTGCATATGCTACTTAACGACAGGCAAACATCATCAAACAAAAGATTAAGTGAATATATGGAAGTATAGAATGACAGAATTACCTTTTTGAACATGACCCCGATTGTTGGCCTACTTACCATCACGAGCCGTTCATTAAAGCCCTAGAACAGACAACAACAGAAACCAGTAAGGATGTGGTACAAATGACTTGTCATGTACTGAACTAAGAATTTACATGCTGAGCAAATCAGTAGATTAGAAAATGAAATACGAAAAAAAAATACCAGACATGGCCCAACAAATATCCCCCATAATACATAATGTGCTATTGCTCATTACTTATCAGGTGTACAAAGCATACCTTGGTGAGCATATTCAATGCAACAACAATCTGTTGAAGACTAGCCGCTCTTGGAGATGATTCTTCGAGTCCTTGTGCATTGGCACCCACTACAAGCGACTCAATCTGGAATTGATTTTCACTTACGACAGTGAGTTTTTTCTTTCCTAGAGAACTAAAGCTGTCATATTAGGCAAAAGGGGGAACAGTCACCTGATGGCATAGAGGATTCAGCAAAGCTGTCAAGCACTGAACCTGCTTCTCTGGTGATACCTCTTCAATACCAATCAACAACCCAACAGCCTGAAATAGGAAAACCTCCAAGTTCAGTAATCCCAACTATAGAATGTGAACAGGTGGGTGCAAACTAAGTTGGGTTATAGAGATAAATGGACATTGCACCTCAAAAATTTGGCTGCCATCTTCTGAGCTGGAGAACTTTGCCTCTTTATTTGCCCAGTCCATAGCAGTGAATTGTCCTAGGACATCTTCCAAGCTCTATTAACTCACAAACATAAACAGCCTCAGTTCTAGAATAAAAAGTTAGATGATGTGTGGATCTACAAAAACGGACAAGGAAAAACCTGCAAAATGGTATCCAAGTAAGGCACTAGCTTTGCCTTCAACAACTTGACAGCTTTCATAAACAAGTATCCCGCACGGCGGCTCACATTGGAATTCTGATGGTGTACGCCACGCTCATCCAAGAAAGCGGCAAGAAGGTGTGGCACGTACTGTACATTCTCTTGCATGAACTTGATGTAGCGGGTAACTGTCTCAAGATACACCGATGCAACTAAACGGTGCGTGTGGCACGAGAATCTCGCAGAAAGGAGCATGGGCACAAGCTCCCCGAGCAGCCCAGTCCCAGTGCGGATCTCTTCCTCACCCACTATTTCCCCAAGCCGGTAGAACAGGGTAAGAGTGACCTCAACATCCTCGACGGTAGCTTCTGCAGATGAGAGCGCTGTCACAAGCAACCCCTTTATGAACTGCTGTGTGGCAGCTGGCGCCACCCGACAAATGTTCCTAAACAATGCCACTAAATCCTTCCGTTGCTCCGCCATCAGGTCCTCCTCCTCCTTTCCGATCTTGTCAAGCACATCAAGATGCCCCCTATAGACTGGATCATATGTCATTTGCTGCCGCACCACCTCTAAGATCCGTCCCAAGTGCCCCAGCTGCTTCTCTGACGGAGCCTTCATCGTGCTCACGTACCCAGCTAAGAAATCGAGCACGGAACAAGAATCAACATCCTCTTCATAGCAGCTGTCTGCGGCCGAAAATACAGCCGGTAGCACCTGTTCGAGCATTTCCAATGCCGCGGCTCCATCGGCATCACCAGGGCCAAGCTTGCGATAACACTCAAGAGCCTCGGCAGCATAAGTCGTCACCAAAGTGGCCATCTTTAACCCACTGTCTGGGCTACCAAGCCCCTGCTGTGCAGACAGGAGTGACCTCAACAACGCCACCTTTGCCCTTGCATCCATCCTCTTAGCAGCAACGGCAGAAAGACACCCCACCGCTGCCGCAGCAAGTGGAGCAACGCTCCCGGGGAGAGGGCAATGTCAAACAGAAGAGGAACGAACACATCGTTCGCGACCAGCGCAACATCGATCCAGGATATGCACCTGCGCGCCGCATCTAGGGCTACTGCGGCAGTGGGAGGGTCCGCAGCACCGAGAGACGCAGCAGCGTCGTGCCAGTGGCGGGCGATCTGGGGCACGCACTGTGCCCGCATGGCGTCCTTGACTCTGCCGGCGTCGGCGGTCTCATCGGCGTTGCGGGGGTAGTCCTGGGAGAGCAGGTCGTCGTCGAGGGAGATGAGGACGCGGGCGAACATGTCCGTAGGGCCCGACTGCGGCGGGGACGGCGGAAGGAGGTCGAGGAAGTAGGAGGGGTACACATGGGGGTAATCTAGGCGATGAGGAGGGAGATGAGCTGGGCGAGCTTGTTGCGGAGGAAGGGCGGGGAGGCGGCGTTGGAGGAGGAGGCGAGGGAGAGGAGGGAAGAGCGGAGCAGGGCGAGGTCGTCGGGGAGGGCGATGCGGCGGCGCAGGAGCGCATCGTGGAGGGACTGGAGGCACCAGAAGTGCACGTGCGCGTGCGGGGAGGAGCCGAGGCCGGAGAGGCAGAGGCGGAGGAGCGAGGACGGCGGGGACTCGTCGCGGGCGCGGGCGCAGAAGGCGAGCGCCTCCTCGCGGACGGCCGGGGAGGCGGAGGCCGCGGCGGGGGAGTCGGAGGCGAGCAGGATGGCCTTCTCGAGGTCGTCCATGGAAGCGCGGAGGAATCTGATGGAGGGGGCGGAGACGGGGAAAGAGAGCGGGGCGGAGGCGGAGGTGGGGTTAATATACCAGGGGGGGCAGGAGGAAGAGGAGAGGGTTTGCTCTTGCGCTGCTCGCTCCTTTCCTTCGCTTGCTCGAGTCGAGTCGTGGGTGGTTTTTTCTCCTTGTTTTGGGTTTATGGGCTGATGATTTTTGGGTTTAGAGGGGTTTTGTTTCCATAAGATGGTAAGCAATATGAAAAAACCACCATACAGAACATTTTTGTTTTTCAAATTATACTTTTTTAGATGCATCCATCTGCATGTGATAATTATTTGGGTTGATTTTGGATTATTTACATATTTTTCTTAGATCACTGCATACGAAGAAACATCGAAGGACATACATGGTGTTACTAACTCCTCGGCGGCATAAATGAGGATTTGATAATGCCTCCATTGTATCTACTTTTCACCATTTTTTAAGGATTTATCTTTTTTGATACAACCACGTGGCTGGGATGATTATTTTGCCGACATTTTTTTTTGGATTTTTCTTGAATTAGCGCATGTATAGACATCACACGATGGTACTAGATCATTGGTGGCATAAACATTTTTTTGATAATGCCTAACAGTGCCTATTTTTTACGACAATTTGAAAGTTGCCTCCATCGTGTTTTTAACATCGTGATACATGTGTTAGTGATTTAAAACATAAAACAGTGGTCTATATATTTGCCCTCCTCGACATTTAAGTCACCAAGAGCTACCTCTAAGCCTTTTCAAAGTGGGCCATTTGAGGTCCAAAAACTAACTTGTTGGGCTAAATAGTGTTTGCACATTTACAACATGATGTCACGGTCAAGTATATTATATGGTCACATTCGGGTGTATCAGTTTCCTTTTCACGACCACATTTAGACATCTACTCGAGCACTTAGGAGTGCAAAATGCCAACATGGCCGAGTCACAGCGACATGCTCCAGAAAAATATAAGAGGGGGAATGGGAGTGACAAAGAGCATATGTGTTGTGTGGTGAGAGAGCGGGAGGGAGAGATTAGAGTGGATCTTGGAATATGAAAGAGAGAGTATGTGTTGTTACGGATTTTTTTTTGCACTGGTAACATTGTCATGATCTCCTTGTTCTTTCTTTGCGGCATTTTATAGTGTACCTACCTGCTCATACATCGGCTTCAAAAAGAAAGACAGCCACTATAGAAAACCACAAAAGAAGAGATGAAGTCAAACCTCAAAGAGCTTCGATCCCTCCACTAAGGGTCTGCCAGCCATATTCAAGATTCCACCTACAGATTCAAACACATTTAACCCGAGTAGAAATAGTCATATACAAGAAAAGTATGTGGAAGAACATCAATCAGGGACGGGGAAAGAAGATTCCTGATGGAATTAAGGTACCAGAGGAAAGAAGAAATGTTTTGTCAAAAGAGGGCAGACACCTCATTCTCCCAAGAGAGCTAAAAGAAAATACGAAGTCTGGCTGAGAGATTAAGATGAGAAGGATAGACTAGCAGCCTCATGGTTACTTTGGAAGAAAAGGAAGCCAGACCAAGAAAGGACAACCTCATCCTCAAATGAGACGAAGACAAAGATAAGGCCATCAAATCTAGAAAGAAGTTCACCACGTCAGGGTCCATCAAGCACTGCATCATCGGAGACAGTTCACATGTCTCTCCGATCCTCAACAATTCAACTGAGCTCAACCTCGTCGAGACTCCATCACAATCGGAATCCATCAAGGAACAACTTGAAGAACCTTAGAAGAACAGTGGAGAAGATATCAATTTGTCCGAAAAGGAATTAATCTTAATTCTTGAAGATTTGGTGAAGAAGGATCCCTCTATCAAAATTGAAGAAGACCTATCTCATTATGAGTATCCCCTTGAAATGTCAGTGCAAAGACCGAGATACTATGTTGAAGAACTAGGAACAACCGAATAAGTTTCCACTCTCTCAAAATTATGTTCCAGCCTTCATGTCCCACTCAAGTCTGTCCTGGCCAACAACACCTATCCCTACGAATTTGGTGCAAATGCTCTTGAATGTGAACAACATAAAGGAAATGTTATGCTTAAGAAAGGTGAAACGTTGGCATATCACCTTTAAAAGAAACGCAAGGAAGGAGGAAATTCACCAACCATAAAGAAAATCAGAACAAGGCAGCAAAAGCTTATATTAGCATCTAAAGCTGTAAGAGATCTGGGGATTCACTAAGTAAACATAAGTGGAAGAACTGTTTGCTAACAAAGTCTACAAATCAGTCATTAACATTGGACTTCATTTTCTCACAGATGAAGCACTCCGAGGTGTCTACAATCGACTTCTTCTTGACAAAGACGCAAAATGACAAGAATATCACACTCAACACATCATGAACCTCTCAAGAGAAAATTCAAAAGGGAAGAGAAAAAAGTATATTGATCAAACCACTGAAAAAAACATCTTAAGAATTCGTACTAAGAACCAATATATGAGTAAGGATGGTTTAGTCTTCCTAATCTCAACCCATCTAGAAACCTCTGAAGTATATTCCAAGAACAAATTGACCAGCAGAGCAGAACCACTAGAGAAGATCGTCAACTCAGAAAGTAGTTGAGGTAGGTTATCAAGACATAGTATGATTCCCTCATCAGTTTATACAAGATGAACGATTTAAGGATAAGCCAACAACCTACTCTCTTATGCTGGTAATGCCAGTTGCACAACTATGTCAAAACTAAATCTGTATCCTCAAACAACGGATTCCCCATACCCACAGTTCTGGACTAAGCTTCAACAAGATTACTATGACTCCGTTCTTCCAAAGAAAGGGAAGTTTGAAGAAACCAGATTTGTGTCAAAACTTTAACTTGTCCAAGATTCTTCTATTCTCTTTGTTGCTCAAGCACTTTTTGATGCGAAAATAGACAAATTCGTGGCTCTGACATGAAATTGTAACAAATAAGTCATACATCAATTTTATTCAATTGCCCTTCATCAGAAAGGGCCACACTTCATCCTTTGAATGGAGATTATAATGGATAACCCACTGCAAGCACTATTCCTGCTCTCTAATGATTGTTTCAATAGTCTAAACCTAAATCTCCCAACTGAAGGATACTTCAACCATTTATATAAATCACTGGTTGGATTCTTTAGATGTATTAGGTAATTATCTGAATGAATTGTTGTACGGTTATTCCCCCTCCAATAAAATTTAGGAACCAATTTTAGTAAAGCTGCTTGAGACAAACAAGTTCAGCAACTCTAACCTTCACTCTCTAGTGCGTTTTAGACACTATAGTGAAGATGCTGCATCAAGCTAAGATATTATTCGCTGGAATACCTGTCACTTATATGAATCACAGCACCACCTGCCACAGCCTAGAATGATTGTTGTTACCTCATGACAGCTGGAAATGTGAATGGCAGTCTGCCACTGACACCTCCTCACAAGAATCATTGCACGGCTGTGGCAGCAAGACAACACAAAGCAACGATATCTCCTCCAATTTGGGCCAAAATGCAACCTGACACCCAAACAAGTACATCATTCCAGCCCATCGCCCGGAACGAGAAAACGCAGCCTCCAAATAAGCCAGGCCCATAGCCCGTTCCCTCTCGGCCGCACAAAAGCAAAACCCTAGGAGCCCGAATCCAACGGCTCGGGATCCCCTATCCCCCATCCGACGGCCTCCGCCCCACGCGCAAACCTTATAAGCTCTCACCATTCCCCACCCGCTAGGGTTTCCTCCCAGACACCTGCCCGCCTCCACCCCACCCCCAACCCCTCCCAGGTAAGCCCCGGCGGCGGCGGCGAGAAGCGGCGGCCATGACGACGCGCTTCAAGAAGAACCGCAAGAAGCGCGGCCACGTGTCGGCTGGACACGGGCGTGTTGGGAAGCACCGCAAGCATCCTGGAGGTCGCGGTAACGCCGGAGGCATGCACCACCACCGCATCCTCTTCGACAAGTACCATCCCGGGTACTTCGGCAAGGTCGGTATGCGCTACTTCCACAAGCTGAGCAACAGGTTCTACTGCCCGTCGGTGAACGTCGAGAGGCTCTGGTCGATGGTGCCGGCCGAGAAGGTGGCCGAGTGCGGAGCTGGCAAGGCCCCCGTGCTCGACGTCTCCCAGTTCGGCTACTTCAAGGTGCTCGGCAAGGGTCTGATGCCCGACAAGCCCATCGTCGTCAAGGCCAAGCTCATCTCCAAGATCGCCGAGAAGAAGATCAAGGCCGCCGGCGGCGCAGTCGTGCTCGTTGCCTAGGGTTCTGTCCCGACCCTGCCTTGTCTTTATCTTGGTTTTGAGATCTAAATCTGAACTAGTAGTTGTTTTCTGTCGAAGCTATTTGTGTTGAACAAGACTTGATAGTTCTTTATCCTGCTTCCCGTGTTGAAAGACAGCGGCTTATGATAATTTTGCAGTATGTGTTACCAGATTATATCATCTATGTGTGTATGATGCTAGCTATGTTCTGTTTGATTTGTGTCATTAGTCCGCGATCAGTGATCTGTCGATGCCATGGGTCCCACGTTTTTATGCATCAATTCGGTTTCTGATTGAATCATGTGAAGTCATCTCTGCGATTAAATTCAACTTATATGTATGCTAGTATGTAGAACTGCTAGGAACTGTCACTCATAATTCTTATGACTTGTAATTTATTAGCTTTATGAAGGTAATATGCTACTGATTTTTTTTTGATGAAATTCTGTTATTAGCTCTGGCTGAAATATTTGAATATGCCCATGTTTAGCCTGTAGGTATTATTATTGCATAGTTGAAATGGTGATAGACGGAGGAAAAGTTGAGTTGCTCTATCTACAAACATTTTAGTTATTTTATTTACATATAGAATTCCTAAGGGGATGTAGTAATTTTGAAATGAACACATAATGTGGTTGATGACTCTTAGTTAAACATCATATCAAAAAATGGATTTTACTCTGTAAATTCATTGATAGTCTGTAATTAAATGTCTCGACTTTATTGTGTCAACTTCATTTAGATTTATCCATTTTCTCATTTTGGTACAGTATCAGTTTGATTTATTTGATCAGCACTAGCAGGGTCTTCCAAGCAAAACTTAAAACAATGAATTCACATTCACCACCTACTATAAAATTGTACTATATGTTTGTTTGATTTTTTGACTAGATATTCAAAGGCAATTTGTTAAATGCCATTTCGAGATCAGTGTTGGTTTGGTGAGCCACTGAGTCTGATCTGTTTTGTATTGAAATTTGCTGTTATTTTTTTGACTCGTGCTTGAATGACTTGATTTTGTGTTTTTATGCATGCTGGTGAATGAATGAATCATGCAAGTGCAAAGCATATCATCCCATGCAATCCAACCATATCCTTCCAAAGGGAAGGATCTCCTTCAACTGTTATGTGATGTCAAAATTTCAGTCATAAATTGAACGCAATAGGTTGTGCAGTCAATTGTCTTCTTTAATATCTGTGTATTGCATGATGCTTTGGTTCTTCATAAACGTTCTTTCTAAATTCTTGAACTCAATTTGATGTGCCTTGGCAAAATCTGGGCTGGTCGTCTACATTTCACTATTGCGTTTAAAGAAACTGGGCTTGATTTATTTGCCTTGCAATATGATGTGATTGTTGTGTAACAATGTTTCAGATTTAGAGTTCAAACAGGTATCCCAGCCAGTCGATCTCTTTTATACGTCCACCATTCGCATTGTGTTGTGCTATGATTCTTGGTTTTGCACAAATTAACTGTTAGACATGCCTCAGAAAAAGAACTGTTAGACATTGAGTTTAGGCAGTGGACGCGCCTTGACAAATCCTCGTTGAACGTCGAGTTCTCCACAGCGATGGACTGAGCTAACCAACATTTTGCAGTCTCAACCATAAGCTGATGAAAAAATATGTCCAAGGAGATCACCTTGAACATATACAAACAAATTAATGCAGATCATTCTTTTACCTCTCAAACATGGAGGAGAACCTCCCTTATTTTTGGCCGGTGTGAGCATTTTCTTTAATTCTGCATCAACAACAATCACATCAGAAAACTTAAAACCCAATAAATTGATCAAACTGAATGAATCTCACCAGAACCAAGTATCCTATCATGATATATATCTAAAAACACTAGAGCAGCAGAAGGTAGTAATGGCTTCGATGTAATCACTAGTAGCCTTGCACGTGCACGCACGTCTCTACAGAGACATCTTATGATTCCATTGAATGGCACCTTGACTCATTTTCATTCTCTAACTTTCGTAGCGCACCATTACTTCAAAGGACCGCCTTCTTGCAATCCACCTTCAACCATCATGCGGCTCCATCCCATGGACCTACTCACCGGCGTCACCCTGATCTCCAATTCCTTTGGCTCTAAGGTGCCGATCTCCCCTCCCTACCTCGAATGTTCCGTGCCAACCACTTAGGGACATGTCATCCTACATCGTGAGTCACCATGTCTCGTGTAACCGGAGGCCTTTACCCGTGCCACCGCCTCGCTTGGTTCGTGCCTCTACTCGCCACATCCTGAGGCGCCCAATCCGGTCCCCGCGCCCTTTATTCCTACGAAACAAAATAGATTGCACAAACATCACCATTTCTTATAAAACCTCAAATTGGAAATAGCTGCTTAGAAAACATATGAGGAGACACATTTGAAGATTCACATGATTGTCCAATATATAATCTGAAATAGATAATAGTTTCTCTAGCTAGAGAGGAACAACCGAGGTGTTTGACAAGATCGCGTCCCTGCCTTGGACGGTTTGCAGGCGAATCAGAGAAGAATGGGCGTTGTGGAGTAAGGCGAAGTTGTATGGAGTGGATTTGCCGAGTAGTGAGTAGTCGTTTTGTGTTGCGTCAGTGGGTTTTGGCTCACTCTTGTAATTGAAATTTCTCTCCTGTCTTAATAAGGAAGACACGCAATTCTCATGCGTGTTCTTGAAAAAGAAATGAAATTAATAAAGAACTGGGCATACTTAGCTATCTATTTCACAAGAGAAACTATTATCTATTTCATAAATCAAATTAAGAAAGAACGGGCATCATTCATACAAAAACAAACTCAACTGAAACGATACTTTTCTAGGAGCAGAAGATATGAAAGCTATTACCTATGCATTGACCAAATATGCGATCACTCTACTGGCCATAACTAAGCTGTATCTAAATTCCTAGACGGAAATTAATGACCACTCAAAAAATGAGAACAAACTCACCATAATAGAGGCCGTAGTGACATGTCTAAATATCACCATAATAGAGGCCGTAGTGACATGTCTAAATATCACCATGTATTGTTATTGTCATACTGATACAAATTTTGAACGACACAACTCTGGTCTCTAAATCTGACCATAATAGAGGCTGCAATGGCATGGTCAGTAATCAAAACAAACTTTATGCCATAAAACTTCCCGAACTAAATCATTCTTCTCACCTCTCTATAGAGCACAGAGCCAGGAGCATCTCGCTGTAATGAATAGATGATTACATTCAGTGCACAAACAGGGAAACACCACTTCCTAAATATCTTACCATCAACCATCATCGATGGTGAACTTGCAATTGACTATTGAGAACTCAAACACTCCGAATGCTCCACGACAGAACTTGGTTGCTAACAGTAAAAAATCCAAACTTTGATACCCGGCTCCAAGTTCTCTCAGGTCATCTTCCTGCATTGACCACAAGCGATTTGTGTAATCATTTTTTTGTTTGGAAAATTCTGGTAAAACCTCATAAATATACATGTCCTGATTCTTTTACACATAAATACATTAGTACTCCTGTTCATGCACAATTAAACCGAGGAAAAGAACCAATATTTCGTATGATCTGATATTATACAAACATAATACAGAAGCTCCTCTTCCTCTTAAGTCCAAACTGAACATCTAAATCAAGGTACAAAAACTCCATAGTATTCAACTACCGAGATAACCTGATGATCCCAGTAGCCTTCCAATCTCATACAACATAGTAGCATTATGAAAACTGATATTAGTTTAGCTGTGCATCAATAACCAAAGGAATAACACAAGCAAATACCTTTTGATTCTGAGCTCGTGCAGAAAGGGCCAAAGGACACCTTGTTTCATCTAGTAGCAGAACACCATTGAAGCACAAGAATCAATCCCTCATCCATTTTAGATATCAAGCTCATGGCATGCACACACGCCCTCAAGCCGTAGCCCTACGGCCCCAGTCCGCGGCTGCCGTAGGCCCTGAAGCCATCGTTCGGCCATAGGCCCCCGGCTGCGCCCGTGCACGCGCGGGACGAAAATGAGGTGGGAGGCAATGGAATTGCTGGTAGGAGTGCTGTCGAGATATGGCTAGAACGTGACGACGGCCACACGACGCAGCAAGGGCGGAGCATCCAGCGTAGTGCAGCATGGCGCCAGGATCGAAGGAGTAGCGGCGCTGTGACTGCGAGGCGTACTCCTAGATGAGAAGGCGAAGATGAAGGACAGGAGCGCATCACGATTAAGGAGGAGAGAAATTAGGGGGGCAATTAATTTGCCATTAAGATGAAAATAATAGACGGGATCGGCTGATTGGGATGTGGAGCCTGGCAGAGTTTCCGTCCGCTCCTGTAAAATGCTAATCGTACACAGGTGAGAGTTAACTTATTATTTGGACGGTTAGATCTAATCAGGTGGATCTGATCGTGAGGTGATATATTGTCTAGATTGTCTTGTGTACGCATACTGGGGTGGGTTTAGCAAAGAATATGTTTGCTTGTTTAATAGTAGTAGAGATGTAAGAATAACCCTAGCATATAAGCCTCAAATGAGTGAGAATTATTTCTGAATCTTTTGTAGATATCTGTGTATGATCATGGATAAGTACCACTTATTAAGAATACAAACGCTGATGACACAATTGTAAAATCACTACACCACGCGTGTATTGACTAAATATGGAATTGTTTATTATCGTAACAGAACTTATAAAAGTACTTTATGTGCATAAATGTGTCACTGTAGAAGCAGCCTAAATCCCACAAGAAGTCTGCCAAATGACCATCCATGCTTATAGTTCTAGCAGGCTTGGTGTATCGGAGACCAAAGTCCCAAACAAAACAAAAAGTTGTCAATGGTACCAACAAACTTTCAGCAAAGGCAACTCAAATACAAAGACAGACACATGTTACAGAAAGTAAGAGAGATCAAGAGGGTGCATTTACTACAACCAACTATATTACAAAGCACAGATAGGGCGAACATGTATGTGTGCTTTCCTAAACCAGCACTCCAGCAGGGAACAACTCCCGGTCAGCTAAACTGTTGTACAACTACTAACTGAAAATGTGGACAAATCACATACAGTTCCATTTCCTAAAGCACATATAGGGCACACATCTATGTGTGCTAAAACAGGGTATGAAAAGCACTTGGCTGCAATTAAAGGAAGCTGTATATGTAAGGAACAAAATATCACACCTTCTTTAAAGTAAGCTGTATATGTAAGGAACAACAATGCAATTCTCTTTCGAAAAACAATTATTAGTAGCTAGTGTAGAAATATAATACTCGGGGAAATAAGAAACACTTTGCGGCAGCCATAAAAATAACATGAAACTTGAACCAATAGCATTAATATTAAGAACACGATGTGGGGAAAAAGGGTATTGATGGGCATACTCTATTTAGACATTTCGGTTGTTATTGATTAGATAAAATTAAGGACATATGCTAGCCAGACACGCATGACAATCTCGTATCCATGGGTCAATTTCGTTGGATCGTAATGAGAAGGAATTGCTCAAATATAAGTTCTCTAGATATGCAACTAGATGAACAATCCTATATGATGAGCAATAAACAAGCTAGCAAGATATTCTACACAAGATAAGCTAGCAATACGAGTAAAGGAAGGTTAAGAGATAACCACACGGTGACGCGGAGATGTTCTACCGAAGTTCACTTCCCAATGGAAGCTACGTCTCCGTTGGAGCGGTGCGGAGTCACAAAGTGAACTCCGAATAGCCTTGATATGGCACACCGTATCTCCCTCGTGTTATCCTCCGATGAGGAGATCCACGAGCCACTATATGATGCCCTCGAGGTGGCAACAAACCTTTACAAGGATGAGGCACACTCCACAACCGAATTGGAGGCTCTCACCAAATTCCCGCGGCTCCCAAAGCCACAAGAATCACAAGGCCGGGTCGCGTCTCCACAACTCAATTGGAGGCTCCCGGCTAATCCTTGTGGCTACCAAAGCCACAAGAATCACAAGTATCTTCTAGGTATCCAATGTATCAAGTTACACAAGATCTACAAGTGACTAGGTCGATGTAGACAAATCGGCTCGGTGGAGATGCGGATCTAGGGCTCCTCCTTCACTCCTCAAAGTATCAACGTGTTTGAGTGGTTGGAGTGGGAGCTCTAGTAGATTGAAGCTTGCAACAATGGTGGAGAGAGAGTGAGGAATCAAGCTTATCCAACCGGAGGTAGGTGGAGGGGTATAAATACCCCTCCCAGAAATCTGCCGTTTGAACTGTAAACAGCCCGCAGCGGTAGTACCGGGCCTCGCCCGGTAGTACCGGCTGACGGGGAACTGAAGTCCTGGCGTCAGACTGGTCAACTCTCACTCCACGCGCGCATCGGTAGTACCGGACGCCTGGTCCGGTAGTGCTCCCCACCCGGTAGTACCGCGCTACTACCGGGGCTACTACCGGATTAAATCGAGCGAGTCCAGAGAGCTTTTGGAGATCCGGTACTGGGCCCGGTACTGGGCCCGGTAGTTCCGCATGGCAGAACACCGGTAGTACCGGGGTGAACCCGGTAGTACCGGATGAAGCTATGAAGACTGCTTTTCTTCCTTTTCTTGAGACAAAACCTGTGCAATATTAATTGATACAATCCTGCACACTTTTAGCACACACATTAGACATCTAAGTGTGTTGTCAACAAACATCAAAACACTGTGGGGAAGGATATGTCCTTTCAATCTCCCCCTTTTTGGTGTTTGATGACAACATACTTAGGAGAAACAAATGATTTGCAAAAGATAGACGGGGCTCTCCAAATTGTGTGTTTATTAGGAATTTGCTTTTGAATGCAAAACACACCATATAAAATGGGCGGAGCTCCCCCTATATTTTACGAACCAAGCAAGTTCATATGGATAACAATTACAACAACTTGCACAATATAAGCAACAATACGCAAGTAACATACTAGATAGGTCTTATTACAATACCATAAGTTCAAGGCATGTCTTACACCATGCATAGGGAAGTTCAAAGCAAATATCCAAATAAAGATAAAAGATGAAACACAAGCATAAAGATCAAACGAAGTGCGAGCTTGTGTTTCCACCCATGCAAATCCCACGGCTCATCCTAAATAGAACACATTCTCCCCCTTTGTCATCGAAATGCCAAAAAGGGAGAAGCGCGATGCTAGTACGTCCCTAGGAGCATCAAGCTCCACCCGCGCCGTGGTGGGTCGAAGAGGAGGCCTGAAAGCGATCACCATGTGGAGGAGCATCTTCATCACTCCAGAAACCATGCTTGGACACCCATTCCTCCTTTGGAGTGATTCTTCTTCGGAACCATCGGAGACTGGAATGTTCATATGCCTCATCATTGCTTTGTGTCGCGAGCTGCCTTCTTGTGATACACATGAGCTTCATACAGCGGTCTTCCAAATCCAGTTTGAGGCAAAAGGCCCTCTTGGCCTTAATCTGCAGCTTCTTGAACCATGAAGGTTCCTCAAGAGGAGGTGCACTCCCACTAGCTCTCTCAGCTTCAGCAGCAGCCTCAGGATCAAAGGGCTTGGTTTTGGGAGGAGCATGAGACTTGATACGCAGTTCCTTCACCAGATGAGCCACAACGGGCTGCCATCCTTCATGATGTCTTCTCCATTCTTCTTGAGAGCCCACTTGCGGCGAATGAGCTTCATAATGTATGGGCCATAGATGGGGGCCCTTCTATCAATGATTGTGGACCACAAGTCATTCCACATCCAATCCATCACATCAAGCTTCTTGCCTTTGCCTTGATTTTCATATGAGAGCTTGAGAAGGTCAAACATGAAGCCATGAACCTCATCCCAATTTCCCACACGAGGAGCAATGGTTTCCCTATAGACACGGTGGAGAATCTCAAATGGACGCACAAGATGGCAGTTTTACCGGTGGTGCCCTTGCCATAGTGATTGGTCCAAGAACATCCTTGGAGCTTGAGCGATCATTGTCATGGCATCTCCATCCACTAGCAACACTTTCACCCTTGTCTTCATAGCCTAGAAGCTCTCCAAACTCCGCCATGGTGGCGGAAAGCAAGGTGTCCTTAGTCATCCAATATAGGGTCCGGCTTCATCATGGTCAAGGTAGACGGTGGCAAAGAACTGAATGATGTAGTACTCAATGTAGGGATGGTTCTCCTTCATGATGTCAATCAGCCCAAACTCTTCACACATAGCAAGTGTCTCATCAAAATAGCCCTTGTGCTTCGAGTTTCTCATGTAGGAATATCAAGAGTGTGTTGGACAACCACGGAGTAATCCTTGTGGAGATAGATTTCCTTGTAGATGGCTTCTTGATCATTTGTGTAAAAGTGCGGATTCCGCACAAGAGGTGACCTCTCCTCAGCATAGGGATTCTCTTCTCTGAGCTTCTGATAGTCCTCATTCTTCCATAAGTGAAGTGCTTTGCGGGCTCTCGTGGGGGGAGCAGTGGTGGTACGAGCAGCAGCTGATGTTCTTCCCCTTGCTTGAGTTCTGGCTGTGGTGCGAGCAGGCAATACTTCTTCTTCTTCTTCTTCTTCAATCTCATCCTCCACAAGACGTGGCTTCTTGGTACCACGGCGACTACCTGTGAAACAGCATATAGGTAGGGCAGGGAATAGATGAGTGCACAAGTTCACGGATAAGGAATCAAAAACTAGCCAGTAGATGTAAAGAATGGTTGAATCGAGCAATTTGAAAAACCGGTAGTACCGGGGTGAACCCGGTAGTACCGGCTGAGCCGATTCAAGACTGAAATGGCACAAATCGAGAGATTCAACCATACATTACACATATATGCTAGCTAACAAGGCCTAGGTGATCATCCATCCAACTTTAACCGTTGCCAACGGAGCTACCAACATTTCCTCTCCATACATCTAGGTTTCAAGATCTAGAAACAAAGAATGCAAAGAACGGGGAAATACCGGAGGCCATGGAGGAGATCGACGAGGGGATCGCTCCCACGGAGCAGATCTGGCCGGAGATGGCGGATTCCGGCGGCCAAGGGCGGCGGCCGGAGGTGAGGAGCAGAGGAGGCGGCGGTGTGGCTTCGTGCGGGTGGGGAAAATGGGGAATAACCCCCACCCTGCCCGCACGGTGGAATATCTAGAACCCGCGATTCCCGGTAGTACCGGGGCGGAGAATCCGGTACTACCGGGGCCTGAATCTTTGCGAGCAGCAGAACTGCTTAGATTCAGAGCCCGGTACTACCGGATCCCACCGGCGGTACTACCGGGGCCTCCTAAGAAACCCCAGATTTCTCTTTTTGTGTAAGGAATTTGAACTTGTGCAAGATGGAAGTTGTTTTGAGATAGATGAAAGGCATAGGATTAGATCAACACACTGGAGATGGTACTTCATACTCAATTTGCAAGAATCAAATACACACAAAAACACCAAATTGAGCATGTTTTCCATAGGAGCACTAGAAAACCAATAAAATCCAAATGAAACCAACTCTTCATAAGGAAGAGGGTGGTGGCCGAGGCCACCATGTATGAGTATGTGGTGTGATACCGCGAAGATATATCTTGAGTTCACGGCCACTACTCGTCATTTAAGCTCACAATTCATAGAACGAATATAGAGATGCAAATGAATTCTTACTATCGGCATAATGGGGGGAGGGATGGTCCAATGATTAGGACCGCACTCCCCCTATGTCCATGCCTACATCTAAACCAAATAAGTATCGTCTAATATGGGTAGGTATGCAAGAAATCCACTAAATCCAATTGGATATGTCCACCACATTTAGTTCTCCTCTCAACTCCTTGAATCTTGCTTCACCAAGAGGCTTTGTGAACATATCGGCGAGTTGATGCTTGGTGTTGACATACTTGATTGCAATATCACCCTTCTCAACATGGTCTCGAATAAAATGATACCGAATCTCAATGTGCTTGGTCTTGCCATGAAGAACCGGGTTGTGTGCAATTTAATAGCACTTTCATTGTCACATAAAAGAGGCACTTTGTCACAAATGACACCATAATCCTTTAAAGTTTGCCTCATCCATAATAATTGTGCACAACAACTACCGGCGGCGATGTATTCGGCTTCGGTGGATGACGAGGCCACACAATTTTGCTTCTTGGAAGACCAACTCACAAGGGACCTACCAAGGAATTGGCATGTACCCGAAGTTGATTTTCTATCCATTTTGCAACCCGCCCAATCCGCATCCGAATAACCAACAAGATCAAAGCTTGTACCATGGGGATACCAAAGACCATAGTTGGGAGTATCCAACAAATATCTTAGAATCCTTTTGACCGCGGTTTCATGACTTTCCCTAGGACTTGATTGGAATCTTGCACACATACCCACACTAAACATAATATCCGGTCTAGATGCACAAAGGTAAAGCAAAGATCCAATCATAGAACGATAAAGCTTTTGATCAACTTCCTTACCATCCGGATCTAAGTGAAGATCCGCCTTGGAGTCCATGGGAAACTTATATGGCTTGGCATTGTTCATATCAAATTTCTTGAGCATGTCCTTAATGTACTTGGCTTGACATAAGAATGTTCCTTCTCGAATTGATGGATTTCAAAGCCAAGAAAATAATTCAATTCCCATCATGGACATCTCAAATTCCTTGGTCATTAGCTTGGAGAATTGATCACTAAATTCATGGTTAGTGGAACCAAAGATAATATCATCAACATATATTTGGCATACAAAAAATTCTCCATTTATTCTTTTAGTGAAAAGGGTGGGATCTATTACCCCAATTGCAAAGCCACGATCTACTAAGAACTCCTTGAGATGATCATACCAAGCACGTGGAGCTTGCTTGAGCCCATAAAGAGCCTTATGTAGTAAGTAGACATGGTTAGGAAATTGGGGTCTTCAAAACCCGGAGGTTGTTTCACATATACTTGTTCATTTAGTGGACCATTTAGAAAAGCACTTTTAACATCCATTTGATATAAAGTAATTTTATGAGTAGATGCATAGGCAATAAGTAAGCGAATGGATTCAAGTCTAGCAACGGGGGCATAGGTTTCACCGTAGTCGACTCCTTCGATTTGGGTGTACCCTTGTGCAACCAATCTTGCTTTGTTGCGGATGACTTGACCATTTGAGTCTTGCTTGTTCTTGAATATCCACTTGGTTCCAATGACATTATGGGAGGAGTCATTGGGTCTTTCCACTAAGACCATACTTTGTTGCGCTCGAAGTTGTTCAACTCTTCATGCATAGCCGCAACCCAATCCATGTCTTCAAGGGCATCATACACCTTGAGAGGTTCTAAGCTAGACAAGCAAGAGACATGACCACAAAAGTTAGCTAATTGATTGCGTGTGGACACACCTCTACGGATACTTCCAAGGATATTTTCTTTGAAGTGTTGTTGGTAATCCAATGTTGATGCACGCCGGATGACCCGGCGTTCCGAGGCTTGACCAATTGTTTCACCAACACGAATATCTTCATCATTTCCTTCATTTGCTCATGGTCAACCCGAAGTGGAGTTCTTGGGGTTGTGGGTTCATTATGTTCTTGTTCACCACTAGAGTTGGGTGGGTCTTGACCATTTTCTTGTCTACATGTTCTTGTTCTTGATCATTGATAGTTGGTTGATCACTTGTTGAGGTAGATGGCTCAACTTGGGTAGAACTTGTTCCTTCTTCTTGAGTAGGTCCTTCAATAGGAATTAGTTCTCCAATCCCCATAGTTCTTATGGCTTGAGATGGAGCAACATCACCTACATCATCATGATCAATATGCTCCGCTTGGGAGCCATTATCCTCGACAAACTCCACGTTCATAGATTCTTCAACACACCCGGTGGATATGTTGTAGACCCTATAAGCATGAGACTTTGCGGCATATCCAACAAATATACCATCAAAAGATCTAGATTCAAACTTAGCAATTTTGCAACCTTTAATGTAAACATGGCATTTGCATCCAAAGACTCGAAAGTAAGATACATTTGGCTTTTTACCGGTGAGAGTTCATATGGTGTCATGTTCTTGAGAGGACGGAAAAAGAGCCGGTTTGAGTAATGACAAGCGGTGTTGATGGCTTCGGCCCAAAAGTTGTATGGGGAATTAAATTCGGCCATCATAGTTCTTGCCATATCAATAAGAGTGCGGTTCTTCCTTTCGGCAACACCATTTTGTTGGGGAGTATATGCAGCGGAATATTGGTGTTGAATGCCCTCCCCACTTAGGAAATCATCCATAGTGTAATTCTTGAACTCCGTACCATTGTCACTTCTAATTGCCAAAATCTTGGAGTCATATTGGCGTTGAACTAGGGTTGCAAATCAATGAATATCTTTTGAGTTTCACTCTTCTTCTTGATGTAGAAAGTCCAACAATATCTTGAATAATCATCCACAATCACCAAACAATATTTCTTGCCACCAAGACTATCATATGTGGGAGGCCCAAAAAGATCCATATGAAGGAGCTCCAAAGGCCTCTTAGTGGAGATAATGGTCGTCTTGGGGTGATTCTTCTCATGCATCTTTCCGGCTATGCAAGCACTACAAGGACGATCTTTGGAAAAATTAACATCGGTTAGTCCTACCACGTGTCCACCCTTTACAAGAGTTTGTAAATTTCTCATACCGACATGGCCAAGTCGGCGATGCCAAAGCCACCCCTTGTCGCCTTTAGCCATTAAACATGTAGCGATTTGAGTGGTCTCTTTTGAGAAATCAACCACATACAAACCGTTTTCACGAAATCCAACAAAGGCGACATTGAGTGTTTGAGTGAAAAGGATGGTCACGTGGTATTTATTAAAAATAACGGTGTAACCGGCATTGCATAATTGACCAACGGAAAGTAAATTGTATGAAAGAGATTCGACAAGGAGGACCTTCTCAATGGATAACTCCGGAGTGATCACCACTTTACCAACTCCCACTACCTTGAGTCTTGCATTGTTGCCAACGGTGACATGAGAGAATGAGAGTAGTTGTTTCAATAAGTCCTTTACTAGTTCTTTGCTTCCGGTCATATGGGATGAACATCCACTATCAATGAGCCATGAAGATCCACCGGAAGAGAAACCCTACAATAAATCAATCTTTGATTTAGGTACCCATTTTGGAATGGGTCCTCTTTTGTTAGTCACAAGGGTCTTTGGAACCCAAATAGCATAGTGATAATCATCTCCATATGAAGAGCCAACATATTTAGCAAAAACACAACCATTTGTAGATTTCAAAAGAACATATGAGGGGTTGTATTTTCCCGCAAAGTTATTGTGAGTGGCATTGCCCCTAGTGACATTACCACTCCCAATAGAGTTGTCATTTGCTTTGGCTAACTCCCCCTCCTTCACAAAAACAATATCTTTGGAAGGGGGAGTCTTCTTCTTCTTCTTCTTCTTGTTGTTGACCTTCTTAGAGTTGGGTGTGAACCCAATTCCTTCTTTGCCAACCACTCCCTTTTGATTGCTCAAAAGATCATTGAGGTTCTTTTCCCCTTGGATACAAGTGGCTAGGCCCTTCTCAAGTTGGGCCTTCAACCTAGTGTTTTCCTCAATAAGAGATGCCTTGACACATAAAGGGTTAGTGGAACAAGCATTTGCATCTTTATCATTATGAGAGTGGTGAAGCTAGCATAGATAAATTGAGCTTGTAGTTTGGCATATGACTCCTTGAGTGTAGTGAGCTCACTTGAGGTCACCTTGTGGGTTTCCCTAAGTTGCTCAAAACCCTCAAAGAGTTTGTTATGACTCTCTACAAGTTCCTCATTTTTACTTTTTAGATCAATAGCAATTTGAATAGAGGTTTCACGAGTTTCTTTTGCCTTGGAAAGATCCATGGCATGTGTCTCCTCAAGTTGCTCACGGAGCAATTGTTCCTCAACAAGTTGATCTTCTAGCTCACCAATTTTGTCGGCATGATCACATGCATGCCCTTCGAGCTCACAAATCCTAACATCCTTCTCATTAAGAAGATGCTTGGCTTCTCCATATTGATACATGAGGGCCTCAACCATTTTCTTGGTTGGACCTTGGAGCTTGCTAATGAAGATAGAAATTTTATCCTCTTCTTCAATTTTCCCTACATCCTCAACACAATCCAATAGTGATGGGTTAGAGGAGATAGTAATTTTTGGTGGGGAATTCACCTTAGTTTCCTTGGCCATGAGGCACATAGGCTTGGAGATCTTGTCGTCGTTTGGAGATGAGAAGAGGTTGGCCAATGATGGAGGAAGGGTGCCCATTGCAAGAGCCGCCATTCCTACTTCTTCACTTGGTTCTTTATCCTCCTCACCTCCGGACTCGTATTCCTCTTGATGGGATGCCACAAGAGCCTTTTGAGGTGATCTCTTCATGTAGGTAGGCTTGGGGTGGTACTTGTTCTTCTTTAGAATGAGTTGACCACCATTATCCTCTCTTCTTTCATAGGGGCAATCCTTCACAAGATGAGTGTCCTTTCCACAATTGAAGCACATTCTTTTTATTGGTGGAGGGTTGACGCTCTTGTTCTTCTTGTTCCAAAACCGGGTGGCGGCAAGTGCAAGAACTTCATTGAGCTCACCCTCCAAGTCTTCTTCACCTTCATAGACCGGGCTTTCTTCATATCTTGGATGGTCTACCACACGAGCCTTCAAAGCAAGAGTCTTCGGGCCACGGACTTGGTTGAAAGACTTGGATGTGGACTTCAATGTATCATATGTGACAAATTGAGCCAACATGTCATTGGAGTCATTGTTGTGTAATCCGCTCTTGCATGGAGGTTCATCACCATAGTTTCACTATATGGCATAATTGCTTGAAGGAACTTGGCCTTGACCCATTCATCATCCATATCCTTCTTTCCATTTTCCCTACATGTCACCACAAGCTTGTAGAGTCTTCGGTAAAGTTCGGTCGGAGTCTCTTCGTCTAGCATGATGAAGTTGTCAACTTGATGTTGAAGGACGGCCGCATTGGAGCGTTGAATGCCCTCATTTCCTTCATACACGTTTCAAGATGGAGCCAAGCCTCATTGCAAGTTTTGAGATTCCGCACATGATCTTCATCATGTGCGGTCATAGCACTCTCAAGAATGAACTTGGCATTTGCATCAAGTTGCTCATCAATCTCTTCTTGCTTGGTCAAGTTGTTGGGATCAACAGGGTTGAAACCATGTAGAACCACCCTCCAAAGATGCACCGATGAGCTGCGAAAATAAGACTCCATAGATTTCTTCCAAGTGAAATAACGAGTATTATCAAGCTTAGGAGGGGGTCTACCAAGGTTGGTTATATGAGGTTGAGTGAGTGAAACTTGAGTGAGATAAGAGCTAGGTGGAGCAAAGTTAAGAGAAGGCTTCTCATTAGGTTTATCATTTTTATCCTTGTCACTAGCACCCTTAATAGGGCTAGCGGATGATGAGGAGCTATTTTGATTAGATACCCGAGTATACACCTCCTCCACCATTTTGCCTTTCATGTACCCAAAGAGTTCAATCATGGACTTCATGGTGATTGGGGCATCACCCTCGGGAGGGATTATTCCCGCTTCTTTAGTTCTTTGTCAAGTTGTTCTCTATCACGTTTTTCTTGTTCCTTAGCAAGTTTTAACTCCTCATCTTTAGCACGTTGTACTTCCTCCGCACTAGCCATCCTCCTCTTTAGGCGATTAAGCCCTTAATAAAGAGACCTTGCTCTGATACCAATTGAAAGGATCGAGTAGGTTGACTAGGGGGAGGGGGTGAATAGGCAACTACCAATTTTAATTTTCTTTTCAACAAGTTAAGGAATTGCTCAAATATAAGTTCTCTAGATATGCAACTAGATGAACAATCCTATATGATGAGCAATAAACAAGCTAGCAAGATATTCTACACAAGATAAGCTAGCAATACGAGTAAAGGAAGGTTAAGAGATAACCACACGGTGACGCGGAGATGTTCTACCGAAGTTCACTTCCCAATGGAAGCTACGTCTCCGTTGGAGCGGTGCGGAGTCACAAAGTGAACTCCGAATAGCCTTGATATGGCACACCGTATCTCCCTCGTGTTATCCTCCGATGAGGAGATCCACGAGCCACTATATGATGCCCTCGAGGTTGGCAACAAACCTTTACAAGGATGAGGCACACTCCACAACCGAATTGGAGGCTCTCACCAAATTCCCGCGGCTCCCAAAGCCACAAGAATCACAAGGCCGGGTCGCGTCTCCACAACTCAATTGGAGGCTCCCGGCTAATCCTTGTGGCTACCAAAGCCACAAGAATCACAAGTATCTTCTAGGTATCCAAAATATCAAGTTACACAAGATCTACAAGTGACTAGGTCGATGTAGACAAATCGGCTCGGTGGAGATGCGGATCTAGGGCTCCTCCTTCACTCCTCAAAGTATCAACGTGTTTGAGTGGTTGGAGTGGGAGCTCTAGTAGATTGAAGCTTGCAACAATGGTGGAGAGAGAGTGAGGAATCAAGCTTATCCAACCGGAGGTAGGTGGAGGGGTATAAATACCCCTCCCAGAAATCTGCCCGTTTGAACTGTAAACAGCCCGCAGCGGTAGTACCGGGCCTCGCCCGGTAGTACCGGCTGACGGGGAACTGAAGTCCTGGCGTCAGACTGGTCAACTCTCACTCCACGCGCGCATCGGTAGTACCGGACGTCCTGGTCCGGTAGTGCTCCCAACCCGGTAGTACCGCGCCTACTACCGGTGCTACTACCGGATTAAATCGAGCGAGTCCAGAAGAGCTTTTGGAGATCCGGTACTGGGCCCGGTAGTTCCGCATGGCAGAACAACCGGTAGTACCGGGGTGAACCCGGTAGTACCGGATGAAGCTATGAAGACTGCTTTTCTTCCTTTTCTTGAGACAAAACCTGTGCAATATTAATTGATACAATCCTGCACACTTTTAGCACACACATTAGACATCTAAGTGTGTTGTCAACAAACATCAAAACACTGTGGGGAAGGATATGTCCTTTCAGGCTCTCTGTTCTACGCTTTGTTTTCTCAATGTTGATTTGATCCTTATTAGGTGTGGCTGATTGTTTAGTTCGTTCGTGTGCCGGATCGATGGAGTGTAGTGGCTTAGAATTTGTTCTACTTATTGTTGCTTGAGGCGTGATTGGCTTGTCGTAATCAATCTGCTTACGGATCTGCGTGTTAACTTTAGTGCTGGAGTTAACGTTTCTTCTGTGGCTTTCGATTAATTGTGGTAATGATACCTACCGTAGTTTCCTAGTGCTGAAATATTAATTCCTTGAATGGGACTGAAGTTTACCTCATTGGCTTGCTTTGGCTGTGCCTTAGAGATGAATACATCGCCCTAGAACTAACAACCTCTTGATCAACACTTCTCCAAGACCTCTTCAATGTCTAGTGGATAATGGGAGGTTGTGACATTTTCGTTTGCTAATACTGTTTGCATTATGAGGTGGATCGTGTCGTACATTAGAAGTTACTTGCAACTTGAGGTTTTCGGTTGTGGAATGGGTCTGAAGTTTACCTCCTTGGCTTGCTTAAGCTGCCTTGATGATTAATTCAGCGCCCTAGAACATTAACACCCTCTTTCGTAAGCTTTCTCCAGGTCATCTTTTGTATATGGGAGCAATGGAAGATTAAAAAATTGTGTATTTTTGTATTTCTGCATATTGAAACTTGTATACCCTCTGTACTTGTTTTAGTGTTTGAGACTTCTGATATTTACCTCTCTGGCTTGCTCTAATGACGTCCTTCTATGTGTTATATGGAAAGATGAAATTTGCTACCCATCTATGTCATTTCTGTTTGGGTTCTTGGCATCCCTTTGCACTTCCGGAATTTTATTCCAGTGTTCATACTGATAAGGTTTTGAATAATAGAATGGGACTGAAATTTGGCTCTTTCGCTTCTTTTTGTCGCCCTGGAGATGAATTCAGTGCCCTAGAGCAATGACAGCCTCTCTATTATGACTTCTCCAAGATATTAATATCTGGTGTACAATAGGAGGTTGAGATACTTGTTATTTGTCAAAAAGTTACTTACTACTCCCTCCGTACATAAATATAAGAAGTTTTAGCTATCCAACATGTTGTCTACATGCATACTAATATGAGTGCACATACACACTAAAATATGTCTACATACATCTAGATATATGTGAATGTGAACAAATGCTAAAACATCTTATATTAAAAAACGGAGGGAGTACGTTATGTTGTTTGAACTGGTTTCATGAGATAAGGGATCCCCTACTGCAGTATTCTTTGTATTCATATATACATAGGATTTCATGATGATTGCTGTATTGATCTCCTTTAGTCATTTGACTTGTGATTGTGCATACTAATGCAAGAATTTTATTCTTATGTTCAGGGAAGCTGATTATCCTTGCAAACAACTGCCCTCCGCTTAGGAAGTCAGAGATCGAGTACTATGCCATGTTGGCAAAAATTAGCGTGCACCATTTCCACGGAAGTAAGATAATTTCTTTCCTTTTTGAACCATGCATTTCATTGCTTTGCTATTCCAACAGCTGTTGCACAATTTAGGAATGCACTTCAAGAATATGCCTTTTGCCTTTCAGACAATGTTGATCTTGGAACTGCCTGCGGAAAGTACTACCGGGTGTGTAGTCTCAGCATCATCGATCCTGGTTCGTTAACATCTAAATTTCTTCCAAGCTATTTTGATTTGGCACCCTGAATCTTGTACTGATCAATTATGCACAACCTTTAGGTGACTCGGACATCATCGGCACCACGACCACCACCCAGTGAAGAGGAGAGAGATCTCCACCTATCTAGCTGTTCTAGGGTCGGGTTGTGCTCTCCAGGCCGACCTCTTGTTATCTCTGGCCATGTACTTTTTTGCGACGATGAGTTGTAGCCTTCATACAGATAATACTTCATATGGTTGTTCTTCAAGACGATCATATGATTTTGTTTCATGGTTGTCTTTTTTCCCCATAGATCTGGCTAGATGTTTGTTACTGTCTTGTTTCTTACTCTCTGCAACTTGGTTGGCCTGGATATGATTGCCTTGCTTATTTTGATATGAATCATGAAACACGGTGAAGTTTGGTAGGAGTAATAAAATCTGTAGTATTCCAAATATAAGGGTCCAAAGTAACTTATTGATTGTGCATTTTGGTACCTGAGCGACGGGGCTTAACCTTCCGAGCCATGTGACCAAAGATACACTGTAATTAGTAATCAAGTTCATATATCAAAGAACAAACAAGTAGTAGCGCACCAGCATGCCACATGAAGCGATGAAGTACAGAATGGATGATGAAAAATGTGAAGCCCGCACATCAAACAACTGCTGCTAGCTGCCAGCGGTTACACAGCCACCCGCAGGTGAGAGTCGTGTGAATGATGTTTTCGTCCTATGTTTATTAGGTTTCATGTTCCCTTTGTTGACGTCATGGTGGGGCTGATGCCGATTGTATTCGTATGAATAATGGTGGTCTTCCAGCTTTCCACACGATTGCTTTTGCTAAGATTCTCCGAGACTATAGTATGTCGACCCATATGGTTGTACTTGTACGATACAATACACTCTCAAATCCCCATATGAACTCGGTACGCTACAGTGCGCCTTTTTGCGTCCTAGCTAAAGTGATGGAGTCAGTAGTTATTATTCGCATCTCCCAAATCCAACTCAAATAGATCAGAGCTAGCGTCACTGTCCGAACGACAAGCATCGCCGTTTTCCACTCCTTCGATTGCCTGATGATCACTCGGTGCCGCATCGGCCGACATGGTGCTCCTCTTCCAAAGCATGCCCGCCACATGTGCTTCATCCATTCTGGATACTGCGGTAGCTTTCCTCGCCGTCACTGCCGGCGCCCCTCACAACACGAACGCCCTGCAGCCTTCTGTCTCCCACCACCTCGCCCAAATCATGGTCGCAAATGACAATATCACTGCTCCTGCGCGAGGACGGTGATGAGACCTGGCCGTTTGTCGTGATCTCCCGATGTTGTAGTGGCTGTACTGCTTGTCGCCGGCTGATTCAAACGAAAGCTCGCTGCCGGGGACAGGAGGGAGCCGACGGAGGCGGCGAGGTTGCTCTTAGACTCAGCTTCCAGTCCCAGCTCCTGGATACTGCGGTAGCTTTCCTCCATGTGCTTCATGTCATGCGTAACTTTAACTTGGATCGTCATGTCTTCAGGCTCCCTGACATTGACAGGGCTGGCGGCAAGGTCGGCGAGGCCGTTGAAGTAGCGCGTCGCTCGGAACACGTCTAGCTCGCCGCCATAGCTGCCGTACTGAGCGCGGGGCTGCATTGTGAAAGTTTGAGATGGTCCGAGAATGCTTGTGTGCGCATGCATGCGTGTGGTTTGCATGTTTAATTGTTTATAATGAAGCTGTGGAGGTGGAGGTGTAGGGGAGATTTATGCTGATGGATTGGATTTCATGGCTGAGAGGGAATGAATTGATGGGGGCAGGACGAGCTGGTGCATCCAGTGTCATGTGCCAAGAAAGCAAAATGTTTTTTTTTTGGAAACAAAATGGGTTTTAATGCATGAAAGTGGGGCAGAAATCTCATCCTTGTTGTCGGGAGAATGATTATTGGATTGTTCGGTTGTCCATGGTACTCCTGGGGGAGACTTGTATGTGAGTCTTGCTTATTTGCTCGCCCATAAAGACATGATTTTAGTTACAACTAGCAGAAGAATGTAATAATCCCAAATATTCGGAGTAAGATGATTCCACGTATAAGTTGTCAATTCATAACTGCTAAAAATATCAGCCATATTTTTTCCAAGGAAACCTAGATTTTGCACGGTAACCAGAACTCAGACTGTAACTTATTTTCAAAATCTGATTAAGCATAACTTAGTTACAACAACTACCAATAGTGTCGATAGGAAGCATATACAGTGGCCAAACCTGAACAGACTATACAGAATTTGGGGTGAGGTAAGATTTCTTACAGACACTATATTGTGGACTGAGCTCAGATTAGCACCACAAGCTCCGGCGACTAGAAGTTGGTTCAGGACACGAACACGTATATCATCTGCTCTGCTTGCATTTATTTCGATGCCAAATACAGCTGACACATGCTAGTATAATTGATTCTTTCCACGCTCTTTCGGTTTCAGGAACACTGCTACATTTTAAACTGTCTAGGTTGGAGAAGAGGATCATTATCCATGAACGGGGATGTTTTTTTTTTTGAGAAATCTATATATAGGCGCCACGTCAGCCTCTTTTTTTTGGGAAAGCCATCATGGTGAATTATATTAAATTTGTAACACAGATACATCGTTTAAATTACATCAACTAGAAAATCAGGGGGATCATCTTTCCAAACAGTCAGAATATGTCCAACTGATCTACTAGCTAGCAGATGCGCCGCCATATTCGCCTCCCTAGGACAGTGCTCGAAAATCACATCCACGAACTCCCGGTAAAATAAAATGCAATCTTCGAAGATGGCTATAGTTGGCCCGTAAGTGTTGCCTCGGTGCACCGCGACAACCTCTTATCCCTGCGGCGCACCGAGATTCGGGGAAAATGCCCCATCTTGGTTTGTTCGTTAGAGGATGTAACTCACTCTGGGCGGCCCAATTTGTGTGTGAAAATGTAAGTAGCCATAGTGTCTTGCTTGCGGAGCTGTAGGTAGTCCCTTACCTCGGAAGGCTCAGATCATCAATTGTCACAGAGTTTTCTGTGCGGAGTACTTGTCACAAGATCATCAATTGATTTTGCATGGACGGTAGAGAGTGCTGCTACAGTATTTGGGCTTAATGTTTTGCATGGGTTGGTCCATCCAGGTTATGTTTTTTTTAACAGAAATCCAATTATGTTGGTACGGTGCTACTCGGACTGTGTGGTCGGTTTGGTCTCCAGATCTCTAGCCGTAATTAGGGTTTTCTTAAAGCAGAATGCCAACTTAAGGATTTGTTAGTGGCGCGCTCTTCTGCTCTCTACGCCAGCGGAGGGTTTTGTGGAGCATGTAGAAGGTGGCTCCGGCCTTGAAGTAGCATGCTCGGAGCAACTTGAGGAGGATGACGTCCGTGGTGTCATAGCCCTTGATTTGGTGAAGGGAGCACAAGTGAGGTTTCACAGATTAGAGGGTTAGGAGGGTTTTAACAAAAAGAAACGTTGATAAAGTCAAGAAATAGACATGCATTTGCAAATTTTCTTTCGACTTGATGCGATGCACATGATTTAGATCTCTTGGCGAGAAATGAACGGATGCATGGATACACGATAGAGGTTGCATTCAATTGATATCTTGCCTCTATGGATAGATATGCCAACTTCCATAAGTTGTAGTGCACAGTAAACCTAGAAAGTAACATACACAGATTGCACAGGTGTATGAATATGGAAATTACATCGAACATGTCAGTACTATAGAGGATATCTTAAAGTCTAGTGTCGTACAAAAACACAAGTTAGCACAAATATGCATGACTTACACTTACATAAGCATATATGCCTTGCATAAGCATGACTTTGGTTCCAAAGCACAACGTGCTACAAATAAGCGTAGCTTACTTCAGATTGCTCCAGAGATCAGGCAGATCGATTTGGGTTTTTCAGTTGATGACCCTCAAGGTTTTACTTGAACAAGTTGTCACCAGATCTCCCAAATATCACTGAATCGGAGTTGGCCATTCTGTTATAATACCCCCTCATAGGAATCAAAGGCATTTTAAGGCTCATGAGTTCCCATTTCTTCCCATCAGTAAATTCGTTTATTCCAAGTCTGTATGGCAGATCAGCTTTGTTGGTTTCGTCCACCAGCAGCACAGTTTCCTTGAATATGCTGAACCGACGAACCATCTCGTCATGGCCACGGTCCTGGTTGAAAGCCTTGCACCAGCGCTCATACAAGGCCCACAAGGCTTCATCTGACTCAAGGTCCTTGTCTTCTGCCACGAATTCCACCTTACCTATAGCCGCAAGTGTGAGTACGGGATCATTTATATATAACAACAAAGAGATACCCATGGAGATTTTTTTCCCACCAAATTTTTTTTTGGAAAACTTCGTTTTGACATCTTGAAATAAATTCTGAAAAAATAAATTAGAGTATACAGGTATTAATTTTTACGGAAATATTTTCAGCTGTGATCTACATAAACATACACAATTCGTTTCTTTTTGCCTATTTAGAGCCAGATTTTTGTGATTTTTGTGTAGCCCCAAATACTTCGGAAATCCATATCGAGTCATGGGTGCAGATGCACACACTGCTCAATAAACAATTTTTAAAATGTCAAAAAACAAAACAAAAATTTCTATTCACCAACATACCCTATTACACTGGTCTCCTAAGATGGATTCAGCTCAGCTGCAAAACGGTTACAGGACAGTGGGTTCTCACAAGTAGCTAGCTAGAGTTAAACCGTCTGGCCTTTGATCTATACTATTATTAAAAGAGCAAACATGTTCGGGATACATTAAATTTGTGATGTTCAATATTTGATCAACGCTTCAGATCGCTCCAATGTTTGACAAGTCAACACACCTTTTCGTTTTGGTGATAATTACAAGGATTTGCCACTGCTCAAATAAACACTTCGACATACTCGCTGCCGGTGACGCCCTCCGCATGGGGAACATCCGACTCGCGTCGGCGTGTGCGTCCTATGGTGGTGCTCGCTAAAATATCCTGCTCGTGCGTGTCGACATATGTCTAACGTGCTACGTCGCTCCAACAACACAGGCCGTCGACACGCACGTGCAAGATGTGTGACTGCGTAGGCGCCCCAGGAATTAGGAGCCCCTAAGTATTACTCAGCTACTTCGAGATCGGGAGTTCATCCTAAGTATTTTGTTGGGATGTACATTTGTACTGCGGGAGGAGGACGTCGGTGCTATGGAGCCAACTGACGCGCAGTCGCCACGGCCGACTATTCAGTGAAAATGAGGTCTACCCCGGTTCTTGGATACGGTAAAATTAAGCATTAGTGATTGACATACCTCAAGAATAATCATTTTCAAGTGAGAACTTGCCAGTGGCAAGATGGTTAGGAGGGTGGTTGTACCTCCAGTCCAGCAGAGTTCAAACCCCAGGTTTGACGCTGGTGTTTCTCATTTCAGGTGGAATATTCTTCAGTGGGAGGCGATATTCCCATCGACAATGAGGCGTCTGTGGTGAATTCGTCAATCTCAAGACTCGATCCGCCGACTCGGTCTCTCGGAGGTGCTCATAGGGGTAGGGTGTGCGTGCGTGCGTTCATAGGGGTGAGTGTTTGCGCGTGTATATGAGCACCTGCGTTGTACCGTGTTTCGCAAAAAATAATCATTTTCAAGCTATATAATCAAATTAAATAACATACTGATTGTTTAAATTTTCATTTATTGGGTTGTATTTAACATTCTCACAGGGCCCCAAATTCGTGGAGACGGTCCTGCAACAACGCGATAAAAATACAAGGCAAGAGATACTTACACATATAGGTAGAGAGCTAATTCAGATTTCTCTGATTTTGTTGGGATGTACATTTGTACTACGGGAGGAGGACGTCAGTGCTATGGAGCCAACTGATGCGCAGTCACCATGGCCGACTATTCAGTGAAAATGAGGTCTACCCCGGTTCTTGAATACGGTAAAATTAAGCATTAGTGATTGACATACCTCAAGAAATAATCATTTTCAAGCGAGAACTTGCAGAGTTCAAACCCCAAGTTTGACGCTGGTGTTTCTCACTTCAGGCGGAATATTGTTCAGTGGGAGGCGATGTTCCCGTCGACAACGAGGCGCCTGTGGTGACTTCGTCAATCTCAAGACTCGATCCGCCGACTCGGTCTCTCGGAGGTGCTCATAGGGGTAGGGTGTGCGTGCGTGCGTTCATAGGGGTGAGTGTTTGCGCGTGTATATGAGCGCCTGCGTTGTACCGTGTTTCGCAAAAAATAATCATTTTCAAGCTATATAATCAAAATAAATAACATACTGATTGTTTAAATTTTCATTTATTAGGTTGTATTTAACATTCTGCATAGGGCCCCAAATTCGTGGAGACGGTCTCGCAACAACGCGATAAAAATACAAGGCAAGAGATACTTACACATATAGGTAGAGAGCTAATTCAGATTTCTCCGATTTTGTTGGGATGCACATTTGTACTGCGGGAGGAGGACGTCGGTGCTATGGAGCCAACTGACGCGCAGTCGCCACGGCCGACTATTCAGTGAAAATGAGGTCCGTGTCTCCGAGCGCTATGATGCCAGCGAGCATGCCGAGCTCGAGCGCATCCTCGGGCTCTTCGGCGACCGGAGACGAAGGCATGTGAGAGAGGTAGGATGTGAGCGGAACAAGGCCGTCGAGGCGGGAGCTTAATGGCGAGGCGGCGGAGGAACATGGGGAGGCGACGGTAGGGGGAGACGAGCGAGGTGCTCATGACCTTGGTCGTGGAGGCCGCCCGACGCAACCTTGGCTCGCCGATCATGAGACTGTAGGAAGGGAGGAGACAGCTGTGTACAGTGTATTTGCCATGAGAGTAAGGGATTGAGAACAAATAACGCGTACAAATGGGATGGAAAATAACAGAGAGAGACATACATTGACATGACATTTTTTTCTCTCCAGTTATATGTGTTCTTCGTGCTGGGCCTGGCTGTTCCAACTAGTGCTGTTTACCTAGCCAAGTTCCTTTACTAAAAAAAACCCAGTTTTAAACATGTCCATGTTATTTTGCGTTTTCAATATATGTAACTCAAAATGGGCTAACTGCTATGACAAAGGGGAACAAATAAAAAATACACGGTCTGACTATTTTTCATTCAGTTGATCATAATTGATTATATTATTTATTTTGACAGGTTGTTATGTTCTTTTTGTGTACTTTACATAAGTTTCACAAGCAATCAAAAGATAAATTATACCAATAATCGCGAAAAACAACAAACACCTACTTCCTACATCACCATTCTAACTGGAATGAGGCAATGGAGTACTTCACTCGAGATATTTGGTCTGACTTCAGCTTTGTATGGTGAAACAAATTTAATTAACTTGGTAAAATAACTCAATGAAATAAATATAGATTTAAAGACGTGTTTATATTATAATAAATTATGAGACGTGCGTTGCACGTGCAAGGCCACTAGTCAATCCAAAAAGACTAAAAAGATGATTCCCGTAACTGCATGTATCCGAAGAGGGAGGTATTGGGTGTTTACCTGGTACGGGACCGTGGATGGCGGTTGGTGGTGCGGCGATTGTGGATCCACTGCCGAGGCTCCGGGGAGGCGGTGCGGCGATAGGGAAACGACCACGACGGAAGGTCGGAAGGACAGGCGGCTCTGGGAGGGACTACGTGGGGACGGATCTGAAGCAGCCGCACCGCCTGAACCTGAGCACGCCACCGCCGCGGCACAGCGAGATGCGGCCGACGCAGCTGAGCGGGCAGCGCGAGATGCCTCACGGCAGGCCCGTAGGATCATTGACGCCGCCGACGGCATGATGAAAGATGAGAAAAAAGATGGATCTGCACTGAAACAAGTCTGTGCGCCCAGTGCCGGCACATGTCACACATGTCCGCCCACTGACCCGCACACGCCCGAGTTACCGCGAGGGTCGGCTCTGATACCAAATGTAACACCCTTGCCCACCCGGGCCAGGCCTGTCACCCCTGGCAGCTCTCTAGGATCTCTAGACTGGCCCCACAGATGAACACTAGTCTTTTCTGCGCACTTTATCCTCGCTCGTCCGCACCTAGGAACCAGTTCCCGGTCGGTCACCCATCCTTGGAGTGCTCCGGGCCAAGCACGCTTAACCTCAGAGTTCCTTCCAGATGAGCTTCCGGAAAAGAAATTGCAACTTATTGATATGAGTATTCTATCAATGCTATTAAGCCCCGAGTCAGGATCTCACACGTGGCTCTAAGTTAGGTAAACTAATGCAATTGTTGCTTGGGCTACATGTAGCACTTAATTTTGAAAATTAGAAAAATGGTTTTTCAAGGTTACAAAAAATTCTGAAAAATATGTACATGTAGGAAATGCTATGCATTATAAATGTGCAAAGGCTCAATCCGAAATACAATGTATTCCGAACTACAAAAAAAAGAGACAAAATTATAGATCTGGAGAGTGAATAGTATATCTTCAAACTTGCCAGAAAATTGTCTTTTTAAGCGCAAAATACAAAGTATTCCGATTGAAACGTTGCACACTTTAAACTAAACATCATTACTTATATGTAGTTTTTTAAAAAAAATTGATACTTTGAAGTACGTTTTTTTTGAAAGTTCAAATTAAAGGGCTGCATGTAGCCCGGGAGATAAAATAAATCTCTCCTTTATTCGTGCATATATGAGTTACAAGTTGGTCTGTAACTGGACTGTTAGATTTTCATTGTGATTCATACTAGGCATGTGAGTTGAGTACCTAAATTTGATGACATTATCTGATTGACAACTAAGCCAATTCCCATTCAAGTTCTATATTGTCTGATTCAAATCGTGATTCGTGCACCTATGAGTTGCAAGTTGAGTTGCGACTGATAATTTTCAGTCGTAAATAGTGTTGTAACTGTTGATTTTTTTTTATGGTTCATGCTAGGCATGAGATGTAATGGTTGCAACTAAAATTTGATAACATCATCTCACTCGGAACTAAGTTAATTCTCATACGAACTGAGAATTAGTCACACCGGTTTTTCTAATAGAGAATTAAAATCACAAAATTGAAAGGAAAATCTTCCATGCCTCAAACCTGTCCACAAAATTGAAAGAAAGAATCTGAATAAAAATCACTCTTTTTCTTTCAGTTCTAGCCGAAAAATTAACCGGAACACATAAATCCACGTTACATAACATGGTCACACAACCCTAGATTAACAACGCTATATACCTGAACAATCTGAATCTCTATCATGATTTTGAAAACCCCTAAACCCAGAAACCCCTACCTAAACAGACAAAAAGGACATCCATCTCGGATGACTAACCTGATTGTCGCTAGCCGTCCCACTCAGTTCATGCCGCCGATCGCCATTGTTCTTACCCTCCGTCACCAACGTAGGAGAGATGAATCGTGTCTAAAATAAGAAGTTGGCATTGGTCAAATAACCGACACAGAGCCTGTTCACGGAACATAAGCTATTAATGACGGGATGATAGCAAGAAATTACCAACGAAAGTCTGGTCGGTTGCAACTAGTTGGAGGGGTAGGGTAATTTAGAATGCACCCAACATCCCCATCTGACGTGGCTGGTCGGAGTGAAAACCATACGTCACATAGGAAAATCAGCCGTCCAAAATAGGGTAAGGAGCGATATGTCTAGTTTAGAATAGTTTAGGGGACTAGGATCCCAGTTTTAGACGTGGGGGTTATATGTGCTCCAAATGGAATAATTTTGGGTTATCTATACTCTTTTCATGATGATTATATGTATAGCTTGAAAGAGAGTGAAATTTGGGGAGAACCATCCTGTTGTTGGATGGTTAGAAGGTGGTTGGATGGTTAGAAATTATAATAATGGTTGTACCCCACACACCAAAAGTTTTAAACCCTAGGTTGTTTCTCGTTAAGACGGAGTCAGTGGGAGGCGACGTTCCTGTCGACAGCTAGCCGTCCGTGACGACTTCGTCCATCTCAAGATCTGATCTGTCGGCTCGGTCTCTTGGAGCTGCTCATACTATGCGTGTGTGTTCATATGAGTGAGTGTATGCACATGTTTGTGTGTGTCTGCGTCTCTACTGTGTTTAAAAAAAATGAAATTTGGAAAGTAGCCAAGAGGTGCACTAATAAACTAATAAAACTAAAGCGAATCTGGAGTTTCAAAACCACGAGGCACCCAGATTTGATCATCAGACCAGGTAGACTAAAAAGGATACAACACGTGCTCGTCAAAGCTGAGCCCCCTCTTGGAAGGTTCCAGAGGCCAGCGCACCACCTGGCACGGTCGGTTAGTTCACCTACGTTCCAATCGTAACATCCAAAAATACCAGTACTACTCGTAGAGCCCGTGGGCGTTGACGACTTCCCACCCGAACCGGACCTGCCACGTCGGCGGGTCCAATGCATTTCCCATCAGCGCCACCCAACGGCGTGCCGCCACGTGGGCCCAGCGTGCGACCAAATTGCAATTGCAGCTCTAATCCCACCATCAATTCTCCTATATCTCCTCCCTCCTCTCTCCTCCTCCTCGTAATCATCTCCGGCTCTTCTTCTACCTCGTAATCCTGACCCGGACCCGGCGGAATCTCGCGGCAAGTCAAACCCCACCGCCCGCGCGCGCCCTCGCTCGGATCGGGCCGATTCTAGGGTTCACCCACGAGCTGCCGGCCGGCGGTCTCTACGCGGGGCGGAGAAGGGGGCAGGCTGATAGAGAGGGCAGAGATGGACGGGTTCCCGCAGAAGCTCAAGGGGCTGGACGCCTACCCCAAGGTGAACGAGGACTTCTACAAGCGCACGCTCTCCGGCGGCGTCGTAACGCTCCTCTCCGCCCTCGTCATGCTGCTCCTCTTCATCTCCGAGACCAGTAAGCGCCTCTCCCCCGCCCCCACCGCCGTCCGTCCCCTTCGTAATGCCTCGCCGTCACGGGGAATTCAAGGCTGAAAAAAATACGTTGAATTGTAGCTCTATTTTAGGATTGGTACTGTTACCTGCTCCGATTTTGGAATTGCGACAAGTACCGATCTCAATGACGCACGCGAATTTGGTGTGCTCGTGCTCGTTGTAATTTCTAGACTAGGATGGCCTATCGGGGCAAGCTATGCCTTTGCTGCGCGGGGAGGGAAAAAGGTTCGGCTTTTGGTGGAGCTGTGATGCGGTGGTAAGAGCATCTCCAAGCGGAGTTGCCAAACCGCCCCCAAACGTCCGGGCGGACAGCCCGGACAAGATTTGAGGTAAAAACATGCACCCAACCATGGTCTCCAAACACTCCCCATAGGTCCGGGCTGTCCGGCAACCCCCAAACCCACCCCATATGTGGGGAGGGTTTGGGGGCGACCGGACGCGACCGGACGCGTCCGGACGGACAACTTTTCCTTTGTTTTCTTTTCTTTTGTCCTTCATTGATCCTTCTCTCCTTCTCCACCAATCACATGCAAGTGACCCCACAATTTGGGGGGGTTTTGGGGTACATGGTTGGAGGAGGCCACTTTTTGGGCTGTCCGGTCACTGTCCGCGGACGCGTCCGGACGCGTCCGGATGCAGTTTGGGAGCCGGATTTGGGGGCTCCGAGCATCTCCAAGCGGAGCTGCCAAACCGCCCCCAAACGTCCGGGCGGACAGCCCGGACAAGATTTGAGGTAAAAACATGCACCCAAGTGACCCCACAATTTGAAGGGATTTTGGGGTACATGGTTGGAGGAGGCCACTTTTGGGGGCTGTCCGGTCACTGTCCGCGGACGCGTCCGGATGCAGTTTGGGAGCCGGATTTGGGGGCTTCGCTTGGAGATGCTCTAATAATGCGTGATCTGTAGGAAGATTCTGGAAAAGCTTTCGGTTTAGTTCCTGATGCTGTTGTCAGTTTGGTGTGGGGCACGATGACAACTTTCTTTTTTATGTACTTGGGCTAATGTGCTGCTGTCACAATCTGATCTGATAATTAAAGGTTATATGTAATTGGATGAATGTGCGGCTGTGGTGGACATTGCCGTAATGTTTTTTTGGATCACTAGTTACCGTGCACGTGCAACGCACGTCTCATAAATCAACTAATGCATTTGAAACTTGGATCATCTCTCCATCAGAACTGAAAGAAGATTGATGATGCGCTCTCTCTCTATCTCGATCTTTGAGTGTTTTACGTGTTCCTTAAATTCATCTTGAAAATCTTATTCCTCGAACATAGTCGGCGGCGCCGACCATGGGATATCTCTTCTCGCAACGGTTCCCCAGAGCTGGAGAAGTAGGAGTATGATAGCTTCTAACCGGAAGTCGGTGGTGCTAGGCAGTGGTAGCAGCATCACAAAAGTCACAACCCTTGTTGCGCATTTTCACTCCGAAAAATCAATGAATTTGCTACGCCAAGTGCAATGGTTTTTGCTTGACCGGGTCAAAGGGTTCATCTGGTAATATATTAGTACTACTTATTTCTTCATGAAATTTCCACTTAGGTAATTTTTGAATCAAACTTTGGCTAATAACGATGCTTCTTTCTTACCCACCGTCCACGTGTTTGACTTATCCACTCACCAATACATTCTTTGATGCTTATGGTTATATGGATACAGAAATTACGAACAGGTAAGTTAAAATAATATCATCAGGTTTGTCATGAATGATATCCTCGTAATTGTCAATTTTTCAATTATGCTCTACAATCATATACGTACAAAATGTGGGTCGAGTGGAGCCAACGACTCATTGCAAAATAATGCAGAGCACGCACAATGGCCACCTCGGATCAAATTTCTCTGCTGATCGACACACGCTCAAACACCCTAAGATCAACTCTGTTTCAGTATGACAACAACGGTGCAAAAACCTAAAGCCAATCTAGATAACAAAAGAGAGATTAGCAAGAGGGACAAGCCAGATGATAGTAGCTACCCGACTCAATCACAGATTGCGGATGATTAGAGCTTCTACCAGAAGCTGGTTCAAAGAGCAGCGTTGATAGGTCATGATTTTTTTTTTGAGGGAACACCACACTCTTTATTAAATCGAAATCAAGTTTGTACAATCAGCTCGCAAGCTGTGACTAAGAAAATCTGGAGGAGCATCGACCCACTCTGCCTCTACCTCATTGATTGCACCATCTGAATTTAGTTTGATCACTCCTGGCTTCGGGCCCTGCCACACACGCTTTACAGTTTGTGATTTCTGCTCCTTCTTCTCCAAATAACCCATTGTTTCAGCTATACTCTGCATAGTGCTGCTAGGATCATACCCCTGAGAACCATGGGTCATAATTCTGAAGAATAACGAACATGTGGTCAGTTACGAACAACGAACATGTGGACGCAATCGAGGAGTGGAGAACTCTGACAGACATGGAGTTCAGTTTAAGAAGGTTATGTCAGGAGCGCTTCTCAGGTAGCAGCAGAAGGGCGGTGCAGCTCCGTGAACAGCGGCACAAAAATTGCAGGGGATTTTTTTTTCAAAACTTCTCATCTGACGGCCATGCCTCTGATCTCTCTTCGCTCCCCCCTTTTTGCTCTGCAAGTCTCCCAAGGGACGGATCAAGCGAGCTCGCACCCCATCAACCCATGCCTTCCATGGCAAGATCTGAAACTGGCAGGAGGTTGAGCTCCTCCGGCAGGACACAAGAGAAGGTCTGGTGGTGCGGCTGACCCTCTCGGCGCGCTCCCAGCTCAGCGCCAGCAGCGCCTCCGGCCGTTGCGGCGCCACACAGTCCTGGAACTCGGCGCGCAGGCCGTCGACGAACGCGTTCCTCAGGAACGCGTCCGGGACGTCCGCGCTGGCGTCCGGGAACCGCCGGAGGATCCCCTGCATGCGGAGGTGGTACCGGTTGACGGCCTCGCCGGGGCGCTGCCTCAGCGACATGAGCTCTGCGCGCGCGGTCCGCGGCGCCCGGCGGGCGGAAGAAGTCGAGGAAGGTCGCGCGCACGGCGCGCCACGGCGGGGGCGAGGAGGACGCCGGGGAGGCCGTGAGGTCGTACCACAGCGCGGCGTCGTCGTCGAGGGACGCCGGGAAGATGCGGGCGGCGTCGGCCGTGGAGGTGGCGTTGTTGGCGCGGCAGACGCGGTCGAAGCGGGCGTTGGGGCACTCGCCGGGGTCGCCGCGGAAGTCGCTCCTGACCTCGGCGACGAAGGCGGAGGTGCCGTCTGCCCGTGCATCGACTGAATCGAGGAGGGCATCGAGTGCGGCGATGGATGTTGACCTGCAAAGTTAAAACAAAATAACGTTTCGGGTGGATTGTGTTGAGGTGCTCAACACCGAACGAGCAATCTCAGCCTTTGATTAAATATTGGACGCATACGATTTAATCGTAGTATAGATATAGATGCGTTTGGAAATAGATGGTGATGTGGATGATTCTAGATCGAGGGCAACTTCTGTTTTTGCACGCGAATATTGTTCCGCTTAACTGACGGGCCGCAGCCATCGTGAAGCCGCAAGCGCCTCTGCTGTTTTCCCCGGCCGTGGCTCTCTATTGTTTACCAATCGGTGTTTTTCTCTGGACGTAGTCAGAAGAAACATCCACACGACCCGAGACGGAAAGCAAGAGTAGAAGGAGAGGAAGCAACCGTGCCCGGCTCTGTGTGACTTTGCCGAACCGGCAAGTGATCGATCCTTCGTCCCGCACGCACAAGATAACAACCGGCCGCGCGCCGTCCGTTCAGGGATGAACGAGGTGTAGTGTGCCGAGAACCAACTGGCCACTACCGGATTTCAAACTCTATATTTTTTTTTGAAACATAGTACAACGCAGACATTTTGTGTAAATGTTTCGCCGTATTATTAAGTATTCTCCTTTAGTTCTCACATACACACGCATAAGTTTTAAACTCTAGATTTGAGATTGGTATTTCATATTTAGGTGGAATATTGTTCAATGAGAGATGACGTTAGCGAGATGTTTGGGGGTAAATTTACCAATCTCAAGACTCGACCCGCCGACTCAGTCTATCGGGGGTGGGGGTAGGGGTGTGTAACAGCCTCACTTTTGGTATTGTAAAATTTGAACCAAAATTTCACTTTTCCTTTCAGTCCTGCATCATGGCATCCATGCATTAAGGTGTTCCACTAGAAATAATTAATCTTGACAAACAGAAGTTAGCAAGTTAATATATTTGTCAAGCAAGTTCCAAGAGTTTAAAAATAATAATTTTCACTTGCTCTCAAATTAGTAAAGAAATATCAATTTGGAATTAACCAAAAATACCACAATCCAACCTTATGAACAAATGTTGTTCAAAACATTTTATTTTGCAACACCAATTTTTTGGTGCTTCTACATGTTATGGAGAGGCTACATGAATTTTCTCAGATTTTTGTAAAATGTTTAGGTGCCTCAATAAAATCCCTGAAATGCTACTGGAATTAAAAGAAACAGGGAAAGGGAGAAACCAGAGAACTGCAGGGGGATTTTTGCAAAAATGCCGTCGTCCTCCCCTGTAGCGACCGCGCGACGAGCTGCTCGAGCCGCGCCAACTCGCCGCCGTGCCCTTCCCTGCTCGCCGCTGGACAGCGCGAGGAGGATAAGACCACCACCGAGGCGTGCACTCTCTCTCTCCCCGATATTTTCTCGCTCGCTCTCTCTCTCTCTTCTATGCCATGGCCGAACCCTAGCCGCCATGGCCGAGCTCGCCGCCGTCGATTGAGCGCACCTAGGACAGATCGAAGAGCGCCAACGTCTCCGCCTCGTCCTCCTCTTCTTCCACGAGCAAGGAATCGACGTGGGGAGCTGTGGATCGACGACATTAATTCATCTTCTTCCTCTCCGGCTGCCGCGCTTCGAGGAAGCTCGCCGTCGCCCCCGACCTCCTCCTTCCTCGCCGAGCTCATGTACGTGTCAAGGGTGAGCAGAGCAACCTTCTGGACATCTCCGTCCTCCTTCTCTCCCGCTAGTTCATCGATTTAGTCGTAGCCGCGCCGTAGCCGTGGTTTGCCGCCGCCGTAGTTCGTCGCCGGAGCATTTTCCCGGTGATCATTAGGTCCGTAGCGCCGCCAGTAGCCTCCGCGTACTCGTGTGCGTCGGATGCGCCCACTCATTCATCCCCGCGCGAGCTCCTTCGCCGGAGCTGAGCGCCGCCGTGTCCGCGGTCACCGCGCGTGCACGCCGCCGTCCTGACACCGTCGCGGTCAAAGCGACCATGGGCCCCCCGCGTTGACGTGGATGCCACAGTGGCCTCGGGCCACATGTCAGTGACACGGGCTAGCCCAGCCCGTGTGCAAAACGTTTCGGGGCATTTCCTGGAAATATTAAAGAAAGGTAGAAAAATCAAATAAAATTAGTAAAATTCATATGTCCTAAACTATTTGTCCAAAATTGCAAATAATATACCAAAATGTTCAGAAAAATAAATGGAGTCTATTGGTATAACTCACACATCCAACTAAATTAGTTTAGTTGCTGTTTTATTAAAATAACTAAAATGGCAGAAAAGAAGTACTTGTTGTAAATTCAATAACTTTAAAAATAATGGTCCAAAAATTATGTGTGACCTATCAAAGTGTTCAGCACTTAATATACCTCATGTTTCATCACTCCTCCAAGCATGGATAATTAGTTTAGTGCTGTTCAAAATAATTTAGAAATGGGGCAGATTTAAAGAGGATTTTGTAAATTCAATAACTTTTTATTGGTATATCAGAAAAATGTGTTCTCTATATCAAAATGCTCAGAAAAGTGTGGACTAACCAGTAACATCATTTTCATGCATGTTTACATGAATTTGTAGCATTGCACTTTTTATAAAGTAGGGAAAACATTAAAACAAATATGGGGTTATAATTCTCTCTTGTTTGATAAATTATTTTTGCACCCCATTTAAATTGCTAGATAATTTTATAGTAATTTCAGTGCATTAAAATATCATGCCATCATGTGTTTGTGCATTGCACTTGTTTTGCATGCGTGGTTATTGATTGTTACTTTTTCCGGTGTTTTTATGCATCGATAGTTCAAGCAGTCGGGGTTCCACCGTAATACCCTGACGACCCGTATTACCAGCCTGCTGAACAAGGCAAGCGTAATCCCCCCCTCTGAGCATGTCTCCTCCTATGTTTTCCGCAAATATTTTCTCCACTATAATATTGCATGCGGTTCCAAATGTCACTTTGGTTGGATTAGAGTATCCTATTAGTTGCATTATGATTCCGATGCCATTACCTGTTCCCCTCCTAATATCCATAGGATTGTTTGTTGGCCTGAGTTACTTCACTATGTATGTATATGCTTAGCCATGCTTAGTTAAATGCTTAGTTGTCCGGTGGATATTTCATTGTTGGAACCGTTGATGGAATGTCCGGATGATGGTGGAGAAATGTGGTTACCGATAAATAAACATGCTTAAAGGCGGGGATGAGAGGCCACGGTGGATGTGGTGTGTTGTCTCGTTCTCGCCGCCTAGACGCGAGTTCTCCCCTTCGAGCCAAGACTGAGCGTGCTTCCATCGGTGGGTGTATGGGTTCCCTATCGACCGACTAACCTGTGAGGGGCTAGCCGAGGGTCCTCTAGTTTGAGCTTCCATTTTGCGCGTGCGTGAAGATGGTGGTCTGGACTGGTATGAGGATGGCGGGGTGTAGGAAAATGAGTGGCCGCGGAGCAGGGTGTTGGAGGCACTGAACTTGCCCTACCGCCACTGATGATCCTGGGTTAGTCTCAATCAAGGTAAAGGTTGTAACCGCTCCCACTCAGCCGGCTTTCCCCGGAAGAGAGCTAATGTCAGGCAATGAGCTGGACGGTACCGGTGGTTAAAAACAGTACACCCTGCAGGGTAAATCTTTTCGAAAAGCCGTGTCCACGGTTATGGACGACTTGGTGCCGGATTCAGAGACCATAGAAAACGTGAACGGAATGATTAAAACCTGAGTACTAAAGATACTACCAAGAATACAAGGTTGACTTCCTCGAGGGTGATTCGGGGAGGTGCCTTTGTAGACAGATGCAGTGGTTGATGTTGGTTGTTGATGAAAATGATCAGAAGAAAAGAGTGTACTTCTCACCCCCTTTGAAAATATTCTGATTAGTCGATGCCAGATGTCTTTTAATAAAGAAAACCAGCTTTATGCAAAACAGCCATAGAACCTTGTAAGCCAATCATCGAGCTAGTAGCTCTAGTAATCTTGCAGAGTTCGTCGAACTCAACGTTGCTTTGTTGATTCTTTCAGAGGAGGACTTCATCGACCTTGAAGGTGGGTTCTTTGTGGACGTCGACGAGTAGTCTGGGTTCCCAGGTAGCAGCTTGGGACTTCTCCGGGACAGCTGGCGCTGGGAATGGTTATCTGTAGGCCTCTTAGGCCATAATTTGGATCTTATTGTTTAGAACAACTTAATTCGCTTCCGCATGATGTACTGTTGGGTCTGTGACCTCTGGTTGTAATAATTGCTATCTTTCTCTATTATAAGAGTTGAACTATAATGCTTTGAGTCGTAGATTCTGTAATGTGCCAGTTGTTCCACAAGTCTTGATCTCTCTATTATGCATTGATAGTTGTGCCTGTGTTATGGCATCACTCGGGGTGTTGCGTTGCCGATGATCCATGCCAAGCACGCCTGCCAAAGATTTTGGCCTGGGAGTGGTAACCCAGTAACCTCCGGTTGTATCGCATGACCACAACATCTTTGTATAGTTCCACAGTCGGGGCGCCACAGGGTGTGTGTGCGTGCACATGTTCATAGGGTGAGTGTATACATGTGTTTGTGAGCGGCTGCGTGTGTTCGTTCGGAAAAAAAAAGTGTACTATTGCTATTTTTTATGACGTAATCAAATTAAGAACAAGTATTATGGGACGTAATCAAATTAAGCACGGTATGGTAAGAACAACTATCAGATGAATACTCGTTCCCTCCACAATTGCGGGCCACTAACCGTTGCTTCAAACATTTTGAATTGGTGTACTCTTTTTTTTAAAGGAACCCGTGAGCTTTATTAATTAGGCAATAAATTCTTACAAATCATTTGTGATCGCCTTCGACACGCAGGCTAGGTTTGACCCTCTTAGAGTAACATTAGCCCCGCTTTTGCCTAATTGCGCTAAGATATGCGCGACACCATTGCTCACTCGATCCACCTTTGTGATACTAATATGATGATGTATCTTTATAAGCTCCTAGTATTCTAGATAAATACACCAGTTGGATGATCTATCATAACTCTCCGACGCCACAGCCTTCAAGGCAAGCAAGGACTTCAGCATGGATGCACTCAAAGGCTATTAGGGCATTATCTGTAATTAATCCACTCGGGATAAAAGCACTATGTGTAAGGGAGATTATATCCTAAAGAAACGGTCGCAACCGGTTAACCGGACATATTGATACCACCTTATTAATCACATTTTAGAGGCTTATTGGCCTGAAATCTTTCAGCTCTTCCGGATCGTTCTCCTTGTGTATACGAACAATGGTGGAGTCATTAACCTCTTCAGACATCACACCATCAGCAAAAAAGCGTTGCACCGCGTGAATAACATCATGGCGAAGAATAGCCCAATTGCGTTGCAAGAATTGGGTCGGGAAACCATCCGGTCCCGGTGCTTTTAATGGTCCAGTTTTGAAAAGAACATCACTAATTTCCTTTTGAGTGAAAGGCCCGACTATTGTCCAGAACTTCATGAAGCTGAATCCGGCTAGGAGGCTACGTCGTGGTTTTATGTGAATTGGTTGCCCAGTTTCAAAAGGTTGATTTCAAATATCGGTAGCATGGGAGCTAATTTCAATAAAAAAATACCATTAGGGGTGCATATCAATAGATAATCTAGTGGCACATATACAAATAAGTGGTGGCAACAGATGCCAAGGATGTCATGGATAGAAAAAAACATTCATACGAACTCCAATAATTAAAGGATACAATATTAAAGCCCCGTTTTAAAGCAGAAATTCAAACGTAGGAATATGGAAGAACACATGGATATAAATGTTACATATTCTGGATTTCTGCTAGAGCAAAACCGCATGAAAATTTCAAAAGTGTCGTTTTAGTGTCAAGCATATAATTACGGCCAAAGAAACCAAATTAGGAGTGACAAAAAATGTCGATGCTAGATGATGGCGATTTGGGTTGGTGTTTTATGTTCAAGGATATAGACACAAGTGTAGGAGGGGGGGAGGGAGTCGAACTCTGGTCGCTGAGCTTAACCACTACTACCCTGACTACTGAGCAATAAGTTAGATCTGAATCTAGTCCCAAACCGCCGCATTTGCATCGTGATTCATGATGCCTTGTGAGTTGCATATGAGTTACAAAAGCGTATGGGTTGCAACAACAAAAATTCGAACCATTGATTTTGCACCGCGAGTCATTTTGGCACGTGAGTTCCGGGTTGTAGCTGGTTGATGTGATCTGACTTCGACTCAGCTCTAGTCATTCTCCAACAAAAATGTTAGAGAAAACACAACATTTGTAGCACAAACGAACAACAAGGCTAGAAAAGGTGTCAATATACATTACCTAATTTACACTAAAAGTGTGGCAAATTGACCAACTTGTGCTCCCAAAATTAGCACATCACAGCCCAAGTGGTGAGTAGTAGATTCTTAACACAAAAAAAAAGTTATTTTTTTTACTAGAACTGTTCAAACGTCCAAACTGTTCTCCCTTCGCTTCCACGTCTCCCTCTCCAGTCTCCACCAATCCACCTCTCAGCCTTTCCCCTTCCTCCGTTCGCTTCACCAGAATCCCAGCTCGCCAAGGCAACCAGCACGACCAGCCATGCCGGCGGCGGTCTCCTGCTCCGTCAAGTGCCGCCCCCACTGCCGCCTCTCGACGCCGCAGCCCCCAGCCGCGCTGGAGCTCCTGCCCCGCGCTCCGGCCGGCGGCGGCGAGCTGAGGGCGACCCGGTGCCGGAGCCCGCCCTCCCTGTCCTTCGCGCGCGCCTCCGACCAAGGCGAGGCTCCCCGGGCTCGCTGCCGACACCCTCCGCCCGCGAGGCGAGCCCGCGCCGCCGTGGCGGGCGAGGAAGTCGGCCGCCCTGCCTCCGCGGCCCTGCTGCTCGGTGGCGCGCAGTCGCGGCACGCCATCTTCCGCGACGATCTCGTGCTTAGGGCCTTCTACGCCGCCGAGGCGGCTCACCGCGGCCAGGTGCTCGACCCTGTCCCTTACTCGATGTTTGCTCATCTGTGCATTCTGGTGGACGTCTGAAGTGACCGAATCGCGTTTCTCAGTCCTCGGCCGTTTCCGTGGTTTCTGCAGATGCGCGCCAGCGGCGACCCTTACCTCCAGCACTGCGTGGAGACGGCGGCGCTGATCGCGGAGCTCGGCGCCGGCCCTCCGGTTGTCGCGGCGGGGCTGCTGCACGACACGGTCGACGACGCGGGCCTGGACTACGGATCCATCTCCGAGCAATTCGGTGCTGGCGTCGCGGACCTTGTGAAGGGGGTAAGAATTTTGAATATTTTCTAGTTACTAGTACTAAATATAACTGACATTAGGATGTGATGAGCAACACTGATAACTAATTTCGTACAGCTGCTTTTTTTTGTTGGTAAAAATCACTTGTTGTGCTAGTATTTCTGTGGAATGTAACAAAGTAAGGTGCCATTGCAGCCTTCAATGTTGTTCCACCATACCGACAATGTAGCAATTCTGAGCTTCATCGTGGTAGATTTTTCATACCTGCATATGCAGATACCTTGAGCATGACATAATCTTTACCGAGTCCAGGACCAGTTCATAATCACAATTGACTGGTTATGTGATTGTGTCTCTGCATGACCCTTTTATTTTCATATTTCTTTGGCTTGTCCATTTTCATGACCGAGAAGTGGATGCTTCTTGATTTCGCTGAAAAGAAAATTATTTATGATTGTGACTGACAGCAGATGCTGACTGTTACGCTATTCATAGGGCTGCTATAAAATAAAATAAAATAAAATCCTTATGCTTATCTAAGGTAGGTATCGAGTTAACATCAACTCTTTATTATATTAGGCAGTAGAAACCTTCTAGGATTGACTTATTCTTCAGTATACTATCGAATCTATTTCTGGTTGGTTCCTAAATCACATCATACATTTTTTTTGGTGTTTTTGTTTGTCTGTTCTTTGATTTCTCTTTCTCTGTGCGTGCTGTTTGTGTTATGGTACTAGAACATACTTATTTGTTCTGCTATTTGTTATTGGTCGTCTTAACTCTTAAGTCAATATTACACTTGCTATATGTTTTTCTTGCGATAAGGGTGCTTGGCCGTTGTTTGAGGAAATTGTGGAATGATTAGATTTATCTGCACGGAATATTTACACAGGTTTCGAGTCTAAGTCATTTGAGCAAGCTGGCTCGTAGAAACGATACAGCGAGCAGAATGGATGAAGCTGACAGATTACGTACGGTCTTCCTTGCAATGGAAGATGCAAGAGCCGTGCTCATCAAACTTGCTGATAGACTACACAATATGAGGACATTGGATTCGTTGCCCAAGATCAAACGTCAGTGCTTTGCAAAGGAAACTTTGGAGATATTTGCTCCATTGGCGAATCAACTGGGAATCTTGAACTCTGGAAAATCTGTGCTTCAAGCACCTTTACCCAGAGCAATATGAAGAACTCTCATCCAATCTGCATCAGTTCTACAACAGAGATATGATTGCAGCTGCAATAAGGCGACTGGAACAAGCCCTTCAGGTGAGAGGACTACCCTATCGTTCCATATCGGGAAGGCATAAGAGCATATACAGCATCTATAGCAAGATGGCAAGGTAATCTCGTGTATTATGTTTTTATTCTGGTATCCTTAGTAGAGAAAATATATTAAATGATTTGCATTTTCATTTTAGTTGTGTTATTTTCACTTGTTAGTATCCTTAGTTGTCCATCACTTGTGGCCTAGAATCCCTGGGAAGTTCAAAGATTATGTCACCTGCCCCAAACCTAATGGGTACGACCATGCAAAAAATTGCTGTAGTATGCCAAAAAAAATCCAGTTACCATGCTAAGCTAATTTTTATTAACTTGTAGGTATCAATCCCTGCACACAGTTGTTCTGAGTGAAGAAACACTCCCATTAGAGATCCAAATTCGTACTGGGGACATGCATTTGCAGGCAGAGTTTGGAATTGCTGCACATTGGAGGTACAAGGAAGGCGTTCGGAGTTGCTCTTCATGTGTTCCTGAAATGGTTGAATGGGTTAGATGTGTTGTTACATGGCAGTGTGAAACTTTGCACATCGATCACCCTTCACCTCCTGGAGTTGGTTCTTCAGCGAGGACAACATGCACTTTCCCTTCTCACTCTGACGATTGTCCTTTCTCCTGTTCAAAACAATATGATCACAGTGGACCAATCCTAGTAATACTTCTGGAGAACGAAAAGGTGGAGTACATTCATTATTTTCCGCCTCTGTGCTTTCTGATTAAGTACATAGTTGCAATGTGTTAATTTTGATCTTTTCAAACTAAATCTGTTCTTTTGTTTTCTTCAGATGTCAGTGCAAGAGCTCCCCCAAAATTCAAAAATACTGGACCTATTGAAGAGGGCTTCTAGCTATGACATGCAGTTGAGCCTGAGGCTGAATTGCCATGCTGTGCACAATCTGAACCAGGAGCTGAAGATGGGCGATGTGCTGGAACTGATCCCCTCCACTCCATGCAAATCTGGAGGTTACATGAGGGAGTTCCACCAAATGTCTGATCACCGACTCGCTGTTTCACAGTCTTGACAGCCGTAAAACAGTAGATCTTGTGAATATAGATATGACAGCGGAGCTAAATCATTGGAGGTTTAGGTTTTACGATGGCATGATACTAACATATAGTGTCGTATGCTGAGCATATTTGTTGAAGTAGAGCAAAAGAAGGCAGCATATGCAAAATCATCTGAAGTTTAGTTTCTCTTGCACAGATAGGATAGTGACATACAGTGTTAGCATGCGGTGTATATTTGTTGAAGTAGAGCAAAATATTGTAGCATGTAAATATATGATGTTTGAGCTCAGGAAATGGTTTCTCCATGACAACTCTTATCGAAAAGAAAACACGCTTACGATAAGCGGTTCAGAATTCGCCTACGTAAGAATTGAGAATTTTGCGAAAATATTTTGCTCCATGAGAGAGCCATCGAAATACAAGGGAAACTACCGCTTAAGATGCAAACTAAGAATTGAAGAAAAATGAATAAAAAATTAAACGATACATGAGAGACAGGGTTAAAATCGTGGCACTAATTTTCACGGATCGATAGGCCTTCAGTGATAATTTAGTGAATTTGTGGATTTATTCCCAGTGTCCATGATTCTAGCATGTGCTCAAGTTTACACATGATAGCCTTTCTGTTTACCAAGCATTGCACATTTTTTTCCTGAACAGAGCAGATGCTCTGGAGCCTGGCTTATATCATATGCAGCAAAAAACGAAAATCTGGAGCTTTACCCATTTTTCTTGAACTACGCAAATGGTCCAGAGCTTGGCTTTTGCAACAAAAAAAAATGAAAAAAAATGACGACACCTGAGAGATTCGAACTCTCGCGATGATAGCCTCTGTTTACCACGCATTGCACATTTTTTTCCTGAACAGAGCAGATGCTCTGCAGCTCTGGAGCCTGGCTTATATCATATGCAGCAAAAAACGAAAATCTGGAGCTTTACCCATTTTTCTTGAAGTACGCAAATGGTCCAGAGCTTGGCTTTTGCAACCAAAAAAAAAAAGAAAAAAAAATTGATGACACCTGACAGATTCGAACTCTCGCGATGATAGCCTTTCTGTTTACCACGCATTGCACATTTTTTTCCTGAACAGAGCAGATGCTCTGGAGCCTGGCCTATATCATATGCAGCAAAAAACGAAAATCTGGAGCTTTACATATTTTTCTTGAACTACGCAAATGGTCCAGAGCTTGGCTTTTTCAACAAAAAGAAAAGAAAAAAAGTTGACGACAGGTCCAGAGCTTGGCTTTTTCAACAAAAAGAAAAGAAAAAAAGTTGACGACACCTGAGAGATTCGAACTCTCGCGGAGAAACCCCATGTACTTAGCAGGCACACGCCTTAACCACTCGGCCAAAGTGTCTTCTATGATGATACCTGGAAGGTAGGATATAATTACCCATAGTATTTGATTTTGGTGAGTTGTCCAAAGCTGCACGGATAAAGGTGGTTCCCAGCAAGGAAAAATTTATGCAGCCCAGGAACAAGGCTTAGAGAGTGAAACAGAGCTTACGTATATTGATGATTTTATAGCTATAAGTATTTTTTTTATTGAAACGGTGTACTTTGTTTGCGGGAGGCTAAAAGAACGCGTAACCTTCCGGAACACCTGTATTGTTGTCATTCATCTATACTACTCCCTCCGTCTCATAATAAGTGTCTCAAATTTGTATAAAAGTGGATGTATCTATACATATTTCAAGTCTAGATACATCCACTTTTTGACAAATCTAAGACAGTTATTTGTGGACGGAGGGAGTATTATTAAAAGAGCAAACTTGTATTGATACATTGAATCTGAGCCCTTTAATATTTGGTCAACGGTCCAGATCGATCCAATGTTTGACAACTCAACATAAATCCACTTTTGCCCGTTTTACCCTCCCACCAAATCACATAATACTGCTAATGTCATCGTATCGGTTCGTTTTATTTCGTTTCGTGATAATTACGAGATTTGCCACAGCTAAAAGAAATAAACGCAAGCGATGCTAGCACTCTGATCGGTCCTGATCGGCCACGATCAGGGCCGTCTATGAGGGCGTGCGAGCTGTGCGACGGCACAGGGCCCCCAAAAATTTGGGCCCCCCAAATCGGCAGACACATCATAGGGACGTGAAACAGCGGCCACCCAGGTCTCCGATGGCTGAATAGGGTACTTCGCCTCACTCCCTACTGCCTCTAATTGCCGAGCCGAGTCTCCATGGATGGATAGATCGCGACGCCATGGATGGACGATGAGAGGTTTCTGTCGAGCGCTCCAGGTCGAAGGTGTCTGTGAGAAGAAGATGACCATAGTGGGCCTGCGCTGTACACCTGGGCTTAAGTAATATGGCCCATTAGACTTTTTTAGCACAACTGAACTGGATTGTTTTTCCTAAACACAGCGTGCACCACAGGCACTGTTTCCGTTCACGATAAAGTAAGTGGCTTCTAAGCTTTTTTTGTGTACATACCCAACGAGCGATCAAGCAAGAGGAGTCTCGTGTTAGTAGTTCCTAAGTTTTTTTTAATTTTTTTCCTACGTCCTGAATTTTGAAGATCGAGACTAGCTTGTGTGGATCATTTATTTTGTTTCAGTATTTATGTTGATTATATATTTACAAAATAAACATTTTATTATACAAGATCCTTTGGTTATGTTTATTATATATTATAAAATTTGTAAGCCTCATTTCAAATTCCGCACCGGGGCCTCAAATTTCTGGAAACGGCCCTGGCCACGATCGCCACGATCGGCCCAAATAAAAAACAGCCCAGCGGCGACGATCGAGGGATCCGTCAAGGCGTTGGCGGCGGCGGGCGGCCGGGTCTTCTCGGCGCAGGACGGCCGCATCCGCGACGGCATCGTACACGGTCCCGTGTCTTCGAGCCCCACGCGCGCCGCGACGGCGGGCCAACACCACGAACGCGCGCTCCTCCAGCGCGGTGAACGTCGTGCCAGAGTTGATGATCAACCCGCCGCCACCCATCGGCGAGAGCCGGAACACGGCGGGGTCGATTGGCAGGATCGTGTCGCCGACGGTGATCCCTTCCAGGTTGAGGTAGTAGTAGGAGCTCCTGCGCCCCCACCGGATGGGTTTGGCGTGAACGGCGTGGACTTGGCGGCGGTGGTTGAGGAGAGGGTCGCGGACGTGCCGAGGAAAAGAGGGCTCGCCGTCTTGTCGTTGAAGGGCGGCGTGAAGCAGTAGGAGAACCTCCCAACCAGGCCGGACGAGTTGTCCGTGCTGCCGAGGTTCTCCGTGCCGCACCCGAAGGAGATGCCGCTCACGGTGGCGCCTGAGCCGAACGCCAACGATACAAGGAGATGCCGCTCACGGTGGCGCCTGAGCCGAACGCCAACGTATCGTTGGCGAGGACACCGTTCGTCGAGGTGCCATCGCCATAGGAGAAGTAGTACGTGCAGCCTGGCTCGGGCCCCGAGCAGTGCGAACTCGGGTTGCGGAACGCGTCGCACAGCGGGGAGCGGCACGCAACGTTGGCGTAGGTGGCCAACCTGGCCGGCGCGTACAGCGGCGTGGGCTGTGGGAAGCACTTCCGGCAGGGGGCGTCGCACTGCGTCCAGATGAGGTCGCTGCCAGTGTCGAGGACGCCGCGCACGCCAACAACATGGACGACGCCGGCGGCGGCGGCGCGCTACTCACGTTTGTTTTCCTGAGAGCGAGCAGTATTGTAAACTCTGTTTCTGAATTTCTGAATCGTGTGATGACCGTGGTGTCCAATGGTCAGGGGATTGCCATGACCCCAGTGGCGCCAAGGACATGTGCGTCGCGGGTGCCATTGCCAACTTCACCTTGCAGCTCATGCACTACAAGCAAGGCAGTGCTGACCGTAAGTGTAAGCTCCCGACGGAGCTTGATCTCAAGTCTCAACCAATGCTCTTGTATCACTGTTCTGAGTTCTGGCCGCTGTTCTTGAATTTCATCTGATTGTTGTTTCCATATGACGCCCGATTGCTGAGCGGCGCGTCAGCTACTAGCTGCTAAGTCCGGACGCTCAACTCCTTCCCCATTGGCAGCCAACCCTCCACCCCACCGGTGCCCACCCTGCTCACGCACGCCTCTGCGAGTTTTCCGCTCGGGCGATACGGACTGTGCTCCAAGAAGAACTCTGCTCCGACATGGACTGCCCTCAACCGCTCCCACACCCGACAACGCAACCATGGGTTGCCGCATAAAAGGACTCCAGTCCCTCGATTGAAACCACAACTCGAAATACCCACGCCTGAATTTCTTCTAAGATCGACACCTCAATCGAAACAACAACTCGAAATTGCCACGCCCGAATTTCCGTCCAAGATCGACAGTCTCGCGAACCCAAGGTACAGGTACAACTCTTCCTTCCTCCAACCTGCACGAACCCTGTCAGTCTTCATGTAACATTGGATTCTGGTCTAGATGGTGAATTATGAATTTAATATTTACCTATCTAGGCTTTAGCTGACTTCCAGAACCACCATCAGTGATCAAAAATCAAATTGTGAGTTATATAAAATCAACAAAAAAAAAGATAGAGGAATCAACATTTTGTTGCACACAAATGACATTAAAAAATACATAAAGCTGCAAAAGATGTTGTTAGGCAATGCAATTTAAATAATCTGGTAAATCAAAAATAGAAACAAATATTTAAGAGTATAATGAAATCATAAATTAATTAAATTTTGAAAAATGTTAGTTCACATTATCGGATAGAAGTAACAAATAGCTTACTCTGCATGTTGACAAATGTGAGAAAATATTAACATTCCTATAAAATCTAACATTGCAAATGTGCGGATAAATAAGATCAACGGTTCTTAAATATTAAATTTATATACACACATCTGATGGTGTTTAAAAAAAATGATACATGCGTTGCACGTGCACGTTCACTAGTAAGAAGCAAAGTGCAAAACCACATGTAAAAGAAAAGGAGTGCAAAACCAATTCTCCCTCAAATCTGCATCGAAATGGCTTTCTCTTGCCTTCATCCCGTCACTAGATTCCTTGTTCATCCGGGCCAAACGGGCTTCATGAGAGGGGAAAGAATAGAGAAAGTTGTAATTGAGTAGGGGTGTGCAAATCTCAAACCGGTGAAAACCGTGTCAAACTGGCACGTGGATGTAGTTCATTTTCTTTCACAAAGCAAATTCCCACCACCAGTTTAGTTTAAAAAAATGAACTAAGGTCAAACAGGGTCAACCGTCAAACGTTTTTGCCCACCCTAGACTTAAGCATGAACTCACCTACTACCCCACTTTTTGACCAAAAAGCATGTTTCTTCAAACTTTGGAGATTAACGATACAATCTTTTTTGCAGGCTGGCTTTTGCCCGCTCACTCCCCTTAATTGATGAAACATATTAAGGGGAGCTGCCCACCCCTAGACTTTCAGTAGATGAGCTGCCAAGCCTCTCTAGTCGTAGTTTTTTCCTTTTTGCTGTTTGTTGCCTCTCCCCCCCTGTCTTCCTGGTTTTATTTTTATTTTTGTTTTGTTTTGGTTGTTGTACTTAGGTCTTTTATGACCCGAACCTCCTCTTTCTTAATATATACATGCAGTTCTCCTGCATGGTTCTAAAAAGAAACATATTAATGCCTTTTTTGTTGTTGAGAAAAACACTATTTTTTTGAGAAAAAGCCAGTCGATACATACCACTTAATTAGATGAAATAGAACTGACACAATTTATAAAAGAAACCGAGTCCAAAAACCGAACATTGCCCTGTTTATGAGAAAAATGGGTTGAAAATAGCACAAGCGAGAGGATCGGCCATCACATGGCGTTAGTCCACCCAACACAACAGACACACAACTCCGGCTACAAGTCCACTCCCGACATACACTACTCGGTACCAAAGCCACAGACAAAGCCGCCACACCATACAACCCATCCGTCTTGTAGCCACACTATCTTGGCGATCGCCCGCATATCAGGAACGTCACGCCAAATCCGAGGCCACCGCCCCAACGCAATAACCAGATCAAACTTCGTGTTGCCCAAAGTCGAACCAGGCAGGTCGATGAACTCACTGCCTGCACAACTCCGCTCGTTCCAGTGTTAAAACCATGGCGCTCATGTTCGCACATCGATAGGCGTTCAATAATAATTTAGTGAGAATTTGTGGGTTTATTCCCCACGTCCATGATTCTAGCATGTGATCATGTTTACACACGATAGCTACTCTGCTTGCAAGCATTGTACAATTTTTCTTGAGCCGAGTAGATGCTCTGGAGCCTGGCTTACGTAGCAAAAAAAGGAAAATCTGCAGCTTGTACATACTCCTTGAACCTTGACTAAGCAAATGCTCCAGAACTTGGCTTCTGCAACAAAAAAAAATTACAAAAATTGGTCGACACCTGAGAGATTCGAACTCTCGCGGGGAAACCCCATGTACTTAGCAGGCACACGCCTTAACCACTCGGCCAAAGTGTCTTTGTTGCCTACTATCGGTCAACCAGATCTTGGATTTCTTCTCCCGCGAAGAGTCGCTACGATTCATTTCGTCAGATCGGCTAGCCCTAATTTTTTTTAGATAAAAAGGGCCCCGCCCCGGTTCCATTTCATAGAAAAGAAACCACCAAGTCTTACAACAGCATTCCGGAGAACGATTAACATCGCCCCAGAAACTAGAAAGGAAATTACAACGAGATGATTCTCTGAAGCTAGTGCTCAGAGAACATCAACCCAACGAGGGAGGACTCAGAGAGCTTGCAGCATTGACGAGGGGGATCGTCGGTACCGGACGAAGGATCCGCACCAACACCCACGGCCGCGCCATGTCCCTAGAGGGAGCCTTGCCACCTGCTCCGGCAGCCCACGCGCGCCGTAGATGGACGACACCGAGCAGAGCCACTGCTACCGGGGGTACGCCCCAGCACCAACCTTGATCGCCGTCATGGGACTCCACGAGCATACCGGACAGTACCTCCAAGGAGGGGACGACGACATAACGCCGCTACTGTCGCACTAGCAAGCTAGAGTTAGGGTTTCCCCCGATGCTCGGGAGAGGGCATGCCAGAGAGAGCCTAGATGACGCCTCCAAGGAGGTGACGGCGCCCGCAGGCGTCGCCGTCGTCCCGCAGCTGCTTCTCCCGGCCCTTCCAACAGCCCCACAGCCCACAGACAACCAAGGCCGAACACGCCACCGACGAGAAGCAAGCTACCTCCCGCCGACCGCGCCGCTGGCCCTGCGTCACGTGCACCTTTGGGAGTGGCAACAGCGCCTCTGCCACACCGAATCCGCCACGAACCTCATCTCCAGCAGCAAGCAACAACTGAAGAGCCAAGATCTGGGCGAGCACGCCCAGATCGAACGACCACCATGGACGAGAGAGCCGCATCAGCAGGAGCACGACGCTCCACCGTCGCCGGGGAGCACCACCACCGGAGCTTGGAGCGCGGGCTGCCACCCCGCCAAGCCAAGTTGGGAGAGCCGGCGGGACGAAGCCCGCAGGTCGCCGCCACCACTGCATCGAGCAAGTCGCCTGACCGCCAAAGCCGCGCCGCCGAGGGTCGCCGGAGCCGCACCATCTCCGAGGGTCGCCGGAATCATGGCCCGAGCCTCCCCCACCGAGCTTCCGCGAGGCGCCGCAGCGCCAGAGCCAGGGCCGCGCCGCCGCCGTCCGCTACCTGGGCCCGGCAGCATCTTCCGGCGACGGCGACCGGGGTGAGGGCAGATCGGGAGGGGCTCCTGGCGGCGGTGGCTAGGGTTCGCCCGAGCCGCCCGAGCCGGGCGACGCGGGCGTGGGGCAAAAAGTGGGTGTTCTCGGCTAGCCCTAATGGACCCAGAACCGCACAGATGTCTCCTCCTCCGGCGCGTCGTGACGGAGATCTTGCAGTCGGTGAGGCTCAAGGAAGGCGTTTACGAGCCGGCCGTGGTGCAGCAGTTCCTCGTGCTCCCGTACCGCTACGCCGCCGGTGTGCTCGTCGACGCGCTGGCCTACGCAGATCACGCCGGCAGTTCTGCCCTGAAGAGATAGGCTCCAATGTAAAGTTTCATAATCTTGTAAAAGCGGCGGCGGGTCGCCATATTTGGTTATTGTGTACGCTAGAGATAGAGATGATGTACATTCCTCGGAAGATCTTCAAAGAATACAAATCTTCGGTTGATGCAAAAAAGAAGAAGTAGATATCAAATCAAATATACGGCACCAACTGTTTTTAAAAGTTTTTTGATGTATGACGTCTAATCCTATCTCTTCTCTCAAAAGGTAACTCCCGTTCCTAATTTGGGATCTGTTGTTGAAAACCCGGCCGCAGTTGAGCCGGACTCTTGAGAATAGACATGGGCAGGCCGCGGTAGTTACAGCCCCCGATTGTCTTCTTAATTCTCAACCGGGAGCAGACATATATATGCACGACACCACGTACGCGCACGAGACAACCGTAAAACGACGTGACGCGAAGGCGCAGGATCCAGTCCCCGCCCCGCCATGCCGTCGTCCACGCTGGGCATCGCGCCGCTGCTAGACGCCTACTTCCGGCGCCGCTTCACCGCGGCGGGCCTGGTCGAGGAGTCCGTCCAGCTCGACGGCGGCGCCACCACGGTGCACTGCTGGCGCTTCCCTCCCGGCGCGAGCGAGGACCTCCCCGTCCTCGTCCTCCTCCACGGCTTCGGCCCGCCGGCGACGTGGCAGTGGCGGCGCCAGGTGGGCCCGCTCTCCCGCCGGTTCCGCCTCGTCGTGCCGGACCTCCTCTTCTTCGGCGGCTCCCGCGCCAACAACGACAGCGCGCGCACGGAGGCCCACCAGGCGGAGGCCATCGCGAAGCTCATCGGCGCGGTCGTCCCCGGCGGCGGACGCGTGTCGGTGGCCGGGACCAGCTACGGGGGCTTCGTGGCGTACCACGTGGCGAGGCTGCTGGGCGCCGAGGGCGTGGAGCGGGTGGTGATCGCGAGCTCCGACCTGCTCAAGGGCGACGCCGACGACGCCGCCCTGCTGCGGCGCGGCGGGGCGGAGCGCGTGGAGGACGTGATGCTGCCGCGCACCCCCGAGCGGATGAGGAGGCTCTTGGAGCTCGCCTACCACCGTCCCCGCCGGTTCACCCCCGGATTCGTGCTCCGCGATCTCATACAGGTACGTTAAACGGCGACGATGTTTCGCCTTTAGTTTCCTCCGGCCGCCATGCCTGGGCGTGTCACGAGCCAGGACACAGGTGGAGAGTTCTTGGAGGCTTTGCACCATGCGTGTCGATGGCATGACTGCCACGTATTAGACCTGTACTCTGACATGCCCAAGTGCCCAGCCTGCCGCCTCAGCAGATTTGTTCGCCCAACAGCCTCGCCGTCGCCGTGCTAGCTACCGGTCTATCGTCACCATGAACTCCGAACAGTGCAGGCTCCGACCAGTTCTTCCGATCAAATTCCGACGGCCGTTTCAGCCGCTCGCTAGGTTCCCTTTCTGTTGCAGATCTTGGCCCTTTCTACCTGCCATTTTCTGCGCAGATATCTGCTTGCCAACTTTGTCACCCGTTTGTCGGCCAACAGTAGAGGAGCAGTGGGACAGATGAACGACCTGTGTACGTCTTGCATCTGCCTACCTATATCCCAATAAACGACATCACCGACTCGCCGTCCCTCAAATTCCTCCAACCTTTTTCCGGACACAAGCGCCCATGTCAAACGACTAACTAACTGTTTTTTAGACGATGGCCCGCCATTGCTAATTTTGTTTGGAAAGATCCACCACCAACTTGATTTGAATAACAGTACCGCAATTCTCAAACTCGTGTGTGTGTTGCAGTATCTATACACCGACAACGTAGAGGAGAAGAAGGAGCTGATCAAGGGGATAACCCTGGGGAACAAAGACATGTTCCAGCTCACTCCACTCCCCCAGGTACATCCTAAAAATTCTGCAAATACACAAGAACAACAAGAGAGTGCACTGCCTACCATGCTCAACTGCAAACTAACTTGCCAAGTTAACTCAAAAACAATTTTTTCTTCACCCCATCTCTTTCCCATGTTTCAGCAAGTTCTTGTGCTGTGGGGAGAGCATGATCAGATCTTCCCCATAGAGAAGGGGCATCAGGTGACAAGGTCAGCACAGCACTTACCACTCTTGCTTGGTTCTGTAATTTTGACGCAATTCTGTTGCACCTTGTACTGCAACTTATACATGAGAGATTTGTGCGCACAAATTGATGCAGGCAACTAGGCGCGAATGCTAGGCTGGAGATCCTCAAGAACACTGGCCATCTGCCGCAGGAGGAGGATGCAAGGAGGTTCAACGAGGCTCTTCTCAACTTCTTGCTACCGGCTCCGAGCTCATCGCTGTGACGCGATTTCATTGTCGATTTCTGGGAAGAGGGTTGGGAATTCCTAATTTATGAGATTGTATTTTACATGTAGACTATAGTTAGTTTATTTATTGGTTCGACGTCTCGACGAGAAGTACAATCAAATATTTGGACTGTTGTTCACTAAATGCTCTGTTTCCCATACATGCTTGCCCTGTGATCTTGTCATCGAATTAGAAAAACGCAGAACAAGCTGGAGTACCGATAATTGAGAGTGATGAATTATGGATTCAGCAGGAGTGCAGGACAGCAGAGGGCTTCAGATACTGTGTTCGCTGATGTCAGTGTCCCAGAATTTAGCTAGTGCGACATGTTTACAGGTTTGAAATGTATCATCACTATTTGAGAGAGCAAAATATCGTACTGACTCAGAGAAGAGCCTTTCACTCCACATCTCCCTGCCAAGATGATAGAAATCATCGAATGTTATCTCAAGTTATTCCATCAGACGCAAAAGAAGTAATCTCTGAACAAATCCAGAAAGGAATAAGTGACAATATCATTCATTCTCTGTACATTAAATTAAATCTCTGAACAAATCTTTTTAACCTGAGCCAGTCATTTTTTTTGAAACACAGTATAACGCAAACACGCGCACACGCTCACCCCTATGAACGCGCACACACACACCCTACCCATATGAGCAACTACGAGAGACTGAGTCGGCTGGTCGAGTTTTGAGATTGACGAAGTCATCACAGACGCCTTGCTGTCGACGGGACGTCGCGTCCCATTGAAGAATATTCCGCCTTAAATGAGAAACACCAGCGTCAAACCTTGGGTTTGAACTCTGGTGGGCTGGGGGTATAACCACCCTCCATACCATCATGCCACAGGCAGTTTCTCAACCTGAGCCAGTCATGGATTGTGTGTTTGCCCGAAGCGAGAAGATCGAATTAACACACTAGGTTTGTCCCACAAAATACTTCTATGGAGTTATTATATCACAAATGACTGTGCAACAGATGTCCAAACTAATTGGCAAAAATATAAATCAGGGCAGTTTCTCAACCTGAGCCAGTCATGGATTGTGTGTTTGCCTGAAGCTAGAAGATCGAATTAACACACTAGGTTTGTCCCACAAAATACTTCTATGGAGTTATTATATCACAAATGACTGTGCAACAGATGTCCAAACTAATTGGCAAAAATATAAATCAGGTTGACCAATTATGGATTGTATTTATGTGCGTATCATGTGATATTTTTAGAGGATTAACATATTTTCATAAGATTTTGCACTCCCTCAATATGTTCATATTTTTAAACACCGGAGGGTGTAATACGTTGACCATCATGTTGCAAGAATCAATGCCCCAGCTGGAACCCAGCTAATTTCCGTTTACAATTCTCAATTCCATTCAAAGATGGTAGGAAATATCACACCAATTGCGCGCATGTAATCAATTAGCGTTTGGTCATCGTGTAATGTCCATAAATCACGATGCTATTGATGAATTACCACATAAATATTCCACCCCTCCATACATATTGAGGCCGGAGGTGGCCTTGGCAGCTATTGCTTCCCTTGGTTACCACAAATAGCCGTTCGATCAAGCAAGAAGTACGAGCATGAGGAGCGGCCTGATCTATGTGATGACCATCTTGGTTATGGGATGCCTTGCGATGACTACACAATGTAAGCAGATCTATCATCTATATTGTCATTTCGTTATAACCCTTCGGTTTATCTAATGTCTTACTCTTACATACTCATGCGTGTGATGTCATGAAACATATATTTGATGTCATAGGTCGTCCCGACGCACAAATAAAGAACAGCTACCGAGATGGCCATACCAATTTTAGTCCTACCATGGACGTCAACTCGACAACAGTTGGCGATCAGAGCAAGATCGCCCTGCAATTTTGCATCAACAAGGCGTGCCGAAGTATACCCTTTGGCGAAGACTGGCCATATTGCTACTGTTGCGAAACCATGCCGGGTGAGCCGTGTTTCAAGGATGAGGATGACTGCAAGGCAGAATGCCCCATCTGCGACCCCGACTGCCGACCTCGAACGCCGCGAGATTAAAGGATCAACTGAATATCGGCATGTGCGTGCAAATAATCCAGACTTTTAGTTGTTTAGTTATGAGCATAGATCTTCACCCTGTGAATAATGTACTCCCGACAAATCACGTCCATCGCGTGCAATTTGCAGAAAAGTTTACATGAGCTTTTTAAGATTATAAGTTACTCCTTAGGAAGTACTCTCCATTCCAAATTATAAGATGTTTTAGTTTTTTCTGAATCGTCTGTATCTAGACGTGTTTCAGTGTATTTGTTCAATCATTTCAATCCGTAAGTAATCAACATTGAAATACTAAAAACATTTTATAATTTGAAACAGCCTAATTATTTGTGTGCCAAAATCAATGTTGATTGTCTCAAAATGCACTAAAAACAATTAGTTGGCATTTTCATGTACAACTCACATACCGCACGAATCATGACGTAAATGACTAGAGCGGCAGCCACACAATTTGCGATCTTCCCATGCGATCGCGTGATGTTATATTTTGGTTGTCATATATGGTTTGCAAACCCAAAGGAAGCATGCCCCTCTTGGACTTCTCATCAATAAGTCTATGTGAAGTACCTATGTATCCTGCGTAATAGCCAGCAATTTAACCGTGAACATCTGCAAAAGAAAAGTAAACTGTATGGTTATCTAAAAACCCAGTTGATAATAAGATAGTATACTTTTCCAAACTCATAATATTAGTACTAGCTCATAATATTTTGTGTGCACTTAAGAAATACTCTCACAGCGTGTTTGGCTTGCCGTAATTAGAGTTAGGGATGGGATGAAGGGGTACAAGACTTCAAATTTATTGTTTGGTTAGGGAGATTGGAATTGAGAAGGGACTAGGCATTGAAATTAAGAATCCAACTCCACTGTTTTGTTAACAGGGGAGGGGTGGGAGTTGGAAGAGAACTGTTTTATCTAGTCTATCATCAATTTCCACGAAACAAACAAGGGAATAAAATTTCTCCTCAAATTCCCACACATAATTCCTATCATTAGCCAAACAGAGGATTGTGAATAAAACGACTCATACCACGTCTAATCTCAATACAACTCCCTGCTCTAAACTCCCATTCCCTTTCCAAAATATTACCAAATGACCAGTTGATCTGGTTTGCTCTGGTCTTGGAAAAAACAGTTGATCTGGAGCAGGACCTGCAACATCACCTTGCTCCTGAACAGGAACATGTGCATCAGCTGCCAGTTTGCCGATCGCTCCAATTAAATGATTACGAACTTAAAGCCAGAGGGATGTTCTACTAAATTGCACACGACCAGCTGAATCAACAACGAAACAACGGTGTCTGAAAAGTGCGAGTAATCTCAACCATGCACTTAACTAGCATGCAAATTGTGCAATCTTACCCTTAGTTAGATGAAATCGGCAATGCAATGAAGATCCAAAACACCTTGAAAGCGTGAATTATTTCACAACAAAAACACAATATGCATCTATATCCCACAAAGTTGAAAATATCTAAACAAAAAAAATCAACAAAGGACAAAATTGTTTAACTATGACTATGTTTCAGATAAAAATATGTTTACCCTTGATTTGAATAGTATTGCAGACCTTTTATTTCTGGTTTCAGCATGTGGATCAATTTTAAATTTACAAACTAGACTGCCAACCATGGTCATAGCAGAGCACGCCTCAAACGTGCCAGTCTTTACAGTTAGGACGAGCAGACTTTTACAATAGGAACATATGCTATTAAATGAGAGGGAACAGACTTTTAATTGGAAAATCTCTGGCCTCAAGTAGATCACATGTCAATATTTACATTCGGAATAAGAGCTCTAGAGCCAGAAATCAGCAATCATCGACTTTCTTCCGTGAAATGCACATGAATATCAAGTTCCATAAAAAAATCTTGATATGTGAAACCGGGCAGATGATCACATTCAATTGCTTATTAATCACTATTTGTACAGCCACAATAGAAACATTTGCAACAGGACAATTAAGAATTCAGATAGTCCTTTGTTTCTGATACATACAATAAAACTCAGAAGACTGACCTCTAATTACCTAACTAGGCATTGCTCCCATCAAATTGCTCAATAAGTTGCAAACGAAATACCAAGAAAACTGAACGTCGGAGAAGGGGGTTAACCTTTTCAGAGGCGAGCGGTCATTAATCATAGCAGTCTTCATCTGTCACACAAAAGGACTCTTTTCTTTAGCAAAGCTTTGCAATGTATCACAACACTAATTTGGAAGAAAAGGATAACATCCATATGAATAGAACATCAACTGGAAACTTACGTGCTTCTGCCTCTTGGTTCCAGTCATCGTCGTCATCATCAAACTCAACATTCTATGGGGGTAGTCAAGGTATTAGAGTGCTAAAGAAGACAATATGGAAGGTAAGGAAATAATACATAGCTGGTCTATCCATTACATATTTGTTGATGTGACGGAACTCACATGGGTCAGATATTTTAGCCAAAACAATGTACCACCCAACACCCATTCTCCTACATCAAGTAATTCAATGTAGTATAAAGTTTCAAGTTCCAGTATACTAACTTGATTATAATCGTCATCTGAACTTTCTTGCTCCTCTACTTCCTCCTCTTCCTCGTCTTCATCATCCTTTTCGGTCTTGTTCTCTCCATCCTACAAGTACCAAATCTTTATCAAATGGTAGCATAATCTCACTACTTCCATAATGTGAAACAGAACCTGACTCTAAACTAAAATAATATGTCTGCAATGAAAAATGCTTTCCAAATTGATCCCAACAATCTGAAAGGAAGTTTAACCCTCTCAACATAGCCGGTCCCAAGCCCGGATAAAGGAGGAGGGTTGTGATAGGCTTGGCAAGCCAACGGAAAAAAACCCAGCCACTCTTATGGAGCTGAAACCCAAAAGAACCTCGTTGGGGCGTAACCCTCTTAGCGACGCCCCATATCGGAACCCGGGTGTGGTGTCAAATGGGCAAGGGCCGGCCGCCACCCCCTTGGTGGCGCGCCGTATCTTGATCTGGATACGGTGATAAGTGAGCAAGGATCGGGTCGTCGCATCCTTAGTGGCGCGCTGCATCGACGCCCGGGTGTAGTGAAAAAATGAGCAAGGGTCTTCGCATTTGACTCGACGAGTGCGGAGGGTAAGGAAGTTAGCCGAGCCTAGGAGGATCCGCTTAGGTAGCTGGAACGTAGGGTCCCTGACGGGCAAGTTACGGGAGTTAGTTGATACGGCGATAAGGAGACATGTTGATGTCCTATGCGTCCAAGAGACCAAATGGAAGGGACAGAAGGCGAAGGAGGTGGAGGATACCGGCTTTAAGCTGTGGTACACGGGGACAACCTCAAACAAAAATGGGGTAGGCATCTTGATCAACAAGAGCCTCAAGGATGGAGTAGTGGACGTCAAGAGGCAAGGAGACCGGATTATCCTAGTCAAGCTGGTTGTTGGGGACTTAGTTCTCAATGTTATCAGCGCGTATGCCCCGCAAGTAGGCCACAACGAGAGCACCAAGAGAGAGTTCTGGGAAGGTCTCGAGGACTTGGTTAGGAGAGTACCTACTGGTGAGAAGCTCTTCATAGGAGGAGACCTCAATGGCCATGTGGGTACATCTAACACAGGTTTTGAAGGGGTGCATGGGGGCTTTGGCTATGGCATCAGGAACCAAGAAGGGGAGGATGTCTTAAGCTTCGCCCTAGCCTACGACATGGTCGTAGCTAACACCCTCTTTAGAAAGAGAGAATCCCACCTAGTGACTTTCAGTAGTGGCCAACACTCTAGCCAGATTGATTTTGTCCTCTCTCGAAGAGAAGATAGACGCGCTTGCCTTGATTGTAAGGCGATACCTGGAGAGAGTGTTGTCCATCAACATAAGCTGGTGGTGGCTGACTTCCGTTTTTTGATTCGTGTCCAGCGGGATAAGCGCCCAAAAGTTGCTAGAACAAAGTGGTGGAAATTAAAGGGAGAGGCAGCTCAAGCTTTTAAGGAGAGGGTTTTTAAGGAGGGCCCTTGGGAGGAAGGAGGCGATGCAAACAGTATGTGGATGAGGATGGCGACTTGCATTCGGAAGATTGCATCAGAGGAGTTTGGGGTGACCAGGGGAAGTAGAAGGGATGCTAAGGATACCTGGTGGTGGAACGTTGAGGTCCAGAAGGCTATTAAGGAGAAGGACTGTTTCATACGCCTATACCTGGACAGGAGCGCAACCAACATGGAGATATACAAGGGGGCAAAGAAGGCCGCAAAGCGAGCGGTGAGCGAGGCAAGGGGTCAGGCGTATGAGGACCTCTACCAGCGTCTAAACACGAAGGAAGGCGAAAGAGACATCTATAAGATGGCGAAGACGAGAGAAAGGAAGACGAGAGAAAGGAAGACGAGGGATGTCAACCAAGTAAAATGCATAAAGGACGGAGCGGATCAACTCCTCGTGAAGGACGAAGAGATCAAGCGTAGATGGCGAGAGTACTTCGATGACCTGTTCAATGGAGAGAATGAGAGCTCTACCATTGAGCTAGACGATTCCTCCGATGATACCAGCCGACGTTTTGTGCGGCGTATCCAAGAGGCTGAGGTTAGGGAGACTTTGAAGAGGATGAAAGGAGGCAAGGCAATGGGCCCTGATGGTATCCCCATCGAGGTGTGGAGAGGCCTTGGAGACATAGCGATAGTATGGCTAACTAAACTTTTCAACCTCATTTTTCGGTCAAACAAGATGCCCGAAGAATGGAGGCGGAGTACATTAGTGCCAATCTTCAAGAACAAGGGGGATGTTCAAAGTTGCACTAATTACCGTGGAATCAAGTTGATGAGCCATACAATGAAGCTATGGGAGAGAGTCATTGAGCACCGTTTAAGAAGATTGACAAGCGTGACCAAAAATCAATTTGGTTTCATGCCTGGGAGGTCTACCATGGAAGTCATCTTCTTGGTACGACAACTTATGGAGAGATACAGGGAGAAGAAGAAGGATCTTCATATGGTGTTCATTGACTTGGAGAAGGCGTATGATAAGATACCACGGAATGTCATGTGGTGGGCCTTGGAGAAACACAAAGTCCCAACAAAGTACATTACCCTCATTAAGGATATGTATGATAATGTTGTGACAAGTGTTCGAACAAGTGATGGCGACACCGATGACTTTCCAATTAAAATAGGACTGCACCAGGGGTCAGCTTTGAGCCCTTATCTCTTTACTTTGGTGATGGATGAGGTCACAGGGGATATACAAAGAGATATCCCATGGTGTATGCTCTTTGCGGATGATGTGGTGCTAATTGACGATAGTCGGACGGGGGTTAATAGAAAGTTAGAGCTGTGGAGGCGGACTCTAGAATCGAAAGGTTTTAGGCTTAGTAGAACCAAAACTGAGTACATGAGGTGCAGTTTCAGTACTACTAGGCACGAGGAGGAAGATGTTAGGCTTGATGGACAGGTGGTACCTGAGAAAGACACCTTCCGATATTTGGGGTCTATGCTCCAGAAGGATGGTGATATCGATGAAGATGTGAGTCATCGAATCAAAGCTGGTTGGATGAAGTGGCGCCAAGCTTCTGGCGTCCTCTGTGATAGGAAAGTGCCACAAAAGCTAAAAGGTAAGTTCTATAGGACGGCGATTCGACCTGCGATGTTGTATGGCGCAGAATGTTGGCCGACCAAGAGACGACATATCCAACAGTTAGGTGTAGCGGAGATGCGCATGTTGAGATGGATATGTGGCCACACAAGAAAGGACCAGGTTAGGAATGATGATATACGTGAGAGAGTTGGGGTAGCACCAATTGAAGAGAAGGTTGTCCAACACCGTCTAAAATGGTTTGGTCATATAGAACGTAGGCCTCCGAAAGCGTCATTGCATACCGGACGGATAAAGCGGGATGAGAATGTTAAGAGGGGTCGTGGTAGGCCAAACTTGACATGGGAGGAGTCTGTTAAGAGAGATCTGAAGGATTGGAATATCACCAAAGAACTAGCCATGGATAGGGCTGCGTGGAAGTTAGCTATCCATGTGCCAGAACCATGACCTGGTTTCGAGATCTTATGGGTTTCAACTCTAGCCTACCCCAACTTGTTTGGGAAAAAAGGCTTTGTTGTTGTTGTTGTTGTTGAATCTGAAAGGAAGTTTAAAGAATGATGGCTTGCCTTTTGCATCGCTTTCTCGAATGCTTCAAATTTCGCATCTGTAAAAAAGGAAGACAAGATTCATGTAAGAGATCAATGCATGTAAGGCTTAATAAGTTCTAGCCTAACAGGTGTTCGTTTAAGTTAAAAATTGCTGCTAATAGACATGCCAATAGAATGGTGTAAACAAAGCAGTTTCCTTAGAACAAATCCTGGAAGATGTCACACCTCAAAAGCATGAACAGAAATTCATGACAGAAGCAACAAAGAAATTATGTTTTGGTTTTGTGGAATACAGCAAACCTGAATCCTTATCCCACCGAAGTTTTTTCTTGACTGGTTGCACTTGACTATAACCTGAATGGAGCATAATGTCAAGGATCTATTGTTCTGCAATCACGTAGCAAATAACAAAATTTGCACGCACACACAGTACTATAGTTTAGAGTCAAGACTACCTTTCAGCAGTTCCTCAGGAAAATTTCCTTTAGTTAGTTTGAGGTATGATGCAAGAGCTTCACGTTTGCTTCGTGTTTTGCGCGTCCTATCAGAAAATCTTTCAATCTCCTTGTCGTCATTTTCTGAAAAGATAACAAATGAAAAATAATCAGACAGAATTTAACAGAAAAAAGTAGAAACCGCTACATGTACAAGGAAGCAAAACCAGAGTATTCTCACAATGAAAGATGACGAGGGTCTGATTATTTATAGGCCATGAACATATAGATGCAAAATGGTGTAATACCAAATTTGACAATGGAATAACAGACATCAGTATTAATTCTAGGCTGTATAGAACAAGTAGAAAATGTGTCGCGTACAGTACATCAAGTTGCATACAAGAACATTCCTCCATAAATAAGTAAAAATCAGGATTCATGGATCTCTTATCACTGAACTAGTTCCTACGTCAACGGATTGGACTACATACTAGCAATCCAGCCTTTTTTAACTAAGCAAAGTAGGAAAACATGGACCATAACCCCGCTGTACTGTATCCAAGGCCAACTAATAATTATTAAGTGTTTCTAAATCGAGAAGCAAATATCTCAAATGTCATCTAACTACGTTGTATTGTGCAGCATGAGGAAATGAGCATGCGAGTTTTAGTAAGTTCATTTACCGTACTTTTCTTGGGGGCATCCGGCTCAAGGTGGTAGCAAGAAGTCCTCATGAACTCCTCGAGTTTCAGGGTGAACTTTATCAGATCCTTCTCCTCGGCGGTCGCGGAGGCGCAAGTCATCTCGGGCAGAGTGATCTCCTGCACGGCACGAACGCCAAAACGCGAGTGAATCCCGAGACCCAATAATTGCGCCAATCCCAAACGGAGAAGCGAGCGGGGTGGTGGCTAGGCTATAGAGAGGGGGGAGGGGTGCGGAGAGCGGAGGAGACTGGCTGTACCGGGAAGTTCTCGTGGGGTGCGTGCTTCGCTTGGAAGTTGAAATTGGAGCCTCCACGGCCGCCTCGTCTCCCCCCACGGCCGCCGCGGAACGACATCCTGGGAAACCCGAAGCCGCTCCTCTCGGTAGCAGATGGTGGAGTTACGGGGACCCAAAATTTGGGGGTGAGTCTCTCCCTTGTCGTCGGCGGTGGCCGGAGGAGAGAGAGACGGCTAGGGCAGGGGTGAGACGCTGATGCGGTCGCGCGCGGCGGTTGATTCGGTGCGAGGAGAGCTAGCGCAGCGAGGTCTGCCACCGGCAAGGAAGAGAGGGCAGGGATCGTGCGCGGGCCGTTGGCCCGGTTTGATGGAACGGGTGGTGGCGTTGCGCGTGGCGCACCTTCTACATGGGCTGTATCGCATTGTCTTCTGCGTTGCTGGACGTCTGTTTTGCATTCGCAAGAAGAGCCGCCTCCTGGTTAAAAAAAACAGGAAAAAAAAAAGAGCCACTTCCTTGCGACGCTCAAAATTTTTCCTCCGCGGGACGTGCGCAGCGAGTGTGGGTTGTGGTCACGTGGACAGAGTCGTGAGACGCGCGCGTCGTGAACAGGGCTGTAGCTAGGGTTTCATGGCGGCACCCGTACCCGACCCGCATAACATTAAAATAGGCAAAACATTGCATGGCGGCACCCCGTACCAGACATGCTAATACTCGATCAGTTTGAGCTAATTGCGTGTTTAGCGGGCCGTTGCGGCGCCGCTAGCGCAACCCTAGCTGTAGCTACAGCCGGCTGTAATATAGCGTTTTCCAGTCGCAGGTCCTGCATTTCCACATGACTGGTCCCCACTCCCCACAGCCCGTACGTAATGTCACTGCTCTTTGCTTTGTCCCCAGCAGTCCAGCATGCGCTGCTGCTCTCTCCTGAAATTTTCTCGCAAAGAGCACATTACTGTTTGCTACAGTACCTTCTAACCTACTACCCATGTTCCTTATTACTTGACACTAAAGTGGATGTATGTAGACTTATTTTAGTGCTACATACATCCATTTTAAAGTCAAGTAATATGGAACGGAGGGAGTATTTGCTACATGTACTGGGAGGAAATAGGGCCACTACATCCATAATTGTTTTTGAAGCACATATCCATAAATTACGTGGTGCTAAATGAAACAAATTTTTAAAACTCTAAATGAAATAATTAGTAACTTGTTACATGATGCAAAATATTTTGGTGTTTGATGGTTTGGTTCGTCGTGCCGTCATCCGCGCATATTGATGACCTGATCCCATCGATGAACACAAGTACAGAAAGACAATGGAGTAGTCTGAACGGGACCAATGTTTTAGGAGAAATTACGATGTTACATACGGTGATACGATTTGCTACAACGTTCGTATTTTTTTGATGTGTAAGCCCGACTAAAATGCTCCAAGTTTTCTTAGTGAATGCTACAAAGGGTTTTCTCCAATGTTACATATGTGTTTCTGTAATGTTGGGTGAGTTGGTCACAAATGTTGGATGTGTTGATTTATTCTGCTGCAGAAATAACACACTTTACTTTTGTTTTGCACTTTTGCTACAATTGAATTAAAATTTGTTGCATATGGTGTTAGTTTTTGCTACATGGTCATGTCTAAAATGCTACATTTTTTTTGGCTACACGTCACTTTTTTTAGATTTTATAGATTAATGTTGCAAATCAGTGTCTTATTTTCTGAAATGCTACACACAGGATAAAATGTTGCGGTAGCAAATCTGTGTACAATAGTTTTGTGTTTACAGTGCAGTACCATGTAGCAGTGAGCTAGCAGCTACCACGTATGCAAGAAAGGCAGCAACATGCACCGAGCCTAGGCCTTACATTGGATGCATGTGAAAAGCCGCAGCGCTGTACTTTCCGGAAAGCGACGGTTCGCAAAGTTTGGAAAGCCAGCTCGCGCAAATTGAAACGACCCCTCACAGAATAGACGTGTCGGATGGCAGTCTGACCGGCTATAGCTACAGCCGGCTGATGTCTAGCGCGCGCCTTTATACATTCACCGCTAGCGGAGGGTCTTCGGATGGCCCACCGAGGCATGCCTTCGATGGCCTGGTGAAGTGGTTCGGCAGCTGTCAAACCTGGCAACTTCGTCCAAAGCATTTTTTTTGTGGGGGTGGGAGGAGGGGGGCATGTGCCCCCCTCCCCAACTTGCACTAAGCTTCAACAAAAAAATGTGGAAACACTGGCATCTCGTGGCGGCTAGGTCCTTACAAGGAATCAGAGGAGAACATGAAGTAGAAGTAGACGGTAAGAAAAATGAAGATACTAATCGGCAGGAAAGCCCGCTGCATGAACTCGGCAGCAAGAGCATGCGACATGGCAAAAAACCCTGCCACTTAGACTATGAATTATCTAAGAGAATCAACATCAGAACATTATAGAGTCTCACAAAACAACAATAACGAAAAGAACATAAAAAACATTCAATTGCCAGATGTCCAAACATTTGGTGTTCAAAGTGCGTGTTTCATTGGATATTAATTGGCATCCAGACGCCGCTCAGTTCTGGTCATGGCTGCACTGTAGTGGTCTCCATCCTTTAGTTCGTGCTTGAGTGTTTACCTTTCATGCATATCTATCTTTGCTTGATGTTTTGCATGGTTGAATATATAGTGGAAACTACACCAAAGGTTAATCTTGTGAATGTTTGTAATGAAATTCAAGTTCATCACACGTTGCATATATTGTGTGGAAGTTTACTCTATATATTGCCTCAAAGTTCAAAATGTAAACGCTGACACATTGTACTATATGTTACTTGTTTGTGAATCTAAGGCGTGTTCATGATTTCACCGGTCAACAACTTAAAACTTTGATTATGATATGTAATTATAATATGTCTGACAAATTAGTATAAAAACATATGAAATGGAATTTTTTCCAAGAAAAAAATGACATGATACCATTTATACATTCACCGCAGGTGGACGGTCTGCGGATGTCCCACCGAGTCATGGCTTGGATGGCTTGGTGAAGTGGTTCAACAGCTGTCAAACCTGCCAACTTGCACTAAGCTCTGACACAAAAATTGTGAAAAAGATGGCTTCTCGTGGCAGCTAGGTTTCCTTACAAGCAATCATAGGAGGACCGGAAGTAGAAGTAGAAGTAGATAATAAGGAAAAGGAAGATAATAATCGGCATGAAAACCCGCTGCATGAACTCGACATCAAGAATATGCAACATGGCAAAAAAAGTGCCACCTAGACTAGGAAGTATCCAACATCAAAACATTAAAAGTCTCACAAAACGACAACAACGAAACAAAGAACACGAAAAAACATTCAATTGCCCGATGTCAAACACATCCCATGTTCAAAGTGTGTGTTTCATTGGATTTTAACTGACATCTAGTCGCCGCTCAGTTCTAGTCATGGGCTGCACTGCAGTGGCCTCCATCCTTCAGTTCGTGCTTGTGTGTTTGCCTTCCATGCATATCTATCTTTGTTTGATGTTTTGCATGGTTGAATACATATTGGAAACTCTACCAAATGCTAATCTTATCAATGTTTGCAATGAAATTCAACTTCATCATACGTGCATATATTGTGGGGAAGTTTACTCTATAAATTTTCTCAATCTAAATGTGCATGCTGGCACATTGTACTGTATGTTACCTTTTACTTGTTTGTGAATCTAAGGTGTGTCCATTATTTCGCAAGTCAACAACTTAGAACTTGATTATGATATGTAATTATAACATGTCCGACAAATTAGTATAAAAATATATTAAATGTAATTTTTTTGCAAGACAAAATGACATGATACTATTTGTACATTCACAATTCATATATTTGATATATATTATTTATCACAGTTTTGCATTAAATACCATACAAAATAAAACACGCGCCTTACGTTTTGATACCCAAGGAGTATTTTGTGAGCCATTAACCTATTGCATGTTTCTGACTAAAAAAAAAGTTGCACTTGGGTTATGTGCATTTCTTCTTTGATCTTCTTGCTGGACCCGTAAGGCCAGCTTAGTTCAAATTGATGAGGCCTATAAACCTGGCTCAGGCTTACGTCGCCACAAGCAGTGGTTCTGACTCCCGAGTCTTGAGTGGAGCGCCCAATTTCATTATTTCCTTATTTTTTGGTTTTTCTTGCGGATTTATTCGTCTGTTTTCGTGCATTTTGTTCCTTTCTTCAGGGGTATTTTTCGGTTCGTTCGTTCTTTCCATGGTTTTCCCTTCTCTCTTGTTGTTTACCGATCGTGGTTTTCTTTCCTTTGTTTTTACTTTCATTTATTTTTTATCTCAAATTTTCATTTCAAATGGTTTTGCAATCTATAAAGTTTTTCTTATTTTCCCATTCAAGTTCAGGGTTTCCAGCTAGCAAATTTGCATCATTGACCGCTAGTAAGTATCAACCGCACCTGTCTAAGCTAATTAGAAATTGGACTGTGATACGGTAATGCCACAGTACCATGTTGTAATGTAAGTGTCTCAAAATATTAAATGTGCATACTAGCACATTGTAATGTATATTACTTTTTGTTGTGCTGATTGATTGTAGGTGATCAGTTGTTTGGTTCGGCCACTTTTACGGACCGGAGGAAGTGCTACAAATACTACTTTGTAGCAACAACATATGCCTATTACTTCTTTCTTAAAAAAAAGTTGCACATGGCCCATGTCCATTTCTTCTTTGTTCTTCTTGTTGGACCCGCAAGGCCAGGTTAGTTCGAATTGAGCAGGCCTATAAACCTAGCTCAAGCTTGGGTCGCATGCAGTGGACCTAGTGGACCGCCCAGTTTCATCAAAAAAAAAAATTGCTGATTATCTCCACGTCTCTTTTTCGTGCATTTTGTTCCTTTCTTCGGTGCTATTTTCAGGTTCTTACGTTTTTCTTCGTTCTTTCGAGGGTTTTCCCCTTTTCTCTTGTTGTTTACCGATCATTTTGTAAAATTTTCGTTTCCTTTTATATCACAAATGGTCTTGTAATATGTAGAGGTTTTCATATTTCCCCATTCAATTTCAGGGTAAGTATCATTATTGAGCGCTAAGTATCAACCACACCTGTCTACGCTGTGATAGCCGGCTAGCTGCGCCGGCTGTTGCCGGTGTCTGGGGTTCTTGCAAGAGCAATACTACAAATGCAGGACATAGGTGACGAACGCAAGTACGATCTGCTGACTGCTAGTAACAGATTAATTAAGGAGCTGATGAGAATTGTTCCTTGTCACTGTTGAACCATCTTAATTCAGGATTCTATCCACTAGGGAAATCTGCCGGCTATGCCTTCTTGTCACTAGTCAAGGATCTTCCTATAAATTTGAGGCCGATCGACCACTCATCCACTCAGACACAAGCTAAAGAATTATTAAAAGCATGAAGCTCTCCACGACAGTGTTCGCCTCCTTACTACTCGTGCTCGTCGGCCTCGCCGGCACGGCCGCCGGTCTGAGGTTCGAGGCGACGAACAACGCGACGACGACCCCCGGCGGGCAGCGCTTCGACCGAGAATACGGCGTGGGCCTCGCGGAGCAGGTCATGGTGGAGGCCTCCTGCTTCGCCTGGAAGATCTTCAACCAGACGGCGCCCGCGGACCGCAGGCCCGCAGTGGACGGTCGCGTCAAGCTCGTTGTCAACGCCATAAACAGCAACATCCTCGCCTTCGAGCGCGACAGCGAGAGCAGCATCACGCTCAACGCGAACTACGTCAACAACATCACCGGCGACGGCGAGGTGAGGACGCTGGTGACGGGGCTGCTGTACCACGAGGTGACGCACGTGTGGCAGTGGGGGCAGCAGGACACGAACTGGACCCACGGGTGGATCTACGAGGGGATCGCCGACTTCGTCCAGCTGCGCGCGGGCTATGCGGCGCCGTACTGGGTGCAGCCGGGGGAGGGGAGCAGCTGGGACGATGGCTATAGCGCCACGGCCTGGTTCCTGGACTACTGCGACCAGCTGAGGCCGGGGTTCGTGGCGGTGCTCAACGAGAGGCTCAAGGACGGGTACAGCGACGACGACTTCCTGCAGATCATGGGCAAGCCCGTGCAGGAGCTGTGGAGGGATTACAAGGCCAAGTACGGAGGCTAGCTGTAGTGGTGCTTCTAGGCCTCTAGGGATATCATCGATTGTGTGCTTAACACCATCTATTTCTATATTTCCGTACCTTTTAGGGCTTTATTTCCATGGGTTGGAGCAAGTCCACCAAATGCTAAATAGATACAACCTCAAAAGTATGTACTGGGACCTTCAGTCCCTAAAAAAAATTCTCTTATGTTTCCACTATTTTCATTTTTTTGTGCAAAGAAACACCATTCTAACAAAACGTTTGTATTTCGAAAACACACAATTTAACAACATTTGAAATCCGTAATTTTGAAGTTTTCAAATTAAAATTTAATCACGACAAAGGATCCAAGTCCATGAAATGATCCAAACGAAACATTAATATCACGTGAAGAATTAAACTACCCCATGACGTGCTGTCACGTATGCTCAACTAGGTCATCGTGGAGTTGCTCTCCGATTGTTTGTCTTTTGCTCTTCACTGGACCTCAAGAAATTGATGTAGTTGGTCCAGGGGCGGTCCTGAGATTTTGGGGGCCCAGGGCGAAACTATAAATTGAGGCCCTTATATAGACGTCATAACAATAATAACAAATATATATGTAAAAGATATATTGTCAATAACACTTACATGTATCAAAGAAGTACACAAATTTATACATATTACCTTAAGAATTTCCTAATATTCCTCGATGCCAAGTCACTTATGATGGGGTCAATGTCGATATCATTCGTGGCAACTGTCGCCAACTCTCAGACACTTGCATTACTGATGGTGTTGATATTTTCTTCTTAGTGATCAAAATCAAAATTCTCATTAGTTGGTTGATCTTCCTCCACGACAACTATTGTGAACTCATCGTTCGGGTTTATCAAAGCTCCATTATTATCGTTGCAAAATTGTAAATATCTCCCTATGTGATTGTACCAAATCATCCAGGCGTTTTACTCTTTTTCTTTTAGCACTAACTGATAGATACTTTCTAGACGGCATGATAACACACAATTCTTCAAAAACAAATTAACAGCAAATATTGAATAGTACCAGCTATGCATCATGTAATACGATAAATAAGCGATCGAAATTACGAGATTTTGCAGAACCGGTGGCAGCGGACGCAAGATGTTGTATAATACGCGATGGGAAGGAGCCGAATCGATGGATGACTTCCTGCTGGCTGCTGCATTCGTTTTGCTAATAATCTGCTTACGAGTTGCCTCGCTGGGCCATGCCTTCCTAGCCTACGGGCATTTTTTTTCCTGCTGGGCTGCTAATACCAGTACGTAGTCATACACAGGCCCTGACCATACAACATACATACACGTCTGCATACCTGGGTGGGGCCCCTATATTTTGGGGGCCCGGAGCGGCTGCCCACCCTGACCCCCCCTCCGGGCCGGCCCTGAGTTGGTCAACATTTCTCATGGCATGCACAGATGCATCAACACTATCATAATCAAAGTACCCCTGGTGATCATATGTTCATCCTCTACCATCATGTTGTGCAAGATGACACATGTTAGCATGACCAGTTGGTGTGTCCTGTGATCCCAGATCGATCGGCTCCACACACAATTGCAAAACTTCCATTCATCACACAAAATATGAGTTCAATGTCTTTCCGGCATGTTCTAGCACTAGTACCAAACCTCAAATGGGAGACGGGACCTAGAACCCGATCAAACCAAAACAAATTTTCATCTGTTTGGGACATATCTCCTCAAACGGTTCTATTTTGTGGGCGTCTCTAATATATCCTGAGACGGCTGATATTGCTCGCCGTCTCCCATACAAAACGTTTAGAGACGGGTAGAAATCTTCACCGCCTGTAAAAACCAGTAGAGACGGCTGGGAAATTTCACCGTCTGATAAATAGCTCTCCCGCGCTTTAATTTACACTGAAGACAGAGTGCGCGCTAAATCGGGAACAAAATCATGAACAGAGAATTGAGAATTAAATGAATATTCAATCCGAGTTCATAACTTACTATTATAATTAGTAGCAAACTACAGTGAATTTGGTATGAAATTTTCACCCCACTGGCTGCCGGCCAACACCTCGATTGATCTTAGCTAGTGATAATTAATACGATCGATCGTCTATCCTTGCATAATATTGATACGTCCATTTTGCATCACTATTTTATAGCATAATTTACTGTTATTCAATGATATATTTCATATTAAGAGGAGTTACTTATGTTATTTTGTCTTATTTTGCATGTTTGATGATCATTGGATAATTAACTGCCGGAGTCAGATTTCAGCTGGAAAAAGCACGTCAAGGCACTATATTTCTGGAGCACTAAAAATATTTCCGAGAAGACAGATGTTCCTATTTTATCAGAAGATGGACTAAGCCAAAAGGGGAGGCTGAGATGGGCCAGGAGGGGCCCACACCACCCCTGGGCGCGGGCCCACCTTGGCCGCGCCCTAGCCAGGTGTGGTGCCCCTGGCCCACCTCAGGCGCTCCCCCTTCGCGTACTTCATCCCCCAGAAACCCTAAGACACGGGGAGTCCGAGAAAATATTCCGCCGCCTCCACGAGGCGGAAACAACAGAGAGAGAAAAAGCTCTCCGGCAGGGAGAAATCTGCCGGGGAAATTCCTCCCGGAGGGGGGAGATCATCGCCATCCTCATCGTCATCGCGCTGGACTTCATCGGGATCATCATCATCATCTCCACCGCCATCACCACCATCACCGCTGCACCATCTCGTTCCGCTGTAACATCTAGGGCTATACTTTGTTTAGTTCATAGGGGAAACTCTCCCGGTGTTAATTACTCCTTGTGGTTGATGCTATTGAGTTTTATCGGTGAATTAAAGTATATGTTCAGATCTATCCATCATTATATCACCTCTGATCATGATCCATATGATGTCTCGTGAGTAGTTCGATTAGTTCTTGAGGACATGGGAGAAGTCACGCTGTTAGTAGTGGAATTATGTTGAGTAATATTTAATGGTTTGATATTTAAGTTGTGGTGCTATTCTTCTAGTGGTGTCGTGTGAACGTCGACTACATGACACTTCACCTTTATGGGCCTAGAGGAATGCATTGTGTATTTGGTTGCTAATTGTGGGGTTGCCGGAGTGACAGAAACCTAAACCCCCGTTAGTATACCGGTGCACAAGGGAGCGTAGGATCTCAGAGTTTAAGGCTGTGGTTAGATTTATCTTAATTACTTTCTTGTAACTGCGGATGCTTGCAAGGGTATAATCACAAGTATGTATTAGTCCAAGTAAGGGCGGTGCATTAGCATAGGTTCACCCACACAACACTTATCAAAACAATGAAGATTAATCAACTATGTGAAGCGAAAGCACTTGACTAGAATCCCGTGTGTCCTCAAGAACATTTTGTCATCATAAGTAAACCAACCGGCTTGTCCTTTGCTCTAAAAAGGATTGGGCCACTCGCTGCAATTATTATTACTGTCTTTTACTTACTGCATTTTATTTACCTGCTATATCAAAAACCCCTAAAAACTTGTCTGCTAGCATTTACAGTGAAACCTTTACCGAAACTCCTTGTCAGCACCTTCTGCTCCTCGTTGGGTTCGACACTCTTATTTATCGAAAGTACTACGATACACCCCCTATACTTGTGGGTCATCAAGACTATTTTCTGGCGCCGTTGCCGGGGAGTGAAGCGCTATTGGTGAGTGGAATTGGTAAGGGAAACTTTTACTGTAGGTGCTATTTTTATTTCTGCTTGCTACTTTATTTTATCATGGAGAGATCTCCATTTGAATCCCTGTTTGGAAATACTACTACCACTGCTACGGTAGTAGAAGAGGAACCACCTGATCAAGTAATTCCATTTAAAATACCTATGAAAATTGTTGAACGAGTTACGAATAACCGCTATGCAGGAGATGGAACTGTCCCTCCTGGGGATCATTTGCTATTTATTCATGAATTATGCGAGTTGTTCAAGTGTGCAGGTATTTCAATGGAAGAGGTCAAGAAGAAATTGTTTTCTATATCGTTGACTGGTAAAGCTGCAAAATGGTATAGGATGCTGAAAATGGGCGTTCTATTGGCTGGGAGGAGATTGTGCCTCTCTTTTATTCTAAATTTTATCCTCCTAGTGAAATTCATCAAGATCGGAATCATATATATAATTTTTGGCCTCATGATGGAGAAAGTATTGCCCAAGCGTGGGGGAGATTGAAATCATTAATGCTCAAATGCCCCATTCATGAGCTTCCTGGTAATTGTTATTGATAACTTCTATGCAAGGCTTTCTCTTCAAGATAAAACTCTATTGGATACCTCTTGTGCTGGATCATTTACGCGTAATAAAGAGGAAGTTAAATGGGACCTTCTTGATCGGATTGAGGAAAATACTGAAGGATGGGAGAACGACAAAGGTAGAGAATCAGGTATAAAGTATGATTACGAATGCATTAAAACTTTTATGAATACTGATAATTTTCGTAATCTCTATGATATGTATGGTCTTGATTCTCAAGTTATTGCAAACTGTTACAAGGCTTTTGCCTCTTATCTTGATGTTCCTAAAGAAAGTTGCAATAAGTATCATTTGCCTTACAAAGATAATACTAATTCTGCCAATATTAAAAACATTGAAGTTCATACAGTTGATCGTATCTTGCCAGAACCTTATATTGAGAAACCACCTTTTCCTGTTAAAATTAGGGAACATTCTATCATAGCTAGTGTGGTTAATAAAAGTGCAAAGAAAGCTTTAGAACCTGCTGAACAAATAGCGGTTGAACCCACAATAGCAATAGTAAAGGATTTGGTAACTGAAAATGTAGAAGGAGGACATATTATCTTTTGTGAAGATGCCTCTAATATTGTTTCACATCCCAGTAGAGCTAGGAAAACAAGTGTTCCTGTGCTTTCAGTCAAAATAGGAGAACATTGCTATTATGGTTTATGTGATATTGGTGCAAGTTCTAGTGCTATTCCTTTTGATCTTTATAAAGAAATTATGCATGAAATTGGTCCTTGCGAACTTGAGGAGATTGATGTGGTTATTCAGCTTGCTAATAGAGAAACTATCTCTCCAATTGGTATTGTGAGAGATGTTGAAGTTTTATGTGGTAAGACTAAATACCCTGCTGATTTTCTAGTACTTGGTTCTGTTGCTAGTAAAGCTTGTCCCATTATTTTTGGTAGGCCTTTCTTGAATACATGTGGTGCATTATAGATTGTAAGAAAGAGAAAATTTACACTAAATTTAATGGAGAATCTTATGAGTTTAATTTCTCTAAGTTTGGTAAACAACTTTATGAAACTGAATTACCTAATGAGAATTTTCAAGTTGAACAACTTGCTTCTATTGCTGTTGCTCCTAACAATGCCTTGCAGCAATTCATGGAGGAACACGAAAGTGAAGTATTTATGGAGGAGAGGAATGAGATTGACAATGCCTTTCTTCGTCAACCACCAATACTTAAGCATAATTTGCCTGTGGAAGATTTGGGTACCTCAGCGCCTCCTAAGGAAGATCCTGTCTTCGATTTAAAACCTTACCTGATAATCTTAAGTATGTTTATCTTGATGAAAGGAAAGTATATCCTGTTATTATTAGTTCTAAACTTTCAGGTAATGAAGAAGCAAGGCTATTAGAAGTACTAAAGAAACATCGAGGAGCTATGGGATACACTTTGGATGATTTAAAGGGGATTTCTCCTACTATATGTCAACATGCCATCAACATTGAACCCGATGCAAAACCTGTTGTTGAGCATCAGCGTCGCTTGATCCCTAAGATGAAAGAAGTGGTAAGAAATGAGGTATTAAAACTTCTTGATGCTGGTATAATTTATCCTATTGCTGATAGTAGATGGGTAAGTCCTGTGCATTGTGTCCCTAAGAAAGGAGGAGTTACTGTTGTACCAAATGAAAATGATGAACTTATTCCTCAAAGAGTAGTAGTTGGGTATAGGATGTGCATTGATTTTAGAAAGGTCAATAAAGTAACTAAGAAAGATCATTATCCTTTGCCTTTTATTGATCAAATGTTAGAAAGGTTGTCTAAGAAAACCATTTTTGTTTCCTTGATGGTTATTCTGGATTCTCACAAATTGCTGTTAAAGCACAAGATCAAGAGAAAACTACTTTTACTTGTCCTTATGGAACTTATGCTTATAGACGTATGCCTTTTGGTTTGTGTAATGCTCCTGCTACGTTCCAAAGATGCATGTCTGCTATTTTTCATGGTTTTTGTGAAGAAATTGTGGAAGTATTCATGGACGATTTTTCCGTCTACGGAACTTCCTTTGATAATTGCTTGCACAATCTTGATAAAGTTTTGCAGAGATGTGAGGAGACTAATCTTGTTCTTAATTGGGAGAAATGTCATTTCATGGTTAATGAAGGAATTGTCCTAGGGCACAAAATTTCTGAAAGAGGTATTGAAGTGGACAGAGCTAAAGTTGAAGCAATCGAGAAAATGCCCTGTCCAAGGGATGTGAAAGGTATCCGTAGTATTCTGGTCATGCCGGTTTTTATAGGAGGTTTATTAAAGATTTCTCTAAAATTTCAAAACCCCTCACTAATCTTCTTCAAAAAGATGTACCTTTTGTTTTTGATGATGATTGCAAGGAAGCTTTTGAAACTCTAAAAAAGGCTTTAATCACAGCTCCTGTTGTTCAACCTCCTGATTGGACTTTACCTTTTGAAATAATGTGTGATGCTAGTGATTTTGCTGTAGGAGCTGTTCTTGGACAGCGGGTAGACAAGAAGTTAAATGTTATTCATTATGCTAGTAAAACACTTGATGCCGCTCAAAAGAATTATGCTACTACTGAAAAGGAATTTTTAGCAGTTGTTTTTGCTTGTGATAAATTTAGACCTTATATTGTTGATTCAAAAGTTACTATTCACACTGATCATGCTGCTATTAGATACCTTATGGAAAAGAAAGATGCTAAGCCTAGGCTCATAAGATGGGTACTTCTACTGCAAGAATTTGATTTACATATTGTAGATAGGAAAGGTGCTGAAAATCCTGTTGCTGATAATTTGTCTAGATTAGAAAACATTTCAGATGATCCTATACCTGTTAATGATAGTTTTCCAAATGAACAATTGGCTGCGATAAAGGTAAGCTCACGCGAAAGTCCTTGGTATGCTGATTATGCTAATTTTATTGTTGCCAAGTATTTGCCTCCGACCTTTACAGCTCAGCAAAGAAGAAAGTTCTTTTATGATTTGAGGCATTATTTTTGGGATGACCCACATTTGTATAAAGAAGGAGTAGATGGCATTATGCGAAGATGTGTTCCTGAGTATGAACAGAAAGAAATATTGAGCAAATGCCATGGAAGTGCTTATGGAGGACATCACGCTGGAGATAGAACTGCGCAAAAGGTTCTACAATCAGGTTTTTATTGGCCTACCCTTTTTAGAGATGCTAGAAAATTTGTTTTATCATGTGATGAATGTCAAAGAGTAGGTAACATTAGTAGACGTAATGAAATGCCTATGAATTATTCTCTTGTTATTGAACCTTTCGACTGTTGGGGATTTGACTTTATGGGTCCTTTTCCTCCTCAAATGGTTATACTCATATACTTGTTGCTGTTGATTATGTTACTAAATGGGTAGAAGCTATACCAACTTCTAGTGCTGATGGTGAGACATCATTAAAAATGCTTAAAGATATTATCTTCCCTAGGTTTGGTGTGCCTAGATATCTCATGACTGATGGTGGTTCTCATTTTATTCATGGTGCTTTTAGAAAAACTCTAGCTAAGTATGATGTTAATCATAGAATTGCTTCACCATATCATCCCAAACAAGTGGTCAAGTAGAATTGTCAAATAGAGAGATTAAGTCTATTTTGCAAAAGACTGTTAATAAATCTAGAAAAAATTGGTCTAAAAAGCTTAACGATGCTTTGTGGGCTTATAGAACTGCTTATAAAAATCCTATGGGAATGTCTCCTTACAAAATGGTTTATGGAAAAGCTTGTCATTTGCCTCTAGAATTAGAACATAAAGCCTATTGGGCGGTGAAAGAACTTAATAGAGACTTTAAACTTGCCGGTAAAAAGAGATTGCTTAATTTGAATTCTTTAGATGAATGGAGAAATGCAGCTTATGAAAATGCTAGGCTCTTTAAAGAGAAAGTTAAGCAATGGCATGATAGAAGAATTCTTAAGAGAGAATTTAACGTAGGTGAAAAAGTTTTATTGTATAGGTCTCGTCTCAGATTTTTTGCAGGAAAATTACTTTCAAAATGGGAAGGACCTTATATCATGAGGAGGTCTATCGCTCAGGTGCGATTAAAATCAATTCACTAGATGGGGACAGACCACAAGTGGTTAATGGTCAAAGACTCAAGCATTACATTTCTGGAGATTCTTATAATGAAGATGTTGATTTATCAAAGTGGTAACTCCAGAGGATTTTATAAAAAGTCAAATTCAGACAACTGCAAAGCTGATTTGGAATAGGTAACAGTTTCGGTAAGAAAAAGTTCGCGATTTACTTTCAACTAAATATTTGTTGTTTTTACATAATATGGAAAATTATGAGTCGGAAAAGGGTAGGAAACGGTGCCCGAGGGCACCACACCACCCCTGGGCGCGGGCCCCACCCTGGCCGCGCCGTGGGTGCGTGTGGGCCTCGGAGCCCGTCTCCGACCCCGTTTCGTCCTGTACCTTCCTTTTGTCGTAAAACTTTTTGCTATATAATCACCCGGATCTCCCGAGGTCCGTATATCGTGTTTTCGTCGAGTTTTGTTTCGAGCTGTTTTCTGCCAGGAACTATTTTCGGATTTAGAGCGCCATGGTCTTCTCCAACGACAACGAGACAAGGAGGCGTGGAGGACATCATGGACCAGAGGATCGAGGAGGAGGTCAAGAGCGAAACCGATGATGAAGTAGAGGAAGACTCAACTCCACGTCCTCGCGCTACTATTGCAAGCATCGGGGTGACTGCCAACCCTTTCAATCCTGTGAAGAACCTGAACATGGGTGGTGAGGCATCGCGTCATGCCTTTGCACCCAAGACACTCGCCTCAAACTCCAGTAACCCTTTCCATACCCTCATCCATAAGTATCAATTTGAGAGAGTTCCGGAGATGGAGTTGCCTACTTGTTGGGATATAGATCGATCTAACAATGCAGGAAAAGAAAGCCCTAAGTCCAGTGAGAAGTGGGGAAACAATTCCAAGAGCTGGGATTCACCTTCTGACCAGTTCATGAACCGCATCGAACACAATCGGAGATGATCCGCATCCTCACATACAAGATAGATGAATTGAAGGATTTGGTCGAGAAGCTCATTAGGGAGTCGCCACCAAGAGATCAAGCCTAAATCGTCAAGGGGTAATGGCACTCCCTTGGCTTGTTCCAAGCTTGGGGGAGTGCCCAGTATCATCTTTATCCTTTCGTTTTTATAATTTCGTGGTCATATCATGAGTAGAGAAGTTATCTTATAAGATGGTTTGCGATGTGGAGTGTCAATCCTTTAGTTATCCATGTATCCGTTGGTTTGAGTGTGTCTTTGTTCAGAATATTAATGAGAAGTTCCACCTTTACTTTCGGTACATTTTATTTTAGCCTGCAATCTTCTTTATGTGCTGATCTTGCCATTAGTATTGACGCCACTTTTGGGTACATAAGTAAATTATATTAGTTGTGGCAAACTTAGTATTGGTCATTAGCAACAATACCATGAAAACTTAAGTAGAAGGAGGGAATTACATGCAAAAATATTATCCCTTTATCTTTCTTTCTTGCTAGCCAATAAGATTAGTATTCTTTGAGTTAAAACATTTGTGCTTACAGGGAAGATAGCATGGTTGCTTCTATTACATTATATTTGTGTGTATCCCCCAACTTTTATGCTTGCCATGACCTTGCTAGCCTTAACCACCGTACTGAGAGGGAATGCTTCTCGTGCATCCAAATCCTTGAGCCAAACCCATGCCATTTGTGTCCACCATAACTACCTATATGTGGTATTTCTTTGCCACTCCAAGTAAATTTTTCATGTGCTACCTTTAAATTATTCAAAATGTTATTATTCCCTTTTGTGTCAATGTTTACTAGCTCATGAGGAAGTAGTGTGGTTATCCTTTATTCTACTTGTCAAACAGACTTTACACCTGGACTAGTGGCATATACATCCGCTTATCCAATAACTTGCAAAAAGAGCTGGCAACGGGATGCCCAGTCCCAATTAATTACAACTTTAACCATTAATTCTCTTCACACTTTTGCCCTGAATTATCAGTAAGCATTGACAAACAGTGAAATATCTGCGTGTGTAAACCAAAGAGAAAGAGGGATGATCTGCCTTGCTGGTAGAAATAACGTCCTTCATGGGAGCCGCTCTTAAAAGTCTGTTTGACAGGGAGAATACTGTTTTCACCCGCTACCATTCGTTGACAATTAACAAACACCTCTCAAAACTTAATTTTTGCTCTCTATATGATTTCAAAAACTTAAAAGCTCTAGCACATGACTTAATCCCTGCTTCCCTCTGCGAAGGGCCTTTCTTTTACTTTTCATGTTGAGTCAGTACACCTATTTCCTTCTTCCTTGAGCAAGCATTTGAGTTGTTGTGATTCAACCATATATATCATTAATATTGTCATCATGTCTTTTATCCTTCCTTGTCTTAGCACAAAGACTTTTGCCTCTAAGAATATAGCTTTGCAAGTTATCAATGACTGTAAAGAAGGTGTGATAATTGAGTGTGGAAGTTCTGCAATATAAGCTCTAATATAAAGACTCCTTTCGAAAGATAAGTATTGATTGCTTATTGTTCTATGACCAAGAATGAAGTGTGCCATTACTAATCTATAATTTCCTTCGTGTATTTTTATTGTGGTTGTTTCACTACTCATGTTCAAGTTAGGTTATATGAAGAGTAGTTGCTGTTTAAAATGAGTGTGTTGTTTAGTAATTACTGATGCTTCTTGTCCGTATTCTTTATTATCGACGCTTCACTCCATAAACTTTTGTTCTAGTTTACTGAGCTCAGCTTTCGCTTGGGGACAAGCGAGGTCTAAGCTTGGGGGGGTTGATACGTCCATTTTGCATCACTATTTTATAGCATAATTTACTGTTATTCAATGATATATTTCATATTAAGAGGAGTTACTTATGTTATTTTGTCTTATTTTGCATGTTTGATGATCATTGGATAATTAACTGCCGGAGTCAGATTTCAGCTGGAAAAAGCACGTCAAGGCACTATATTTCTGGAGCACTAAAAATATTTCCAGAAGACAGATGTTCCTATTTTATCAGAAGATGGACTAAGCCAAAAGGGGAGGCTGAGATGGGCCAGGAGGGGCCCACACCACCCCTGGGCGGGGCCCACCTTGGCCGCGCCCTAGCCAGGTGTGGTGCCCCTGGCCCACCTCAGGCGCTCCCCCTTCGCGTACTTCATCCCCCAGAAACCCTAAGACACGGGGAGTCGAGAAAATATTCCGCCGCCTCCACGAGGCGGAAACAACAGAGAGAGAAAAAGCTCTCCGGCAGGGAGAAATCTGCCGGGGAAATTCCTCCCGGAGGGGGAGATCATCGCCATCCTCATCGTCATCGCGCTGGACTTCATCGGGATCATCATCATCATCTCCACCGCCATCACCACCATCACCGCTGCACCATCTCGTTCCGCTGTAACATCTAGGGCTATACTTTGTTTAGTTCATAGGGGAAACTCTCCCGGTGTTAATTACTCCTTGTGGTTGATGCTATTGAGTTTTATCGGTGAATTAAAGTATATGTTCAGATTATCCATCATTATATCACCTCTGATCATGATCCATATGATGTCTCGTGAGTAGTTCGATTAGTTCTTGAGGACATGGGAGAAGTCACGCTGTTAGTAGTGGAATTATGTTGAGTAATATTTAATGGTTTGATATTTAAGTTGTGGTGCTATTCTTCTAGTGGTGTCGTGTGAACGTCGACTACTAGAATCCCATGTGTCATCAAGAACATTTGTCATCATAAGTAAACCAACCGGCTTGTCCTTTGCTCTAAAAGGATTGGGCCACTCGCTGCAATTATTATTACTGTCTTTTACTTACTTGCATTTTATTTACCTGCTATATCAAAAACCCCTAAAAACTTGTCTGCTAGCATTTACAGTGAAACCTTTACCGAAACTCCTTGTCAGCACCTTCTGCTCCTCGTTGGGTTCGACACTCTTATTTATCGAAAGTACTACGATACACCCCCTATACTTGTGGGTCATCAAATATGTACGCATCGCCCCTGCACAACTCGTGCGCGAATATGTTATCAATGGCTGATCGATCGATCAATCCCGGCCCCGGCCGCGGATCGATCAAAACTAGCTATCATAGCAAAATGTACTAATTAGTAGTAAGATCTCGAGCTCTAATATACTACTAGCTAGAGATCGAGCTTACCTACTACTATGTCGATCGCTCGACGATCGATCGGTCTAAACGAAAGGGCTGGGCAGGAAGATCTAGTCGTCATCCTCGATTGAGGATTCCCAGACGCCGTCCTCATGGTCGGGCATGTCCTCATCGGAGTCGAGCAGGTCCTCATAGAAGGCCACCGGCATGCCCTCGTCGTCGTCGTCGTCGCTCGCCTCGGCGTCCGGCTTGTCCTCATCAAAGTCGCTGCCTCGCCGCCCTCACCGTCCTCGCTCGCGGCCGCCACGAGCGCTGCCACCGCGACCTCCAGGATGTCGTGGTTCTGCTCGACAAGGTCGGGTCGGGCCTCATCTGCCCGATGAGTGCGGCGTCCATGCGCTCGGCCTGGATTTGCTGCCAGGCCGTGCGGTGCTCTTCCTTGAGGGCCTCCAGACGGGCAAGCGCCCTGGGCGCCAGCGCGTCGCCATCATCAGTCGCCGCCATGGCCTGACCCTCGCCCTCGCCGCCATTGCCCGCCTCCGAGGCCTGGCTCTCCACCATGACCTCACCGCCATTGCCCGCCGCCGAAGCCTGGCTCTCCACCACGCCCGCGCCGCCATCTGCCGCTGCCGCGGCCAGGCTCGCTGACACGCCTTTACGGCTAGCGCGGATCGCCAAGAACTCCACCACGGCCTTCGCTATGCCGAAGACTAATGCAATATAGCTGGCGGGCGGGCGCATCTCCTGCACAGCCTCCACCATGGTGATACCCGTAGATGTGATTGCCTTCAGTAGCTACCTGCGTGAAAAACTAAACGGGGTTAGGTTGATACTCCAAGTGCAGAGTGTGTAGTCGTGAAAGACGTGTTTTCCCCACGAGGGTGACTCGAGGGTTTAATATCGACCTCTCGGGAATCAGTAGTGAAGATTTATCTTCCTATCCTTCTTTTTGTTACCTATAAAACAAGATAAATGTTTTGGTCCTCAACCTCACCTGTGGTTGTCAAGCACAAGGTGTAAGAATGATATCAAGATAATATACAATGCAAACAAGAAATAAATACGCAATGGTGGTAAATAAATATGCAAGGATGGTGGTAGCAATGATAAATGATATTTTTGATTTTTTATGATGAATGCAAGATGTAAAAGTGTTTTTGTATTTTCGAATCTTTAAATGGCAGAAAATGGAAAAGTGGTTGGAAAGGTGTTTCGTATGATTAAAAATGGACCGGGGTTCATGGTTTCACAAATGCACTCTCTCTTTAATAAAGTGGTAGACAATGGAACACTAGAGTTGACATATGAGATTGCAACACAACAGTTTAATATCAAGTTATAATATATGGGCATCACGTCCTAACATAGAGACCTTTTGGTTATTAGTCTCTCTTATACTCCACCAAGATGCGAACTAAATCATAACTCCTCAGTAATTAAGATAACTCAGAGTATAGCAATAAGTATCATGACATGAAGTTAAAATAAGAACATGCTAGATCTAGTCATGGAGTAGTGGCAATGGTCACACCCACATCTCCGGTAGCATGGTATTTCTTTTTATCCCTAGTGAGGCAACAAAGTACGGTAAAACACCCAAGTGGATCGCAGAACTTTCTCTCACGTTCACTGCACTAGCCACCCCCCATTACTCCAACTAATGCACACGTTCCCCCTCACACGCTCTCATAAACATGCTTGATCATAACAAGTAAATAAGAACGGGGTATATAATATGCATCTACTTTCATAACTGAAACAAAACCATTGCAATCTCAAACATATATTAACTCATAAAAAGATCCACCACAAAGGTATTACATAGATGACCGTAATCATGTTCAGCAGCTCATATGGTACTAATTAGTGAAGCTCGAGAGAGAGAGATACATAAGTTGCTTCCTCAAACCCATAGTCCAGAGGCGGACTACTCCCTCTTCATCATGGAGACGGTGGAGAAGTCGTTGGAGAAGATGGAGACCACGCCGACAGCGCCCCGCCGGAGTTTTCCCCCTCCAATCTGTAGCTCCAGGTCTCTGTTTCGGTGTTTCTGCGGCGCTCCTTCCAGAGAATGTCGGGGGACTATTTTTATAGGAGGTTTTAGGTCAAGACGGAGTCGTGGGCGAAAAGATCAACGACAACGGAGCGTCGAGGCCCAATTTGATGGGTCCCATGCGGCCAGGTACAGGGCCGCGTGGGCCCACCTCTTTTGGCCCTCGTGGCTCCGTTTGTTCACTTCCTTCGCCCCCAAGTCTTCTTCCTTCCAAATATTGACGCTCGTAAATTTGCAGGTGATTTGGACGTCGTTTGGGTCCCTGAAACATTAAAAGAAAGATATAGGGTTTTTCTGCCTGTGCAGGGTTAATTCCATAAAAATAGGAAACATGTCAAATATTCCCAAATCATTATAAAACAGTGATATAACCCTTATATGATGCAAATATGACATGGAATATAAGTAATATAGTGCAAAGTTCATGTATGCATTTTACATGCATCAACATCCTCAAGCTTAACTTATACTCGTCCTCGAGTATGAAGGTGATAAAACTAACATGGACTTTGCAATTTAATACTAACAATGGATATCAAAGATGATTACTATTGCTACATAGAGCAAAATGATTCATTCTTAAAAGGAGTAGCAATATGAAAGATAGTTTATGAAGTGATATCAAGTATTCAATACTAGGATGTTCAATGATAATTCACAAAGTGTAACATAGAGAAAAAGTACTATGGACCACATGTATGCAATATGATAAGTAAGAACATCCTACAATGGTCATAGAGTATTTGATGAAAATCTGAATATAAAAGGTGGACACTTTGAAAAGATATATATGAGTAGAGGTAAAGCATGAATAAGTTTCATCTAACTTCTGAACTTCTCTACTTAATTCAATGATTGTAATATGGTAATCCTTGGTGTCAAGCTCTCATTCCCCTATCATAGCATCTTGAATGATTAAGTTTAAAGTGAAAGTAATACGAGTAGTGTGCTTGACAAAGTACAGGTTAAAAGTCTCATGCCCCCTTGAATACAAGTACTTACTCCATGTGTTACTCAACTTTGGAAAACAAAGCAAGTTCAAGTTAAATATCATTGTAAGTAATAACAATATCATTAAGAGCGTCAACTGGGGTACCTCTTGTCCCAGGATATGGAACAAGCCCATATCAAAATGACAAGACAAACAAACATAATGAACAATCTCAACACCCTTTTTATTTACCATTGGATAGCTTTTTATTGTAAGGTGTATCACAGAAGGTTCACCATAGCATGTAAGTAAGTTTCCACCATGAATGATGCATGGCTTAGATTAGCGGCCCAGTCGTCTCTCTAACCATTTATACAAACTCATTTAAACTCACTTCATTTCCCCATTTATTTCACCCACGGTAACCATCCATAAACAAAAGTACATGATATCAACTAAATGAGATGATGTGCAATGTTGAAAGCTTGCCATGTGACAGCACATATGAGCTAACTCTCAACCAAAGACATTTGTCAAGCCCACAACATCATAATTTTAATCACAATGGGTCATATTTTATTTATGCAATAAAAGTAAAGTGTGCATCAAGTTCGAGAGAACTATATAACCAACTTTTCCCACAACAATTAACAACATAAGAATAGCATAAAGCTAATAGGTAGATATGGTGGACTCACTGGAAAAACTTTGGTTGAAGGTGTTGGAAACAAGGTTTTGCTTGTTGAAATTTTTGGGCTAGCAAGAGGGAGAAAGTTGACCATCTAAATGCATGCATGAGTGTCCATAGAACTAACTAATCCATGTTAAAACAAGGTAGAATAACATTTAGCATCAAAACATGAATAAAAGATAGCTTTTGATAAAATACTTACAAATTATTACTCATTAACAAGCTCATGAATCATGCAATTATATGTATCTTTTAAAGTCAACTCAACATCCCTTTTCCCAATCTAATAATAGCATCCAACATAATTCAACCCAAATTTCCAGTAGCTCTCTCATATTCAAATGATAGTGTGGTGGTCTCACAAAATAAAAAATCAAACCTAAACAAACTAAAAGACGCTCCAAGTTTATGCGATAAAGTGTTTCGATCGAAAAACAGAAGTTAGACATGTGCAAACCGAGAGTGTGTAGGTCCAGTGGGGTTGTCTTCACATCCCAAGATTATGGTCTTCACCATCCTTGGATAGCTCTTGGTGCATCTCCTCTAATCCCTGTGAAAAAACTTCAAAACACCGTTTCTCCCATTTCTTTTCTGTGGGGCACATTAGTAGTGATAAACAAATAGATTTCTTGCTGCATATAATCCTTGAACAAAATTTAATATGAATGTCCAGAAAGTGTATAATATTGTATACTTACTCATAAACTCAATTGGATAAATAAGGTTTCAAGTTAAAAGTTCTAAGCATGCATCAAACAAAATGGGACAGAATCTGTCCAGAAAAACAGCAGCAGCAAAATGTATTTTTCTACCCTACTTAACTTTGTCGGAAAATTGCGAAAAATTCATGCATACAGAGGATGACCATTTACAATTACAGTTTAAATATGAGCTCATTCGGAGTTACAGAATAAGAAATAAAAATCATACCGTGCACAGATTCGTGCAGGAATAACATCTCCGAACGCTATAAGCAACTTCTTCAAACCAAAATGAGTAAAACTTGGCACTTTATTAAAAATTCCAGAAACTAAACTAAACACAAAGTCTCTTGTTACAGCAAGAGGACACAAAGAAAATCACAAATAAAAACAACCGGGTTGCCTCCCGTAAAGCGCTTTCTTTATAGCCATATAGCTAGGCTTCTTACTTGATATTTATTGTGGACGAAACTCATGAGGGAGCGTGAACTTTGGTGTGTCCCTCTTCCTTGGGCAGTGTTCCATGCACTTCTTGTGTGGAAACTGAAACTTCACATCCCCTTCTTTTGAATCAATGATAGCACCTGTAGTACGAAGAAAAGGTCTTCCAAGAATAATTGGACTAGAGGTTTTATTCCCCATATCCATGATTAGAAAATCAACATGCACAAATGTCATATGTAACTCTACCATAACATCACTTACTTTCCCTAAAGAATGTTTAATGGAATCATCAGCAAGTGCAAGCTCAATAGAGCATTTTTCAAGATTTTTCAATTCAAGTACTTCATATAGTTCTTTAGATAAAACAGAGACACTAGATCCTAGATCAAGTATAGCAGGGTGTGTCTCTTTTCCAATGGTTACTAGGACTTTGGGAATCCATACATCCCCAAGGTTAGGTGTTATCATAGCCTCTTGGTTGTTCCTAGCAATCTTTTCTTTTAACACATGATTAGCAATATAAGAACCAAAACCTGCTTGGTTAGAGTTGATGGAAAGATCACTTGCAAATTTTTGTAAGATAGATATTAATTCATGCAAGCTACGATTCTCTAAGTCAAGCAATGGATCCTTTACTTCACTAAGAATTTTAACTTCTTCAACTTTTCTCTCTTTCACTACCATAATAGTTTCCTTAGCAATTCTCTCTTGCTCATGAATATGTTCCCAAGATTTATTTATAACCTCTTGCCAATATTTAATTGTTTCCTCATGTTTTTGAGCTATAATGGTGTTCTTTAATAAGGAAACTTCCTTAGTGAGCTGATCTACCCTTTCAAACAAAGAGTCTTGTTTTTCAAACTTAGATATAAATTCCTTATTAAACTCCTTTTGAGTAAATATAAATGATCTAATGATGTTTTCCAAATCACTAGAAACATTACTACTAGTGGCATATTTGTTTGGCACATATGGGGGTTTATTATAAGAGTTATAATTGTTGTTACCATACCCATTATTACCATAGTTCCTAATGAAGTTGACATCAATATTTTCAGAATTATTACCAACTAGTTCTTGCAAAGGCACATTTTCAATATTTTGTTTATTAATGAAAGCAAGAATAGTATCCATTTTAGATGACAAATCATTTGTTTCTTCTATGGAGTTCACTTTCTAGAAGCATTAGGTGCTCTATCAGTATACCATTGACTATAGTTTTGCAAAATACTTTCCAATATGTTCTTAGCTTCTACTATAGTTTTTCCCATAAACACACCTCCAGCAGCAGAATCAAGAATATTTCTAGACATGTAATTTAGACCATTGTAAAAAGAGTGTAATATGGTCCATTCGTTGACCCCATGTGATGGATAAGTTCTAAGCATAAGTTTAATCCTATCCCAAGCCATAGCAACATGTTCATTTTCATTTTGCCTAAAAAAAGAATGTTGTTTCTATTTTGCAAAATTTTAACAGGAGGATAGTATTTCTTAATGAAAGCTTCTTTTAAATCATCCCAGGTTTTAATGCTATCAATAGGTAATGAATGCAGCCACTCTTTAGCTTTTCCTCTAAGTGAGAAAGGAAATAACTTCAGTTTTAGAATATCACTTTCCACATTTTTAAATTTCTGCATGTCACATATTTCAACAAAATCATGAAGATGCATGGAGGCATCCTCCATAGCACTACCGCCAAATTTTTCCCTAGTTATCAAGTTCAATAAACTAGGACTTACTTCATAACTATCAGCATTTATCTCAGGTGTGGCAATGGGCCTAGCAATAAATTGATCATTTGGAGTGTTTGTGTAATCACACAACTTAGTTCTTTCTCCCATTTTAGCAAGTTTTTATGTGTTTTTTAATTTTTTATGAAAAACTGAAAATAAATATGCAAGACAATGACAAAACAAGATAAATTGCTTTGAAGGTAAAGATGGATAAGATGATGCTCACGTAGTGCAACCTCCCCAAGCTTAGGTGTTAGCACAAGTTGGTGATGAAGTTGACTTGGTGAGATATCCTTGGATAAACCTTTCAGCAATGATTCCCCGGTAACGACGCCAGAAAATAGTCTTGATACCCGTAGATGTGATAGCCTTCAGAGCTACCTGCGTGATAAAGTAAACGGGTTAGGTTGAGACTCCAAGTGCAGAGTGTGTAGTAAGTGGAAGACGTGTTTTCCCCACGAGGGTGACTCGAGGGTTTAATATCGAACTCTCGGGGAATCAGTAGTGAAGATTTATCTTCCTATCCTTCTTTAGGTTACCTACAAAACAAAGTTAAATGTTTTGGTCCTCAACCTCACCTGTGGTTGTCAATCACAAGGTGTAAGAATGATATCAAGATAATATGCAATGCAAACAAGAAATAAATATGCAATGGTGGTAAATAAATATGCAAGGATGGTGGTAGCAATGATAAATGATATTTTTGGATTTTTTATGATGAATGCAAGATGTAAAAGTGTTTTTGTATTTTTGGATTTTTAAATGGCAGAAAATGGAAAAGTGGTTGGAAAGGTGTTTCTTATGATTAAAAATGGACTGGGGTTCATGGTTTCATAAATGCACTCTCTCTTTAATAAAGTGGTAGACAATGGAACACTAGAGTTGACATATGAGATTTCAACACAACAGTTTAATATCAAGTTATAATTATATGGGCATCACGTCCTAACATAGAGACCTTTTGGTTATTAGTCTCTCTTATACTCCACCAAGATGCGAACTAAATCATAACACCTCAGTAATTAAGATAACTAGAAGTATAGCAATAAGTATCATGACATGAAGTTAAAATAAGAACATGCTAGATCTAGTCATGGAGTAGTGGCAATGGTCACACCCACATCTCCGGTAGCAAGGTATTTCTTTTTATCCCTAATGAGGCTACAAAGTAAGGTAAAACACCCAAGTGGATCTCAAACTTTCTCTCACGTTCACTGCACTAGCCACCCCCCGTTACTCCAACTAATGCACACGTTCCCCCTCACACGCTCTCATAAACATGCTTGATCATAACAAGTAAATAAGAACGGGGTACATAATATGCATCTACTTTCATAACTGAAACAAAACCATTGCAATCTCAAACATATATTAACTCATAAAAAGATCCACCACAAAGGTATTACATAGATGACTGTAATCATGTTCAGCAGCTCATACGGTACTAATTAGTGAAGCTCGAGAGAGAGAGATACATAGGTTACTTCCTCAAACCCATAGTCCAGAGGTGGACTACTCCCTCTTCATCATGGAGACGGTGGAGAAGTCGTTGGAGAAGATGGAGACCACGTCGGCAGCGCCCCGCCGGAGTTTCCCCCCTCCAATCTGCAGCTCCAGGTTTCTGTTTCGGTGTTTCTGCGGCGCTCCTTCCAGAGAACGTCGGGGGACTATTTTTATAGGAGGTTTTAGGTCAAGACGGAGTGAAAGGATCGTATGGCCACCTAGAGGGGGGGGGGGTGAATAGGTGCTACTCCAATTTTTAATTCTTTTTCGATTAAGGCTTGACACAAAGGTAAATTCTCTAGATATGCAACTAAGATGAATTTACCTATATGACAAGCTAAGTCTAAACAAGATAAGATACAAGTAGTAAACAACAAGAAAGGAGTAACCGATCGGGAAGCACGCGGAGACAAGGTTGTATTCCCGAGTTCCTCCTTTTTAGGGGAGTACGTCTCGTTGGAGGGGTGTGAGTTTCAAACTCAAGACGCCACAAATGGCCTCACCCTATTCTCCGATGAACCTCGCACAAAAGCTCGGTCCACCTTCCATTATCGGAGACCTTCAAGGCGGAATCCGGAGCCCTTACAACAAGCTTAGAGCAGAACCCACAAAAGGATTGGGAGCTCCAAGCACCACAGCTTCACTACACAAAAGTAGCAAGCAAGTAAGTACAACAAGATGCCTAGGTTTTCCTAGTGGAAACCCTAGGCTCAAATCCCTCAAGTAAATGAGGGGGAAATGACAAACTCTTCGGTGGAGTTGTAGATCTGGGCCTTCTCCTTCAATCCTCCAAGTATGAGTGAGTTTGGGTGGAGGATTGGGAGATCTAATGATTCATGAGCTTGCAACAATGGTGTTCTTCATTTGGGGGCGAGCTACACAGCTGGAGGTAGGTGGAGGGGTATTTATACCCCTCCAGGAAATGTAGCCGTTGCAGCTCGAGGAGGCCGGATAATCCGGTATAAGTGAGGGCCGGATATTCCGGCAAGGCCGGATATTCCGGCCTGGATAAATTATCCGGACACAAATATCCGGTCCACTCCAGTGGCTCGCGCCTTTGACGCGCAATTCTTCCTTAGCAAAAATCTCGATTGGCCAGCCTTGAGGGCCGGATATTCCGGTCTGGGCACGACACGGATTATCCGGCACCTGGGAACTTTTCGCCTTTTTGGCTAAGATGCAAATGATCTTTTCACAACTTAAAACCTGCATCACTTGACGACATATTAAATGACTCACTAGTGTTGTTGCCTAACACACAAAACCTAAGGGATTAGTAAATGTTCTTTCAATCTCCCCCTTTTTGGTGTTAGATGACAACACTAGGATTTGCAATAAAATTCCACAACTAGATCATGTTTTTCAACAAAGAGTGGAAAGAACTCCCCCTAAATGTGTGCATATAATTAGTTTGCCTTGAAATGGAAATACACACCTATAGGGAGGAACAATTTCCAACACATGATATAGATCACAATAAATGTGCAACAAGAGACAAATCATACACTAGGTTGAGACTTGAGATGAAGATCATACCTTGTGCATATAGATGAAAGATAGTAATCCATAGAGATCGCACAATAATGTAGTCTCAACCATACATAATTAGCAAACCATATGTCTCTCGCATAACACATAAACATCACAACCACATAGTTCAACACTCTCAAATAGCAAATAAGTTCGACAACGAGATAAAAAGGACACAAGCGCAAATAAGAAAGATAAACGCATATGCTTGTGCCCAAACCCATGCAAATCCCACGGATAACCTACTAGAACTACTTCTCCCCCTTTGGCATCGAAACGCTAAAAAGGGAAAAGAGCGATGCTACGTCCCATAGAGATCACTCCTCAGCATCATTGTCCTCATCCTCATCATCATTGTCCTCAGAAACGTTGTCTTCCCCAGATTCATCTTCCTCGTCACAAGCACGAGCATAAGCAGAAGAGGACTCGAGAAGATGCTTCTCCATTTGAACCCACGGAGTCCGAGCTCCGGCATTCCATTGTGCATAAGAGAGAGGGTCGGACACGGGAGGGTCATCTGGCAAGCTAGGGAGTCTCTTGAGAATTTCCTGCCTCTCACAATAAGCATCATATTGACCATGGCGGAGATCAGCATTCATGCACAGCACATACTTCTGAAACCAGTTCATCTTTTTCGCGACAGGGGGTGCAACAAAAGCGGGGGCTGCGGGACGGGGACCACTCTTGTGAGCATCCCTCAGTATCTCATCAGCAGCAGGAACAGTGGGGGCAGCAGGACGCTTGGCATATTTCTTGACATAGACCTTCTTGTAGATGTGGTCTTCACAATCATCATCACTGAGGTCAAGTTCCAAGGTTTCTAGATGAGTTTCATTATGTATGGAGCATACGGGATGGAATAACGACCTAGCATAGCATCATACATCTCATGATAGATGTAGTCCATGACATCCACCTGGAAGTTCTTGTTTGACTCTTCATTTTGATCAATTTCATGAGCAAGGCACAATAAGTTGACAAGAGCAGAACGGATGGCATCATTGTTTCCTCCACTTGGCGCAATGTTGTGCCTGAAGATGGTGACTAGTTGGTCATAGAGAGGAAGCAGCCCAGTTTTGAACCCAATAATGCCATTACTGTCATAGAGAGGTGCCAATGCGTTCTTGTTGGGCTCCTCGGCAGTGTGGAGATGAATGCCGGCAGGAGTGCGTCCCTTGTAAGTGTATCCAAGAGCAGTACTAGCAAAGTCATAAAAGGTGGCTGTACACTGAGTAGACCCGGACATCCACTTGAGGGTCTTCGAGGAATCGGCCTTCATCACAAGGGTTGCAAAGAACTGCTGAACAAGAGCCACACTGTAGTCACACTTAAGCTCCATGAGGAGAACCAGTCCCAGTTTTTAATCACGTTTGCAGCTTGATCATAGGCAGGCTTGGACTGAAGAGCAGAAAGCTTGATAGGCTGGATAGGGCGAATAGGGTGTGACATGGTGAGGTAAACATCCCTATGGATGAAGAGTTGCTCCATGCACCAAAAACTGTTATCTTCGATCTCTTCATCTCTTGGAGTGAGGTACCAATCCCCTTGTCGAATTTTGATATAGTCAGCACGGGGCATAGTCTTGTAGTTGGGCCTTTGAGCTTTGCCCTTTCTCTTGCTAGAGGCGGAGGCTTTGGGGACTGCTTTTGCTGCAGCGTCTTCCTTCATCTTGCGCACTGCCTCGCTCTTACGCTGCCTTAAAGCGGTCTCGTCAACAAGCTTGCCCGAGATGGGGTCTTTTCGAAAGTACCAAGGACGAGGTCTTTTGGGGTCGGGAGCTGAGCTACTTGTGAACAAAAGCAATAGGAGGGTAGCATGGAGATAAGCACACACACAAGCCTCAGAAAAATACTACACACATTAGAGAAGCAACCCAAAATTGATGCAACTTAGTCCTATGAAAAATAAGCAAAACTGTGCAGAAAAGTTCAGACCGGAATATCCGGCCTGGAAGCACCGAAAAATCCGGCCTGACCAAAACTGCACAGGAGAGCTTCAATCTGAGGTCTAATAGTAGATCGACGCTACGGGTTGCTAAGCTAAGGTATCTAGTAAGCAGGGAATACCAAGGGGAACCAACTACTCCAAGATTTCAAGCAAAAATAACTCCACATTGCATCCTAGGGCAAGGCACCCAAGATTCAAGAAAAAGAAGAGTTACCCGCATCCATGAGCGGAACTTCTTGGAGGAGAAGGAGCCCGGGGCGATGGAGCACCAGATCCGGCCGGCGGCCAGCGAATCCGGCGGTGGAACTTGCCCGGGAGGGCACGGGGACGGCAGGCGGCGACGGAGAGGGAGAGATAGGCTCGGGGGTGGAAGAAGGGTTCGAATGAGCCCTTCACCCCGATATCTCCCTTAAAAAAGTCAAACCGCCAGGACCGGATATTCCGGTCAGAACTTAGACCGGATAATCCAGCCCACTGAATTTCTGTGAAAACACAGAAAATTCAGGCCTGCTGAGCCCTTACGTTCCAAATAACAACAACAAGACTTGTGTGCAAGATAGAAAGGTTCTTTGATAAGATAGGCTTGGGATTTAGAGAGCCAAACTGAAAATGGTACTTCACACTCATTCTTGCAAGAATCAAACAAGGAAATGCTAAGTTGAGTGTGTTTTCCATGAAACCGACAAAAAGGCAAAAACTCCAAATGATTTGCAAATAAGACCTAAATAAGAACCAACTCTTCAAAAGAAGAGGGCGGTGGCCAAGGCCACCATGTATGAGTTTGTGGTGTGACACCGCGAAGATGTATCTTGGGTTCACGGCCACTACTCGTCATTTAAGCTCACAATTCATGAAATGAAAATATAGAGACAAAATGATTTCTTACTATCGGCATAATTTGGGGAGGGATAGTCCAATGGATTAGCACCGCACTCCCCCTATGTCCATGCCTACATCCAAACCAAATTACTATTGTCTAATATGGGTAGGTATGCAAGAAGTCCACTAAGTCCAATTGCTTATGTCCACCACATTTAGTTCTCCTCTCAACTCCTTGAATCTTGCTTCACCAAGAGGCTTTGTGAACATATCGGCGAGTTGATGCTTGGTGTTGACATACTTGATTGTAATATCACCCTTCTCAACATGATCTCGTATAAAATGATAACGGATCTCAATATGCTAGGTCTTCCCATGAAGTACCGGATTGTGAGCAATTTTGATGGCACTTTCATTGTCACATAAAAGAGGCACTTTGTCACAAATGACACCATAATCCTTTAAAGTTTGCCTCATCCATAATAATTGTGCACAACAACTTTCGGCGGCAATGTATTCGGCTTCGGTGGAGGACGAGGCCACACAATTTTGCTTCTTGGAAGACCAACTCACAAGAGACCTACCAAGGAATTGGCAAGTGCCCGAAGTTGATTTTCTATCCATTTTGCAACCCGCCCAATCCGCATCCGAATAACCTACAAGATCAAAGCTTGTCCCATGGGGGTACCAAAGACCATAGTTAGGAGTATCTATCAAGTATCTTAGAATCCTTTTAACCGTGGTTTCATGACTTTCCTTAGGACTTGATTGGAATCTTGCACACATACCCACACTAAACATAATATCCGGTCTAGATGCACAAAGGTAAAGTAAAGATCCAATCATAGAACGATAAAGCTTGGGATCAACTTCCTTACCATCCGGATCTAAGTGTAGATCCGCCTTGGAGTCCATGGGAAACTTATATGGCTTGGCATTGTTCATATCAAACTTCTTGAGCATGTCTTGAATATACTTGGCTTGACATAAGAATGTTCCTTCTCTCCATTGGTGGATTTCAAAGCCAAGAAAATACTTCAATTCTCCCATCATGGACATCTCAAATTCCTTGGTCATTAGCTTAGAGAATTGATCACTAAATTCATGATTAGTAGAACCAAAGATAATATCATTAACATATATTTGGCATACGAAAAACTCTCCATTTATCCTTTTTGTAAAAAGGTGGGATCGATTACCCCAATTTCAAAACCACGGTCTACTAAGAACTCCTTGAGATGATCATACCAAGCACGTGGAGCTTGCTTGAGCCCATAAAGAGCCTTATGTAGTAAGTAGACATGGTTGGAAATTTGGGTCTTCAAAACCCGGAGGTTGTTTCACATACACTAATTCATTTAGTGGACCATTTAGAAAACACTTTTAACATCCATTTGATATAAGGTAATGTTATGAGTAGATGCATAGGCAATTAATAAACGAATAGATTCAAGTCTAGCAACGGGGGCATAAGTTTCACCATAGTCGACTCCTTCGATTTGGGTGTAGCCTTGTGCAACCAATCTTGCTTTGTTGTGAATGACTTGACCATGTGAGTCTTGCTTGTTCTTGAATATCCACTTGGTTCCAATGACATTATGTGATGTGTCTTTGTGTCTTTCAACTAATGACCATACTTTGTTGCGCTCAAAATTGTTCAATTCTTCATGCATGGCCGCAACCCAATCCATGTCTTCAAGAGCATCATATACCTTAAGAGGTTCTAAGCTAGACAAACAAGAGACATGACCACAAAAGTTAGATAATTGATTACGTGTGGACACACCCTTATTAATACTCCCAAGGATATTCTCTTTGAAGTGTTGTAGATGATCCAATGTTGATGCACGCCGAATGACTCGGCGTTCTATAGCTTGACCAATTGTTTCACCAACACGAACATATTCATCATTTCCTTCTTCTTGTCCATGGTCAACCCGAAGCGGAGTTCTTGGAGATGGGGGTTCATCATGTTCTTGTTCTCCACTAGAGTTGGGTGGGTCTTGACCATTATCTTGCTCATGTGGATGAATATCTTGATCTTGTTCTTGTATATCTTGTTGATTAATTGTTGAGGTGGATGGTTCAACATGAGTAGAACTTGTTCCTTCTTCTTGAGTGTCAATAATAGGTTCTTCAATAGGAATAAGTTCCCCTATGCCCATAGTCCTTATGGCTTGAGATGGAGGTACATCACCTACATCATCATGATCAATATGCTCCGCTTGGGAGCCATTATCCTTGACAAACTCCACATTCATAGATTCTTCAACACATCCGGTGGATATGTTGTAGACCCTATAAGTATGGGAGCTTGCGGCATATCCAACAAGAATACCATCAAAAGTTCCAGATGCAAATTTAGCAATTGGGCAACCTTTAATGTAAACATGGCATTTGCATCCAAATACGCGAAAGTAAGAGACATTTGGCTTTTTACCGGTAAGGAGTTCATATGGTGTCTTTTTCATGAGAGGACGAAAGAAGAGCCGGTTTGAGTAGTGGCAAGCGGTGTTGATGGCTTCGGCCCAAAAGTTGTATGGGGAATGAAATTCGGCCAACATAGTTCTTGCCATATCAATAAGAGTGCGGTTCTTCCTTTCGGCGACACCATTTTGTTGGGGAGTATAAGGAGCGGAATATTGGTGTTGAATGCCCTCCCCACTTAGGAAATCATCCATAGTGTAATTCTTCAACTCCGTACCATTGTCACTTCTTATTGCCAAAATCTTGGAGTCATATTGGCGTTGAACCAAGGTTGCAAAGTCAATGAATATCTTTTGAGTTTCACTCTTCCTCTGATGTAGAAAGTCCAACAATATCTTGTATAATCATCCACAATCACCAAACAATATTTGTTGCCACCAAGACTCTCATATGTGGGAGGCCCAAAGAGATCCATATGAAGGAGCTCCAAAGGCTTCTTAGTGGAGATAATGCTCGTCTTGGGGTGATTCTTTTCATGCATCTTTCCGGCTATGCAAGCACTACAAGGACGATCTTTGGAAAAATTAACATCGGTTAGTCCTACCACGTGTCCACCCTTCACAAGAGTTTGCAAATTTCTCATACCGACAAGGCCTAGCCGGCGATGTCAAAGCCAACCCTTGTCGGATTTAGCCATTAGACACGTGGCAATTTGAGTGGTCTCTTTCGAGAAATCGACCACATATAAACCGTCACACACGAAATCCAACAAAGGCTACTTTAGAGATTGAGTGAAGAGGATGGTCACGTGGTGTTTATTAAAGATAATGGTGTAACCAACATTGCATAATTGACCAACAGAAAGTAAATTATATGAAAGGGATTGAACAAGAAGGACCTTCTCAATGGATAACTCCGGAGTGATCACTACTTTGCCATATCCCAATACCTTAAGTCTTGCATCGTTCCCGACGGTGACATGAGAGAATGTGAGTAATTGTTTCAATAGGCCCTTTACTAATTCTTTGCTTCCGGTCATGTGAGATGAACACCCACTATCAATGAGCCATGAAGATCCACCGGAAGAAAAGTCCTACAAGAAATCAAGTCTTTGTTTTAGGTACCCATTGTGGAATGGGTCCTCTTTTGTTAGTCACAAGGGTCTTTGGAACCCAAATAGCATAGTGATAATCATCTCCATATGAAGTGCCAACATATTTAGCAACAACACAACCATTTCTAGATTTCATAAGAACATATGAAGGGTTGTATTTTCCCGCAAAGTCATTGTGAGTGGCATTGCCCCTTGTGGCATCACTACTCGCAATGGTATTCTCCTTTGCTTGTGCGGGCTTGGCCTTCTTCTTGTTCTTCTTTTTCTTGGCAACATAACCAAGGCCCTCTTTCCCTATGTGTGGCTTTTGCGCTTGCAAGAGCTCATAAAGAGGTTTCTCACCTTGAGGGATAGAGGCCTTGGCAAGCTCATCCTTCAACCTAGCATTTTCCTCAATGACATTTGCATGATCACAAGAAGAAGTAGAGGAGCTAGGTGGTTGTTGGGGATATACCTACTAGGGGTATCACCAGCATGGATCAATCCGGCTAGTCCAGGGTGGCCCGCAGTGGTGGTGAAGGCTTTGCCTACCGGGCGGCCCAGATAGCTGACGACCAAGGAAGGCGGATGCCGGCAAGGAGGAGGCCCAAGACTGAAGCCCATGAAGCCACCAAGACCAAGACGGAAGGCGGCATACTTGCCGGCTAGGTTTAGGACTCCGTATACTTGCTGGATACGTATTCACCTTGTAACCCTAGGTCCAGCCGCCTATATAAGCTGGACCTCGGGACGCCTTTAGGGCAACTCTTTGATAGACAACCAACTCATTGTAACCTGTTCACGGCGATATTGCCTTATAGTGAGTTATAGCAGCACGTAGGGCACCGCCACCGCCGTGGTGCCTGAAGCTGGGTAAACCGCCGTGTACAATCCCGACCTTGACGACGTCCACCTTCTTGCCCTACGTTCACCCTCGGCTAGCAGGACCCCGTCTCCTATCCAAGATGCCGATACGACGACAGTTGGCGCCCACCGTGGGGCCTAAGGCGTCAGGCGTCACGTTCCAGGCGGGAACTCTTGGCGGCATCGGCGAAACAATCGCCGTCGGCCGCGCTGTTCGCTACGGCGACAGTCACTACATCAGCTGCGACGAGTCCTACATCCCCGCAGACGACTACATTGTCGGATGCGGAGTTGTGCCGTTTGGCGGCGTCGATGTGTTCATCGGCTACACTTCTGAGGCGTATGGGTTGCCGCGAATTTATTCGCCATCCCACCCGCCCTACAATCAAGACGGATCTGAGTTTGCCTCCTCTGAGGAGTCCGCAGATTCAGATCTACACTTTGTCGGCATGACGGGACTGGGATCAGACTCCCAGCCCAACAGTCAAGATCCCGAATCTATTCTTCCTGCACTCCAGGATGATGTGATGTCGGATGCCGGATCCAGATCTACCGTTCACGTCAACGTAGACTCTGATTCCGAAGAAGATTCTGCCAGCATGTTTGAGCAACGGGTCAAGAAGTGTTTTATTACACCTGATCCTCCGCCATCTGAGGCGGCTACGGGCTCTTCCGTCAACATGCAGCAGATCTTTGTGGCGGATGTCACCGGCGCAGCTTCAGAGAAGGCGGCAACTGACGCCGCCAACCTGGGGACCCCGGCAACCGATCCACAGTTTCCAGAGCCTCCTGGGGCTCCAAAGAAGAAAATCTGGAGAAGGGCGAGCCCAGCAAGATAGGAAGCATGGCGGCTCTGGCGGAAGTTCTTCACACGCCGGTAAACGACAAAACCAATCCGGCTGATTTGGAGAAACTTCGGAACACCTTGGTGGAGCAAACTGAGTACCTCAAAAGCAAGCAAGCAGAGGTCCAGAGCCTCCTCGACGAAGCCAAGGAGGAAAACGCCAAGATAACTGCCAAGTGCGACCCCAAGCGTAATCTTTTCACCACCACCCCATTGCCCAAGCCGGCAGGACAAGTGGCGGAGAAGAGAGGTAGGAAAGGCAGGGATCATGACACCTTCAAATCCCCTGCCCAAAAGCTTGGTTTCGAGTGGGCTACAGCGCCGCAGCGTAAGGACAAGAACGGGGACGTCATCCTCGCAACACCTGTCCTCAACACTGCGGCCGCCTTGGACATCCTCAACAATGATGACTATGACAAGGACGAGAAGATCTACTACGCATCGATCCTTGCTCGCAAAGCTCTAGAGCAGCAGGCCCGTGCTGATTCTCGCGCCGACATGGCGGACGCAAGGGGAGGAAAGTTGGAATCAAAATCCAACGCTTGCAAAGCTGCGGCCGGTGGCAACCCAGAAGATCCGTCCGGTTCCAGTAGCCACGGAAAAGGGAAGGACAAGGAGAAAGACCCACGCAAATCACCACCTCCAAAAAGGCAGCGTGATGAGGCATCCAGGACCGGCAACAGGCGCAAGGCCTCACCTCCTCCGCCTAGGCGGGATGAAGGCGGAAGCAGGGGCAGCAAGCAGCCGCCAAGGGTGGCGGCAACCGCGACGATGCCCCGCCGCCAAGAAGAAGCAGGGACCGCACACAGTCCCCACCACCAGTGCCCAGGCACGAAGGCGGAAGCCGGGGACACAACAATGAGCCTAGGCACAGCCGGGCAGCGCAGGACGAGCCACATGCTGATAGATCTGGCAAACAGCTCAGTCCGCAAGACGCGAGACATCGTCTCAATGACATCAAGGCTGGAAAGCAAGATGCCTATCTAGGACCTGAGTGCTTTGGCCCAGCCATCCGCAACGTTCAAGTACCCAGAGACATGACGTCAGTGTCAAAAACTCATCAAAGGTACAATGGAGCGGACAAGCCAAACTCATGGTTGTCGGACTACGCGCTGGCAGTTGAAATTGCTGGAGGCAATGGCCTCGTCGCGCACGCTTCCTTCCCCTCATGTTGGAGGGGACAGCCCGAAGCTGGATCGAAAACTTGCCGGAGAAAAGCATTCATAGCTGGCATGACATGGAAAAGGTGTTCACGCAGCACTTCCAAGGCACGTACAAGCGACCCAATACATACACAGATTTGGTTCGTTGCGTGCAAAAGCCAGATGAAACAGCTACAAGCTTCTTGGCAAGGTGGATTCAAACAAAGGCAAGCTGCGAGAACGTAGACGACAATCAAGCAATCCATGCCTTCACCACGGGCCTCCTGAAGGGCTCAAGTCTCAGACATAAGCTCGTACGCATGCAAGTCAAGGATCTCGGAGTCATGCTCGAAGTAGCAGCCATGTACGCACAGGCGGATGACGATGCACGCGATGGAGATGGCGCACATGATATGGCGCCAAACAGGCGAGCAAGTCACAAACGCAAGGCTCCCCAGGATGACAAAGCCGGACCATCAAACGAGGTCGCCGCCGCCTTCGAAGGCAAAGGCAGCAACCGCAAGTGGAAAGGAAAGGGTAAAGATGGCGGCTCCAGCAAGCAGCGCCTGACGTATGATCAGGCGAAAGCCTTGCCTTGCCCAATCCACGCGTCCTTAGGCAAAGTCAACCACACATTAGGGGAATGCCGGTTCATGGAGGACTTCAAGAAAGACCCCGAGGTTGGCTGGAAATCAAAAAAGAGCAAAAAGGCTGAGAAGACAAAGAAGGAAGACGATGATGGGGCTATGTCCATGTCAGAGGATGAGGAACCCAAGCTGATGCGTAAAGAAAGGAAATATCCCAAGGTACATGGCCAATTGGTGTGCTTCCTGGGCACTCCTTCGGCAAAAGAAGAAAAGGCGGAGATGCGCGAGCTAAACGCCACAGTACCAGACGTTCCCCAGTATCTAGACTGGTCAGAGGAGCCAATAACCTGGGATAGAGATGATCATCCAGATCACGTTCCTCACCCCGGCAAATACGCCCTTGTCGTCGACCCTATTGTCGATAACTTCAGGCTCACCAAGGTGTTGATGGATGGCGGCAGTAGCCTCAACATCATCTACGCGGACACTCTGAAGCGCATGAACTTGTCGGAAAGCCAGCTTGACTATAGCAAAGTCAAGTTTCATGGCATTGTTCCGGGAAAGCAAGGCAAGTCAATGGGAAGCATCAGATTGGAGGTTACTTTTGGGCCTGAGACAAACTACCGCTCGGAGTATCTCAGGTTCGAAGTAGTCCCCTTCAAAAGTGCCTACCACGCCATTTTTGGACGGCCAGCTTTCGCCAAATTCATGGCTCGCCCGTGTTACATATACAGCAAGCTGAAGATGCCGGGACCCAATGGTACAATTACCATCAGTGGCAACTTCAAGAAAGCAAAGGAGTGTGAGCGTGGCAATGCCGCCTTCGCTGAGGCAGTCCTCCACGCAGAGGAGTTAGCCATGTTGAAGAAAGAGCTCGATACATCACAGTTGCCGGAGCATGTAAAGACCGCTGAGCAAAAGAACACTTTCAAGGCGTCCGAAGACACAAAGAAGGCGGATCTGGTCCCAGGTGACAGCTCCAAGCAAGTCACCATAGGGGCTGGCTTGGACGACAAATAGGAAAGCGCGCTCGTCAGGTTCCTCCGTGAGAATCAGGACATCTTTGCATGGTCGTCAGCCGACATGCCAGGTGTCCCGAGGGAACTTGCCGAGCATTCTCTTAACGTCTACGAAGGAGCCAAACCAGTGAAGCAAGGAATAAGACGCTACGGTGAGAAGAAGCGGACAGCAATAGGCAAGGAGATCATCAAGTTGCAAGAAGCCAAGTTCATTAGGGAGGTAGTACACACTGATTGGTTGGCAAATCCTGTAATGGTTCCAAAACCTAATAAGGAAATGAGAATGTGCATTGATTATACCGGTTTGAACAAGTGCTGTCCTAAGGACCACTTTGCTTTGCCTCGTATAGATCAGGTCATAGACTCCACAGCCGGCTCCGAGCTGCTGTGCTTTTTGGATGCGTACTCCGGGTACCACCAAATCAAAATGCGAGAATCCGACCAAATCAAAACAGCGTTCACTACACCCTATGGGACCTTCTGCTACATCACGATGCCCTTCGGTCTAAAAAATGCCGGCGCAACGTATCAGCGGTGTATGCAAAGATGCCTTCACGAGCAAATTGGCCGCAATGTTCACGTCTATGTTGACGACATTGCCGTCATGTCAAGAAAGAAGGCAGATTTGCTTGATGATTTGAGAGAAACCTTTGATAGCCTCCGGGTATACAGGATGAAACTCAACCCGAAAAAATGCGTCTTCGGGGTTCCTGCCGGCAAATTGCTTGGCTTTATCGTTTCCGAACGAGGGATAGAGGTGAATCCAGAAAAAATCAAAGCGATCCTCAACATATCCAGGCCCAAGGACCTGAAGGACGTGCAGCGACTTGCCGGATCGGCGGCTGCCGTCAGTCGTTTCATTAGCCGTCTTGGTGAGAAGGCGCTGCCTCTCTACCGGCTTCTGAAGAAATCCGACAACTTCGAGTGGACAGACGAAGCAGACGCCGCCTTGCAGCAACTCAAGGACGCGTTAACGTCTGCTCCAATTTTGGCAGCTCCTCGTTCGCAGGAACCAATGCTGCTCTATATTGCCGCAACTAACTTAGTTGTTAGTGTGGTACTGGTTGTGGAACGCAAGACGGAAATTTCAGACTTGCCGGAACAACGTCCGGTTTACTTCATCAGTGAAGTATTTTCCGCCTCAAAACAGCGTTATCCGCATTACCAGAAATTGGTCTACGGTGTTTTTTACGCCGCCAGGAAGTTAAGGCACTACTTCCAGGAACATTCAATAACCGTGGTGAGCAAGGCACCTCTGGGGGATATCATCAATAATACAGATGCAACAGGCCGCGTTGCCAAATGGGGCATTGAACTTGCCGCCTTCGACATCTCGTATAAGCCCAGAACGGCCATTAAGTCTCAAGCCTTAGCAGATTTCGTAGCTGATTGGACGGAGGCCATGGACGAAGTACCTCTCCCTGAAGATGCATACTGGATCATGCACTTTGATGGATCAAAAATGCTCCAGGGCTCGGGGGCTGGCATTGTTTTAAGAAACCCTCAAGGAGACAAGCTTAGTTATGTGTTACAAATACACTTCAAGGCAACTAATAATGTTGCTGAATACGAAGCTCTCCTTCATGGTTTACACATTGCCAAGGAACTTGGCGTCCAACGTGTCCTCTGCTACGGAGATTCAGATTTGGTGGCGCAACAGATACGTGGTACTTGGGACACAAAGAGCGAAACAATGGCGGCATATCGAGCTACCGTTGACGAATTCGCCAAGTGTTTTCTAGGCTACGAGGTCCGCCATATCCCAAGAACTCAAAATGAGGCGGCAGATACACTTGCCAGAATGGGTCTGAACGCAAAAAGGTACCAAAAGATGTTTTCCTGGAACACCTACACAAGCCGTCAATTAAAGGAGCAGACCTCCTTGACCCAGAGTCGGCAGAACCAGTTGATAGTGCTAGCTATGCCGTCTACTTGGTAAAGCCGGATTGGACGACGCCATATTTGGACTTCCTGATCAATCAGGAGTTACCGGATGATGAGGTTTTGAAAAGGCAAATAATAAGAAGAGCCAAGGCATTTACAATAATCAAAGGTGAATTGTACAAGCGTAGCACCACTGGTGTTTACCAACGCTGCATTTCGCCCGAAGAAGGCAGAGAATTGTTGGATGAGATACATGCCGGCGTATGTGGACATCATGCTTCTTCACGCGCCCTTGTTTCAAAAGCCTTCCGACAAGGTTTCTATTGGTTGACAGCCAAGCAAGATGCAGAAGACATTGTTAAAAGGTGCAGGGGCTGCCAACTTTATGCCAGACAATCACATATGCCGGCTCAAGAGCTTAAAACAATACCCATCACGTGGCCTTTCGCAGTCTGGGGCTTGGACATGGTTGGTCCGTTTAAAACGGCGCCTGGTGGCTACACACATTTACTTGTGGCTGTAGACAAGTTTACCAAATGGGTTGAAGCTAAGCCTATCAAAAAGCTAGACGGCGCCACAGCCGCAAACTTTCTGTGGGGAATAATCTCTCGGTTCGGGGTGCCTCATAGCATTATCACCGACAATGGCACTAACTTGTCGCAAGGCGAAGTCGAGGAATACTGTTATAAGCATGGTATCCGCCTAGATCTAGCCTCCGTCGCGCATCCGCAAGCAAACGGTCAAGTAGAGCGTACAAATGGTTTAGTCCTACAAGGAATCAAACCACGTCTCGAAGTACCATTGCACAGAGCGGCTGGGGCTTGGGTGGATGAATTGCAGTCTGTCCTTTGGAGTTTACGCACAACTCCAAACAGATCAACCAAGTTTACTCCTTTCTTCTTAGTCTATGGCGCAGAAGCAGTGTTGCCAACCGACATGATGTACGATTCTCCCAGAATCCAAGCCTACGTCCAGGAGGACGCAGAAGATGCAAGACAGGATGGCCTTGACCTACTTGATGAAGAACGAGATGTTGCCCTTGCGCGATCCGCCATCTATCAGCAAAGTTTGAGGCGTTATCACAGCAGAAGGGTGAGGCAAAGAAGTTTTAGAGTGGGTGACCTGGTTCTCCGCCTAATCCAAGATAGAAAGGGCTTGCATAAGTTATCCCCGCCTTGGGAAGGACCTTTTGTGGTCAGTAAGGTGTTGCTCAATGGTTCTTATTACTTGGTCGATGCACGTGACGGATACAAGAAGAAGCGAGGTCGCAAGCGCAAAAGGAAGGTTGACGACAAGTACGAAGAAACCAAGCGACCCTGGAACATTGAGCAGCTACGTCCTTTTTACACTTAGCAATTTCCACATTGTAATAAGTACTATATGATTATGAAATAAAAGTCTGTGGTTTGCTCATTCAGTTTTGGGATCATGCCATCTTTTGTCTTTTCTCGCAATCATATATCTGTTGTCATAAAAGTTACCAAATAAAATAAGTTTTGCTCCGTGCTAAGGTCCAAACTTTTTTGACATTTGCCGTCTGCCGGCTAAAAAACGCAAACAATCTTTGCACCGCCTAATATGCTTATCTGTCTGTTTGTATGTGGGTCGCCTAGTAGTATGTCGTTGGCACCAACATGCTGGCTTTGGTCTCTGAGTCTAAATTAGTTGGTATTGCACCTGGTTGGCTCAGCTAAAGTAACTAAGATGAGGTTCCGCCAACATATGAAAAAGCTAAACATGCAGGCGAGATACATATTAAGGCGGGCCACTTAAGTAAGCCTACCGCCAAGTGTAGCATAAAAGTTGGCCCATAAATATTTACAACCCAAAATAAAGTTTTATGCGTTAACAGATTAACGCAGTGTTTTGTGCTGCCTTTGCAGGAGGAAGTCTAAGGGATTGCCGCCTTCGTAGAGCTGGTGGAGAGATCCTGGGGGCTAACGCCGGCATTCTTGGGGCTGGCTCCGCCATCCTTGGGGCTGCGCTTGTCGGTTCCGGCTTCGCCTTCTTCGCCGCGGGAAGCTTCAGGATCTGCCAAGGAGGGATCAGCAACGGCAACATGCGGGTCCGGGTGTTCCTTGTAGAACTTGCGGATGTCAACCATGTTGGCAACCCGGGTCGCATAGCCGCGAACAGACCGCAGCACGTCCTGCATCACGATGGCTTGGCTGTTTTCGTCTTCGGTGGGGAAGTACTCGGTGACTTGATGAATATCAGCCTCCGGGTACCACGCCGCCGTCATCGCCAATGCCAACTTGGCACCGCCTCGTGCTGCTGAGCGTAGTGTGTTGTCGTGTTCAGCTGTCGCCTTCTCCAGCAACTCCGGCAGAGCATCGAAGATGACGGGATCGCCGTCTTCCCCAGGGTAGAACTTGGCGGCAAATGATTTGCCGGCGCCGACAATCTGGTTGACGATTTCGCCAATTTTCAAGATCCGAGCAAGGCGCGGCGTTGTGGCCAGGTCATCTCCCAGCCAGCCGGCACTGCACAAACACAAAGTTACACACTGCAGCTTCAAGTATCAAGAAAGCAAGGTGACAAAAATGAAGGACTGGAGGCATACCCAAGACATGGTCGTGGATGGCGTTGACCTCATCCAGATGGTTCTCAAGCGTTTCTTGGGCTAGCTGGACCGCCTTTGACAGTTGGTCCTGCTGCTCCTTGGCGTTCTTGTTCACCTGGTCAAGGTTGTTGCTCATGGCCTCAAGTTGTCCAGTCAACTTGCTAACTTCGGCAGCATGAGCCAACGCACGATCATCCAGCTCCTTGGCGTGATCCGCCTTCAGCTTGGTCACCAGCCCGGCAAGATCTGCAGCTTCGTTCATCAAAGCTTGCATGTCAGTGGAGTTCTTGAGAATATCTTGCGCAGTGTTTAATAATTCTACAAATAAAAAGAAAAGACGACTAAAATACTTGTCGGAAAAGGAAAAGAAGTCGGACGAAAAGAAGGCAAAGAAAGCTTTGTCACCTTCATCCTTCTTGCGAGCTTCTTCCAAACTCGCAATTTGGGCGTTCTTCAACTCCACGTCCTGCTGCAGTTCCTCGCATTCCTTCTTCTTCATCTCTTGAGCACGAAATAGCTCAAGATTGGAAGCAAGAACGGCCTGCATGCACGAAAGCAACATTATGGTTAGCGCTATTTAGTCAACGAGACCACTTTGCCGGCTAAATTTTTCAGCCGCCAAAGTGCTCGGGGGCTGGGACCATAGGCTATTTTACCTCAAGTTGTCCGTGCAGGGTGTCGTGGAGTTCGTCCATGTGTGCGTACCAGTTGCGGGTACCGTCACGCATGGTCTTCAGTGTTTGCCGGGGGTCTTGCAACCCTTTGCCAGGTTGGGAGCCAGGATGAGTGGACGATCCGCCTTGTTCGGCCGCCATCTGGTCATCCATCTCCTGCTTCATGGCGATAAATCGAGCGGCATCACTAGCCGAAGCTTCAGCCGTCTTGGAAAAAGTTATGCCGGCAACTGATTTCTTGCCCGCCATCTTCTCTGTAGCCGCCTCTGCGGTACCGGCAGCTGTGGGCGTTGTCGGCGCAGCAGCTGGAGAAGAACGTGGTGGCTTGCCCCTGCCGGCAGCAATCTTCAAGTTGGAGCGGAGTTTGGGCATGGTAGGCTTGCCTCTGTAAGCAGAAACATGCAAGTTTGTCAGCACAAACATATTAAAATATCCAAGTCAGGGAAGCCAAAGTTTGCTAACCGCTTCAAGGGAACGTTCCCCACGGTCTCATCCTCTGCGTCGGCAGAGGTGGCCGCCTTCTTCCTCTTCTCCAAATCCTTGGTGGAGGAGCTCAGCTTGCGCTTCTTCGACTTGCTGGCACCTGTATCATACCAGTTTGGGGCCAGCTCGTCCTCTCCCAAGGTTTGTAGCTGAAAAGGAAGCAAGACAATATTAATTCAGTACCTAGTGGGCAAGGATGTTAGTGAAATAACAAAGTAGCTTTCACTTACCGCTGGGGCTGGGTTGTTATGAGTGAACATGGCGACGCCTTCAGCCGCCTTCACCGACAGAGGCTTGATAAGCTCTCTAAGCCGGTACTCCAAGGCATCCTGATCAAGGGTGCTGTTGCCGGCGTCGTCCGCCTTGTACTCGCACATCTTCAGTGGGCGATGGCGGAGAGGCATAATCTTCCTCGACACCCAGCAATGACGGTGTCAACTCCGTCAAGTCGTGGAGCCAACATCGTCTTCGTCAAGAATTCGATCCGCCTAACGGCAACTCGAAGTTCTTCCGGCAAGCTGCTGAGCGGCACTTTTGCTGTCCAGCAAGCCTTGTGGGTTGGCGGACCGTTGACGAAGGCTGGCATCCCTTGCGTGCTGCCAGGTGTCGGGATGTCCTTGCAGTAAAAGAAAGTGCTGGTCCAGTGCTTCACCGACTCGATGTATGGTATTTTTGGGTACCAGTCGGGTTGGCGGCAGTTGAACGTAACACTACCGCAGGTTGCTAGGTGGCCGCCTGGTATGGTTTGCCGGCGGCACAGGAAGCAGTACTTAAACAGCTCTATGGACGCAGCTATGCCTAAGTACCCTTCGCACAAAGCCTGGAAGCCGGCTAGCACTAGAATACTGTTGGGCGCTATGTTGTGTGGCTGCAGCCCATAAAAACTAAGCACCGCCAAGAAGAAGGCGGAAAGCGGCAGAGACATACCGCGAAGGCTATGCGAAGCCAACATGACACGCTCGCCGTCTTGGGGGTCAGGCACCGCCTCGTCGCCTGGAACCCTCCAGGAGCATTCCGTCTTTGGCGGAATGTATCCGCCTTCCTCCAGTTCCTTCAGATATGCTGACGTCATAACTGACGGCAGCCAGTACCTGGAACCCAGGTCTCCAGCCTCTTCCTCTTCCTCGACGTCGTCATCCTCGTCGGCGGCAGATTCCGCCGCGGCCTCTGAGCTGGTAGCCGCGAGGGATGGGAGGGGAAAGTTGGAGCGGCGGTTGCAGGCGCCGTCGGAGCTGGGGAAGAAGTAGAAACCCCGCCCGTGGCCACGGTGGCCGCGGGAGAGGTCATCGATGCGCCTGCGGCACCGCCGCCGCCGCTGGAACAGATCCAGATCCGGCGGGGGTCGAAGAGCCGCAGCCAGTGCCGCCGTCGCGCCGCATCCTGCTGAGTGCTCGCCATTTAGGGGAGAGGGCGCTGCTCGTGCTCGCCGGAGTTGAGTTCGAGGAGGAGTTGAGCTCGGGAAGGTGAGGAGGCCACGGTGGGTGTGCGAATGAGGAAGAAGTGCATCGATGTGCCCTTTGGAGGTATTTATCCCCACGCGCCAAGATCCGTGCCTAAAATTAGGGGGACGCGAGATTTCCGCCACGTGCCCACGATTTGCACGTCGTGGCAACGGCGTCTGCGGCCTCGCTCCGATTTCTGTGCGTGGTGGAGAAACCATCATGACGCATGCCCAAGTCCAAACTGTCGTGGACTGCATGGCGTCATCCGTCAACATTTGACGAGCCTAGTCAATTGACAATGGTCAGGCCGTCTTTCCCATGATGGCGGCAAGTTGTCCGACTACTTTAGGCGGACCGCCGCTTACTTTCAACTATGGAATGCTTCAAGCTCTTCAGATGCTTACAAGACAAGGCGGACGTTGCCGACAAAGAAGACGGCGCCTGAAGAACTCGAACCCTCCCAGGGGCTAATGTTGGGGATATACCTACTAGGGGTATCACCAGCATGGATCAATCCGGCTAGTCCAGGGTGGCCCGCAGTGGTGGTGAAGGCTTTGCCTACCGGGCGGCCCAGATAGCTGACGACCAAGGAAGGCGGATGCCGGCAAGGAGGAGGCCCAAGACTGAAGCCCATGAAGCCACCAAGACCAAGACGGAAGGCGGCATACTTGCCGGCTAGGTTTAGGACTCCGTATACTTGCTGGATACGTATTCACCTTGTAACCCTAGGTCCAGCCGCCTATATAAGCTGGACCTCGGGGCGCCTTTAGGGCAACTCTTTGATAGACAACCAGCTCATTGTAACCTGTTCACGGCGATATTGCCTTATAGTGAGTTATAGCAGCACGTAGGGCACCGCCACCGCCGTGGTGCCTGAAGCTGGGTAAACCGCCGTGTACAATCCCGACCTTGACGACGTCCACCTTCTTGCCCTACGTTCACCCTCGGCTAGCAGGACCCCGTCTCCTATCCAAAATGCGATACGACGACAGTGGTGCATAAATTTTAGTAGATTGTATTTGAAGTTGTTCAAAAGACTTGGTGAGAGTAGAGTGTTCACTCTCCAAGGCCTTGTGAGCCTTAGTGAGCTTCTCTAGCTCATCGGTTAGTCTATTATGACCAACACCAAATACGATCTTTTGTTTCTCTAAAACTTTGTATTTAGCAATAGCATGGTCACGTTCTTTAATGATTTTAGAAAGAGTTTCATTTTGAGATTCATCAAAATTCTCAAGCTTCTCTTCAAGAGAAACTCGAAGCTCATGCTCTTCCTCAATAGCCATGGTTAGGGAAGCGATCTCATTAGCATTTTCTCTTTCAAGTCTCCCCTTTTCTTCAAGGAGATCTTGTGCCATGCCATATTGATTCATGAGATCTCAAGCCAAATCTTGCATTCACCTTGCAAGTTAGTCATCAAGAAATCCAAAGCAACATTTTCTTCCTTAACTCTAAGACTCATAAGTTCATGTATTTCATTCATAGTCTTAGAAGGAGGGGAAGATGGTACCTCGGAGAGTTTGGCCATGAGACACATAGCGGATTTGGTGGTGACATTATCATTGGGGGATTCAAAGAGAGAAGGGGTTGTCGATGAAGCAATGGCTAAAGCGGCCACTCCACTTGTGGTTGTTTCTTCTTCATCACTCTCCTCCCCGGACATATATTCTTCTCTTGCCACCAACACCTTGGTAGGTGGCTTCTTGTTGGAGATGAACTTCTTGAAGTAGGGCTTCATGGGAGAAGACCTTGAAGCTTCCTTGAGAATGAGTCTTCCTCCATGTTCTTCACGGTTCTCATAAGGGCATTGGGCAACATAGTGAAATTTATCTTGACAATTGAAGCAAGTCTTCATTTTTGGGTTGCCCTCCTTGTAACCAATTGATTTGTACTTTTGATCCACATGAGCTTTAGCTTTAGATGGATTCTTCCAAAAGGTCTTTGCCGCTAGAGCCACATAATCTCTATGAGCACTCATGAGTTCCTCGGGTGCCAAGTAACTTCCTTCTTCATGATCTTGGTCTTCATCTTGTTCCACCACCTTGGCCTTCAAAGCAAGTGAGGAACCTCGGGCCATTCCAAGAGCACGGGCATGAGAGTCTCTAGCAATTTGGGCTTGGACCTTGTAAGATTGCATCTCTTGCATGACTTCATTTGAGGTCAAGGTGTCATAGTTGTGCTTTCCTTGGAGACTCTTCAAGTCGGCCTCTTCAAACGGCATGAGGGCATTCACATACTTCCTCTTGATGTAAGTATCATCCACATGTTTAGCACCAAGGTCTCTATATGCGGAAGCAAGAGCCTTGAGCCTTTGATACATCTCCTCATGAGTTTCATCATCTTTCTTGTAGAAGCCTTCAATTTGATTGCTCATGGCTTCATATCTATTTCTCCTCATGCTATCATTTCCAACGAACACCTCCGTGAGGGATGCCCATGCTTCCTTAGCGGTGGTGCAATCTTCAATGTGATGAATGTTCTTCTCACCCACGGCAACACGGATCACATCAAGAGCGGTGGCATTTAGTTGAGCTTCAACTTCTTCTCGCCTTGTCAAATCATTTTCATCCACCGCCTTGTATCCATCTACAATAATCTTCCAAAGACCTATGCAACCACTTTTCAAGTGAGATTTCATAGAAGATTGCCAATGAGTAAAAGATGATGCATTAAGACTAGGTGGTGCTCCTCTTAAGTGAATAGGAGGATGAGGGATAGGTAGGTCGGGAGAGTGTGCAAAAGGAACTCTAGCCTGTTCTCCTTTCCCATTAGGTGTTTTAGATGGGGATTCATTTTTATTTTGGTCCACCCCGGATCCCCTTTATCCTCGTTCTCCTTTAACTCCACTTGAGGAATCTCCAGAGAAGGAGGTGATGCGGTTACCTTTGCTTCCGTGAGTTTTGCCATCATTTCACGCAACTCATCCATTTTGGTTTCCATGGAGGTCTTCAAGTTAGTGAAGTCCTCCATGGAAACCGAAGTGGCCGGAAGAGCAAGAGGGTTCCCATCGGCATCGAAGGCCATATTTCTCTTAGGCGGTTAAGCCCGAATAAAGAGCCGAGGCTCTGATACCAATTGAAAGGATCGTATGGCCACCTAGAGGGGGGGGTGAATAGGTGCTACTCCAATTTTTAATTCTTTTTCGATTAAGGCTTGACACAAAGGTAAATTCTCTAGATATGCAACTTAGATGAATTTACCTATATGATAAGCTAAGTCTAAACAAGATAAGATACAAGTAGTAAACAACAAGAAAGGAGTAACCGATCGGGAAGCACGCGGAGACAAGGATGTATTCCCGAGTTCCTCCTTTTTAGGGGAGTACGTCTCGTTGGAGGGGTGTGAGTTTCAAACTCAAGACGCCACAAATGGCCTCACCCTATTCTCCGATGAACCTCGCACAAAAGCTCGGTCCACCTTCCATTATCGGAGACCTTCAAGGCGGAATCCGGAGCCCTTACAACAAGCTTGGAGCACAACCCACAAAGGATTGGGAGCTCCCAAGCACCACAGCTTCACTACACAAAAGTAGCAAGCAAGTAAGTACAACAAGATGCCTAGGTTTTCCTAGTGGAAACCCTAGGCTCAAATCCCTCAAGTGAATGAGGGGGAATTGACAAACGCTTCAGTGGAGTTGTAGATCCGGGCCTTCTCCTTCAATCCTCCAAGTATGAGTGAGTTTGGGTGGAGGGATTGGGAGATCTAATGATTCATGAGCTTGCAACAATGATGTTCTTCATTTGGGGGCGAGCTACATAGCTGGAGGTAGGTGGAGGGTATTTATACCCCTCCAGGAAATGTAGCCGTTGCAGCTCCAGGAGGCCGGATAATCCGGTATAAGTGAGGGCCGGATATTCCGGCAAGGCCAGATATTCCGGGCTGGATAAAATATCCGGACACAAATATCCGGTCCACTCCAGTGGCTCGCGCCTTTGACGCGCAATTCTTCCTTAGCGAAAATCTCGATTGGCCAGCCTTGAGGGCCGGATATTCCGGTCTGGGCACGACCCGGATTATCCGGCACCTGGGAACTTTTCGCCTTTTTGGCTAAGATGCAAATGATCTTTTCACAACTTAAAACCTACATCACTTGATGACATATTAAATGACTCACTAGTGTTATTGCCTAACACACAAAACCTAAGGGATTAGTAAATGTTCTTTCACGGAGTCATGGGCGAAAAGATCAACGGCAACGGAGCGTCGAGGCCCAATTTGATGGGTCCCACGTGGCCAGGTACAGGGGCCACGTGGGCCCACCTCTTTTGGCCCTCGTGGCTCCGTTTGTTCGCTTCCTTCGCCCCCAAGTCTTCTTCCTTCCAAATATTGACGCTCGTAAATTTGCAGGTGATTTGGACGTCGTTTGGGTCCCTGAAACATTAAAATATAGAAATAGGGTTTTGTGCCTGCCCAGGGTTAATTCCATGAAAAATAGGAAACATGTCAAATATTCCCAAAATCATTATAAAAGAGTGATATAACCCTTATATGATGCAAATATGACATGAAATATAAGTAATATAGTGCAAATTCATGTATGCATTTTACATGCATCACATGGCCACCGCCAATGTCTCTGCCGCATCTGGGATGTTGGCTGCCGCGCGCATCTCCGCCGCAATGGCGGCGTAGCACTCACACGTGAGCTTCGAGTGGGTCATCGCCAGGCGGCAAGGCATGATGCGTGCGGCGGCGGATCTTGGATTGGCCGGTGAGAGGCGGATGGAGGTGGTGGATAAGGCTAGCTAGTGTTTGCTCTAGATGAAGAGGAATCTCAGAGGGGATAGATTTCTACCGTCCGGCGTTGTAGTTAATAAAGCTCACAAGTTCAGAGGGGAATCTCGGGCGCTGCGCTGGCCGGCCGCAGTTCTGGGTGGGACTCGGAGGTCATGTCCATTTATCCGGAGGTTCACACACTGTGCCGTTCACACTGTAAAAAATGTGGTCAAAATCTGCCCATGCAGACATCTATGCGATCTGGTCATCCATTTCAAATAGTCCGAAGGATACCGACGTTTAAAAGTATGAAAAGATCAAGTTTTGATATATTCTGATTTATTTGCAATATGCGTGATAAATTCTGAGCTATATGTATGCATCCATATTGTCAATTCGTCGTTATATGGCGCAAATATTGCGCAAGATCCAAATGATTGCTAATTTAATATCCGGAGGGTCCGACTATGATCCAAATGTTTGCTAATTTAATATACCGAACTAATATTTCTTCCAAAATGATGTACATGGATGAATAATCCGTATTATGGTAACTCTATGAGCCCACTATCTGAAACCATAAAAATTTCTCATATGTTGTGAAAAGTTCTTTCATAGGTTTGAATTACAGCTGTAAAGAAGAAGAACATCATCATTAATACAACCCAGACCTTTCCGTGTAAACTACAAATTTTCTACTATCTGATAAATTATCTTTGGTATATGAACCTATTTCTCCTTCTACAACTCAGTGTAATATTAATTAGGACGCATAAATCATTTATTTATTACGGTAAATCTCGGAGTGAACAAACATATCCGGACGGTGCAGATTGTGAATAACTGGCGGCAAAGTGAAATTTTTTGGGCTCCAAATTGATAATAGGAGGGTGAAATTTTCCGTTGTTGCTACCACGCCACAAATCCAAATCTCGCCCACCTCCCCACCAAACCCTCGCCCGCCTCCCAACCGCCAACCCTCACTCCCCGCCTCCCCCCCGCCGCCCCCCTCACTCCTCGCCTCCCCGCCGCCGTCCCCTCAATGCCCGTGTACCCGCCATCGTTCCCTGTCGCTGCGCCAGTCCGCCGCTGTTTCCCACGGCTGTGCCTCCCCGCCGTCGTTCCCATTAGATGCACCGATCCGCCGCCGTTCCCCGCGGCTACGACTCCCGCCGCCGTTCCCAGTCGCTACGCTGGTCCACCACCGTCCCCCTTCGCTGCGCCTTCCTGCTGCAGTACGAGACTCTACCTGACGCTGCCGGCCGCCCTCCGAACCGTCCTATCCCCACAGCACATCTTGCCTCGCCGTGCAGCTAACTCCTTAGTTTGTTGCATGTTCGAACCCTAGTTTTCAATTTATTTTAGAAATTGTGTTGCGCATTTTTAGGAATTTGTGTTGCATGTTGTCTAGTTTTAATTAATTCTTAATTAGATAGCTTATTGGTTTGCATATGATGTGTTACGAATTTGTGATGCCCACAATTGTACCACTTAAACTCATATTTGTTTGAAAACTAGCTTGAATTGCTATGATATAGGAATTCGTTATGTACATGTTAACTTAATTAATGAACAGGAAATGGCATGCCCATTATGCGAGCACGAGTGCTCTAGCCTCCTAAGGAGCCAATTTTAGTGTTCATCTGCAAGCTGAGAGTCCTCGCAGCAAGTCATTCGTAAATAGAATGACAACTTCTAATATTCTTTAATGTGTTTCCGTTGCATAGTATTGTATAATACCGCTTATCATGTTTCTGTTGCATAGGTAGTACTGTGCAACGCTCGGAAAACGTTCAACCGGGTAGTAGGCGACACTATGTTGTTTCGTGCTCTTGAGAAAACATACACCATTTATGTGATCAAAGGACGGAGGATGACCCGCTTGCACGGCTTAGGATGAGAACACTTCGTCCAGCACACCAATGTTCACATGGGAGTAGTGCTGCTTGTTTTTACTATTGCAGGACCAAATCCCAGGATCTCTGTTGCCTTTATGGAATATGCGAACAATGAAGAGCACAATGAGGAGGATCATAAAAGTTCTGCCTATTGTTCTGCGAGTTCTGTTTGGAGTGACGAAGGGGCCAGTTACATAGTTTCCTGAAGAGTTCATCTGAAGACAGATGAGAACGACCGCCTGGTTCAGCTTCTACCTGTAACGGCCGATGTTGGTGTTCCTTTTGTGACCTGTTTGACGATGACAAATTTGAAGAGACATGATATAGTATATATGTGTCTCTTTCCAAAGTTAAAATTCAAGAAGAACTGTCTCTTTACCCGGTATATATATGCCTCTTTCCTAAATTAATATACTGTATGTTGTCCTTTATGCATAGAAACTATCTAAGATCATAGTGCAAGACACTGACCTACCAACTCATGGCAAAATTGGACTACGACTTGGAGCAGTTGGGGCCGTCACAACCATTACGTACAACAAGAAAAATGATGGCCGCATTGGGTTCGACAAGCTGGGTGGACGAATTTCATTGAAAGCAAACATTTTAAGATCAATCAACCTATTTTGATCATTATGAGGAACATCAATCAGCTAAGCTTGGAGGTCATGATTGAGATGCAGATCATATAGAACAATATTTCATCTAGATTGTTGATCAATTTTCTAGGTAGTTTGTTTGCACGAAAATGCAGTTTTCAATAATCTATCTATCTAGTTTCCTGAACATTTTCTACATGTACATGTTGTATAACTGATTTCAATAATGGTAGCTTTCTGCTTTGTATAACTAGCTGGCTAAAACCGGCCAGGTTGCTGTAATTATTCTGTTTTAATTTGCTTCACCAAGTTGGACTCCCGGATATATTCCCGGAGATAACGAATATTATGCCCGGAGGGATATGTCGGACCCCACGGGTTGTGTGACGGCCAACGTTTACGTACGTCTCTGATTAGTGATGTTTACAGACGTGTGTGTATATTGACCGTCTCTATGTTAGAGACGGTTGATTTTTCCGGCCGTCTGAGAAGAGCAGTCATTACAGCCGGCCCAAGTGTGCCTACTCTAATGAAGCTTACATTAGAAACCCACGCCTACAGACGGTGAAGTTAACCGGCTGAGGTGACTCTCTGGGGCAGCTCTAATTTATGGTTTTGTACTAGTGTAGAGTCTTGAAAAAGTACAATATCTTGTTATCAACTCAGTTTTTAGATAACTATAGAGTTTACTTTTCTTTTGCAGAGATTCCATGAACCGGTGTGCACCGTTAAATTGCCACTCCCTCCGATCCTAAAAGATTGACGCAAAAAGCGAGATAGCTCCGTATAAATTTGTACACAACTCATGACACTTAAATAGGATCAGAGGGAGTAGGTACTAGGCGGGTTACATAGTTATGGTCGTTTTCGCATAGATTTATTGATTGATGTGAATTACAAGAGGACAAACCATACATGACAACCAAAATAACATCACCGCCGATCGTATGGGAAGATTGAGCGGCTGCCAATCTAGTCAAGAAGGGTCAATGTACTTGGGCCATTATAATGGCTTTATCACGTGTGGGCCTTCCAAGTCTCGAGTCCAACAGACACACCAAGGACATGGAACATACAGTACCTCATGAAGTTCAAGATTCCCTCCAAAATAATGAAGTTCAAGAAGCACAAGCAGTCAAGAGTAATAAGCAAGTTTACTCAAAATATATAATTGTGTTCAATTTTTACAAGTGGTCGTTAAAGATGCCAGTGGGTGCCTTGTAGATAGCCGAGGCTGCTGCTATGCACGCGGTGGTGAAGCCAACACCGGCCACTGGCCCTTCATGCCCTTCCCTGTCACGAGCTCGCCGCCCTCGATGTCGTCTGCCAGCTCGGCCATTTCTGACTTTCTGAACAATTGAGCTGCAATAATTTTGAGGTGGATAACTGTGGTATGCAAGAGCTAGCTTGGTGCTCTCGTTTCATGCTCACGTGTGCGGCTCGGGTATATATAGTAAGCGCAGTGAGGGCTCTGCTAGCTGTTCGCCTTGTTTTTTGCCGAGAGTGATGCGCACTCTTGGCAAAGCCGAAATAATCGTATGCTTAGAAATTTCAGCCCAGGATCAGGTTGGCAAACACTTAAGCTTATATCAGACGAGATAAAAAGGAATAAACAGAACGGGAGAGCATAGTAATGCCAATTTGACGTTCAAATATGAGGCCAGAGACGACAAATCCTTTTTTTTTCTTCCCAAAGCTGACACAAACAGCTGGTTTGTCTGGTTCATATATGCGGAGTATACCCGACGCTCATCAAGCTTAGCGAGTAATAAGGAAGTGAAAAAAATGGTTGAAAATTCTCGTGGACACGAGGGCGCACCCAATTGGCGTCTTGGCGAGAACTTGTTAACAATATTCGAGCAACTATATACAAGGTGACTAGAAGAATTGTCGAAAGCAACGCAAGGAGAAGCAAGACACCCAAGAGGCTGAGAAAAGGTATCAAGATTTGGGCCAAAGATAAATCACAACTTGCAAACTAGTGCTGTCATTGAATTTTTTGACTCATTGGAGGAATATAGAGATTTGACACTGTGGGAAAGAAATGGCAGAGACGTTATTAAAAAACAGCATTTAACTCTTCTGGCAAATCAGAGCACATACTGGAAACAAAGGGCTACTATTAGATGGGCTAAGTTCGGAGAGACAAATTCAAAGTTTTTTCATGTGAAGGCTACAATTAAATACAGAAGAAACTTTATTGCTTCCTTACATGATGAACAAGGAACAGAGCATACTGAACACAATGCAAAAGCAGCAATCTTAGAAAGAGCTTTCAAAGCAAGACTTGGTACTCGTACAGAAACTGAAAATGGGTTACAATTGGATTCTCTCATCACTAGTGTTGAAAATCTAGATTTTTTGGAAGCACCATTCACCAAAGATGAAATTGATAAGGTAGTGAAAGAACTACCATCAGATAAAGCACCATGGCTAGATGGTTTCAACACAAATTTCATCAAAGCTTGTTGGCATATAATTAAAGAAGATTTTTACAAGCTCATTGACGATTTTCATAGAGGAGATGTCAATATTCAGAGTATAAACTCATCTTTCATTACTCTGATACCCAAAAAAGAATGCCCCATATCTGCTGCAGACTTCAGACCCATCTCTTTACTGAATTGCTCGCTGAAAATCATTACCAAACTATTAGCCAACAGGCTACAAACGGTAATGCACAAGTTGGTACACAAAAACCAGTATGGCTTCCTAAAAGCTAAATCTATCCAAGACTGTCTTCCTTGGGTTTATGAATACATTTATCGATGCAATCAATCTAATCAGGAATGTATAATTCTGAAATTGGATTTTGAGAAGGCCTTTGATATGCTTGAGCACAGTACTATTAGAGAGATTCTGATTGCCAAAGGATTTGGTGAAAAATGGTTGCATTGGATTTATTTGATCTACTCATCAGGCTTCTCTTCAGTCTTGCTGAATGGTATTCCGGGAAAGCAACTCCTCTGCAAAAGAGGTGTTAGACAGTGTGATCCTCTGTCCCCTCTAATTTTTGTACTGGCTGCGGACCTATTGCAAACTATTTTCAACAAGGCAATGGATAGCCAACTGGTTAAGGCACCTCTGATCTCACAAGCTTGCCCAGATTTCCCCATTGTTCAGTACGTTGATGACACTCTCCTCATCATGCAAGCATGCAACACGCAACTTCAACATGCAAAGAGCCTTCTTCTCCACTATGCGGCATACACTGGACTTAAGGTTAACTACAACAAATCAAACATCATTCCAATCAACATTTCACAAGAAAGAATACAAGCCTTATCGGAAGCAATGGGATGTGGTATTGATACATTACCATTCACTTACCTGGGGATGCCCTTGTCGCTGTCTAAGCCTAGAGTGTCTGATTTTTTGCCAATCCTATCAAGAATAATCTCAAGACTTACAGGATGTTCCACTCTACGTTCCTACGGGGAGAAACTTGTGCTCATCAAATCAGTCTTCTCCAGTCTGCCAATTTTTTCCTTTGCACCCTTTTCTTTCCAGTAGGTGTGCTGCAGCAAATTAATAAACATCTTAAGCATTGTTTCTGGAGAAAATATGGCATGGAAGACAGAGGAACCGCCCTGATAGCCTGGGAAAAAGTGTGTCAGCCGAAAGAGCATGGTGGGCTTGGTGTACTTGATCTATTTGTCCAAAACAAAGCTCTTCTTCTCAAGCACCTACACAAATTCTTCAACTCCCACGAATTGCCATGGGTGAAATTCATTCAAGAGAGTTACTATACAAACAGAGCTATTGATTGCAGACCTGTTGTCTCCTTCTGGTGGAGAAGTTTGATCAAATTGATTCCTACATACAAATCTTTGGCTCACTGTCAGATAGGAAAGGGCAATACTGCTATGTTTTGGACAGACAAATGGAATGATCAACCTTGCCTTATAAAATATCCAGAGCTGCATTCCTACTGCATCAATGAAAATCAATCGGTACAGCAGTTCATGTCACATCCAGACATAACAGACAATTTTCATCTTCCCCTGTCCATGGAAGCATACCACCAGTTTCAAATGCTGCAACAAGATCTCCTCTTGATCAGTGATCTCTCGGACGATGACAAGTGGTCCTATTTGTGGAATTCAGATAATTTTTCCTCTCAAAAAGCATACAAATTTCTGAAAACTGGACATAAGGCACATAAGGTTTTTCTGAACATTTGGGACTCCTCTGCAATCCTTAGATACAAGGTCTTTTTCTGGCTTCTCCTCCACGAAAGAATTAACACAAGAAACCTTCTCTCCAGAAAAATCCTTTCATCTACCCAGCTACAAATGTGAACTATGTCAAGAGGACACAGAGGAGACAGCACTTCGCCTCTTTTTTGACTGTACCTTTGCCCTTGACTGCTGGAAACATGTGGCACCCAACAAAAAGCGTGGAATTTCAGTCATTGATGACTGTTGCCTTGTTGGAGATGTACTCCCAAAGAATTATGGAATGGAAATTATTATCATGTGTAGCTGGAATATCTGGAAACAAAAAAATGATAAGATCTTCAACAACATACAGCCGAGTCTCACCTCATGGAGAATTCAACTCAAGAAAGATTTGCAAACCCTGATGCACAATGTCAAAGCTAAATTTACAGAGAATCTGAAGGGCTGGATTGATTCAGTCCTTGTTTTTGAAGCACTCGATTCTGTTACAGAATCATATTAATTTTCCTTTCTATGTTAGAGAAAACTGGTGTTGGTTGATTTTATTTTTTTCTCATTGTACTTTGTAAATAACTGTTGATAGAAAATGGAAAATTACCGTAGAACAATTGTTCTACGGTTGAGCGCTTCAAAAAAAAGACACCCCGTACATTGTATCCGTGATGAAAGAAACGCAAGGAGAAGCGGCATCGATATCCTGACCACGAATCCACGAGCATAGCCATTAATTAGCCAGCACCGGCTGTGAACTCGCATCTCAGAGCATCTTCAACGGTTCGTTCGAAAATATGAATATGTATCTGTTTTCGGAACTGATAAGCCCATGTCTTGCCAATGCGGACGGTTGCCTCAGCTGCGCCACCAAATGGTCGGACCTATTCAATTTTTGCCCATTTTTTGTTTGCCATTTTGACTATATAAAAACACACACACACACACACACACACACACACACACACACACACACACACACACACACACACACACACAAAGCCCATAATATAGGCACCAAATCAATTCTCCCCCATAAAAAAATCATGGTCGGCCACAAAGTTTGGTCACCAAGTTCGGCCACATCACAATGTATCATTAAAATCCCACCAAAATGTTCAAAATCAATCTTCTTCGTGATAATGCCGGTGGACACGAACTTTCGTTCATCAGTCTCTTGACTCTGTTCCGTGTCGGTGGAAATGATCTTAAGCTTTGATCTTGCACCTTAAAGAACATCGTCCACCTTCTTGGTGCACCAGATCGTTGTGAGTTGAGGACTAAGAAAGCTCTTTCATTTCCGTAAATGATTCTTAAATTGGCAAGATGATGTCGCCTTCTTTGCGGCCTTTGCTTTCTTGTTGCCGATTCGGTGTTTTGAACACACCGACTACAACCATGATTCCAAATCTATGGTCAATGCTTGTTGCTTGGAACGTAACCCTGAACGTCTTGCTTTTCTTGCCGCTATTAGCGTTCAAGACCTTTCATTTCTCTTATTCCCCTTGTTTATTGGCCTCGCCAGGCTCGGAACAGACACTACCATGAATAAGTGAAGTCGCGACGGCTTCACTCTACACATGCCTACACATTGTCAACATCATTCAATGACAAAATTCATGCCAGAATCGTTGAATACATAAATTCATATTGGCGGTATCATTTAATGCACGCAAGTCACATTGTCAGCATCATTTAATGCACACAAGTCAGATGGTCATTCCGCTGACAATGTGCGCAGAGGCCACCTGTTCAGCGGAATGACCAAGTAATTACTTAGTGGCATCTGTTCCTTATGGCCTCTGCGCCAGCCAGCTTGTTCTGAGATCGTCGCCGGTCAATACATGGTGCTCAAACTCCTTCGGTGTCAGCTCTACCTCCGGTTCGGGCTCCTCTATGCAAGGAGGGGCGCAGGGAGCGGGCCCATAGGCAGTGTCGAAGGGGAGGCTTGTGGTGGTAGCTTTGCAAAAGAGTGAGACATAAATGAGGCTATGCCGGTTGGCAGGCGAAAATGTGGAAGATGGGGAAAAAGGCGCCCAACAGTGTATATCTCACCGCCGGATCACTCGCTGACATGTGGTGCCCACCATTTAGAGTTCTACATGGGGGCGTGTTCAGGGTTGCTCGGCACCCCCGAGCCAACTCCAATAGTTGGGGACGGATAAGAGAATGTCGTACATTTTGTTGGGTGGTCCGGACAGGAGCTCCGAGGTTGGGCAAACGAGTAGTTGTGCCCTCTTTGCATCAGAAACTTGGAAACTTCCAATCACTAGCTGAATACCCGTGCGTTGCTACGGTCTCAATTTAATTTGTTTTTACTCGTTACACATTAATTATAATGCCCATAATTTTTTGGAAAGATGACCACATAATATTGAAAAACATACTTCCTAAAAAAGTCAAAAAGAACATCAAATGATTCAATTCGGTGTCACGTATAGAGTAAGGACCCAACTATTTATTTAATATTAACTTAGATCAATTTTTGAAATGACCATATCAATATGGATGGAAGGCAACTTCGTATGCACATCCCTTACTTCTGGAGAACTCGGTTCGTCTTCATCCAACATCATTGCGTTTGAGCTTTGTCGGTTTATTTTTCAGGAACACCGACATAATCTATCAGTGATCTATAAAAGTGAAACACATATTGATTTTTTTTACAAATGGTCATATGCAACATGCATGCAAATAAAGGGTAGCTCAAAAAAATTAGTCCCACATGTTGCCGTTGTTGTGTCCAAATAAGGCTTTAGGCCCTGTGATGCTACGGATCATATGAACTTGCACGACCGATGAAAAACGTCACGTCGCCATCAATGGGGGTCACTCGCTCTCCGATCCCATGAACCTAGTACACGTTGAAGCGTCCTTCAAGATATTGTTGACCATGTGAAGCTTGTTGTTGCGTGACTTGACGAACGGGGACACATGGATTTGGCATTGGTGTCGTTTTAACGGGACTTTCTCAGTCATTCATTGGTGGCGGGGAGGCATAAGGCATCAGTGTGGTTGCCTTTATTTTTTAGGTTTGTCCAACCAGACATCACCGAAACCTCCATGTCTTACTTAAGTAGTTAAGTTGAGTCACGACAAAACCACCAGTCACCAAATGGGTAAGACTAGTCACAATGGGGAGTATCATATACTAGTATCATGCACATGATACTAGTCTATGTTACTACCTCCACAATGGGTAGTAACATATTTGTAGTATCATATAATACTGCATTTACTAGGTTGTAGACTCATATTGCATTGGAATTTGTTATGTTACGGTATCTACCTATGATACCACTATCATCTCTCTCTTCATTAATTGCAGTGCCATGTCATCGTTTTGCCAACATGGCATGCATGATACTACCTATGATACCCCCATTGTGGCTAGTCTAACAACTGTGGGAAAGTTCGTGGCCTACACAATTTGATCTTCATGAACTCTACCCACACACCAAGCCGCTAGCTCATTAGCCGGCTTGTAACAATTTCTGGAAACATACTCAACTCATCCATACAAAACCCATACTTCATATAATTAATATGAATACCAATATTGAACCGGTTTCAAAATAACTTTACCCATACCCAGTTGATCTGCTATTTGGATGGCATTGGAGAGAGCGCATGCCTCTACCTGCTGCTACTACACATATCTCAGGTACATGAAGGTCTTTTTCAGCACCGATGAAGCGGTACATGATTAGATTAGACAGGTAATTAGGGGTGTAAACGGATCGGATCGGATTGGATTTTGCCTCTACCATATCCTTTACCATATTTTTTTCTCGGATTCGGATCGGATCGGATAATGAACGGTTACGGATTCGGGGGCGGATAGATATAATCACGGATTCGGAACGGAAACGGAGCGGATTCGGGGCGGAAAGAAAATTAGTCGGATCGGTATGCGCAATGTATATCATCAAGCCACATAACCAAAAATAATAGGTCAACAACATAATAATCTAATAAAGTTATACTCCATAGTATGTAGAATGACCATGTAAGGGAGTCGTTGTTCAACAAATGAGCTCCACAACTCACTAAATACAAATTGTGCTCTATTAGTTTAGACATTTCGGTAGAAAATCGGATTATTCAGATTATAACCATCGGATAATCCTAACTAATATTCGGATAATTCATATTCGGATGCTATTTTTCATACCATATCCTATACCGTATCCGGGTGTTCAGTTCGGAATCGGATATACTTATCCGGCAAATTCTTCGGAACCGGATATGGATTATTTAAAACGGATTCGGCGACGGATTCGGTACGGAAATTATCCTATCCGTTTACACCCCTACAGGTAATTATAGACTGGGTGGAACATATGTTGATCGAGGTGCCGATAATAGCTGAGGAAAATTCCGTGAATGACGTGATATATGTCCAGGAATATAAGGAAATATTTGGCTATGTTAATTCCTCAATTAGTGGAGGTGGCACGTGATTTTGGAAAGGGAAATTGGATCGCATGTACAACATGTCTAGTATGGAACGTGGCACGGGAATTTTTTTCACCACGGGATTTGTTTAATTGGGGAGAATGATATGGTGGAATTGAATATGAGATTGGATGGCCAGGATGCTCCCAATGATGTATGTTGAGTGTTTTAGAGGCGACCAACCATCACTAAATCCCATTTAATAGTAAAGATTTTTTTCATGGAATGCCCTTGGGTGAAGAAAATATGGAAAGAGGCTGCTGATTTTTTCATAATACAAAAATGTTCAGCATTCTCTTTTGGCCTTCGGTTCTCCCGGATTGGGGATCATTTTTTTTGGCAATCCTCGAGCTACGACGGACGGCACTTAGCTCGCCGATCAGTACAAGGTTGAATAGTTTGCTGTTTTGCCATCGCCGATCGATATGGTCGTTGCTGCGTTGAATAGTTGCTTGTCGGCGCGGTTGCATGGTATGAATGAGGTAGCCCAAGGTTTTTGGGGCATTGTCCATTTTTGCCATAACCATCGCAAGCGCAAAGTCCTGCTGAAAGCGGTGATGCAGTGAACTCCCAGTCCGCCTAGTGCCTTGGGGCGGCAAACTTGTTTCGAGCTGACCCTGCATTTTCCATCCGAGCAAGACGATTCCCCTGCCCACAACCAGGCTCGCCTACGCCTGTCGAATTCTTTTTTCATCCATGCCGGCATATCGTGGACTGACATCATATAAACAGCCGTAGATGTGAGTACTGAATTTAGGAGCTCCAATGGGCCACGAATTTAATTAAACTAACTAATTGTGGGGAAAAATTCTTTTGAATTTGGTGGTACCGAAGCAGGCCTCTGGCTTTGGCAGGTTGATCAGTTATTGTATTTAGTTTCCTTCTCGTGGTAGCTGATTCTGAAGTGGACATGTTGGTGTATCTTAATGAAAAATAAATCTCGCTCACTTGCCTCTGTCGCTTCGTTTTGATGATCCCCTCGTCAAAACCCCGGTCCAGTCCGCAGCCGGCCGTTTGCGCAATCGCGCGCGCCGAGCGAAACCCCCGATACCCAGCACTGTACCTGTCTCTGTCGCGTCGCATACCCAATGACACTCCCCTCGCAGGTCTGTTATATACCGAGGTACAACCTGTCCATGACACGAGAGCAGCTCAATTATCAAGCAATGGCTGAGTTTGCTCGATGGCACCGGCGGAGAGCCCCAGTCGGGGTCGGTGATGAAGGGCCAGTGGTCGCTAGAATGGCTGGTCTTCGTCGTCGGCTTCACGACTGCGTGCATGGCAGCATCCCTGGCTATCTACAAGATGCCCGCCGGCATCTTCGACGGCCATAAGTTCGCCTACTACGCCACCGTGCTCTCCGCCGGCGTCGTTGGCCTGGCGGAGGTGTTCGCAGCCGTCACATGGATGTCTGGCTCGGCGACCGGCGGGCAGGTCGGCCATGCACGTCGATGCGTTCTGTGCGCCTCATTTCTTCCGCTGGCGTTCGTGGCAGGCCTCGGTGGAGTTCGCTTACTTGTCAGGTAAGAATTGCTAGCTAAGTCGCTAAAAAAAGGTAAGAATTGCTAGCTGCTTATCCGGCCCTGCCTCGGTGGAGCTGCAAAGCTGCATCTCTCCCTGCTGCCTATGGTTCGTGATTGATAAACTAGTTGACGTGTGTGGTTTGTAATAAATAAACTCGATTATTGGTTTGTAATACTCCCGAATCCCTATTCTCAAACGTGATAAAGATTGCCATGCATCTGGAAAATATTCTGTCGAGAGAATAGACTTCTTGACTTTTAGTTCTTGTCTTCCTTGACCGATGTCTTTGTCATAACTTATTGTCTTTGTTTCCTACGGCGGTCTCTGTCATCTTCACAACACCTGCTACTGGTTTTGTGTTTTTTCTGTTCCGGTAGAATTCCAAGTGTTACAACGTCCTATTGCTGCAATATTCCTATTCTTGTGTTTTTCAAATCCTACAAACCAAAGAGTCTCTTAAGGGCGCAGTTGGAACTTTCATGTTTTTACATTTTCGGTTTCAAAAATATCGGAAGCGCCCTCCGAAAATAGGTTGGGAATTGCAGATTTTGAATCAGATCATAGATTGTATAGAAAAATAAGATCAGTTCAGTCACCTTATGTTGTAAAATCATAGAATTATACAGTAGGATCGAGGTTCTGACAACATTTAGTTGAAATCAATGATCCAAATATTTTTATCAACTTTCGATTCTCCTAAATGGTTGGAAGTTCCTCGTGGGCGTGATAGAAGATTGATGAAATCTGACCAATGGTTTGTACTGAATTTGGCTCGAGTTTATGTGTAATCGCAATATTTTTTGACCTATCGAAATAGATGAATTTCCACTGGATTCGAGAATCATTGCAAGGTTCAGAAAAATGTCTCAGCTCGCAGCAAGAGATACTGATACTAAGTGGGGTTACAAATTAGATTACAGAAATATTTCCGTCCCCTGGAGTGAACAAAATCTTGAGAATTTCAGGGTAAAAAGTCCTCATCCCTTTCTACAGTGTAGAGAGGCGACTCGAGGGCGACCAGAGGTTTCCAGTCTCTCGCCGGCGTGGTCGCCGCTCCCCTCCGCCTCCGGTCGCCGCTTCGGCACCGCGAGGTGGGGGGAGCTCCGGTCTCCGTCCGGGTGTAGGTAGGTAGTAGTAGTAGGTGTGCGTGCCCGGGCGGCGCGGTCGCAGGCGGTGGCGATGGCGTGGCGGTGTTTGGGCGTGTTGGTGCTCCCCCTCCTGTCCCCGCTCCGGCCGCTGCGCCGAGGAGGTAGTGGAGCTTGTCCGTCGGGTCGGGCCTCTGCCCTTGCTCCTCTGGCTGGCCGTGGCGGCATAGGAGGAGCTCGGGGTGGGCGGCGATCCCGTTTTGGTGCAGGTGGTGGTGGGGGTCTCCTTCTTCGACGTGTGTGCTCTGGACGGCCGTGGTGGCGAGGGGAGCTGCGTCGGGAGGTGCGGTGGGGTTGGAGGTGGCTGGCCTGGGCGGAGCTGATTCGGCTGGTGGTTCGGTGGAGCTGGGGAAGGAGCATCGTGGCCGTGTTCGTTCATCGGGTCTAAGCTCCGGCGCGCGGCGGCGGACGACTCCTGCGGCCCTCTACTCTTCGTGGCGGTGCTCTTCCCTCGGTGGCTGGAGGTACGGCGACGGTGGCGACGACCAGGCTCTTGGGTGAAGACGACGGATCCGATTGTGATTCCTTCAGTGTGCTCAGGGTGCTTTGTGCAAGTTTGCGGGGTCCTTTTGTAATTTTCTTTCTTTTCTGGATCTTCTTGTAATTTGTACTGAGTACTCTGTTTTATAAATCGGATCTTCCCTCAAAAAAAAAAAAAAAAAAATCTTGAGAATTTCCATATTTTCCAAAGTGGTATGGCAAATTTCATTAAAGCAATACATTTTTTAGGTTAATGCAGTCGATCTGCCATCCCATTGGATTAGAAAAGAGTGTTTATGTACAGAAGAAGAGTCCCAAGGTTACCCAAGGGCACAGAGCCAACAAAAACGACTATGATTAAAAGCATAAGATTCGTCCAAAATTGGAACTTAGTACGAGTTTGCCAAAAAAAATGAGATACTATATAACACCCGAAATCACCGAGGTTTTAGGTATCTTCCCCTCTAGCAGCGTTGCCAGTGGCTGTAGAAGAAGAGGCATTGTAACTGCGCGAGCTGCAACTTCACGTTGCAACATCAAGCTCTAGTCTCCCTCAAAAAAAAAAAAAAAAAAAAACATCAAGCTCTAGTCTACCTGCCTCTTTATTCAGAACTGGAGTGGACATATTGATGCATGGCCATGGCAAAATCGGAAGCACATATGAAGTGTTTCGTACACACAGACACGGCGAGGATAATCGACTTCGAGGCAAGCAAATCTAGTACTCCGTATTGTTCAACGCACGATGATCCAAATTTCACAACGACTTCATTTATTCCCACGGCACAAACACACTCAAAACCGAAGCTAAACCTGAAAGTCTGACACCCCCGCCGCCGTGATTCGGATGCATGACAAGCGAAAATCCGGAAGCAGATTACACAGAGGCGACGCGATTCTTATTCATCTCTCAAGATCGATCCTCCAATTTCACAAGGAGCCCATTGTGCCCAAATCAACAACACATTCGGATCCGAAATCAACCTGAAATCTTCAGAGGCTGGCCGCGGCGGGCGCGTCGACGACGAAGTCCAGCACGACCACCTCATCGAGCAAGGGCCTGAGCGCGGCCTTGGCCTCCTCCACCTTGGCGTCCCCCTCCAGGGCGTCCAGCTCCTCGACGCTGTCGAACACGGCGACCATACCGAACTGGTACCCCTTGGCCCTGGCCGGGGAGAAGTTCTCCCCGAAGCTGACCCTGGATCCCTTCCCCTCGCCAGCGTCCTTGGTGGCCGCGGCGACCTTCTGGACGAGCTGCCCGACCTCCACGCCCTCCTTGACCTTGGCGAGGGTGAGACGCACGGCGGCGCCGGGGCGACGGGGCACGGGAGCTCCGCGGCGTTGACCCAGTCGACGGCGGTTTTGTCGAGCGCGTTGGGGCGACGTGCGCCTCCACGGCCGCCACGTGCGCCGGGTGCACGGCGTAGGCGGCGAGGTCGGGCTTGGTGGCGTAGCGCGAGTGGAGGAGGTGGGTGGGGCCGAGCGCCTCGGCGGCCGGGGAGCGGAGGCGCAGCACGGGGCCCGCATGGATGTAGGAGAGCCCCGGGACGAGCGTGGAGAGGGCTTGTAGGGAGGAGACCATGGCGGCGGCGGCGCCCGAGGTCGCGGCCTCCGGGCGGACCTTGATGAGCACGAAGTGCTCGATCGGGGCTGCGATGGCGGGGGCGGCGGTGGGAGCAGAGGAGGACATGGCGCGGACGACGGCTGAGGGTCGGAGGCGGCGGAGCGGGGAGGATGCGAGGAGGGGTAGGTGGAGTCGAGCGGAGGGGATGGCTTTGACGCAGATCATGGTTAGATTAGCGCGACGAGAGGAGGTTAAAATGGGATTGGGAGGACGGTGACCTGAAGGTCACACACTTTTTTTTTTTGAACGGAAAATCCTTGTATTCATACGATGAGGAAAACATTACAAACAGAAAAACAAGTACAAGACGAAAAAGACGCAGAGGATATGGCCGAAACCACCACATCCGCCCGTCGTCTGCCTCCTCGCCACTGGACGCCGAGATCCTCCGTCGTTGCCACCCGAGGAGAAGCACAGCATGCCAATGGACGATCCATGGAGCAGGATGAGCTCCGTGCCCTAAGGCATAAGCGAGCTGCAGTAACCACCACCTCCGTGGAAGTGGATTTGAACGCCGATTCAGAAATCAGCCGGGGACGCACCCCAAGCACCATCCGCTCCAGATCTGGCCAAGGCAGGATCCCATCCCGCCGGGAAAAGCCAGACCCCTCTCCTGCACACCGCCAACAGCCACAGCAGCAGCCTCCAACCTCGCGTCGCGGTACACCACCAGCAGAGCCCGTCGTCGACCGCCCCAAAAGCTCCAGCAGCTCCCCCAGAAGGCCTCTCCCCTCGCCACCACGGCCGGCCGGAGAAGCCCCAACAAAGAAAAGCAGCAGGACCACCAAGAACCAGAACTCCCACACCGACCTCCTCCTCCCCTCACCTCCACGGCCGGCCGGAGAAGACAAATCGGAGAAGAGCGCCAGACGGACCACCTCCACAACCTCCCCGGCAACGCCGGAACGGGGAAAGGAGGGGAGGACCACGCCCACACCACCGACACCATCGCCACCGTCTCGATCTCGTCGGGAGGACACACACACACCTAGAAGCAAACCTAACTATACACGACGAGGACCGGAGCTCCCCCACACCTCACGGTGCCGAAAACGGCGGCCGGAGGTGAAGGGGAGCGGCGAAATCGCCGGCGAGGACCAGAACTTGAGGTTCGCCTCTCGGTCGCCTCTCTCTACTGTAGCTAAAGAGATAAGGCCAGAGGTGAGACATGATCACGGGGTTGAAGGTCACACTCTTGGGAAGATGGGATTTTTATAGCGGCGCCGTGGTGGATTCTTCTCCTGGCTGGACGAGGCGCACGGTGTAGCACGGCACGGTGGCGGCCGCGCTCCGTTGGCTGGCGTGCGCCGCCAGTGCAGGGCAGTTGTGCTGTGTCCGGGCATCGTGACATCATCGGCAGGTGTTGCTATAAATGGGACATGGTTCCCGTGTAACCAATGGTTCGGTTAACCGAACCCAAAAAAGAGCCAATGGGCCAGGTGGTTAACCGCAAAATCATTTAGGTCCAAAAGGTTCGATCCCCTTCTAACCAGAGGTTATCCCGTACGCTCGACCTCCGAGCGCCGTGCCGCCGCCTGCACACGACTCCACCGCGCCTAGTCGCCGACGAGCCGCCCGCCCCTCCGCCGTACGCCCGCCCTCCGGCGCCCGCCCGCCCTCCGCCGCACCTCCCTCCCTTCCGCTTGTCCTTCCCTCTCCCGGATGTCCCAATCCCATCTCTTTTCTTTGGGATGACTCGCCGGCGGCCTCCGCAACAAGGACTTCACCGGCAGGCGGCGGTGCCAGCTTCCTTCATACGGGCGTCCGGCCTCCATCAGTCCTTCGACGCCCTCGTACCGGACAGGTTCTGTCTTGAACCACACCGGTGGCTTCGTCCTGGCCGTGAAGACATAGACTCGATCTCCGGCCATCCTTCCTGACGCCGACGATACATCTTTTTCATCCAATCCTTGTATCAGATCACTGGTAGCTAGATATTGTATCAGCTCAAGTAAATGTGACTTTTACTCTTCCGTGGATGTACAAAGCTCCTACTCCTAGATTGAGTACCTTAAAAAGCTAGACATCTAGACTCAGAGGCGGCGATTTGGGTAGCGGGTGCAGCTAAAAAAAAATTTGCATGTAGTCCAACATATTTCAAGTCAGCACAAAAATTGGCATGGTGAAAAAACTTTTTTTGCAACCTGTGCAAAAATGACAAAAATCTGACATACCAAAACGTATATGTACGCGTCCGAATTTGTCTTTTTTGTACAGGTTGCTAAAAAAGTTTTTTCACCATGCCAATTTTTGTACGAACACACCATGTTGTAAACTACATCCGGATTATTTTTCGGAATTTTTTGACATTCAGAAAAAAAAACCAAAAATATAATACATAGTGGGAGCATCTAGACCCCTGAGCCGTTATGGATTTCCGAGACATCTACCGCTTCTGATGTCCCTGCTGTGGATGACGAGGACTTCGTCGAGCAGGTTCTTGCTCTGGTGCACACTCTCCTTTGCTGCAGTCACCCACGTCTTACAGTCAAACACTGGATGAATGATGCTGAAAAGAACTGTACCTGTACACCAACGTCTTAATTTGTAGTTGATACTAGCTGCCGTTATGACTTGTGTCCAGTGAGGAATCAAGAACAGAGTTGCTGCACGAATTGCCATGGACACGTAGTACCATGGGTTCGAACCTAAATAACCAATGGTTAACCATTTTTAACCTTATAAACCTAATGGTTAATCCATTTTACCATTTACATCAAACGGTTCAATAGGTTAGTATCTGAAACAAAAACGGTTAACCAAAACTGAAAGTGTTTTGGCCACTCGCAAGCAACAGAGTAGAGAGGCGAAGGAAAAGGCGACTTCGAGTCCTCTCCGTTCGCCGGCAGATCTGCGCTCCCCTCCGCCTCCGGTCGCCATCCTGGCACCGTGAGGTGGGGGGGAGCTCGGGCTCTTGCTCGGCTGTAGATAGGTAGTAGTTTAGTAGGTGTGAGTGCCCTGGCGTTGCTGTCGACGACGGTGGCGATGGCGGCGGTGTGTTTGGGCGTGTTGGTCCTCCCCCTCCTTCCCCGTTCCGGCGTTCGCCGGGGAGGCTGTGGAGGTTGTCTGTCAGGCGCGGTTCTTCCGCCGTGCTCCTCTGGCCGGCCGTGGAGGCGAGGGGAGGAGGCGGTGGGGAGCGGTGTTCTGGTTTTGTTGCAGGTGTGCTGGGAGGTTTTCTGCTTCGGGTCGTTTGCTGCTGCTGGCCATGGTGGTGAAGCGAGCAGGCCCTGGAGTTGGTGCGTGGTGGGCGGGCCTGGTCGACGCGGCGTCGGCGGGATGCTGGGTGGTGCTGGAGCTGCGGAGCTGAGGCCGTGGTCGTTCATCGAGCCAGATGCCGTCGCGGAGCGGCGGCTGGATCTTGCGGTCGTCTTCCTAAGGTGGTGGTGGCTCTTCTGCTCCGGTGGAGTGCGGTACGGCGGCGCCGGCGTGGTCTAGGCGTTCTGGGAGAGCGGCGGTGGACCTGATCGCGTTCGTTCGAGGCTGCTCGGGGTGCTCTTTGCAATTTGCAGGGTCCTTCTATAATTTCGTTTTTCTTTCTGGACTTCTTTGTAAGTTGTACTGAGTATGCTGTTTTTGGATCGGGTCCTTTTCCAAAAAAAAAAAACGGTTAACCAAATCCCATCATGAGGTGTTGCATTTCACTTGCAACAGGAACCGCACGACCACACACTTGTTTTGTCCATGGGCGGGCACAAACGTATCCATGCCAAAATAATTCACATACAGTAGTATTCAGCTGACGCACGCCTACTCAAAACATTTTCTATGGAACCCCACATGCAGTCAAAATATTAACATTGATCAGAAAACTTCAAGTGTGGAACTGGAAATGAAAGAAGAGGTAGACGGACTAAGTTGTATACGGAAGTTTCTATTTTCCATGGTTCATCTTGTACAGATTACAATATCGATTTGCTAATTCTAAGAACTAAAAAGGTACCAGCATGAAACATAAGCAATGTTCTCACTAGCCAACTTAACTACTCCCTCCGTTTAGGTGTATTAGGCCTCTTATAAAAAACTATTTGTTCCAAAACAAACAAGAAATAAGGCCTGAATCATTAATTAGACTAATAAATTGGTGGACCATGACCAATGCATGTACCCAACAACCAGTGCATACACTTAAGATTACCGTGCCACCAATGTGAAAATGCGGTGGAGCACCCGGCGACGCACCCACCCTGTATCTCACCATTCCCTTCTCACCTAACCAACGCACGTGATCAGCTCTCCCCATACTATATTGTATCCCCGCGCGTATGCACGCCGTATTGTATGCTCCGGCTGGTATGACAGCCATGTGGTGACATCACGCATCAATAAATGCCATGCAGCCTCACGTTATGCTAATCCATGTGAGCAATAAATGATATGCATGCAACCTCAGCTTAACTTAATCAAGATAGATTAGGTATTCACCAACCCACCATTTTCACCTTTTCATTGTCAACACTGTATCAGCTATATCTTTTGAACTGAATATTCGATTTTTAATATATTTTTTATTTTTGAGATCCTGGTGACTAGATTTTCATATCAAGATCAATATTGAATATTTTTCATGCATATTTTCAAAAATTCAAAAATTTGGCTTTTGAAAATGGTATTGGAACCACAAATATTTCATAAAACTTTCGCACAGGTAATACATTTTCATGTGCACTTTTTTTTCAATGGATTCAAGAAAAAATAATTAATTCATGTTACACAAATCTTAAAGTTTAGTTTTCCTAGTTAAATTTCTTATTCTTTTTTGTGACATGTTGTTTTATGACAAAATTCAGAAATTTCAAAACTTGCCACCCACATTCGAGTTATTTTAAAAAACATTCCACGTAGATTGCACATACTTGGATTATTTTGGACATGTAAAACATTTTCATGTGCACTTTATTTTGTAAATAAATTCCAAAACATATTTTCAATGGATTTTTTACCAACAAATAAAATAGATGTTTCATAAATTTGAAAGTTTTGTTTCCTAATTAAAAAATTATTAATTTTCATGACATGTTGTCTAATAAAAATTTAAACAATTCAATTTTTGTCATCCACATTTCAATTACTTGAAAAAGATCCACTTAGATTACGCACATAATTGGTAATATTTTTTGAACCGGATGTCCGATTTTAAACTTTTTATATTTTTGAGATCCTGACGAGGAGATCTTTTAAACAAGATCAATATTGGACATATTTCGTACATATTTCCAAAAAGTTCAAATTTTGACTCGGAAAATGGTATTGAAATCACAAATATTTGCATGCATATTTTCATTATTTTTGCTTGTGACACCACAAATATATCATAAAAGTTTCGGACATGTAAAACATTTTCATGTGCACTTTATTTTGTAAATAAATTCCAAAATATATTTTCAATGGAATTTTTACCAACAAATAAAATAGATGTTTCATAAATTTGAAAGTTTAGTTTCCTAAATTTTTTTTTTATTGTTTTGGCAAAATGTTGTCTAATAAATTTAAAAAATTCAATTTTTGCCATCCACATTTCAATTACTTCAAAAACATCCACTTAGATTACGCACATATTTGAATTATGTTAGTTCTATTTTCAATTAATTATAGTTCGAACACTGTTCTTTTAAAAGTTTTACAAGTTTCATTATGGAGTTCGTATATTTCGAAATAAATTTTTAACAGGGTATATTCAGAACCCGATGAAAATCCTTTACATGTGCAAACAAATTATGAAATATTTTGTGGTTTCAATACCATTTTCATAGTCAATTTTTTAAAAATTTCAAAATATGTCCAATATTGATCTTGTTCTCAGGAGGATCTCAAATATAAAAAATATATCAAAAATAGGACATTCGGTTCAAAAGATATATCCGATACAAATATTGGGGTATAAACTGCTTTGTACCCACACGGGTCACCACACTTAAGTTGACTAATCAATTTCACCATAATTAAATTAATGTCACCACACTTAAATTGACTAATTAAACCCACCAGACTTCCAATTCACATGCGCATTAAACTCACCCATTAAATGCACACATGCTAGATGTTGTTTCATGCTGTCTACATGATGTATCTACTCCGTATTTGTATGATGGCCGGCCGGAAACGCTATTTTGATTCCTAATCACGACGGCTGCTCAGCCGCTGGATTTGCTCCGCATGTGTCCCCGTGTGCCAAAAGTCCGGGTCAGCCACCAATGCATATACAAAAACTGAAACCAATAAAAACCCACCTTGATCACGGTGCAATTCATTAGAAGCCCAATACACCTAAACAGAGGGAGTAATATAAATTATGGCCCATATCCTCCACCAATTTGATATTTCACGTCTTTAGCACAAATCAAAAGCAAATTTAGGCATCTTAGGGGATTTACACGTCATGCATTAGCAGCCACTAAGATAAGATAAGCTGCCTTTTTAGCTCAAATAGAGTACCAGTTGCCCTCGATTTTATGAGGCATGAATCTTAAAGGACTTCCATGCGCTTGATGATTATATGAACTCTAGAGCTTGTTTTGTTATCAATATTGGGTTGTGGGTAAAACTTTAAAAAAAATCCGTAACCTTGCCGCCAAGATCTATCTATGAAGATATGATGCACCCCATAATGTTAGATCCAGAATACTTACAAACACCGTTGCGGAATATCTTGTGTTTGTCGAAATAGATGTCGGTGAAGCCTGATGAAGAATCTCCCGTCCACGACGGGAGGTGAGATTGTTGTCGATCCGTCGTCGAGGAACTGCTTGCACAGCCCGCTCTAATGGTATCCACACGTACACCGCGCCAACCAGCCGAGCACATTTTGCCGCCTAGAGCTACTAGCACCGACGAAGAGAGACAGCCTTTCGGCATAATTTAGGTGGTAGATCTAATCAACTAGATTAGATCTATCTGAGATTATTAGAGATGTCTAATTCTCAACACATGAGATCTACTAGAAAGAGAGAGAACTTGCACGGAGGCAGTTGTGTCTTAGATGTCTCAACCCATGGGGGTTGGGGTGTTTATATAGTAGGCCAAAGGGGAGGGGTGCTTGGACAAGGGGAAAGCTTCCCCTAGTCCAACTCGGTTTGGACAAGGGGAAATTTCCCTTGCCCAATTCGGCTAGGGTGGAGGAGTTGGAGTAGGACTCCAACCCCCCCCCCCCCCACCGCCTCTTGCACCGCCGCCGGGTGGGGCCCACCCTAGGCCGCACCGACCCAGGCGGGCGGGGCCCACCTAGGCCGGCCGCCACCGCCGCCTCGCCGTCCCCCCTCCATGGGTCGTGGGGCCTCCAAATAAATTTCTTTATTCAATATTTTCCATAATTATTTATTAATTAAATAAATTAATATTTAGTTAACATATAATTAAATAATATTTTGTCCAATTAATTCTTTATTTGAATATTTCCTTTTATAAAATATTTCACTGAATTAATTACTTATCATATGAAACACTTTTCATATGAACAGGGACACCTAGTGTCCGCCGATAAAATACTCCGGATAAATATTTCCCTCTTATATAAACCTTCGGATTAAATCCGCTGGTGACAGAAACTATTCCTCATCACCCCGGGACATTAGATGTCTGCCTTCTCTCTAATTCAAACCACGATCTCATAACCACTTATACTACAACTTTATTCTCTCAATAAAAGGTTGACTCACAGTTTAAGTGTGTGACCCGAAAGGTTCAGTAAACGCAAAGACATGTCCAGGAGCTTACCAGACAATAACCAGCATTGGGACCTAGACAGCCGTACTAGCTCCCATGTGTTTATGAGTGAACGACAAAACCTGTGTTTACTCATTACGCTAATCCCCTTACGTACACGATACCAATGATATCTCGAGATTGAGACAATGTGCTCTAGTGTGATCAAACCATTCGATCATAACACATATAATTCTCGTACCAATATCATTCTCTTTTCTCATTCCATATTTATATTGTCCCGTGATAATCACGCTATGTCTAGCCAGACGATTGGGTGACAATAATAATACTGAGATGGCCTAGAGGATATATCTCTCCATCGACTGGAGGAGTAAGTGCCATTCTTGAATAATCTCTGTTCCAATACATTATTCTAGTTCACGCTCAAATGTACCGTTATGGTCCCCAGTTATGGCCGGACGTTAGGTAACAATCAAAGCATAAGTGTCGAATAAGCGGTCACCAGATATTCTCATAGCAAAGGAATATAGCTAATGATAACTAAACATATGATCAATTGCTACTTTCATCGTTAACGATTTGTCTCTTAGCAAGATCATACAATGGGTCGGTTCAGTACTATTATCATTCGATAATAAACTCCTATAGTTGTGCGACTTATACAAAGTCCATGATCAGGAAAACATGATCATCAAACAAGATAGGCTAGTCTTAGAGACAAGACCAGGAACACTTTTTTACTTGTTCGTATCTCTACACCTGTATTGGAGGTTTTCCTCTTGGATACGTTGTATTTGCTATCCAAGTACCCAATACAGTTATAGCATAAAGATATAAACATTAATAATAAACTTGGAGATAAATAATAACTAAATTATTATTGTCTCTAGGGCATATCTCCAACAGTCTCCCACTTGCACTAGAAACAATAATGATTCTAGTTAACATGATGACATGACACCAAATGGAACTAAGGTGCCACTCACGCTTTCGCATGCGCTCTGAGACTGTGTCCAAAACTTTGATCCAACAAAGTACATAAACTTGTTTAACTCCTCACATGCCAAACTTGACAATGTAAGTCGGATATTAGGAATTGGATATCGGCCTATCCGGTTCCGTAGTAGTATTAACAATATCAAGCGTCTCCGAATGATACCATCATACCGTCTATTGAAACCTCACCAAGTCAATGACTTATCCAATAACTTGCTTATCATGACGTCTCACATCAATGATGCAACTATCCTTAATAGAAGATCTATTTATGTCATAGAATCCACACATAATATACAAGTGATTTGATAAAATCAAAACACCAAGTATTTATCAATTGAAAATTGCATTTATCAGATTAAATCAATTAAGATCTGATTTCATAATTCCACTACAAATACGTATATGAGAAACTTCTCTATATACACTATTTGAAGCTTTACAAAATCAACAAAGTCGTCATACTTTTGTACATCACTATCGGGTTCTTTTACCAAACCTTCAGGATCAATTACACTTTTAATTAACTGCCTTTATGAAAAAACCTTTATCAAGTATTTCTCTTAACCGCCGGCGACTAAACAAAATTTAGCACTTTGGAAACTTCCCGGCTAATGCACTATATATAGCAACGAGATAAGCAAAATCACATTAAATATGATTTGATCTTATTCCTCTCTATTCGCTCATCATTGACTTACGAGGCAATGTGTCTTGCAAATATCACGCTATGAACACTTGATCAAATTTCTTTGACTCAAGACACAATTCGAATTACCTTTCAGAATTGTACTTAGCACATTCATACTCATGTTTATTAAATTCTATCATATAGACAAAACTTTAATAAGACACTTTCCGACCTTTATTTAAAACTCTTTTAAATCAACACAAGATATACATTTTTGAATTTGGCCTAGCCTTATTCAACAAATATAATATCAGCTCCCACTATCTTTTAAGTCCCTTCGATTTATATAATGAAAAGAATAGAATTCTTGATTCATTAATACGACCGACTTCAAATACTCATTATAATTTATTCAGATTATTTTCATAATCCAGACGAATTATTCTTAGCATAACTTTTGCTACTTTAGTTCAACAACAACATCGAGCAATTGATATGATAAGTTTTGCAACTTCTCACTATCATTTATTCATCCTTGATAAACCAATTTTAATCAAACTAGCTCTATGAATATTAGATATTCACATCTGTCCTTTCTTTATGAAATATTCATGCCCGTGATTTCACATCACGTCCAAACTACTTCAAGATTAAATCTTGGAGCTACATGAATTTTTCTTTGAACTCCTTTTATGACATATACTGTCATACATGAGTATTATTATTCTGCTTGTAATTGCTTTGCTTTAAATCATGTTCCTGGACATTTTAATAATTTAATCACTAGGTGATTTAATCATCAAATTCCTCACATGACTTTCCTTTTAAACACTTAATTCGAATCATGTATAACCTACATGTATTCGTGGACAAAGTAATGATATGGAAACATTTGCATGTTGCCCTTCATTCTAACACTTGTCCAAAACTCCCAGGCTTAATTTAGTATTTATATTTCCACTCTCTCCTCATGAGAAGACACTTTTCTCCAATTCTAAAGTCAACAAGCTTTTAGAATTATGTGTGGAAAACATCCGCCAATATAATACTTTGGACTTCACATTTATGCAAAACATTTATTTCAATTCGAATCCATACTTGGGTTCACAATTGAAAAACTTGGAACTTCTTATCAAAATAACTCTAAGTTAAAATTGATATAGATCCCCTGAATACAAACAAAATAATCTATTTACTTTAATGGATAATTTGGAATTCTATTTCACGTCACATCAGAATAAGACCCTTTTGTTTTAATCATTATAACATTTCCTTTTAATCTTTATCTTGCAAAAGATTCTATTACCACGATAATTTCGAGTTACCAAAATTTATCATGAGTAATCTGACTAAGAAAACTTTCTTTCGTCAACAATGTTACAATAATTTATCAAGTCCTTTAACTTCATCAAATACCTTTGATTCCTTTATTTTGATTCTCACACTCTCCCACTGAATTATATGAAATATTGAAACTTCCTTTAACTTCATCAAATACCTTTGATTCCTTTATTTTAATTCTCACACTCTCCCACTGAATTATATGAAATATTGAAACTTCAATAATTTCATTAACTCTATTTCATTAATATGCAACTTCATATTAAATCTTCAATAGAATTGAATTAATGGGTAGATTCCACTCCTTTATGTAAATTTCGAAATCTACTAGTGAATAGCACTTTGCCAATTTCGAATTTCACCAAATGCCCAACATTTCGTGGATTTCGATTTTCAATAAATGCCTAGCACTTTATGAATTTCGAATTTCTCCAAGTGACTAGCACTTTGTGATCTTAGTTTTACCCATTTAATTTTAAAGATAACTTTAAGTGTGTCGAAGAGAACCGACAAAAAGTTTAACTCCAAAATTAAAGATTAAACTAACTTTAATTATTACTCAAAAGACTTTTAAGTAATATCTTGAATCAAAACAATAAAGACTTAACAAACAAAACTAAATGACATATTACAATAAAGAAGATCATAAAACTAAATTCACAAAATTGTAAATTCATTCACATACTTTATAATTCGAACAAAGCCTTGTTCCAGAAATATAAATATTCATTACAAAATGATCAAACTGAAAATAACTCTTATTTAAAGTCCTAGTGTAAATCTCCTTCATTGACTTGGACTGTAGGTATAGTGGTGATCTTGGCTTCTTGAGTGCCTTCTTTCCCCACTTCCTCCAGTTCTTCCTGAATCTCTTGCCTCTTTTCCTTTTCATACTGCGATCATGCAACATGAAAAATTTCAGTATAAATACCAAAATATTTTCGAGTAGAGATTATGTCAATAACTTGGGTATAATTCTTATACCTCTTGTGGACTTGCCACTGGTCTTTCAAGAAGGATGCTGCCATCATATGATGCACATAGATATCCATCTCAGCTGATAAGAGCATTTCGAAGATTTCCTTGACTGTCTTCACCACTCCCATAATTCATAACACGCCACGAGAGCGTGATAGTATAATGGTAGTGATCTTAGAAGTGTGTCAACTGCTTGTTTTTCTGGAACTGGTTTCCCAATATCCTCAAGCTTTCTGAGTATGTTGCAGAACTTTTCCTTGTGCTTTCTCATCGAGCCACCGCTCAATAGTTTGCACTCTCTAAGTTCCCCATTGAATTTATAATTACCAAGACATAACTGGTATGCGAACTGAGCTTTCAAAGCTTCCATGAGACGGAAGGGTGATAGTATGGATAACTGTCGCTAAGCTCATGACTCATCATGTCTAGCATAACCAAACCCGCTTGATACTCATCTTCTCCCATAGGAGAATAGTCATCTTCCCCTTCTGGAACAGGAGTGTCCAGAATATGCTCTAACTCACGCCTCCTGAGACTTTCTCTCAGCCCGTGAAGCCAATCTGCAAAGATCGTACTTCCCGCAGTCAATTTTCCCAACAACTCATCTTGATGCACAATTTCAACGGGATCCATTTTCTACAACAAAACAAATTTATTCAGACTAACAGTTTATTTCCAATTTTAATGCACTACTTTAACTCAATTAAATTGAATCTAAGATATGCTCCCACTAAGCCCAATAATCCTCGTGATTGGCGCTAAGTGATTCAGGACCCGATAATCTGACGAGACAATCATGGATACAAGGCTTGCCACGTGAACGACCGGTAAGCACTATGCTAGTTGTAGTAGGTACAACTCATGTTCGTCTTTCGACGTGCGTGTTACGAACTCATAACTTTGTATGCCAGGACTTCAAGACAACCAACCGATCACGCTGCTGTAATGGTTCGCGCCCGCCTCCCAAACCCTTGGCACACAGTACTCATGGAAACATGGCATACGGCGACAAGCATCTGGTTTGATGGTGCCACGGTTGGAAGAACACGATCTCCTTGATATTTCACTTGAGGATTCACCGTAATAAATGACTACTTGCGCAATCAAGGTGCAAACAACAAAGGATAAACATCACAGGCAATTAATAATAATTCATGTGCTTTGGTATAGCCTTTGTTATTCTCCGGAAGTTCTTGGCGCTCGTCCTTGAGGATCACCATCTTCAAAATTCCCGGTCACAACAAAATCCCTGAGGGAAAATTGCCATAGCCAAGAACTCGCCAAGTACTCATCACCAGCTCCACCGCCGGCACCTCCTCCCGGTCCTTGCGACGAACTCTTCTTCGCTTATTTGTTGATGACGAACTCGATCAATTGTGTTGGCATTGGCCATCTTGTCAAAACACCATAACAAATAGCTATACCAAAACAGATGCACACAATCCTGCAAAACCAAGTTAGACGGAACCAACGTTTGTTTGCAAGTTTTATGTGGCTTTGTAGGATCTACGGAAGAACCGTCACTACCTACGAACTGAAGCATGTTTAGGCTAGTTGCTAGTTTAACTTTGCGGGGTGATTATCCATCCCAACATCACAAGAATGTTGCGGATGCTAACCCAGACGATTGCATTTTGTTGCACATGACCCCCATGTGAACCTAGTCGACAAGCCCCATCTGCTATCAAGTCGACGAGACCAACTATAATATAATTCGAAGCTACTGAAGCACTTCGTTGGCGCCGACAGGCATACTAGGAGCAGCCGGAAGGTCCGCGGATTCACAGAAGTCCGAGATCATACTATGCCACTGGAAACAAGACGAGACCGCATATAGGGAAGCAACTAAAATAAACTTAAATGCAAGAACCATGCAATGCTCGCACACCAACATGTGCTCTAGATCAAATCATACCTGCGCATAGATCGGCTCTGATACCACTATTGGGTTGCGGGTAAAATTTTAAAAAAAATCCGTAACCTTGCCGCCAAGATCTATCTATGAAGATATGATGCAGCCCATAATGCTAGATCCAGAATACTTACAAACACCACTGCGGAAGATCTTGTGTTTATCGAAGTAGATGTCGGTGAAGCCTGATGAAGAATCTCACGCCCACGTCGGGAGGTGAGATTGTTGCCAATCCGTCGTCGAGGAACTGCTTGCACAGCCCGCTCTAACGGTATCCACACGTACACCGCGCCAACCCGCCGAGCATGTTCGCCGCCTAGAGCTACTAGCACCAATGAAGAGAGACAGCCTTTCGGCGTAGTTTAGGTGGTAGATCTAATCAACTAGATTAGATCTATATGAGATAATTAGAGACATCTAATTCTCAACACATGAGATCTACTAGAAAGAGAGAGAATTTGCACGGAGGCAATTGTGTCTTAGATGTCTCAACCCATGGGGGTTAGGGTGTTTATATAGTAGGCCAAAGGGGAGGGGTGCTTGGACAAGGGGAAAGCTTCCCCTAGTCCAACTCGGTTTGGACAAGGGGAAACTTCCCCTTGCCCAATTCGGCTAGGATGGAGGAGTTGGAGTAGGATTCCAACCCCCCCAACAGCCTCTTGCACCGTCGCCGCCGGGTAGGGCCCAACCTAGGCCGCACCGACTCAGGCGGGTGGGGCCCACCTAGGCCGGCCACCCCGGCCGCAGCCGCCGCCTCGACGTCCCCCTCCATGGGCTGTGGGGCCCATCTAGGGTTTTGGCCGGGGGGAGTCCCCCCTACTCGGCTAGCTCACCCGCCCCTCTTTGGGTGCGGCTGCCTTGTGGGCCCCATGGGCCCACTCGGCAGCCTCCTTTCGGTGGGCTCCAAATAAATTTCTTTATTTAATATTTTCCGTAATTATTTATTAATTAAATAAATTAATATTTAAATAACATATAATTAAATAATATTTTGTCCAATTAATTCTTTATTTGAATATTTCCTTTTACAGAATATTTCACTGAATTAATTACTTATCATATGAAACACTTTTCATATGAACCGGGACACCTAGTGTCCGCCGACAAAATAATCCGGATAAATATTTCCCTCTTATATAAACCTTCAGATTAAATCCGCTGGTGACAGAAACTATTCCTCATCACCCCGGGACATTAGATGTCCGCCTTCTCTCTAATTCAAACCACGATCTCATAACCATTTATACTACAACTTTATTCTCTCAATAAAAGGTTGACTCACAGTTTAAGTGTGTGACCCGAAAGGTTCAGTAAACATAAAGACATGTCCAGGAGCTTACTGATGACCCACAAGTATAGGGGGTGTATCATAGTACTTTCGATAAATAAGAGTGTCGAACCCAACGAGGAGCAGAAGATGTTGACAAGTAGTTTCGGTCAAGGTTTCACTGTAAACACCAGCAGACAAGTTTTTAGGGGTTTTTGATATAGCAGATAAATAAAATACAAGTAAATAAAAGACAGTAATAATAATTGCAGCGAGTGGCCCAATCCCTTTAGAGCAAAGGACAGGCCGGTTGGTTTACTTATGATGACAAAATATTCTTGAGAACACACGGAAATTTAGTCAAGTGCGTTCGCTTCATATTGTTGATTAATCTTTATTGTTTTGGTAAGTGTTCTGTGGGTGAACCTCTGCTAATGCACCGCCCTTACTTGGATTAATACATACTTGTGATTATACCCCTCGTAAGAATCTGTGATTATGTAACAGCCCAAAGTTGAGAACCTAAAAACCCGAGTAAAATTTTCGCTTTTGTGTTTAATTGCATCATGGCATCCATATTAAATTGCTGGGCAACACCCTAAATGGTTTAGCATCATTTGAAAACCACAATGCAAACTTGTTTCAACAAACTTCCAGGTAATATTTTGCACTTGCTCTAATTTACCAAAGGAGCCACATTTTGAATTTAGCAAAATGGCCTAATCCAAACCTATATGAACAAAAGTGGTTCAAAACCTTTTATTTTGCCACACCAAAAATTTGTGGAGCTTCTACAAGCTAAGGGGAGCCTCCCCAAATTTTGGCATATTTTTCTAAAATGTTTTGGGGCCTAAAGAAAATAAGGCAAATTTGGTCGGTTCTAAAATTAAAAGAGAAAAGGACTTGTCTGTGAGGAAAACGAAAGCGCAGGGGTTTTGTGTAAAATAAAAGGACACTAAAGTGAAGGAGAGAAAACCCCCCAACCAGCCCACTCACTCTCCTCACTCTCCTCTCCATTCTTCTCTCCCCAAAGAGCTCCAAGAGCTAGCTCCCATGGCCGAGCTCGCCGCCGTTGATTGAGGAGTCCCCGAGCGAAACGAAGACCACCAATAGCTCCGCCTCGTCGTCCTCTACCACTCCACCGAAGGAATCAAGCCGGGACGCCTCGAACCAACCGTGCCGCCAAGTTCTTCGCCAACCACCGCCGGAAGCTCTCCCGGACGATTCCGGCCGTCTCCGTCCATCTCCACCCACTCTCAAGCACCCCACGAGTTCAGGGTGAGCAAGCCTTCCAAATGCACCCCCATTCTCCCTTCCTCCCCCTCCATTTCGTGGATTCACCGTAGCAGTTTTAGTTCTCGTCGCGTTGACAAATCCGGTGTCAGACCCGGAAATTTCCGGAACTGAACCCGGAATCACCCGGTACCAGACCCGGAATGGTCCGGAATCTATACCGGGTTAAGCAAAACGGTACTGTACTCGACCATTTTCGCCCGGATCATACCCGGAAATGACCCGGAATTAAACCCGGTGCCAGACCCGGTATAAAACCCGGAATGACCCGGTATAAAACCCAGAATTTTCCGGATTTCATTCCGGATGCCCGTTTTAACCGGTTTCAGCCCAATTTTTTGGAACTTGTTTACACGAATGTTTAAATCACCTAAACCATGCATTTCATCACATGATCATGCCATTCACATGCAAGTTAACCATAGGATCATCTATGCTAATTAACAAGTAAAGATGAATCTTGATTTAACTCCACGGTATGTTCGAAGTGCACCCCTCTAAGCACCCAAACTCCGTTTAAATTGAATAGTTGAATCATCCTCCTCTCGGGGATTTAAATTGACATGTCATCATGTGTTTGTGCATTGCATTTGCTAAAGTTTGTGTGGTGATTGATTGTTCTTCCGTTGCTATGCCTCGATAGATCAAGCAGCCGGGGTTACACCGCAATACCCCGACGATCCGTACTACCCGCACGTTGAGCAAGGCAAGCGTAATCCCCCCTCTGAGCATGTCTTATCCTATGTTTCCGCAAATATTTTCTCCACTATAATATTGCATGCGGTTCTAAATGTCAATCTTGGTTGGATTAGAGTATCCTATAGTTGCATTAAGTTCCCGATGCCAATACCTGTTTTCCCTCCTATTATCCATAGGGTTGTATTGTTGGCCGAGATACTTACTATGCTATGTTGTTGCTTAGCCATGCTTAGTTAATTGCATAGCTATATGGTGGATGGTTTATGTTGGAAACAGGTGTTGAAATGAGAATGATGGTGGAGAATTGTGGTGACGGATAATAAAATGCTTAAAGGTGGGGATGAGAGGCCACTGTGGTTGTGGTGCTTTGTCTCGTTCCCGCCGCCTAAGTGCGAGTTCTTTACCTCTTGAACCAAGACGAGCGTACTACCATGCGTGGGCTATATGGAACCCCCGTCGACCAACTAACTTGAGCGGGACTAGCCAGGGTCCTCTAGTTTGGCTTTCCATTTGCGCGTGCGTGATGGTGGTGTGAACTGCGATGAGGATGTTGGTGTTAGGAAAAATAAGTGGCCATAGGGCGGGGTGTGTGATCCTGGCAGCCCTATCCTCACTGATGATCCTGGGTTAGTCCTTAACAAGGTAAAGGTTGTAGCCGTTTCACACTCAGCCGGCTTTCCCCGGAAGAGAGCTAATGTCTGGCAATGAGTCTGGCGGTACGCGTGGTGAAGGAGCTGGAGCCCCTCGGGACTCCGGGGACTTCCACTTTGTACACCCCTGCAGGGTTAAATCTTTTCGAAAAGCCGTGTCCGCGGTTATGGACGACTTGGGAAGTGAAGGTAAGATCATAGAATAACTTTAACGGAATGATTAAAAACTGGGTACTAGAGGTACCACTCACAAATGCAAGGTGAGCTTCCTCGAGGGTGATTCGGGGAGGTGCCTTTGATGAACAGGTACAGTGGTTGGTGATGGTTGTTGTTGAGAAAGGTGATCAAGAAAAAGTACTTCTTACCTCTTTTGAAAATACTCTGAATAGTCGATGCCTTTGAGTTATGTTTTCATAAATAAAATCAGCTTTATGCAAAACAGCCATAAAACCTTGAAAGCCAATCATCGAGCATATATTAGCTCTTAATCTTGCGAGTTCGTCGAACTCAACGTCGTTTGCTTATTTTCAGGAGAGGACTTCACCGACCTCGAAGGTGGGTTCTTTGTGGACGTCGACGAGTAGTCTGGGGTTCCCAGGTGGCAGCTTGGGACATCCCGGAACAGCTGGCGCTGGATGTTTATTTGCAGGCCTCTTAGGCCATAATTTGGTTCTTGTTGTTTAGAACAACACACTTCGCTTCCGCATGTTGTAATGTTGGGTCTGTGACCTCTGGTTGTCATTTGCTATCTTTCTCTATTATAAGAGTTGAACTATATGATTTTGTGTCGTAGAGTCTGTGATGTGCCAGTTGTTCCACAAGTCTTGATCTCTCTATTATGCTTTGATAGTGTGCCTGCTGGTATCGGTTAACCGGAGACACAGTATCACTGTATAGCAGTCAGGTCGGGGCGCCACAAGTTGGTATCAGAGCCGTACTGCCTGTAGGAAACCCTTCTACTGGTCGACGTTGAGTCTAGTGTTTGTGAAAATATTTTGAACCTAAAAATGAGTTGTGAAAACCATCTTAGGATTCTTTTTACTCCTTATCTGGTTACCCTCTAATCTCGGAGCAATCTTATCTCGATTTGAGTTAAAGTTTTGCTTCTCGTCTGTTGCTTCAAAATTAGGAGAAACGTGGGTGGGTTCGACCTTTAGTGTTATGTGTCCAGTTGCTTCCACCGCGCTACAATCCGAAGCTTCATGTGCTGAGAAACCATCTGGAGTACGACGAAAATTCCTATCAACTCAGTTGTTTACGGACCCTTGTATTCCTATCAAGTTTAATCTCTTAAATCCTTTCTTTTGGGTTCTAACCCAAGGACTTGAACATAAGGTCCCGGATTGTGCTGTGAGTCCGGTATGTGGATTGTGTGGGTTGTTACCCATGTGATCCTTATGCCATTTAGGATTCTCGGCGCATGATGCTGATCTTCAACCCAAGTCTTTTCCGTCTTCTGTGTGGTAAATGGTTGAACCTTAATCTCCCACACCTCGGATGGCTATGTAACTTCAGCTCTTCTTTAGCCTTACTCTAGGTTCTGTCTTGGAACCATCTGGGTTATGCCCAAATTCTCTTCGTGAATCCCCATCTATGTTCATGGCTCTGCTGCATCTCTCCTTTTTGGGCATGGTTATCACAATTGAGTAATAACCGGTGCATCTTCAACATCTCAGAACTTTTCTCGTGAGCATGTTTCTTACTCTGATCTGCTTTCCGACCTTGTCTGTCAGTTGACAGTAAAGTTTTATCGTGCGTTGGTGTATTCCGATGCAAGTCACTCTCCTGATCCGTCAAACTTTCCACTTCGTCTTGTTAAAAGAAATAGACTCCCGTATATTGTCCACTTCCCGGGCTAGGTCAAAGTTTTGTAATCCACAGAATAAGAGGTTTATTAGTCTCTGTTTCTGCTCCACCTTAGAGTGTCACACTCTTTGATATCGGGGTATTGTGCGAAGTATCATGATCCTCTTGATGAAGTGATGCTCTTACACCTTGTTACTCTCCGATCTCCGAGTGACTTGTTACTCGGGAATGATAATTCGTGAGCAATGATGTGGCTATCGGATATTCTCAGCAGTTCTTACTGCGTTGCAATCCAAAGACCTTCTTTATCCTCCTTAGCATGATTGGTTATCCGATCAATAAGCTGAGTTTGACAGTGCTACCAAGTCAGTTCTCTGATGCCTTCCCTCGGTCAAAGAGCTAGGTTCATGCCGAAGCTCCCAAAACCATCTCCTTGTGCACTGAACGGCATGATCCTCTCTCGAACTCAAGATCCACTGCCATGGCGTGATATCCTGTAGATGGATCGTGATATCCTGTTGTTCCTTCCAGAAGTATCGCCAGGTTGTCGCCTGTCCAAGCTCAACATCACGGACAACTCTTTTCTCCAAGAAAAATTGAGCTTAGGAGTAAGCTGGTTCTCTGAACAACTCCCTTCTCCAAGAAAACCGTGCTGGATGTCTAGAATTATTCGGTTGAGCTTAAACAACTCGGAGAGTCGAAAGACAAGAGCTCTATCCCGACATAGTTCCTTTTCCATGGGATGTCTAGTCAGTCCATGTTGAAGTGAGGTGGTATCTCCTCTCTGGATATGCTAACCACTAAATCTTTTGATTTGAATTGGGCTATCGTCAAATCAAACTCATACCGACCTACCTAAATGTGTTAGTCTGACCAATACTTATGCCTCGTTCTGTTGAAATATGAGTCTACCGTCTTGGAGTATCTGGATAAGTTTGTGGTTGAGCCCATCAACTACCTTCTTATCTTCTCTATGTTCGAGGATATTCATATTGGAAATTGGGCTTGAGCATTGGAAACTTGTTAGAACTAACCTTGTGTCGTCACAAGACAAGGTTCGGAAGTTAGAAGTGACTTTCCCTGGTTCACGCGCAATTTCTGAAAGATGTTGCCGTGGATCTGAGTGAATTGTCGGGTTTCTTCCGAATCATTTCAACTCGATCACGCATGTGTAGGATATTCTCGGAATGGTATGTTGTTACCTCCATCCCTTGAGAATTTCATCTATGCATAAAAGCCACTGCTTGAATCGTTCCAGAAAGAGAGGAAGTCTGAGAACTCCTTTGTCTTCTATGGTGTTTCCCATCAAGAACTAAATCATGTCTCGCTGCAAGTAAATCAAGTAGGGCAGCTGTCTCCTGACAAGTTGCTAATCCGCGAGTTCCGCAATCTCGTTCCTCCTTTGGAGTCTGACATTGTAGTCCAACTCTTGGGGTCCTAGCAATTGTAATCCGTTGGTATACATTGCAAAGCCTCCTATTCCTACCGGTGCGGAGTCTGAAGTATCTCTACACCTGACCAGATCTAAATCTACATCAGGAACGATAGTTGGTGATCCTCAAGAAGCTTGTATTCGATGTCTGGAACATCAAGAAGTTCTCCTATCTAACGTTCCCGGAGTTTCTGAAGTTCTCTATGTCCATCTTCCCGACCCTTCCCATGTGATCCGAAATGCTCCTCCGTGAGGAAAGTTCTACTCAAGCTGTTTGGTAGAGTTGCCTCTTTATCCGTTGGAACCTTGTTTCAACACCCTCCCTCAAAAGGTGAAGGCCTTGTGCAAAGTTCATATTCTGAATCTTTTGAGAAAACAGTTGTCTACCAACTGGAAGCTCCCTATCAATCTTCCGTCAAACGCTTGTGTCTCCTAACTGTCTAATCAACGGATGCTCGAAGTCTCATCCTAGGTTCTACTAGGAGGTACTCGGTCGTTGTATATTCACCAAGCTCCATTCTTTCGGAGAGGTTTCCTTCTTTCCGATGGTGTACATTGATAGTGACCTTGAAGTGTAGCCGATGAAGATCTTCAGGATGCGCTGGATCGATCTACACCGAGAAGATCGTGTAGTACCGTCGTAACCTTTCCCTCTTTCCTACTCTTAGAATCTCGGGACGAGATTCCTGTAAGGAGGGTAGAATTGTAACAGCCCAAAGTTGAGAACCTAAAAACCCGAGTAAAATTTTCGCTTTTGTGTTTAATTGCATCATGGCATCCATATTAAATTGCTGGGCAACACCCTAAATGGTTTAGCATCATTTGAAAACCACAATGCAAACTTGTTTCAACAAACTTCCAGGTAATATTTTGCACTTGCTCTAATTTACCAAAGGAGCCACATTTTGAATTTAGCAAAATGGCCTAATCCAAACCTATATGAACAAAAGTGGTTCAAAACCTTTTATTTTGCCACACCAAAAATTTGTGGAGCTTCTACAAGCTAAGGGGAGCCTCCCCAAATTTTGGCATATTTTTCTAAAATGTTTTGGGGCCTAAAGAAAATAAGGCAAATTTGGTCGGTTCTAAAATTAAAAGAGAAAAGGACTTGTCTGTGAGGAAAACGAAAGCGCAGGGGTTTTGTGTAAAATAAAAGGACACTAAAGTGAAGGAGAGAAAACCCCCAACCAGCCCACTCACTCTCCTCACTCTCCTCTCCATTCTTCTCTCCCCAAAGAGCTCCAAGAGCTAGCTCCCATGGCCGAGCTCGCCGCCGTTGATTGAGGAGTCCCCGAGCGAAACGAAGACCACCAATAGCTCCGCCTCGTCGTCCTCTACCACTCCACCGAAGGAATCAAGCCGGGACACCTCGAACCAACCGTGCCGCCAAGTTCTTCGCCAACCACCGCCGGAAGCTCTCCCGGACGATTCCGGCCGTCTCCGTCCATCTCCACCCACTCTCAAGCACCCCACGAGTTCAGGGTGAGCAAGCCTTCCAAATGCACCCCCATTCTCCCTTCCTCCCCCTCCATTTCGTGGATTCACCGTAGCAGTTTTAGTTCTCGTCGCGTTGACAAATCCGGTGTCAGACCCGGAAATTTCCGGAACTGAACCCGGAATCACCCGGTACCAGACCCGGAATGGTCCGGAATCTATACCGGGTTAAGCAAAACGGTACTGGACTCGACCATTTTCGCCCGGATCATACCCGGAAATGACCCGGAATTAAACCCGGTGCCAGACCCGGTATAAAACCCGGAATGACCCGGTATAAAACCCAGAATTTTCCGGATTTCATTCCGGATGCCCGTTTTAAACCGGTTTCAGCCCAATTTTTTGGAACTTGTTTACACGAATGTTTAAATCACCTAAACCATGCATTTCATCACATGATCATGCCATTCACATGCAAGTTAACCATAGGATCATCTATGCTAATTAACAAGTAAAGATGAATCTTGATTTAACTCCACGGTATGTTCGAAGTGCACCCCTCTAAGCACCCAAACTCCGTTTAAATTGAATAGTTGAATCATCCTCCTCTCGGGGATTTAAATTGACATGTCATCATGTGTTTGTGCATTGCATTTGCTAAAGTTTGTGTGGTGATTGATTGTTCTTCCGTTGCTATGCCTCGATAGATCAAGCAGCCGGGGTTACACCGCAATACCCCGACGATCCGTACTACCCGCACGTTGAGCAAGGCAAGCGTAATCCCCCCTCTGAGCATGTCTTATCCTATGTTTCCGCAAATATTTTCTCAACTATAATATTGCATGCGGTTCTAAATGTCAATCTTGGTTGGATTAGAGTATCCTATAGTTGCATTAAGTTCCCGATGCCAATACCTGTTTTCCCTCCTATTATCCATAGGGTTGTATTGTTGGCCGAGATACTTACTATGCTATGTTGTTGCTTAGCCATGCTTAGTTAATTGCATAGCTATATGGTGGATGGTTTATGTTGGAAACAGGTGTTGAAATGAGAATGATGGTGGAGGAATTGTGGTGACGGATAATAAAATGCTTAAAGGTGGGGATGAGAGGCCACTGTGGTTGTGGTGCTTTGTCTCGTTCCCGCCGCCTAAGTGCGAGTTCTTTACCTCTTGAACCAAGACGAGCGTACTACCATGCGTGGGCTATATGGAACCCCCGTCGACCAACTAACTTGAGCGGGACTAGCCAGGGTCCTCTAGTTTGGCTTTCCATTTGCGCGTGCGTGATGGTGGTGTGAACTGCGATGAGGATGTTGGTGTTAGGAAAAATAAGTGGCCATAGGGCGGGGTGTGTGATCCTGGCAGCCCTATCCTCACTGATGATCCTGGGTTAGTCCTTAACAAGGTAAAGGTTGTAGCCGTTTCACACTCAGCCGGCTTTCCCCGGAAGAGAGCTAATGTCTGGCAATGAGTCTGGCGGTACGCGTGGTGAAGGAGCTGGAGCCCCTCGGGACTCCGGGGACTTCCACTTTGTACACCCCTGCAGGGTTAAATCTTTTCGAAAAGCCGTGTCCGCGGTTATGGACGACTTGGGAAGTGAAGGTAAGATCATAGAATAACTTTAACGGAATGATTAAAAACTGGGTACTAGAGGTACCACTCACAAATGCAAGGTGAGCTTCCTCGAGGGTGATTCGGGGAGGTGCCTTTGTTGAACAGGTACAGTGGTTGGTGATGGTTGTTGTTGAGAAAGGTGATCAAGAAAACAGTACTTCTTACCTCTTTTGAAAATACTCTGAATAGTCGATGCCTTTGAGTTATGTTTTCATAAATAAAATCGGCTTTATGCAAAACAGCCATAAAACCTTGAAATCCAATCATCGAGCATATATTAGCTCTTAATCTTGCGAGTTCGTCGAACTCAACGTCGTTTGCTTATTTTCAGGAGAGGACTTCACCGACCTCGAAGGTGGGTTCTTTGTGGACGTCGACGAGTAGTCTGGGGTTCCCAGGTGGCAGCTTGGGACATCCCGGAACAGCTGGCGCTGGATGTTATTTGCAGGCCTCTTAGGCCATAATTTGGTTCTTGTTGTTTAGAACAACACACTTCGCTTCCGCATGTTGTAATGTTGGGTCTGTGACCTCTGGTTGTCATTTGCTATCTTTCTCTATTATAAGAGTTGAACTATATGATTTTGTGTCGTAGAGTCTGTGATGTGCCAGTTGTTCCACAAGTCTTGATCTCTCTATTATGCTTTGATAGTGTGCCTGCTGGTATCGGTTAACCGGAGACACAGTATCACTGTATAGCAGTCAGGTCGGGGCGCCACAGATTATAAGAAAGTAATTAAGATAAATCTAACCACAGCCTTAAACTCTGAGATCCTACGCTCCCTCGTGCACCGGTTTACTAACGGGGGTTTAGGTTTCTGTCACTCTGGCAACCCCACAATTAGCGATTAACTACACAATGCATTCCCCTAGGCCCATAAAGGTGAAGTGTCATGTAGTCGACGTTCACATGACACCACTAGAAGAATAACACCACAACTTAAATATCAAACCATTAAATATTACTCAACATAATTCACTACTAGCGACAAGACTTTCCCATGTCCTCAAGAACTAAACGAACTACTCACAAGACATCATATGGATCATGATCAGAGGTGATATAATGATGAATAACAATCTGGACATAAACTTTAATTCACCGATTAAACTCAATAGCATCAACCACAAGGAGTAATTAACACCGGGAGAGTTCCCCTATGAACTAGACAAAGTATAGCCCTAGATGTTACAGCGGAACGAAGTGGAGCGGTGGAGATGATGGTGATGGTGGTGGAGATGATGATGATGAAGATCCCGATGAAGTCCAGCGTGATGACGATGACGATGGCGATGATTTCCCCCTCCGGGAGGGAATTTCCCCGGCAGATTTCTCCCTGCCGGAGAGCTTTTTCTCTCTCTGTTGTTTCCATCCCGTGGAGGCGGCGGAATATTTCCTCGGGCTCTCTCTGGAAGATTAGGGTTGAGGGGATGATGTACGCGAAGGGGCGTCGCCAGAGGTGGGCCAGGGGCCCACACAAGGGCTCGGCGCGGCCCAGATGGGGCCCGCGCCCAGGGTGCGTGTGGGCCCCTCGTGGCCCATCTTCGCCTCCCCTTTTGACTGCCTCCATCTTCTGATAAAATAGGAGCTTCTGTATATTTTTCGTGATTTGTAGAACTCCAGAAATATAGTGTCTTGACGGTGCTTTTTCCAGCTGAAATCTGACTCCGGCAGTTAATTCTCCAATAATCATCAAACATGCAAAATAAAATAAAATAACATAAGTAACACATCTTAATATGAAATATATCAATGAATAACAGTAAATTATGATATAAAATAGTGATGCAAAATGGACGTATCAACTCCCCCCAAGCTTAGACCTCGCTTGTCCCCAAGCGAAAGCTGAGCTCAGTAAACAAGACCACAGGTTTATGGAGTGAAGCGTCGATAATAAAGAATACGGACAAGAAGCATCAGTATTTACTTAACAACACAAATCATTTTAAACAGCAACTACTCTTCATATAACTTAACTTGAACATGAGTAATGAAACAACCACAATAAAGGTGCACGAAGGAAATTATAAATTAGTGATGCACACTTCATTCTTAGTCATAGAACAATAAGCAATTCAAACTTATCTTTCGAAAGGAGTCTTTATACTAGAGCTTATATTGCAGAACTTACATACTCAATCATCACACCCTCCTTACAGTCATTGATAACTTTCAAAGTTATATTCTTAGAGGCAAAGGTCTTTGTACTAAGACAAGGAAGGATAAAAGACATGATTGAAAATATTAATGATATATATGGTTGAATCACAACAACTCAAATGCTTGCTCAAGGAGGAAGGAAATAGGTGTACTGACTCAACATGAAAAGTAAAAGAAAGGCCCTTCGCAGAGGGAAGCAGGGATTAAATCATGTGCTAGAGCTTTTTAGTTTTTGAAATCATATAGAGAGTAAAAATTAGTTTTGAGGGTGTTTGTTAATTGGTCAACGAATCAGTAGTAGAGTACGATATTACCCTTGCCAACCAGACTTTTTAAGAGCGGCTCCCATGAAGGACGTTATTTCTACCAGCAAGGCAGATCATCCCCTTTTCTCTTTTGTTTACACATGCAGATATTTCACTGGTATTATTGCTTGACTGATAAATCAGGGCAAAAATGTGAAGAGAATTAAACGGTTAAAGTTGTAATTAATTGGGACTGGGCACCCCGTTGCCAGCTCTTTTTGCAAAATTAATAGATAAGCGGATGTATATGCCGCTAGTCTGATGGTAAAGTCTGTTTGACAAGTGAAATAAAGACATCTACCACGTCCTCATGAGCTTGGTAAACATTGACACAAAAAGGAGTAATAACAGTTTTGAATAGTTTAAAGGTAGCACATGACAAATTTACTTGGAGTGGCGGTTAAATACCACATATAGGTAGTTATGGTGGACACAGATGGCATGGGTTTTGGCTCAAGGATTTGGATGCACGAGAAGCATTCCCTCTCAGTACAGTGTTAAGGCTAGCAAGGTCGGGTGGCAAGCATAAGAGTTGAGGGATACACACAAATATACATGTAATAAGAGCAATCATGCAATCTTCCTTGTAAGCATAAATATTTTAACTCAAGAATGCTAATCACATTGGCTAGCAAGAAAGAAAGATAATGGGATAATATTTTTGCATGTAATTCCCTCCTTCTACTTAAGTTTTCAAAGTATTGTTGCTACTGACTAATGCTAAGTTTGCCATAACCAATCTAATTTACTTGATGTACCCAAAAGTGACGTCAATACCAATGACAAGATCAGCATATAAAGAGGATTGCAGGCTAAAATAAAGTGTACCGAAAGTAAAGGTGAAACTTCTCATTAATATTCTAAACAAGACACACTCACACCAACGGATACATAGATAACTAAAGGAGTGACACTCCACATTGCAAACCATCTTATAAGATAACTTCTCTACTCATGATATGACCACGAAATTATAAAAGCAAAAAGATAAAGATGATACTGGGCACTCCCCCAAGCTTGGAACAAGCCAAGGGAGTGCCATTACCCCTTGACGATTCAAACTTGATCCTTTGGTGGTGAAGAGGACTCCTTAATAAGCTTCTCAACCAAATCCTTCAATTCATCTATCTTGTACGTGAGGATACGAATCATCTCCGTATTGTGTTCGATGCGGTTCATGAACTTGTCAGAGGGTGAATCCCAGCTCTTGGAGTTATTTCCCCACTTCTCACTAGACTTAGAGCTTTCTTCTCCTGCATTGTTAGAACGATCTATATTCCAACGAGTGGGCAATCTGCCTCCGGAACTCTCTCAAATTGATACTTGTGGATGAGAGTATGAAAAGGGTTACTGGTGCTTGAGGAGAGTGTCCTGGGGGCCAAGATATGCTGCGGTGCCTTACCACCTGCGCTCATCCTTGCGTTCCTCTTAGGATTGAACGGATTGGCAATCACTCCGATGCTTGCAATAGTTGCACGAGGACGTGGGGTTGAGTCTTCCTCTACTTCATCGTCAGCTTCGCTCTTGACCTCCTCCTCGAGCTTCGGGTCCATGATGTCCTTCAGGGCCTCCTTGTTCTTGTTGTCATTGGAGGAGACCATGGTGCTCTAAATCTGAAAACAGCTCCTGGCAGAAAAGTCGAAAACAAAACACGACGAAAACACGATATACGGACCTCGGGAGATCCGGGTGAATATATAGCAAAAAGTTAACAACAAAAGGAAGTACAGGTCGAAACGGGGTCGGAGACGGGCTCCGAGGCGCCCACACGCACCCTCGGCGCGGCCAGGGTGGGGCCGCGCCCAGGGGTGTGTGGTGCCCTCGGGCACCGTTTCCTACCCTTTTTCGACTCATAATTTTCCATATTACGTAAAAACAAAATATTTAAGTTGGAAAGTAAAACGCGAACTTTTTCTTACCGAAACTGTTACCTATTCCAAATCAGCTTCTGCAGTTGCCTGAATTTGGCTTTTTATAAAATCTTCTGGAGTTACCACTTGAATAATATCAACATCTTCGTTATAAGAATCTCCAGAAATGTAATGCTTGAGTCTTTGCCCATTAACCACTTGTGGTCTGTCCCATCTAGTGAATTGATTTTAATCGCACCTGAGCGATAGACTTCCTCAATAACATAAGGTCCTTCCCATTTTGAAAGTAATTTTCCTGCAAAAAATCTGAGACGAGACCTATACAATAAAACTTTTTCACCTACATTAAATTCTCTCTTTAGAATTCTCCTATCATGCCATTGCTTAACTTTCTCTTTAAATAGCCTAGCATTTTCATAAGCTTCACTTCTCCATTCATCTAAAGAGCTCAAATCAAGTAACCTCTTTTTACCAGCAAGTTTAAAATCTCTATTAAGTTCCTTTACTGCCCAATAAGCTTTATGTTCTAATTCTAGAGGTAAATGACAAGCTTTTCCGTAAACCATTTTGTAAGGAGACATACCCATAGGATTTTTATAAGCAGTTCTATAAGCCCACAAAGCATCATTGAGCTTCCTAGCCCAATTTTTCCTAGATTTATTAACAGTCTTTTGCAAAATAGATTTAATCTCTCTATTTGATAATTCTACTTGACCACTTGTTTGGGATGATAAGGTGAAGAAATCCTATGGTTAACATCATACTTAGCAAGAGTCTTTCTAAAGCCACCATGAATAAAATGAGAACCACCATCAGTCATGAGATATCTAGGCACACCAAACCTTAGAAAATAATATCTTTAAGCATTTTTAATGATGTCTCACCATCATCACTAGATGTTGGTATAGCTTCTACCCATTTAGTAACATAATCAACAGCAACAAGTATATGAGTATAACCATCTGAAGGACGAAAAGGACCCATAAAGTCTATTGAATTGATGCACTAGCCAATTATCCCAAAAGTCTGAACTGATGGAAAGGGCTAGACTTTATATTTTAACACTCCCCCTCACGTCTAGGCTGGACAAACGGGAAGACCTTGGACGTGGGATAGATAGGAGGGTGCAACTATTTTTATATTAAATAGCGCGTTAGCCGGGGTTTGAACTTGAGACCACCTGGCTCTAATACCATATTGAATTGATGCACTAGCCAATTATCCCAAAAGTCCGAATTGATGGAAAGGGCTAGACTTTATATTTTAACAAAGTCAAATCCCCAACAGTCAAAAGGTTCAATAACCAGAGAATAATTCATAGGCATTTCATTACGTCTACTTATATTACCAACCCTTTGACATTCATCACATGATAAAATAAATTTTCTTGCATCTTTAAAAAGAGTAGGCCAATAAAAACCTGATTGTAGAACCTTTTGTGCAGTTCTATCTCCAGCATGATGTCCTCCATAAGCACTACCATGGCATTTGCTCAATATTTCTTTTTGTTCATACTCAGGAACACATCTTCACATTATACCATCTACTCCTTCTTTATACAAATGTGGGTCATCCTAAAAATAATGTCTCAAGTCATAGAAGAACTTTCTTCTTTGCGGAGCTGTAAAGGTTGGAAGCAAATACTTAGCAACAATAAAGTTAGCATAGTCAGCATACCATGGACTTTCGCGTGAGCTTACCTTTATTGGGGCCAGTTGTTCATTTGGAAAACTATCGTTAACAGGTATAGGATCATATGAAATATTTTCCACTCTAGACAAGTTATCAGCAACAGGATTTTCAGCACCCTTCCTATCTACAATATGTAAATCGAACTCTTGTAGTAAAAGTACCCATCTTATAAGCCTAGGCTTAGCATCTTTCTTTTCCATAAGGTATCTAATAGCAGCATGATCAGTGTGAATAGTAACTTTTGAATCAACAATATAAGGTCTAAATTTATCACAAGCAAAAACAACAGCTAAAAATTCCTTTTCAGTAGTAGCATAATTCTTTTGAGCGGCATCAAGTGTCTTACTAGCATAATGAATAACATTTAATTTCTTGTCTACTCGCTGTCCAAGAACAGCTCCTACAGCAAAATCACTAGCATCACACATTATTTCAAAAGGTAAAGTCCAATCAGGCGGTTGAACAATAGGAGCTATAATTAAAGCCATTTTCAGAATTTCGCAAGCTTCTTTACAATCATCATCAAAAACAAAAGGTACATCATTTTGAAGAAGATTAGTGAGTGGTTATGAAATTTCAGAGAAATCTTTAATAAATCTCCTATAGAAACCGGCATGACCAAGAATAATACGAATACCTTTAACATCCCTAGGACAGGGCATTTTCTCAATTGCTTCAACTTTAGCTCTAAACACTTCAATACCTCTTTCAGAAATTTTATGTCCAAGAACAATTCCTTCATTAACCATAAAATGACATTTCTCCCAATTAAGAACAAGATTAGTTTCCTCACATCTCTGCAAAACCTTATCAAGATTGTGCAAGCAGTTGTCAAAAGAAGTTCCATAGATGAAGAAATCGTCCATGAATACTTCCATAATTTCTTCACAAAAACCATGAAAAATAGCAGACATGCATCTTTGAAATGTAGCAGGAGCATTACACAAACCAAAAGGCATACGTCTATAAGCATAAGTTCCATAAGGACTAGTACAAGTAGTTTTCTCTTGATCTTGATGTTTAACAGCAATTTGTGAAAAACCAGAATAACCATCAAGAAAGCAGAAGTGAGTTTTCTTAGACAACCTTTCTAACATTTGGTCAATAAAAGGTAAAGGATAGTGATCTTTCTTAGTAACTTTATTAACCTTTCAAAATTTCAAGAAGTTTCAATACCTCATTTCTTACCACTTCTTTCATCTTAGGGATTAACCGACGTTGATGCTCAACAACTGGTTTTGCATCAGGTTCAATGTTGATGGCGTGTTGACATATAGTAGGAGCAATCCCCTTTAAATCATCCAGAGTATATCCTATAGCTCCTCGATGTTTCTTTAATACTTCTAATAACATTGCTTCTTCATTACCTGAAAGTTTAGAACTAATAATAACAGGATATGTTTTCTTTTCATCAAGATGAGCATATTTAAGGTTATTAGGCAAAGGTTTTAAATCGAAAATAGGATCTTCCTTAGGAGGTGCAGAGGTACCCAAATCTTCTATAGGCAGATTATGTTTAAGTATTGGTGGTTGATGAAGAAAGATATTGTCAATCTCATTTCTTTCTTCCATAAATACCTCACTTTCGTGTTCCTCCATGTATTGCTGCAAAGCACTGTTAGGAGCAATAGCAACAGAAGCAAGTCATTCAATTTTTGAATCCTCATTAGGTAATTTGGTTTCATAAAGATTTTTACCAAACTTAGAAAAATTGAACTCATAAGATTCTCTATCAAATTTAGTATAAATTATCTCTTTCTTACAGTCTATAATTGCACCACATGTATTCAAGAAAGGTCTACCAAAAATAATAGAACAGGTTTTACTAGCAGTAGAACCAAGTACTAGAAAATCAGCAGGATATTTAGTCTTACCACATAAAACTTCAACATCCCTTACAATACCAATTGGAGAGATAGTTTCTCTATTAGCAAGCTGAATAACCACATCAATATCCTCAAGTTCACAAGGACCAATTTCATGCATAATTTCTTTATAAAGTTCAAAAGGAATAGCACTGGAACTTGCACCAATATCACATAAACCATAATAGCAATGTTCTCCTATTTTAACTGAAAGCACAGGAACACTTGCTTTCCTAGCTCTACTATGGGCAACAATATTAGAGGCATCTTCACAAAAGATGATATGTCCTCCTTCTACATTTTCAGTTACCAAATCCTTTACTATTGCTACTGCAGGTTCAACAGTTATTTGTTCATCAGGTTCTATAGCTTTCTTTGTACTTTTATTAACCACACTAGCTATTATAGAATGTTCCTTAACTTTAACAGGAAAGGGCAGTTTCTCAATATAAGGTTCTGGCAAAATGTGATCAACAGTATGAACTTCAATGTTTTTAATAGGGGCAAAATTAGTATTATCTTTATAAGGCACGTGGTACTTATTGCACTCTTCTTTAGGAACATCAAGATAAGAGGCAAAAGCCTTATAACAGTTTGCAATAACTTGAGAATCAAGACCATACATATCATAGAGATTACGAAAATTATCAGTATCCATAAAAGTTTTAATGCATTCATAATCATACTTTATACCTGATTCTCTACCTTTGTCGTTCTCCCATCCTTCAGTATTTTCCTCAATTCGATCAAGAAGGTCCCATTTAACTTCTTCTTTATTGCGTGTAAATGATCCAGAACAAGAGGTATCCAATAGAGTTTTATCCTGAAGAGAAAGCCTTGCATAGAAGTTATCAATAACGATATTACCCGGAAGCTCATGAATGGGGCATTTGAGCATTAATGACTTCAATCTCCCCCACGCTTGGGCAATACTCTCTCCATCATGAGGCCAAAAATTATATATATGATTCCGATCTTGATGAATTTCACTAGGAGGATAAAATTTATAGTAAAAGAGAGGTGCAATTTCCTCCCAGCCAATAGAACGGCCATTCTTCAGCATCTTATACCATTTCGCAGCTCTCCCCGTTAGTGATATAGAGAATAATTTCTTCTTGACTTCTTCCATTGAAATACCTGCACACTTGAACAACTCGCATAATTCATGTATAAATAGCAAATGATCACCAGGAGGGACAGTTCCATCTCCTACATAGCGGTTATTCGTAACACGTTCAACAATTTTCATAGGTATTTTAAATGGAATTACTTGATCAGGTGGCGCCTTGTCTACTACCGTAGCAGTGGTAGTAGCATTCCGAACAGGGATTCAAATGGAGATCTCTCCATGATAAAATAAAGTAGCAAGCAGAAATAAAAACAGCACTTACAGTAAAAGTTTCCTTACCAATTCCACTTACCAATAGAGCTTCACTCCCCGGCAACGGCGCCAGAAAATAGTCTTGATGACCCACAAGTATAGGGGGTGTATCGTAGTACTTTCGATAAATAAGAGTGTCGAACCCAACGAGGAGCAGAAGGTGTTGACAAGTAGTTTCGGTCAAGGTTTCACTGTAAACACTAGCAGACAAGTTTTTAGGGGTTTTTGATATAGCAGATAAATAAAATACAAGTAAATAAAAGACAGTAATAATAATTGCAGCGAGTGGCCCAATCCTTTTTAGAGCAAAGGACAAGCCGGTTGGTTTACTTATGATGACAAAATGTTCTTGAGGACACACGGAATTTAGTCAAGTGCTTTCGCTTCATATAGTTGATTAATCTTTATTGTTTTGATAAGTGTTGTGTGGGTGAACCTATGCTAATGCACCGCCCTTACTTGGACTAATACATACTTGTGATTATACCCTCGTAAGCATCCGCGTTACAAGAAAGTAATTAAGATAAATCTAACCACAGCCTTAAACTCTGAGATCCTACGCTCCCTCGTGCACCGGTTTACTAACGGGGGTTTAGGTTTCTGTCACTCCGGCAACCCCACAATTAGCGACCAAATACACAATGCATTCCCCTAGGCCCATAAAGGTGAAGTGTCATGTAGTCGACGTTCACATGACACCACTAGAAGAATAACACCACAACTTAAATATCAAACCATTAAATATTACTCAACATAATTCACTACTAGCGACAAGACTTTCCCATGTCCTCAAGAACTAAACAAACTACTCACAAGACATCATATGGATCATGATCAGAGGTGATATAATGATGAATAACAATCTGGACATAAACTTTAATTCACCGATAAAACTCAATAGCATCAACCACAAGGAGTAATTAACACCGGGAGAGTTCCCCCTATGAACTAGACAAAGTATAGCCCTAGATGTTACAGCGGAACGAAGTGGAGCGGTGGAGATGATGGTGATGGTGGTGGAGATGATGATGATGAAGATCCCGATGAAGTCCAGCGTGATGACGATGACGATGGCGATGATTTCCCTCCTCCGGGAGGGAATTTCCCCGGCAGATTTCTCCCTGCCGGAGAGCTTTTTCTCTCTCTATTGTTTCCGTCCCGTGGAGGTGGCGGAATATTTGCTCGGGCTCTCTCTGGTAGATTAGGGTTGAGGGGATGATGTACGCGAAGGGGCATCACCAGAGGTGGGCCAGGGGCTCCACACAAGGGCTCGGCGCGGCCCAGATGGGGCCTATCTTTGCCTCCCCTTTTGACTGCCTCCGTCTTCTGATAAAATAGGAGCTTCTGTATATTTTTCGTGATTTGTAGAACTCCAGAAATATAGTGTCTTGACGGTGCTTTTTCCAGCCGAAATCTGACTCCGACAGTTAATTCTCTAATAATCATCAAACATGCAAAATAAGATAAAATAACATAAGTAACACAGCTTAATATGAAATATATCAATGAATAACAGTAAATTATGATATAAAATAGTGATGCAAAATGGACGTATCACTTACCAGACAATAACCAGCATTGGGACCTAGACGGCCGTACTGGCTCCCGTGTGTTTATGAGTGAACGACAGAACCTGTGTGTTACTCATTACGCTAATCCACTTACGTATACGATACCAATGATATCTCGAGATTGAGACAATGTGCTCTAGTGTGATCAAACCATTCGATCATAACACATATAATTCTCGTACCAATATCATTCTCTTTTCTCATTCCATATTTATATTGTCCCGTGATTAATCACGTTGTGTCTGGCCAGACGATTGGGTGACAATAATAATACTGAGATGGCCTAGAGGGTGTATCTCTCCATCGACTGGAGGAGTAAGTCCCATTCTTGAATAATCTCTGTTCCAATACATTATTCTAGTTCACGCCAAAAAGTTACCGTTATGGTCCCCAGTTACGGTCGGACGTTAGGTAACAATCAAAACACGAGTGTCGAATAAGCGGTCACCAGATATTCTCATAGCAAAGGAATACAGCTAATGATAACTAAACATATGATCAATTGCTACTTTCATCGTTGACGATTTGTTTCTTAGCAAGATCATACAATGGGTCGGTTCAGTACTATTATCATTCCGATAATAAACTCCTATAGTTGTGCGAAACATGATCATCAAACAACAAGATAGGCTAGTCTTAGACACAAGACCAGGAACACCTTTTTACTTGTTCGTATCTCTACACCTGTATTGGAGGTTTTCCTCTTGGATACGTTGTATTTGCTATCCAAGTACCCAATACAGTTATAGCATAAAGATATAAACATTAATAATAAATTTGGAGATAAATAATAACTAAATTATTATTGTCTCTAGGGCATATCTCCAACAATCAATCATTAGGGCATGTTTGGAACGCAGGATAGGAAAAACGGAAGAATAGAAAAATCACAGGAATGTGATAGGAATGCAGGTGGAAACCTATGGATTGAAAACCACAGGAAAATTTCCTATATGAGCGTTTGGATGAGCTTAGGAAAAACACATAAATATGTAGGCTTGAGATTTGGAAAAAAAACTACATTGCATCTACTTAATTACCGAAAACACAATTTGCACAAACTGACACGTGAAATCATGGTCTCAAGATTTTTCTACACTGTCGCCGGTTACAAAGAGCTATCCATCACGTGTACCAAGCCTTGGAGCATCCGGAAAGTTCATTTGGAGGACGAGCTCCATGGAGCCCCTTTTTTGAAAAAAAATAAAATCAATATTTTTAGTTTTTAAAAATGCTGCCAAAAATCCTAGACATCCACAATGACCTATTCTACGAGTATCTAAATTTGCAACTCGTAATAGTTTGTATTGCGTCCTACACAAAAAAGACAAATCCTGACAAATCTGAAAATTTTCAAATCACATCTCAGATTCAGAATTTTGTTATTTTTGCACAGACCATAATACACAATATTTCGCATTGGTATTTTGCACGATGGTAGACATAATCATGGTCTACTTCTAGGATTTTTTTTCAGATTTTTTAGATACATAAAAATATCATTTTTTATTTTTTCAAAAAAAGAGCTCCGTGGAGCTCGTCCTCCAAATCACCTCTCTCTTGGAGCATCCCCTTTTTGCGTTTAAAAAAAGAGGAAATGGCTTGCACTGGACATGCAACAATGGCTAGGTGTCCGAGCAAGACCTTCACATGAAGACGTTGCTTCACTAGCTCTGTACATGAAAATTAAAAAGAGGTCGGAGCCAATGTTTTCTTTCCTGTACTTTTCCTATGAAATCAGAGGTAAAGGAAACTTTCCTGCAAAATTCCTATGAGTGAATCATGCGTTCCAAACGGCTGTAGAGTAGCCATTCCATAGGATTGCCAATTCCTACACTATTCCTGTGAAAATCCTACGTTCCAAACAGGCCCTTATAGTGCGGAGGAATTTAACCATATTTTCTCAAAATATCCAGAAAGGGGATCATATGGTGCCTGATTCTATGCCGGGCTGCTTCACATCGAAGTTGGGGCGACCGAAGAAAAATATATATTTTTTACATACAAGGCGGAAGTACTGGTACGTCACCATACTGCCAACAGCAAACAACTACTCACACGGTCACACTAAACCACATAACACAGACAATGCTAATCAGACAAACCTGCAGTTCCCAGAACACAAATAGAGTAACAGCAATCGCCGATGCAGCCTTCCGTGCCGACTTCTATGTCGCACAGGTAAGCGCCCGCATGGCACATGCTAGCTGAGATCTCCCACTTGCTAGCGAATTTGTGCGAAGCGGTAGAGCTTTCCGGGCTCGATGCATGCTGATTCTCGCGGGCCGCACGCCATCCAGCCACACAGCGCCACAAGATGACCCGACAACCGCCAGTGTTCTGAGTGCCAGGGCGATGCTTCACCTGTTGTCAGGTCAACAGCTGGCCACCAGGCTATCCAAGGCATGCCTCCACTACAAGATTCCCGGTCTTTTACCACGGAATGAGTTCGTGGCGAAAAGTCAAAAATCCGTCGTAGATGATCATCTACGACGGATTTGTCGATCGTGGTCGAAAGTGCGTCATAGATGAACTCCGAAACGGATTTCCCGAACCGTCTTGGATCTGTGACGGACAGACCCAGCCTGAGGCCCGCCCGGCCCAATTGACCGTGACGGAAAAAATCGTCACCGCTGGCTGTCCCCTTGTCGGAAAAGTGGCGACAACTTTTGTCAGACCAATGATTGAGCTGTCAGATCCTATCGGGTAAAGTCAACTTTATCGTCTAGCGTGACGTCATCCGTAAAAGGCTGGGCCATAATGCTCTGGCGGGCCGGCTGGCCCATTAAACATAACAGGCTAAGCCCGTTACTCTGAATCAGGTCGGCCCGTTAGCTGTGCAGGCCTGGCCCATTTTACTATTTATTGCCAGACCCATCTAAACAAACAACCCGGTCTAGAAAATCAAACAGGTCGGCCCATATAGCCTGACAGGGCGGCCCACTGGGCCTACCATGCCGGCCCTTCTAACCTAGCAGGCCTGACCAATGAGACCTTGCCACGTACGCGACACGCTGTGCCCACGTGGTCCATTCATGCGTCGACACGTGGTCAAACCAGAAGCCGTAACGTGGACCAATAGTGGCGTGACAAGTTATCCAATCCAATGACGACATGTGGCGTTATCGTAAGGTACAGCGTGTACCTATTATACGGCAACACGTGGCAGGTCGCAAATGAGGCCCGTTAGCAAGATGGCCCGGTGAGCCTAATTACGTGGCTTTTGGTATGGCCTAGGCCCACGCGGATTTGGGCTCATATTAGGGAGGGAACAACAGAGGCGACGGCCCGTTATTGAGCGAGCTTAAAGGCCCAAAACATTGTAATAGTGATTTGTCCCATTAATCGAACATGGCCCAATACGGCCTACAACCAAAAGGGCCCAATACGGCCTACAACCAAAAGAGCACAACTGGCAAACAATACAGAAATAATTACAAGCATACATTACATTACGGTCCCACAGGTACCATAAGCACAATATTCAATAACATATGGTCGAGTTTCATGTGCACAATAACACCAACAAAATAACGGTCCAACATGAACCATCGCACCGCCACTTCACCATGTTATCTAGGTTAGGAAGACTACCTTTACTGGTTCAAGAATGGAGTTAACGCCCTTATCTTAGAAATTATTACAGCATTTATCTCTTATGTTTGTCGTGCCTTGATGACCATCTGATCCATTTGGTGGCGCTGGATGTTGAAAACATCGAGAAGCTCCGTATCTGCTCTCTTCTCTTTCTCGAATTCTGCAGCTAGTTTGCTGGCTTCTGGTGGTAAGGGTTGGAGCTCGATCCCCACATTCTAAAGAAACCTAGGGTTGGAACTTGGAAGTACAATTCGACAGGACCTCGTATGCAACTTGCGCCTCATTAGATTGTCCTCCATCAGCTGAAGGTTCAGAGAGCGGTTTTCCCATTTCGGCCTCTTTCGCAGGGAAGAAACATGTTAATCAGATGCAGCAACGTATAAGTTCAAGTTAGTGGGGACTATTTTAAAGCTTTACTTATAGTCGCATGCTGCACTTGTAGTTGTAGGGAGAAGCCCTTCTTATCGCTGCGGTGTGTCTCCTTGAACATATCCAAAGCACTAGGTTCTTTATCCGTGTACTTGTCCACCTAAAAACAAACTCACACAGGAAACCAGCTTAATGGTAATGTAGGGATCCAATAAAAAATATTTGCACAAGGATACCATGGATAAGTGGCATGAATCTGAAAAAAAAACATCCCAGTTTTCTGTTGGACAGATAGGTCCGGACTTACCAAGGGTTGGGACTAAATTCTGTAACAGGGCGTGTCGTGATATGATCGACCCTAGAAAATTGAAGTTTGTTGAAAGCGCCAATTTTCTGCAAATAAATGTAAGGATTAGTGACGGTATACATAAGCATGTGCATGGCAACATGTTTATTCCACTCAAATTCATTCATCGACCACACAGGACTTTTATGTGCCAGGGATCTATGAATCACTGACCTCGTCTTTGCTTTACTTCTAACAGGTGGCGAGTCTAGCGATGATCTTTTCATGCCCGCCTGGGATGTGGTTACAACTGGAGGCTGCTGGTTAGCCTAGTTGTTGCGGGCAGTAGTACTCTTCATCTCATAGAAAGAAGTGCAACATGAATTAATCGAGCTAGCCAGAAATCACACTCCCTCTCGTCCTAAAAAAGTGTAGGGATTTATACTACTTATATTGTACCTAATCCATTCGTTTCTGGCGTCACTTATACAGGATCGGAGGGAGAATTTAATTGGCATTCAAACAAACAACACATAATAAGGCAGGACGGCATGGAAGATCTAGCACCTTAGCTGTCGAGAGGACAGGAGAGATCTGAAGCTTCTTCTGAAATAAGGGTTCAAGATCGGAATCTACTTCAGTTTGCTGAGGTGTCGAGATTCGCTTGTTACCACCGGCTGTTGAGCCTCCTCTTTTCCTGTTTCTTTTCATTGAAGGTGTTCGGGAGTGAAGAAGGGTCACTAGACGAGAGTATCCTAGTAATAGGCAGAAAAAAAGGTAGATTATGATGTATGTCTACATTCGCTCCCAGCTAGAATCAAAAGAACTGATTCAGAGAAAAAAGGTATTACCACTCTTCGCCTTGTGGTGAGGGAGGCGATTTGGCCGAAACAGTTAAGATGTGGCCCGGGAGTATCACCGGTCATGTTCAGTGGCCGGAGAGGGACGACGATGTGTCCGGAGAACTGGAGGGAGAAGTAGCCGGCGGCAGATCTAGGGTTCGTCGAATCGGGGAAAACTGGGTGTGTGAGCGGAGGCAGATCTAGGGTTCGTTGAATTGGGGAAAACTGGGTGTGTGCCTCGGCCCTCGGCTAGGTGGGAGGGACTTGTTATGGCGCCATTGGGTTCAAACTACTTGTATACCCTTGCCCTCAAACCAGGTGCAGGTGTTAAAATCTGCTATACCTTACGGGTAGAATGGACATTTGGCATTTCAAATTGCTCTGGCGCCAATTCGGGTTGCCGAGAATATCAGACATAGCCCAACAACTTTGTGGTTCTTCGTGGGTCAGAAGGGCCTACGCTCCTATCTCGTGTTAAAATTCATGGGCTGACGTTGGGCTACAAACACAACTCCAATGTTGAGGGACATAGCCCAACAACTTCGTGGTTCTTTACGGTTTCAAAAAAGAAGTTCTTTGTTCCGGTACACAACTTTCAGATGATTACTAAAGTTTCTGCAATTATGCTAAAATAGTAACGAGACCCGGGCTAGGGAGAGTTTCTCCGCGAGAATCAACCGACAGGCTGCTCACAGGGAATGGCGGTTCGGAAGCCAACCAACTTTCGGTGACAATCACGAACAAAAATCATGGTGCGGAGACTGGTACTCTGAACCTGAAGACCTTCACCTTGAAGCCTATCTCAAAACACACACTTATATACATATATATTAGGGCACAACCTAGGATTTTGCTGGGATTGCGACGCTTAGACGCGCCATGTTTGTCGAAACCCACGACAGTTAACGGGCCCCATGTCGTTAGTCGTGTCGTCTCCCCCTTGACCGGCCCTTGGGAGGGGTTAGACACATATATGCTTTTCTCCTTGGTTGTGTTAGGGTAGATCATATGAACATTTAAAACAACTTAATTTGAGCCCGTGTTATCACATGACTCCATCCGGTGCACCCAAAGTGGGAGTTTACTTGTGTAATTTTATAAGTGCTCAACCTTCGTACGAGATTACTGTGGTTTCTGAAGCTGGCCATACCTAGGATTCTGATGTTGGTTTTCCAATTACCAACACACTCTTATGCATATATTAGGGCCCTACCTCGGATTTGGTGGGATTCTGACGCTCAGGCGAAACACACGAAAGTTTACCCCCGTGCATGGTCAATCGTGTCGTCTACCCCTTTGACCGGCCTCGATAGGGGCTTGACCAATGGACTTTTATCCTTGGTTGTGTTAGGGTAGGCCATGTGAAAATTTAAAACTAACTTTGAGCCATGTGTTAGGGTAGGATTAGGTGGGATTCCAACGCACCGTAGCGCCATTTTCGTCGAAAGCCTAGGAAGTTGACCTAGTGGTCAACTGTGATCGGCCTTGAGGAGGGTTATACACATGTACTTTTCTTCTTGGTTGTGTTAGGGTACGTCAGATGAACATTCAAAACCAACTTCGAGCCCATGTTTATCAGAACAGAATTCTCTGGAAAAAAAAGTGTTAGGATATTGACACAACATAAATATACATGGTTGTTAACATTCAAGCTTCAATTTTTTGAAACGGGGCAAAAGCTAGCTTCAATTTGACACACAACATCGATTGAGCGCCCTCTCCACCTGCACCCCTCTAATCTCCCGCCGTCTTCCCTGAGCGCGCGTCCCCTCCCCGTCGCCGGCCTCCACGAGCGCGCGCCTCATCGACGCCGCCGCATCCAACCCTATTCTAAACAAAAGACGGCCACCGGGTCATCTGCCGTGGTGGCGCCACTACTCGCTTTCGGAGAAGGCGAAGGCCCGGTTGAGGCGCTGGCGGCGCCGCACCTCATCCCACTCCCGCGCGCGAGCGGTGTACTCGGCGTCCTGTCGGAGACCCTGCTCCAGACACACCTCGTTCATCACCTCCTCAAACTCGTCATCCGCACGACGACGCTTCTCCGCGCGGCGCTCCAAGCACACAGACTTCGCCAGAACGCGCGCTTCCAGCTCGACGGGGTCGACGAGCTCGTCGCCGTCGTCGGTGGAGACCGAATCGATGCTTGAGTAAGACTCGTCGTCGCTGGGCTCGGTAGAGGGTGCCGGCAGCGGTGGGGCAAGCGCGGTGGCCCGTGAGGACCCAGCCTCTCCATCGTGGCGGCACGGCGGTGGAGTAGGGGAATTGGGCCTGGGGATGCGCAGGCCGTTCCAGTTCGCTAAGCGGCGGCGGCCACGCCTACGGCCCACATCCGAGTGGCGGAGGCGGAGGCGGCGCTCCTCCCCGTCGTCGCTCGCGGCAAGAGAACCTCCACCGCCGCTCCCGCGAAGGCCGCCACGGGCGCGCCCGGATGCGGATGACATGGATAGAGGAGGCGAGAAGGCGAGAATGGAGAGTGTCGAGTAGGAGACGATAACTTTGGGTATAAATTTGGCCGATGATGAGGCGAGAAATGCTACGCATATGGCGCGCAACACGAATCTGAAACATATTTTCCTCTCGCCAAGTTTGTTGAGCGGTCATACTTGCTCAACCATCCATGGGTGTGATGGAAGAAAGAAAATACGGCATACAATAGAGGAATAGGGAATACGATCGATTACATAAAACACTGGGTACAGAGTATTTTTTTGAGCTCCCGGGTATGATGGTCTCTAAACACACGAAATGAACCGGTAACAAATTACATTAAACATAGAGACATCTCATGTTCGCTTGCACAATATCCATCACAAGGTGACCAGCTCCACAATAGTGTACTTTCATTCAGTCATGCAAATGAAATGTTTCATCCATTGCCTTGGCAAAATGGAGGAAACACCTCATTCCACTGTTCACCAGTCATGTTTTGTTCATTCTTGTTTGTATTTGAAGCTTGAGCTTAGACAGTACCTCCTCAGTCCAACTATAATCATGAGTAGGCCAGAAACACATCCCATCACTGCATGAAGTAAATCCTTCCTTGAGCACCAGAATTCAAAAGGCTGGGACAACATTAGTTAGGCCAGAAACAAAAGCAGCGACATAGGCCTTGGAGAGAAGACAATGCAATCTTCAAAATGGCATCAGCAGGAGACAGTGCAATCTTCAATATTAGCTCCACTCGAAGCATCCTCTGCAGGGTATGTTAGAGGGATCAGCAATTCACAAATCATGAGTATGGCTGTTGAGTACCCACAGAAAATCTATTCGTGCTATGAAACTTCCCACGAATGGCAGGCTCCTCTTGTGCAGTGTCACCGAAATGAACGCCTGTTTTAAAATTAGTTCTGACTTAGTAACATAAGGTACATAAGAAGAGAAAATAGTAATTAAATAGAATAAGCAAAGCTTGTGAGAAACTGACTGGTAGTGGTAACACGACGACTCAAACATGTATTCAGAGAATTCTAGGTTAAAACCACAACAAATAACTTGGTCATGCCAATGCTCATATGGCATACGAGCAGAATTCACATCAACTCAGATGAACCACTGCTAGTTGAGTATTTTGTTTAATGATAGGGAGCTTGGACACAAGACGACTGAAACATTATTTACGGCAGTCGCTGGTACTTTATTTTTTACGGTGTGAGCGATGTAGAGCGCTGCTTTCGAATGGCTCCGGCTAAGGCGCAAAAAAAAAAGAACAACTGCCAGGAATAACTAACTAAACTCAGATGATTCTACATACAGATTATACTGTACTAGCTATAAAATGTCCCAGGTTAGTTCTCTTGGTGTGATAATAAAAAAATTAAGTTATGGAAAATTGTAGAGATAACTATAAATAACAACACAGCATGAGTGGAAACAGTGTACAAAAATAAGCTTCGGAGTATATTTAAGAAATAAGAATAAGACAGATTAGAGAGCTAACAACACGGGGAGAAAAATTGTATGGTTGTAAACAGAGCATACAAAATAATGGCTAGGGAAACAACATACAAAAATAGAGCCATAGACATATTCGGTTAGTGGCTATCTGGATGATTATGGCTAGGGCTTTGGATTGCAGGAATTTGGTGGGCTCAATCCTATGATCCAAAGGCATTCCATAGGAAAATCCTATGGATTGGAATCCTCCAAAAAACTGTGGAATTCCTTCAATCGAAAGAGAGGCACAAACCGATTCAGTCAGGGAGAGGACCATCAGATTAGAAGAGAGCTTATTTAAGGGGGGCTTTTTGTAATGTAATGTCTATGTGGCAGCAGTCACTACGCCACGCAGACAGATCAGAACAGGGTAGGACCTCAGGTAACACATTTTACAGACTTATAGGACTCAGATATGCATTTTGCTCTATACAGTTAGGACTAACTTGACACATCCAAAATACTTTTGGGGCATCCAATGCATTTTGCTCAAATAATATAGTGTAATAGACAGATAAGAACGTCAATTGTTGTGTCGGAAGATTACATTTGTATGTGTGACTAGGCATGGTCCTTGACTGGCCAGATCGATTTTGGATATTTCTCATGGTTGGCTAAGTACTGGTGTACTATTGCGTATGTTGGTTGATCACTTCAATGGCTGCATTCATGTGCGTAGCCTTGGCATTGCGGTTCAAAATTAAAATTATGGGAGAACCCCCGTTGAAATTTACTGGTTTGTGGTTAAACAGCAAGTAAAACACAGCACGGCTAACAACTACTACTTAAAATTTAAAACAGAGCACATAGAGTTCATCTCCACGGCGGATGGTAACCTTAGGATTTATAACTTAGTCCAAAACGGCAGCGACGAGAACAGATCGCAGATCGAAGGGCGATGGGCCGGAGGACAGATGTGGATCCCGTAGCCGCTCCGCCCGTGCGAACCGCCGCACTCCTATTCGCCAGGCTCGCTCTGCCGGCGCACGGCGGAACTCGTCTATCCCGGCCGACCCGGGTCGCGTGCGTAACAAGACTTGTATTCGCCAAGCCAGCTCCGCCGGTGCGCACGGGCAGACTCGTTCTCGCCCGGTCCGAGGCGACGGCGACCACGGGAGGAGCTCTTTTACGCCCAGCCCGCTCATTCCGAGCGCGCCGCCGCCACACTGGGTTCCAGATCTGGTGAGGGTAGGGTGCTAAGCTCCGCCACAAGGAACTCGCACTGGACAGGGAAGGGAAAGCTTCTGACTTCCAAAGGGCAGCGTTTCTTGTGTTTATTTTTTTGACATTGTTCTTGTGTTTATTAAAGTAGTTTATTTATCGCGGGCCGTCCGTTGCCGCGATTGAACGGTTGAGATTCGCTATATAACGCGTTGAACATTCAACTCGTTCAGCGGCAAATTTGGCCGTTCAATCACGGAAACGGACAGACGAGATACGGGTTGCGCTCATCTGGCGCTTAATGATATGGATCTGCCTCATGATTATATGGATAGGTTATGTAAATCAATGTTAGTACTATTGGGCTCAAGGATCTACGTCATCACAATATGGGATAAAATCTATAGATCAAGGGTTCTTATATGCACAACTTACCACAAGATTCTTGTTGTCAAAAAACGGGTATATTTCTATATAGAGATGCATAGTCTTTGTTCGGGACTGTTGTGTGTGTTGAAGCCCTTTCGCACTTTGGCAGCTTGCTATTGGCTTTTGCAAGTCCCAACACGCTTGCTATTGGAGCACATCAGTTAATAAGAACCCATTACAAAAGGTAGGATCACGAATTCACGACGCTACCGTGCTACGGCATGGGCGAAATCCACAATCGTAGGAACGCGAGTGTACCCCAAACTGTGTCGAAGGGTATGTTGTACTTTGATGTTGTTCTTTTCGTATTAGGATAGGTCGTAACGCAAACATGTAAAATCAATTTTGAGCTCAATTTCTCGCATGGATACCTTCGGCGGCGTTGAAGTCGATCGAACTTTAAAATCATGTTCGTCGAGGTAAGTGTTTTGTGTGAAGCGGGCCACACACACTACTACATATGGAGTGCGTGCGCTATTGACTATTTTAATAATCCACAACACTTATTCACATATATCAGGATCCAATGCAAGTCTTGGTGTGGTGTCTGATTCTCTGATGCCTTGGTGAAACCTTGTTTCGTGTGGGGACCTGGACTGGAGTAATCTACCACTCTCATTATTAACCGACAACGAAGGGAACTTTTCTCCTTGTTTGATACTACATGGTAAACCTAAATTGAGCCCAACTAATTCTCACAATGTTAATTCTCATCGAGCATCAAAGAACTAGGAGTTTATTAGTCATAGAAGTGAAGAATTAGTATTCTTGTGGATTAAACGTGTTGTGCGAATCGGGTAACACACTAAATTGGTAGTTGTCTACATATGAGATATTTACATATTTCAGTTACACTCGTACATATACATTTATATATTACGACTCAATTCGAGTTTTAGTGTAATCCCGAATTCCCGGCGCTGATGCGAATCGCTTCGTGGCCAACTCTGATCATGGGCCCGCGTTCTCCAGAGTCCAAAAGGGGAGTAATCAGCATAGAATTAGAACCACCACATTTTACGTCAAAATTTGAAAAACCACCACTTTGTGCCTACATCACAGATACTCAGATACCCACAACTATTTGACACATTTGTTGCAATGTACGCTAAACTGCGATTGAACGTGAATTGACACTCGTGCTGACTGGTGGGTCCCACCAGTCAGGGCTGGCAGCACGTGTGGACTTTTGACTGAGATGGTGGCATGTTTGGACATTGGCCCACCCGTCAGACAAAAAGAACAACTAAATATCTCAAAACAATTAAAAAATATAAATACAAAAAAGTAGTCATAAACAACTGGCCGCACGGCCGGCCACGCGCTCCTACTCGCCCCGCAGCAGACGAGGCCGCCCGCCGGCCCCGCACTCCCGCTACGGGCACCGGACGGGCGTGGGCCGGCAGGGATTGGCCCGAGCGAGCTCCGCTAGGGGCCAGCACGGGCGCCGACGGCAGGGGTCAGCCCGGGCGAGCTCCACAAGGGGCCAGCACGGGCGCCGCCGGTAGGGGTCGACCCGGGCGAAGTCCTTTAGGGGGCCATCACGGGCGCCGCCGGGAGGGGTCAGTCTGGGCGAGCTCCGTCCTGGGCGAAGCGCGGCGGCCGGGAAGCGCGACCTCTGGCCTGGGTTAATGCATGCGGGAGGTTAGGGATGGCAGGTTTTTTTTAGTTATTTAATTTATTTTTATTGGTTAGGCACAGTTGGACTTGTGAGCCCTCTACCAACTAAGCAATCAGTCCACTATGCCGCCACCTCAGCCCTGGCTGGTGGGTCTCACTGTCAGAAATCGTATCAATCCGTTTTCAATTGAGTTTTAATGCACATTGCAAAGAATCTCGCGAATAGTGGTGGGTATTCGTAATCTAGACGTAAAGTGGTGGTTTTTTGAAATCTCAAGTTAAATGTTGTGATTTTATGCTATCAACTCCCAGAAGGGTTGACCATTTGACTTCTGTCATTGTGTGTGTGTTAGGTAGGTGAGATTGGAAACATGCAACCCAAACTTGAGGCCTAATTCTCAAAAGGATCCGGTAGTCGACATCGGAGTCACTTTATGTAAAAAAGCCATGCATATACTTAATTGATCAACTTGGTGAACATTCATACAAAGCTAGAATGTTCGTGTGGGAGTAAGTCTGTTATGTCTGTGGAGCTAGTCACACTTTGGTGGTGGATATTGTCTCCTTCTATATATGTTACACCGTGACACTTATATTTACATTTATATATTAGAAATGCATGATTTTGTGGGATTTCGATACTTTGACGACATTGTTTTCAGCAAAAGTTGGTTTGTGGGGGGGGGCGCGGAGTCCACCCCTTGAATGTAAGCCAAAATTGAACCCATGTGTGGTCTCACAAGCATATAAGCACTTCCAAATTAATAAGGCGTCGAAGTGGTAGCCCTATAATTAATCAATTAAGTGGAAAATCTTCGTGCGTGTGGTTGTGCATTGTGTAACCTTCTCACAACGGGAGTTGGCTATATATTGACTCCTTCCATGTTCCACCACACTTAATTTTGTACATATATTAGGACCGAGTGCAAATCCTAGCGAAACCCTGATATGTGGGTCCCACTAAATTAGGGATGCATAGGTCACCTGACTTTAGCTGGCCACAGAGTCAATTGACTCTGGTCACTGAGACGCCGGCCCCGCCACTTATTGGACCCACACTACAATGACATAGAGTCCAATGACATAGAGTTAATATTTCCAAGTGTGAAACCAAGCAGGGGTTACAAGTAGTGAACCGCGCACATGATGTACTCGTCGTTACAAACGAGCGCTCCACTCTAGTTCGACTTCGATACCGAAGAACACCACACACATCACCATGTCAGCACCGCCGCGCAACTACAAATTCACATACGTGAGGGATGGGTGGAGAAAGAAGTACTGGGAGGCGGGCATCCCACTGCCCTGGAGCAGTGTAAAAATGTCACCAGGCTGGCATCTGAGCCAGGACAGGATTCCGGTGCCGCCGGTTCCGGAAGATGAGCGGAAACTGAAGAGGGAGATCCGCCGCCGCCGGGCCCTGTTCCCGGTTCATCTGCTCGGCGAGACCGTATTCGGGGAGAGGTCCCCCTATTGGAAATATTGGTTCGACGTTGAGCACAACGAGCTCTGCCGCTCGTACTTGGCGAGGACGACGGTGCGTGAGCGCTATCTCATGCCGCCACCGTATTTACAAGTTCCAGCGCTAGCGCCACAGCCGCATGCGCATGCGCCACAGCCAGCGCCGGCGCATGCGCGTGCACCAGCGCCACCGCCAGAGCCGCCGCGTCGTTCAGTGTTGCAGGACGATCCCGCGGAGTTCCACCAGGCCTCCCAGCTCATGGACGAGCTCATGGACGAGCTCAAGGAGACGCCATACCATCCCATGGCGTTGTACGTCTCCTCGCCGGAGCCGGCGACACCATGGCCGGAGACGTACTGGTCGGTCGAGCAGCAGCAGCAGTCGTGGTCATCGACTTCCTCGTTTCCGGTGACACCAGGGCCGGAGACGTACTTGCCGGTCGAGCAGCAGCCGTGGTCATCGACTTCCACGTTTTTGGCGACAGCAGAGGCGCCACGTCGTCCAGTGGTGCAGGAGGATCCCGAGGAGCTCCACCAGGCCCCCGAGCTGATGGACGAGTTCAAGGAGAGGCCAGACGATCCCATGGCGCTGTACGTCTCGTTGCTGGATCCGGAGACGTGCTGGTTGCTGTATGTCTCGTCGCCGGAGCGGGAGACGTGCTGGCCGTTGTACGTCTCGTCGCCGGAGCCAGAGTCATACTTGCCGCTCGAGCAGCAGTCGTTGTCGTCGACTTCCGCGTTTGCGGCGACGCCATGGCCGGAGACGTGCTGGCCGCTGCATGTCTCGTCGTCAGAGCCGGAGACGAACTGGCAGCTCGAGCAGCAGTTGTTGTCGTCGACTTCCACGTCTGTAGCGACACCAGGGCCGGAGACGTACAGCTGGCCGCTTCTGCAGGGGGCGTGGCCGTGGACTTCCACATTTCCGGCGACACCAGAGTCGGAGAAGGAGGAGGCAGAGGAGCTGCAGCAGGAGAGCCCATCTACGCCACCACCGGCGGCAACATGGTGGGGAAGGTCGCCTCCTTTAACCTTATCGGACCTCGTCGAATACGAGACCGCGCGCGCGGCAGATCTGGTGGCCGCCGCACCCTAGCTAGCGACTAGCTTGGTAGATCTAGGGTTTTTCTAAATCTCCCGAAAAAATCTAGGGTTTTATGTAATGTAATGTAATGTACTTTTGGATGTATATATATCTGGTACATGAAAAACCTGCTGCGTTCGAAATGTTGATGCATCGGAAAATTACAATATTTTTTTGAACAGTTTGAAATCTTGATCAATCTGGTACGTCGGATGTTCATATGAAGGTGGATCTTGGGGACAATAAAGTCACGGTGACCGGTGAGACTTGGTCGGTCGGTACGTTGGATTTGCGTTAACATAAACTAGTGCTCAATCGTTACACTCATCGTTGACGGCTCGACGCGCATGCATGCGTGCATGTGCATGGTTGCGTCGCTGGCGTTTAGTCCAGCCCGGCCGGGTGAGTTCTAGAAAATACCCAAAGTAGTACCCACACGTCGTTTTGGCTAGAATAGCATTATAAACAAAACATAGAGGTAGTAACATACCGTAGACGAGTAAGTATTTTAAAAATAAACATAAGCTAGTAACATATGCATCTTTTACTACTCTGTTACTCCCCACTATGAGCAGCCTATGCTACTAGCAGCGTGTCGCGGACCCAGCCAGTAAACATGCCCAGAAATGATGTATGCATGGTGCCAGAAGCAAACTAGTAATATGAGAATATATGACCATCCTCATCTTTTACCCACTGGGCAAGGAACCGACAGCCGTCGTCTCAACGATTCAATGCTAGCTGCCGCCGCATAAAGAAGAGAGAGAGGGAGGGACTAGGCGCTTCGGCTAGCACAAATCCATTTCCGGTAGTAGGACTAGATGCTCCTATTATGGAAAAACATATTTCGCATTTTTTTCAAAAATTCCTTAAATAAATTTGGGTGTACATACAAACATTTTATATATGTAGGAACGCAATTTTTGTCAAAAATAGACATATTTTATGCCCTGTGTAAAAACACAAAAAATGTCAAGTAAAAAGTTATTTTTAGCACCGAATTTGTATTTTTATACAAAACACAAAACACTATTTTTTTGTGAAAATTTATGTGCCAAACATTAGTAGGTACACCTGAAATTTTATTTAAAAATTTACGTTGGATCTATAGCTCACATTAACCCGTCAAATAGGCTGTCAGTTGACGTAGCTACAGCGAACCCATCGCCGTCCAAACGCTCGTGCAAAGGAGATAGCTAGGCTCCGCTTCTGAGTGCATAGATAAGCCAAATATAGCGTATTTGGCTTTTGGCACCGTAACGGCTCCCTAGGTCGTAAAAAAATGTTTTAAAAATGGAAAAGTGAACTTTTTTGAAAGAGAAAGAAGCCCAAAAATGAAAAGGTGGTGATTTTTTTAATGGAAAGGAGCCAAAAAAATTTATAAAAAGAAAGGTGATATTTTCTAATTAATAGCCTGATTTAGGAGTGATTATCTCGGTCAATCCTCACTTGTTGTTCGCTACATCCGATCTTGCTCAAGGTGCACTGTACTATCTAGAGTACATGAGTAGGGGGTAGGGCTACTGATCAGGTAGGGGGAGCAGGAGTACCAGCGCTGCATTTGGGATGCCCGCATGCTGCTGTCAGGTCAAATCGCCTGGTCCAAGATATTACAGTAAATAAAGTGGACAAATCTATTCTATCAATGCAGAATCCCCATTGCTCCCTCTTTGTCCTCGAATAAGTGGAAAAAATTTAAATGCATCTCGGTGATAAAAGTTCACTCTTTTCTTCGAATATTAAAGCTTAAGTGAGGACGAGTGACGAGTATGCGTGACATTCGAACAAAACTAGTCCGTTGTAGCATATGCAAAAAATAATAAAGGTAATGCCATAGCCGTGCAGAGCAGATATGTATCAAAGATACAAGACTTTTCTGTATAAAACACCGGAGGTTTACTAACTAACATGTTGTGACGTGTGCTCCATTCAGTGGCGAAGGACGAAAAAAAATCGAGGTCGGGCGAACTCTAAGGCGAAGAAAAATAAGATGCAACAAAAGTAAAATTGTATAGACAAATTGATACTTTATACGATATTAAGCAAAATCACTTGGTACAATACTAGCAACAACATTTTTAAATGAAAGTGGAACCAACAAACATACCGAATGAAGCTTTAATGACGTCTGTCACTAGCAATTGACACAACATATCTCTTCAAATCTGCAATTGAAAACAGTTCAAAACATGAATACTTTGCTCATTTCCGTAGCTCATAATGCACAATTTCAAAACTTCAATCAATTCACCACAAATCTAAGAAATTATACCTCCCCCTTTTGCAGCAGCAGGTATTTTACCCTTCCTATCCATCTCCACCACGAAACCGCCACCGGAAAAGCCGGTTGCCGGCCAGCCGCCGGCGGCGGGAAACCCTAGCTGCTCCTGTTGCTGGTGGTGGTGGCGCTTGGCCGCCCTTGCTGGCGCGCAGGCGCGGTGCGGTGAGGAATGAGGAGGAGAGCTTGGGGAGGGACGGCGAGGAGGAGGCACGGACGGGCAGACGGCGGCTAGAGCGAGGGGTTGGGGGCGGAGGCGAGCACGGCGGCTGGAGCTGGAGCGCTTCGGGTCGGGGACAGGAGCAGCCAGCGAAGCAGCAGTCGAACGCTTCTCAAGTCGTGCGTATGAGGCCACTAAGGCCCAGCTCGCTCCCCGCGCTCAGCCCACTAAGGTCCAGGTAGGTTGAGACACTTAGATCTGGCCCAATTATCCTCTTTTTTCTTTGTTTTTTTCAGAAACGAACAGAAAATAGCAAAACAAGTATATACATTGAAAAATGCCTATATATATGCGATTTTTTGCCAAAAATCAAGGTAGGGCGGCCGCCCTACCTTGCCCTATGGGAGCTTCGCCCCTGGCTCCATTGGTATAGGTGTTCGACATCAGAAGCTAGCTCTCGAGTTCGAACCCTCGCTTCTCGTTAATATTATTTTTTTACCCTTTTATGGGTTCTCTTATGGTGAAATGACCAGTGGTGTCGGATGGTTTTGTCAGAACGGGTGCCTGCTATGTGACCGCCATGGATTGCTTCACCGACGGAGAAACTGCGCTGCTCTACTGTTACGGGATGTCATTCAGCTGGGCCTAACCGCCTAATCAGCCACTCGTGTCAATGCAGTGTCCGTCACGCACAGCACGAGACGCGAGCTGCCTCGCTCCCGAGGAAATTTTTTCCCTGATCGGCAAGACAGAGTGGGGGGTGAGAGAACAGGCGTGGTTGTGGCAGCACCGCATGCAGCAGTATGCTGCAGCGCGTCCAGGTCCAGCCGTGTCCCGAGGATCTTGGCAGGAGACGGAGCATGGGGAAGGAACGTAGAGCATAACCAAGGGTCCAGATACAAAGAAAGGTGATCCGTGCTACAGTACACAGATCTGTGGCCATGCATGCGCGAGCGGGGATGCTAGCTTTTCTCTGCTCATGGTGGCGACCGCACAGGCACCGGAGAGACAAAGTCCAAGCTTTGGAAGGAAAGACGTCAACTCCTGATTTGGTGCCTGATTTGGGCTTGATTAGTGCTAGATGTGTGCTTGATTAATATAGGTAAACCTAATTCTCTCTATAAAAATTGCTGTGACAGCAGATTATGCATTGATTAGTGCTAGATGTGTGCTTGATTAATATTAGAAACCTAATTTTCTCTAAAAAAATGCTGTGACAAGAGATTATGTCTCCATTCCATTCCATCTCATTTTTCTAACCGAACACCGGAATGGAATGGAACCGTTACTTTTAGTGGAATGGAACCGTTCCATTCCACTCCATGCCGTTTTGAAACCAAACACACACCCTTGTAGCATGGGGAAGGAACAGATGAAAAGTACGAATCCAACGGCCAGAAGAGGGGACACGTGTCCTCTGGACAAAACAGCTGGCGGAATGCTACTACTAACCGCCAAATCTATGGGTGGAAGGTGGCTATGTGTTGTTTCATTGCGCACCACTTGGTCCAGTTACCGCCCACCTACATGGAGACACGTTGCCTTCCGCCCACCCAGAGGGAGACAAATACGTTGGGCATGGGGTCATATTTGTAAAAACATCCTAGGATATGCACCAACATAACAATAGTATGAATGATTTGCCAAATATCAATGCATTAAACATAATATTCGGATTGTTTCGCAAAAAAAAATATTCGGATTAAAGATTTTTTTGACTTCACGTAGAAACAAGAGGTTTCCGTACGTGCATTTAAAATATTAATATGGTTTTTTTTCATACATCAATTAGTCTAATGGCAGTGGTATCGCCGCGTTGGTAGTTCCGTTTTCTGGGAATTGCCACATGTGGGGCATCTGGACTTGGCATCCACATTTCATTGACTTCACGTCAGTGCTCCGTACGTGAGAGGAGTGAGGAGAAAAATATTTTGTTTGGGTCTATTCCACGACAAACGACACCTACGCCCCGCTACGCATATAGAGTCATCAAATGGCTCCCCCTAGAGGGTCATCATACCTGTACTGACGTCGGTTGCCCCTGGAGCTGCTCGAGGGTCGTGGCAGCATAGGGTCACATCACGTGAACCAGGCCTGTTATGGCATTATGCATGGGGTACCTTCCAAGCCGCACCGCTGCAAGGCGTGTCTACGAAGACTTGACTTCGTGAAACAACTTCTATTTTATTGTATCTACAATTTTTTTTAAGGAAAATCCTTCCAGGTATTCCAAGCGAGGGAGCTAGAGAAAGCTAGATAGAGAGAGAGGATCGATAATGTATATATCCTGTGCACCACCGCAATTAGTGCACACACTTGACCAACAAAAAGTTATAAAAAATCTCGAAAAACTATTGTACATTGACACAAAACCTAAAATACACATCGCTGAAAAAATACCAAATTAAATTTAAAACACGTCAATAATAGTGAAATGACAAGTTGTTATTAATAGTGCACAATGGGCCAAGTTCAAAGCCCACATGATAATTGTAACTATTCAGTTTTGGATTTGTCTATTCGTTTTCTCGATCGACGTTAATATAGATTTGAAATTTTTGACATGTAAATTAGATATGAGTATTTATTTTGTATTTTGAAAACATTTTAGGTGCTCAACCGGATCTGAGTGCACCAGATGCACCAATTGCTAATTGGGTGCACAATATGTTCTCGGGGTGCATGCATGCATGATGCGTTTTTGACATTTTACACCCCCTTTAAAAACAATCAAAGAAATTGAGGGAAAATCATTCCTTATTTGGAAAACACTCGCAAAAGAGTATTTGTATTACATGCATGGTTGGTAGGAAACATAATACTACCAGACATGGAGTAGTAATTTTATAAGTTCCGACTCCGGATGACAATGGGTATCCATCACCCGCTAACCCGACGGGTACCCGCTGCAAATGGGGAGAGTGTATGGTGGAAAACAAATACTCGCTCGTTCGCTTAATGAGGAAAATCCAAACCCGTCGGTCTAGCGAAGGCGAGTATTTGTGCCAAACCCCGTACACGTTAACCCATGTACCCGACTATTACACCTAGACTCTACATGTCATTGTCTAGCTAGTGGCAAACCTTACACCTCTTTTTGTCCTCACCCCCCCACTAATTAATTAATGAGATAACCTCAATCTCTCCTTCGGCCGGCCATGACACACCGCACGATACATGCGTTATATCTCTCTCTCCTCTTCCACTCTCATGTGTCGTGCGCCGCCCACGCCTTCTCGCCTGCACCACCAAGCCTTCCCCCCATGCCACCCACCCCTTTCTCATGTATGATCGTTGCACCTTCCTACGCCGCCGTGACTTTTCCTGGGCCGCCCGCACCCGCACCTTCTCCCGCCTCTCGTCTAAACCCCTCACCACCGCCACCGCTCGAGAGGAGACGTCGACGCCCCAAATATATTGAAAAACCACCCGTCGGGTGCCGCAAACTCGTTGGCTCACGGGTCTGGTGTAGATCTTGACCTGACAACGGGTATGGGTCGGGTCGGGTGCGGATATGGGCCGAGGGTCAAACCAACGGGTAACCATCCTTAGTTTTGACGTGCATTCCATGTGTGTAGTACTAGTGGGAATCGTTGTTTCCACCATGCAAAGTCTCATTAGCAGCTAGAATATCTGATGCCAAATCTACATGGAAGATTGGCATTAATTTCTACGCTAGCTGTAGAAGTAGTCAAATCGTGATGACAAAGCCCACAAATCTCTTTTTTTTAATACCAAATGTACGTAAGAAATCATAATAAGTTGCCCTATAAGTGAAACCCGAACCCTACAGAACTTGCAAAACTTCTTCTACTACTACTCCAGCAGTAGTAACCTCGGCATGGGAATCCAGAAAAAATGGTGTTTCTCGACATTTTACCAGAAAATATATATGTGCTACTACCTCTCTGTACCAAATATAAAATGTTTTAGCATTTTTCTCATATGGACGTATGGATCTCGATGCGCATTAATTAGTATTGTATATATTCGTCCATATAATCCAAATGTAGTCGGTATTGAAATATGTAAAACATCTTATATTTTGATACCAACGGAGTAATTTACTCTGAAAATGATTTGTTTGAGAATCCTCTGAGAATGCTATATTTAATACAAGAAGGCATATTCAAGTGTTTCGGGCGGGCCTGGGATGGACCCGGGCCCAGCCGAGATATGCCCATGTTTGACTAGTACTACTTTATTACTGTATATTAATTAGTACTACTAAGAAAGCTTATCGAAATTTCAACCAGCCGGTAATAAAGGGGACCTGGCCAACTAGCTCGGCACCTTCACCGCGCTACACACTCCACTTTCTTCCTCCTGGCTTCAGCTCCCTGCCCTTCGCAACCATGGCTCCAAAGTCCCCTACGAAGTTGGCTGCTAAAAAGGAGATACCCACTCCAGGTTTCCGTCTCGCCCTCGTACGGGGCGGCCGTAGGAAGAAGCCGGTGGCAAAGTCCGTCAAGGCCGGTCTACAGTTCCCTGTTGCCTGCATCGGGCGCTACCTCAAGGAGGGCCGCTGCGCCAAGCGCATCGGCACCGGGGCTCCTGTCTACCTCACCGCCGTCCTCGAGTACCTCGCCGCGGAGGTGCTGGAGATCGCCAGGAATACGACCAAGGACAAAAAGAGTAGCCGCATCATTCCAAGGGACCTGCTAATCGCCATCAAGAGCAACGAGGAGGTAGACAAGATGCTTGCCGGCGTCACCATCGCGCAAGCCGGCGTGGTTGCCTACATCCACTCCATGCTGCTCCCAAAGAAAACCTCGGGGAAGGCTGCCAAGTCGCCCAAGACCGCAGGGAAGGCTGCCAAGTCACCTGGGAAGACGGCGGGGAAGCCTGCCAAGTCACCCAAGAAGACGGCGGTGAAGGCTGCCAACTCTCCCAAGAAGAACGCGGGGAAGGCTGCCAAATCGCCCAAGAAAACAAGCGAGTCCCCTAAGGCTTAGATCTGCATCGGCTTGTGTATTGGCTGATGTTGTACTCCTATAGATAGATTTACTGTTTTGATTTTTGATACTAAGCAAATCCTTCTGTTAGTTAATGTTAACCTAGATTTAAGTTAGAGCTCGTTCGATGTTCTGACCATGGGATTTGTGAACTGAGATCCAGTGACTGTAAGTGACCGATGTGGCCCCAGCGGTCTGAGAGTATATAGTCCCCGTAACGCCCTTGAAAACCCTAACTCTCTCCTCTTCAACCAGATCCGGAACTTGTCGTGGCGGCGGCGCTCGCTGTACGTACGCTACCTCACCGGAATAGGACGATCAACTTTTAGGTGGATCCTACTCTCCTAATTGACCTGATCTTCTAGCGGCGCAGACTTGGTGCCGGTCAAGCGAAGACGAGGGGGAGGCTGGGCGAAACACGACCAGCTGGAGTAGAGGATGAGGAGGAGGAGGAGGAGGAGGGCCAAGACGTGACCTGGAGAAGAGGAGGAGGTCGCGGGGCATCGTTCCTTGGTGGCGCTGCAGTCTTGACGGCTATTTCGGTGATACCGCACAAAAGCATGCAATCTTAGTCTTCGTATTAAACATTGTATGCAGATCTTTTCCTTCGGTGATGTAGAGGACGCCAACATTTGGTATCGACATTTGCATTTCCCGAAAGGTGATTTTTGAACCATAGCTTGTTTATCACGTGTTGTTAGCCATTAATTTTTTGTCCTTCAGTTCTATGTTTATTTTACCAATATCTAGTGTGTGCTCTCCTACTGGAGCATACAATGTCTATTACTTGTTATCTATGCTATTCCTTTCCTGCATTTTTTGTGTAGAATAAGAAGATTGCTACTACGTCTATGTCTGCTCTGTTCTGAACCATAGCTTGTTTTATCTCTATTTCTTGTGCTTTTGTAAATTATTTATTTCCCCATGATGTTCTGTATGTTCATTACTGAACCGTAGAATGTTTGTTAGAACTACTGCTGTTTCGAACTCGAGTCCTGGTGTTCTTTGTTTATTTCACCAAGTTTGCTATATATGTGTGCTCTGTTTTGTACCATTGCATGTTTATTACCTTACTGTCATGTCCCGATTTCCTGTTCTTATTGGTTTATTTCTCCACGTTTGTTATGCTGCTCTATTATTGATCTGCATCGTGTATACTATTGTTGTTTGGTACTTAATTCTTGTATTGCTATATTGTTGTTTATTCTGTTTGTTTCTGTTTTAGTCCTTTCTAAATACAGTATATATGTACTGTGTATAATTCTGTCTGTCAACTCTTTTAAAACAGAAACTTATGAATTTCGGTCACCGCAAGCACAAAAACTAGATCCACTGACTAAAGTTGAATCCTCGTGGCGTGAAACCCTACACTGACGGTGGCAGAAGGTATAGTCTTTGCTACGTTTCTTGGGTACGGCGCACATAAGGAGCCAGTCTACAGGTTTGTTACCTGTGATTAGCTTTGAGGGGGCCTGACCAGTTATAATTTGCTCTTCTTGGTTTCGTTTCTCTGTATTTGTGAAGTTTATATTATATCTCGATTATACTTGGACTTTAGATTAATGGGAATCCCTATCTCAGGTTGAGTACTGTTCTAGATCTGGTTGCTTGTTAACATTCTACTGTACGTAGATCTGATAGTAGAACCCCCTAGTCGCTGATGATATGCTGCTTGTGTATGAGGCGCTAGTCCTGTTGATTGCATATTAGTCAATGATTAATATTGTTGGGCTGTGTTGAAGGGCCCAAACGGATTCCATAAAATGTGTGACTATCTGTTATGATTGGCTCTTTGCATAACACATTGTATCTTTGTGAGACCCATATCGGCTTTGTCATATATAGGTCTCCGATTGTTACAGTTCTTGCCTATCACCGTTGGACCTTATGCTCATAGTACTGAACTTGTGGTGCTTCTTTTTAAGACTTTACTCAATTTCTTTTATTAGCTGCAAAAAATGTGTGCAAATTCATTTCCCGTTGCCTGTTTTTGTAACAAAAACAAGACACAATCCAACCTGCAGATCAGCGCTTCCTCTTATGTGACTACCACTGTTTCAGGACAAAGTGGATGACCTCTTCCAGCGTCGCTTTCCGATCTTCCTTGCAGTTCCACAGCTCCTGCACGGGGTAGCGTCCACTGAGGTTGTACTTGTTGATTCCACGCAGCCTTTGTCACCAAGGTGTAGATTTCTTCGCCGTGCTCTTCTTTCAACTGGTAAAGCTTGTCGTCATCGTCCAAGAGAATTTCCTAAACCGAAGAAAAGAATGGGTGTCACCTTCAAGATGGAATCATGAAGATGCTTGCTGAGTTTATAGAAAAGGATTTTTTTTGCAAAAGTAGATACAAAACTGCTCGGTATTTTGTCTTTGATCATGCTAGTAGTGTCCGAGCAGTTGAAGGTCATCACCGTAAGCTTAAGGTTTGTGTGCTTTGTTTTGATTCGTAGTGTATTTATTAATTGTAGTTAGCTCTGCAATTCATTTCCTGTTGGTTGTTCTCATCCTCCTTATTTTTGCGTAGCTAAGTCGGAAGTTGACAGTAAACAATACCATATTTCGGTAACACCGCACAGAATTGCTGGAAGATTAGATGGATTCCTGCCTCCTTATGTCTGATGATGACTCCAATATAGCCCAGTTTAGCCCCAAACATCTGACGCTGGTAAGTTTAAATCATATTTGGAAGTTTTTTTCTAGGTATCTTATTTTGTGTTCATATTTTGATATCGATGAATATTTTTTAGGGCTACTTCACAGCCAAAGTGTGCTCATGTCATTTCATTTCCTGCTTCTACTGCCTCTGATGATGAGCAAACTGCAAGTTAATTGCAGGAGTCTTCTCAGACTCTCACCTCTCGGTTGATGTGCTTAGATCTCCCACCCACAGTAACCCAGTTATGTGGATATCTTTGGGTGTCCCTGAGAGGTCCAGATTTTGCGATTTGGTTTGAGAAGCTTAGGAGGATATGTTAGCATGGCTTCTATGGCCTGTAATAATTTGGATGTTCTGATTGAGGATGATCGTAGCAAGGCTTCTTCGGTCTGTGTGTATTTTTTAACTAGCTTTCTTTTCATCCTGGTAGGTGTTTGAGGCATGTACCTTCAGACCTGAAACGTGTTACATGTTTTATAGGTATCATATTAATGTTATGAGGAGAGGAAATCTAATTGACAGAGGCTTGCTTCTCCTCTCTAGATCGTTGTTTGGGGCATGCTTTTCCTTCTGTGCTTATCTGGATAGCTGTCTAGATTGCTTTAGGGAGGCGAAGCGATGGTCATCTCAGTATATGATTTGACATCTGCTGTATTGCTTCAACCTCTTCTTCCTCTCCTCAGTTTCGCGCCCTCTGGCTCCTAGGAAGCCGTCCCACGTAACCTACATGAAGGACGCATCGAAGAAACAAACTTTTCGTCACCTTTAGTGTCAAAATAAAAAAAATCGATCAAATACCGCTAATTTGATTTTTGGCCCACTGTAAAAATGACTAACAGGCCGAAAGAACGTTGATGCCGATTCAAAATAGGTAAGTTTCCCCAGATGCAGATTCATCAATTTTCACGATGAATCTGGTCCACATAAGCCTGCCGAAGAGGCCTACAGGCAGAACCATGTGCATGCAAGCGAAGGACGCCACCCCGCTTGAATATGGCCCAAACATGCTTATTTTGAAGGTTCATCCCACGTCTTGCCAATGATCTTTGCCAGGCTTGATTATGATGGACCGTGGAAGAGCACTTGCGTGAAGGATTTGGTCCAAACTTCCTTATTCTGAATCTGTAGCCCACTTACTCACACTAATATGGGCCAAGCTACCTTAGGATAGACAAGTCGTAGCTTGCACGTGCGCTAAGAATCTGGCCCAAACTCGTCGGACCGCACGTGAGTCATTTGATCTTAAGAAACATGTGCATAATCTGGGCCAAATCATCTTATTTTGCAGTTTCAGCCCACTTATCCCCAGTGATTTGGCCCAATCTCTGCCTTTGTTGGACATGTGGAAGCGCACGTGCAGAAATATGATGGGTCCAAAGCTGACATGCGGGTCCCAGATATGGTTAAATAATTATATTTTTATAAATTCGTTCTAATTTATATATTTTTAAAAAAAATTAAATATATATCTTGAAAAAATGTTAGGTCTCGTCTGAAATAATTATTATTTCTGTTACATTTGTAATAAATAAAATTATTTTTCCGTTATTTAAATATATATGCAGAATAAAGTAATATGTGGGTCCCATACTGACACGTGGGTCCCCCAGCTGCGCAACGTGATGGCCAGTAGACACGTGTAAGGGCACGTGCACAAAATATTGGTTTCCCTGCTGACAGGTGGTTCCCACTGGTACTGTTCCAGTACACGTGCGGCACAGAGGTTGTGTCGGCCTGACATGTGGGTCCGTCTACAACATCTCTTGGACTGGCGTGGGAAAAGTGTGGGTCCAGGTCTGACAGCGAGGCGTCGGACAGAGATGGGGGTGCGAAGTGGGTGGGGTCCATGTGTGTCGGCTGCCGAAGCCCAGTGGCCTGTGACGGTTTGGTCTTGTTCAGCCCACAAAATAGCTTGTGACGGAAGGCCCCTAGAGATCTGTGACGGTTAAGGCCGTTTCGTCTGACTTTTTCCGGGCCGAGCGAGCTGCCCATGGATCCGTGACGAAAATTACCGAGGGCGTCAAAAATAGTTGAGATCTGCCACGGACAGGAGAACCGTGGCGACAAATCCATCACAGAGTAGAGGGATTCTTGTAGTGCTCGGTGGCCCATAGCCAGATCCTCCTCCAGCAGTGGCGAGGAGCAGGACGGTGAGGAGGGACACTAGGAGGATGGTTCTTCTCGCCATGCTGGGACTCTTACTTGTTGTGCACGCTCAGAACTATCCTGGGTAACTTGGATTTTAACTTGTCTGTCTCATTACTGAGGATTTGGAGGCAGTTTATAGCAGTTCGAAGGGAGCATCAGAGAGGAGAGGACGGCCAGAGCAGCTTTTCCCAAAATGGTTGATTGAACTTCCTTCGCTAGTGGCATTTGGCGAAGGATTGTCTCTCCTTCTCGGGAGAGATGGTCCGACAACAAAGATCTGGCCGAGAAACATCGATATCTGAGGGTGGAGGGGGGCATGTGCCCCCCCCCCCCCGAGTACTACTACGCACACAGTCCCAGTAAACCACATGGCACACACACACAATGATAATAAAACAAAGCTACAACTCATAGAACATACACATAGACTAATAGCAGTCATCGACACAGTCTGTCGTGCCGACTGTTGCGTCGCACAGTTGTGTGGCTGCATGGCAGCAACTAGCTGCAATCTCCCACTTGCCAACCCATGCTTCTTATGAATAAATCATTTCAGTTCTATAATTTTGTTCCCACGGGTGTCCCACATCAACGTGCGGGGTATCATCTAGTTTGAATAGTGAGCAGTACCAAATTCCTTCCCTGCTTATTTTATTATATGTTCCACACATCTATATGATTATGACTTATGAGAGTACCTGCAAATTAACATTGTTATAAGATTTTAAGTCTTGCATCGACAAACTAACTGTAAGAAAACTTGGCAACAACTGCATGGCTAGGGCACAATAGTGTCGCGTAACGAATGTCAATTGTACAATGTTTGGTAGATCTTTTTATATAAAGGACACATTATTTAACTCATAAATTAGCATCACGTCGATGCAATTCATAGGATATTACACTTGGGTCTGGCCTCTATATAGTTAGGATGCACAAAACTGCAAAAACAAAAGATAAAACAAGAATTGGCGTAATAAAAGTAAATGAGAAACTCGTAAGAACCATAAGGCGGTGGAGGGTTGATCCGTAGACTACTACGTCATCCATGTGGGATACAACTATTCCTCGCCGCATTTCCAACCATGTGCATACCTCCATAAACATATGTATGTTCTCCGTACTCTAAAGAAATAATCACAAATTAATGGAGAAAATGGCTACACCGTTAAATGTCCTACAAAAGGAGTAGAGTTCTTACCAGTAAAAACCAGATAATTTAAGTATAGCTAGGACGTCTGAATAACGACAAGTGCTCTCACAGTCCCACCATAATGAAATTCTATACTTGTGTTCCATTTCACGTAACCAGTTGCCATACATGTTTGTAAAAATCACTTGGATGACTGAGCATAGAGAATGTTCGAAATTGAATTGTATTTTACGTGCTTAATTGTCACATCATGGTAAGAAAATCCATACTATAAATTTCCATGCCAATGGACATTTGTTAGCTTATCCTTGGTAAGAATTACACCTTTACGAAGGCACAACGTGAATTTTTTTATTTTTAATGGCACCTTCATATTGCATTTTTTGGTTATTATCAACTAACACTTCTGAATGAACAAACACTCGGTACGTAGAATTCATTGAGAATTCATTATTCTCATGTAGATTCCAACGGAATTCGTCACATTTAGTGAAGATGACGTGGGGTTACCACGGCAAATCCCATCGGTAAGATACCTAGGGTTTCATATAGAGAGAGAAGTTGGCGCGCTGGTAGTTCTGTCGGCTGACAAGCAAGGATTTACCCAGGTTCGGCCCCTCATTGTGAGGTAAAGACCTACATCCTGCTTGTCTGATCTGTATTGATGATGATGATGTTACATGGTGGCCGTAATGGCGATGAGGTGAGACGTGGTCTCGCTATGGCTATGTGTATATGTTCTGTCCCGTATGGCTCTAGTTGTCTTTTTTTTCTGCCTCTACCTAGCTTTATAAAGGGAGATAGGTAGGGTTTACATGAGTCCTAGTAGGCTACGTCTTGGAGTCCTTGTCTTGTGCTTCAAGTAATTGCTAGGCCGCCAAGTGGGCCTTCGTCTGGGCCGCATCAGGTACGCCAATGGTGGGGTGCCCGGAGGGTAAGCCCACGTCATAAGATTTCTTAAAGACCGTAGCGACCGTGTCACTCTTGGGATGTACCTATTGTTCTCAGAGGACGGTATTGTCCACCACTTATCTTCCAAAATTTTGATTCATGAACATGACATTGATAGTATATGACCCAAAGTAGAAGAACGTTTTTCTGTTGCATTAGACCAGCCCAGAAGTGGTAGTTCCCTGGTTTTCAATACACATGGGACAACGCCTTTAAGCCTACATACTTTCTTCTCATGAGAGTTTTCCAAACTCTATCCTGGATAAAAAAGGCATTTACTAAAGAGAGTTGAATTCTTGACCTCTAGGTCGTGAATACCCAGAACCCATGATCCTCCGGATGACATACCGCATGCCATCTACCCAGCCGACATTTCCCTTTATGACTAACGCCTTGTCAAAAGAATCTCGACCGGAAGTAAAATCTATGCAGAACTTATTTTGGTAGCTGGAAGAATGATACCATATAGAAGACCATATTGTTGAGTACCAAATTAATCAGTACCAATCTTCCTTCGACATATAATATTTTTTCCAACTGTTAAGTCTTTTCTCGAGACGACCTTCCACGTGTTTTCATTCGGGATTTTTTTTGTCTTCGGTTGATCGAAATAACCAAATATTAATTGAACAAATTGGCTCTGCTCACAACCAAAAAGCTCGGGCTTCGTAGAAACAAAATGATTCACTCCCATGAAAATTAATTTTGAGCCCCAATAACCGCTTGAACACTAACAATAATGATTGGTGGTTCTTGGCCTTTTCGAGGTTGCGATCCATAAAATAATCGTGTCAACTAGATAGTTCACCATCCACTAGTTGTGGAACTACCCAACCCCCAATTTGACCATCAACCTTTGCTCTATCATGACAGCCATTAGCCGCTATGTTAAATAATATATGGGCAATAATGGGTCGCACTGCCTTAATTTGTTTGTTTGGAAGTAGTGACCAACGTCGTCGTGACTTTAATGGCCACACTATATCCAGTGACAAAATTATGGATCATAGCACGGTACACTTCGAAAAGCCTTTCATTCTCAATGGTCAATGAATTTCCGAAATAAGGACAATAAAATAATGTCACCAAAATAAGGACTAAGAAAGACGAAACAGTGTTAGCTAACTTTATCTCCATTTCTTATTGCAAATCCAACAACAGTCAAATGCATGATACATTATGATTATGTTACTACATAACAACAGTCAAATGCATGATACATTATGATTATGTTACTACATATACAAGTTAAAACAAACTTTCTCTCCTGTGACCGCTTATGGAAACTACTACACCAGCACCAATTACGATAACAGTACAATTCTTATTCACGTAACGCTCGTAAAATTCAAACGAAGTAGATATCAGTTAGTAATATTTAATAACCAGTTTACCCGTGGTCACTATTGTCTGATGAATACGTTGTACTCGACGGTGGCATCGCCGGTCTTGAGGTCGAAGGTGTGCGTCCTGGCCTGCGCGTACCCGCGCGCCCACCTGAAGGCGCCGGTGCCGCCGACGACGGCCATCTCCCGCACGGCGCTCGCCACCTCGTTCCGGCCCATGATGGCGACGCTGCTACCGTTGTACCTGCCGGCGGTGAAGACGAAGTTCATGTTCATAAGCAGCGCGAACACATCCTTGCCGGCGCTGATGTATGTGCCCTGCGCGCGCCCCACAAGCGCCGACGAGCCTAGGCCGGGCCCATCCGTGAGCGCGTCGTCGAGGACGTACACGGCGCCGAAGAAGGACTTGGAGGCCTTGGTCGTCGCCGCGCGCGCCACCTCCACCGCCGTCGGGTTAGCCCCGCTCACCACGTCGTGCCAGTAGACCTTGATGTGCGTCTCCTTCCCGCCCGCCACGGCCTGCGTGACAGGGGCGGCAACGAAGACGGCGAGGAGGAGGACGGCGAAAAGGGCGACGGAGGCCATGAGTAGCTGCTGGCTGCTGCTCTCGTGATGCGCTCTCTTGTGGTATGTGTGCCGTGGAAATGTGTACGTGCACGCGTGCCCGTGTTGCTTCCACTGAAAGAATCCGTGTTTGGTTAGGTGCCATTATAGAGGACACGCTGGAAGCCTGGAGGGGAAGGAATCTCAGGATGACACTTGCTCGCTACGGGAGTGCCCTGAACTCCTGATCGACATTATACGTATCCAAAAACTGTTTTGCATTGAAAGCAGCGTATCAGCTGTCTAGCTAAAATGTCCTAGCAATCTGACAACCTACCAACTACTCCCTAGCAAACTCACCAGTTCTTTTCGAATCGGAGATACTAGTACTGTGTTGCTATGTAACGTAGCTGGTTTTACTTCAGCCCATTGGGCACTCCAGGTTTTTGACGTTTATCGAGACTTTTTGCTCTTAGTGAGCGGTAGAGACTTTTTTCTCCCGAGCTCCAGTGAACCCTCCATTTAAAAAATTGAAAATCATATTTATGAGTTCAAAAAATTCTGAAAAAAACTCTGGGAGTAGCCAATAGTATATTCCACGAACGTGTAAAATATCAACTCCAAATACATTGTATTTTAAGCTATACAAAATGACAAATTGTGGATCTAAATATGCCTATTTCCAAATCTCTAAGTTTTATCAGATTTTGTTATTTTTGTATAGCCCATAATATAAAGTATTTCAAACTGAAATTTTACACGTTTATGGGATACACCATTACCTACACCCGTGATTTTTTCAGAATTTTTTGAAACTCACAAATCTAATTTTCAAAAAAAATTAACTGGAGGGAGCACTGGAGCTCGGGATCAAATAACACTTACCGCTTAGTGAGAGACAACTTACCTGTACAAAGCGAACGCTTTGTGGCGACATCATCAATCCCAAAGCTTCATAACTTCAGCATGATGTGAGTTTATGTGTGTAGTGGTGTACATGCGGACAAGGTGTTTTGGGTCGTAGGTCTAGATAGTAGATACATCCGTTCTGTAAAATATTTTTAAATAAATTTTAAAATGTCAAAAAAATCTATAAAAAATATCGGATGAACATACATATATTTTTTGTTTGTACACAAAATTTTGCGAAAAAAGACATTTGTTTGTGGCCTGTATAAAAAGGACAAAAAAATGTCACGTACAAAGTCATTATGAAACACCGTGATTTTTCTTATTTTACACGGGCTACAAAAAATGTCTTTTTTCTATGAAACTTTATGTGCGAACATAGAATGCCCAGATGTATATTCAAAAAATTATTTCAATTTTTTGACATTTAAAAATACGAATTTTGCGTAGTGGGAACATATACTCATATGACCCGAAAGACATTTCCGTGTACATTTGTATGTGTGTAGTGGTGTGCAGTGTACTCATGTTTCTAAAAACATGTTCACGAGTTTTAGTCGCCTCAAATCGAATTGTACGATGTTGATGCTGCGTTTGCTAAACTTGCTCAGTGAGCTTCGCAAAATGATCTCTACTAGCCAGTGATGCTATTCCTGTCAACAAGCCTTGGACCGTCCAACTCAATGCACTGTTAGGTTTTAGCATCCTTTATAAATCCATTTTAGGTATTCTGGCACGTGGTAAGTGGAGTTGTGGAAAGAACTTCAATTGGTTGGTGCAATGTTAACACGAGCAGGAAGGGACCCCAAACATCCTACTATCAAACTTTGTTTGCAAGGGAGAATCCAACCAATTTCTTTCCTTTTCTAGATCGGAACGCACGTGAGATGGTAGCGGATACCTATCGAATCCATTGGTCCTGCGGTCCCGCCAGTTTCAGCATATTGCTGTTCTTCCAACTTGGTTTTCAGTCCAGTAGAATGAACGATGCATTGGTCGCATCCAATTATACGTCTGGCATTCATCTTGGTGTCTTGAGAAACAATTTAAATCATCCACACAGGAATCGGACCCCTAATTCACGGAGGGCTGCTTACAGTCTTTGTCCAACAGATGATCTAAACTCTACTGATTCTTCGACAAGCAGTAATCCTACAATATTGGAGACCACACCAAAATAGTGGTGGCAAAATGATCTGAATGCACTTGCACGCCTAATAAAATGGAAAAGCTACAAAATGCTTCAGTTTACGACGGAAAATATCAGAAGGGCGAGAAAACAGCAGCACTTTGGTTCTTCCTAGAAAGAATGCAGCATAAAGTGGACTAAGAACTACAGTTTAGCCAACATACAAGTATATGTTTGTGCAACGATATTGTGTGTGTGTGGTGCAGCTTCCTTAGAGATACCTTCTAAATTGCGTGACTTCAGCAGGACTTTAAGCTCATCAGCAATTGCACGGTAGCAGAACATGTATGGTTGCTAAAAAGAACTGTCCATGCAATAAACAGAAATACTGACAGCACCTTTTGTAGTCTTATATGCAATGATCGACTCGAACCATGTGTTGGAATTACTACCCATGACTACTGTACACATGTTACCAGGCTGCTCAAGGTATGCATGAATAGCAATAACATAGCAAAACCAGGCTTGTTCAGTTACCAACTTGCGACAAGCAAATACTTTTAAATTATGCTCAGCAAAAATATGTTACACTGCTACTATAGCAAGTGGCATGTGGTGAAGGATGGGAGAATGACAAAAGATGTATTGCCTTGTACTGTATCTTACCCTAAGAACTCTATGCTCAAGTCCCTTGGCAATATTTCTGCCTTGAAATTGTAGGTAATCACTTGCATTGTAACAAACGAATTAGACTTTTGCTATTTCATAAACTATTTTTTAACGTGAGAGAACACTTGCTAGCTAGCCGCCCAAGTCTGATGTGCTCAAATTATGAATCGGTGTATACTTAAGATGAAGACAGTAGGAGTAAGAATGAAACAGAATGTACCTCGGTTTGAACCATTCCAGTTCGTTGGAACCTAAATCTCTTCACAGTTTCAACAAGATCATAAGAGTTTGTGTCTCCAAGGAGAATCCTCTCAACTGAACTATGGATAGCGATGTAAGGACCAATTTTCCCAATTCCTGCATTGCAGATAGTGTCAAGGGAATCCAAAATGTGCAAATGGTAGCTTAGCATCAAGCTGAAGCAAACCTGGAATGCGCAAATATAGAACGTTCTGTCCGAATGTGATTCAACCTTTTTTGGATTTCTCGTACAGCATCAGTGTTGGTTGGCACTCCATGGCCGGGCCAATCAGGGCTATTCTATACGCAATACAGAATGAACCTTGCCTGACTACATCATGAAAATCGGTGATCAGAGGATCTTTAATGATAAAATGCTTCTAGTTAGCATGATCCAGCTAATGGGTACACTCCAATTAAAAAGATAAGCAGGCAATCAGACATAAATCGACTGATCTTGAATAAGTAAAACAGTCCTACAAGAGCTCCATCATGCCCTCTTAACTGATCAATGCAGATGCGGCAGGAATACATGGGGTACAAGCCGATCAGCAGAAGATACCACCTGATAGAGGTGTACAGAATACAAAAACAGAGTATCAGATAGCTCAACGGCTCTCTGGTCCTAGCATTCTTTGCTCTACCCTACAAAATCCACTAGTTTCCACAATGGTACTTATACAAGGGTATCTGTTAATTTATTTTCAGATTGCTCCTTAGTGCTATTGATAATCTCTAAAGCCTGACTGTATCTTCAACTTCAATGAATGGTCTTCTATTCGTTCTTCTTCTGGCATAAAAATAACTCTGTGTTGATGAAGGCATGGAGCCTGTGGGGGATCATAACATCCCTTTCTACCGTGAGTAATGATCTGCTAGAAATCTGAATGGTATATACAAATTAAACTTGAATGGGTAATAGGAGTTCGGCATAGGGGGCACTCAGGCTTCTCATTGCACCACTCCATTATGCAGTTCCTGCAGGTGATGCCATAAGATGAGTTATCATTCCATTCAAGAGAGGGTGGGAGGGATGAAAACCAGTTCACTTAAAGACATGATAACGGTTGAAAGATAGGTTTTACCAGCAGAAGACATGGCCACATGTTGTGGCAGTAGGATTCTGCCGTGTACTGAGACAGAGAGTGCATTTGCTCTTGCTACTGGACGCCTGAACATCAGACACATGAAACAGAAATATAAGCACGGGGCAATAGATACATGTACTGAATTTTAAAAATAATGGTTGGAAACATAATGCAATTCCAGCCCTAATCTAAGATTGCAACATTTGTGGATTTCAGATCTTGATTTCTCAAGAAAAAATGAAAAATGCATCACAGGGTGCAACTGAAGAGCAACATGGTACTCCCTCCGTTCCACAATATAAGATGTTTTGGCAAGTTCTTTATATTGTGGAACGGAGGGAGTAATATATAACTGTCCATTTCCAACACAAGGGTGAACATTAGTTTGGTTAATGGAGCAAAAGTTCGGTTTCCAGTAAACAAAAGAAGTTATTCAAACTCAAGAATGTTTATCTTTAGATAAATACCTCTGAACCAGAAGTCGAATCTACAGCTTTACCATGGCGGATGTCACTGATGATATTTCCATCTTCGCTTAGAACAGGGACACTCCGACCTGTTTCACCGTTGGAAAAAAAGAGGATTGAAATCATCAGAAATGTATATTTCTATCATTGTAATGAAGCAACTCAGAGCTCGACGTAATAATAATAAAACAATGCGCTGAATATTAAAAAATAGCTATTGCTTCAATAAATAAAAATAGTGGTTCAAAAAAACTCAGTAAAAGAGTGTGTACCTGTAGCTGAAGGATAGCTTCCGGATGAAATTTGATTAATGGAACTAGCTATTGATGACAAGTTACTTCTTCGAAGTCTTTCAGCGCCAAGAATGCACAACTGAATCAGCAAGAAGATACCCAATATTTGATACCTGCAAATGTATTGAAGTATGCTTGATCATCTGGAGGATTCATAACTCAAAGGGAAATATTGTGAAAGATAGTCCAGAACACTAGAGATCCTGAGCATTCTTCTTATCATTTGCATTATCAAATTAAACTGTGGCGTGTAATTTTGTAGCACCAATGGCTGCTTGATTTGTTTATATGTAAGTTCACGTAGTTGGTTTATTTTAATAAAGAAAAATAATGAAAAGGGTACCTGGGCCTCTGATTCATTGGCTTACCAATGAATACATAATGGATACCCGCTCCTCGCTTCGATAAATGATAATATAACCCTATAGTATCGGAAATATAAAAGTGTAATCAAATACCTAATATAGTACTCCCTCTGTGTCAAAATATAAGGCGCGCTATTTTCGTGCTGGTCTTTGATGCTCAACTTTGACCACTAATATATAACAAACTATATGGATTGAGAATGTATAAATGGTATCGTTGGATTCGTCTTACAAAATTCTTTCATTTCATATATTTGTATACAAATTTTATGGCATATTATAAGTACAAATCATGGTCAAAGTTGTGCATCGTTGACCAGCGTAATTAAAGGGCGCCTTATAATTTGGGATGGAGGGAGTAGTTAGTACAAACCTAATTGATATGATAAACAAGAGGATACGACCAATTAATCATGGGCCAGTATTATCCAATTGTTTAAGGCTTGAGAGTAAACAACATTAACAAGTCACTAAATCCTACCATAGATAAATTGAAAGAAATAACAGCAAGATAGCAACAGTGTCTAAGAATGTACGAACGCATGACAGTGTTATGATATGCAGCTTAACATTATGACAAAGCGAGGGAGTTGAATTTGTGAGAAAAAAAGAGGTTAGACTGGGGATTTTAGTTTGCCTTCTGGCCTCAGAATAAATTCAGGTTCCACGACTTTAAGGTGATCAATAAGCATGGCACGAGAAAGAGAACAATTCAGCTGTTACTTGTTGCACCAACCCATAACAATGATCAAACAAACAAACAACAACAAAGCCTTTCATTCCCAAACAAGTTGGGGTAGGCTAGAGGTGAAACCCACAAGATCTCGAAACTAACTCATGGTTCCGGCACATGAATAGCTAGCTTCCACGCACCCCTATACATGGCTAGTTCTTTGGTGATATTCCAATCCTTCATATCTCTCTTAACAGACTCCAACCCATAACAATGATCAATTGAAATATATCTGAAATAGAAAATAATTTTCAATATCCTATAGAACATAGCATACCTTCAAAATAGAAGAACATCAGGTTTGTCCGGATAGCCAACTGTATGAAATCTTGACCAAGCAGCAGCATCTAGGAACAGACAAGACACAGCTTATAGTAGTTAGACAAGAAAAACATCTTTTAGTGTTAGAACAACATTTCACATTTCTCAATGAGTAAATCTAGGGATATTTTCCATTACAAAATACAGATATGAACTACAACAATTTCGTACCGAAGGCCATTTCTGAACTACCCATAGCCAACAGGCATGAGCTCTGCTTCTCAACCTCGGGAGAGTAGAAAAACTAAGGCCTGTTGAAGAGTCATTTGCATTTGTAGAGGATTCCGCAATGCCTCTACTAGAGTTGTCACTTTGATGATGATAATCAAGCTGAGAGTCATCGAGGTAAATACCACGGGAGACAATTCTAGAACTGTTAAAATGAGTGAGCAGAAAATACGTGATCAACTTCTTCCAGCGAAAAGAATATTGGTTAAAGCACCGTATTTAAAATTATGACTAACATACCTGATTCTTTCAGCAAGATAGGGCACAGTAGTTTGGTACAAAATGAAAAGCATCCGCCTAGCAGGTGTGGGTGGAAGTCCATGTGAGGTTGCAACCTGAACAGCTCATCCGAAACATGTACGCATCAGCATAATGCATTAATACTATTCCTTGGAAGATTCTAATAGTACTGACTAACTTTCTGCGCCTCAAATTGTACTAGGTACAGAACAACAAATTTGATCATCTCACTAGCTACCACAATTGGTGTTCCTTGTCTTTTGTTTGACGGGATCTTTCAATCGATTGGCTAACCAATAACCCCCCTTGTCTTTTGTTTGATGTGATATTTCAATTACTTGGCTAACCAAAAGGCCCATCTAGTAAACTTAAACAGTATATGTTTAAGTGTTTAACATCAGCTGCAAAGTAATGCTTCATAGTAAATCATATTCACATCATCAGATTTCTATTGTGATTCCTATGCAAAACAGAGATAAGCCTACAAGCCCGATGGCAACAAATAAAGTATGGGCCAGCAATACACTACCAAGTATCAGATGAAATAGCTGGAAGCAGACACTTAAAGATAGATAACTTTTCTCCTTGCTGAAAAAAAAAAACAATGCTAAAAAAGAAAAGGCAATATGACCTGAGATATATCACAATATTCTTCTCCTAGTGTTTGCTGGCCTGAACCAGTTGTTAGCAAGTAATAAAGGGACTGGCCAAGAAGTTTTATCTGCGAAAGTTCAAATAAATGTCATTTTCTGTCACATTCTAGCAATGGCATAATAAAACTCGAATATGTAAATAACAATAACATGAATGTTGGCACAGAAAACAATAAAGAGAGAACAATAAATCCCTTCTCTATGCAGATTGCAGGAGCTCTCTAGGAAGAACTGATGCAGCCAACAGAGACAGTAAAATATCTGTTTTATCCAGAACAACAATCCTACTCTACTGAGATGTAATACCATACAAATTTCGTATTTAAATTATCCAAAAGAATGTAATATAAAATTCAACAATTAAGCTGTCAATTAAGATTAATTTGACAAAGTCACAAAATAGCTATTTGGGGTATGATGCAGACCTGCAGACTACTATATCAGTTAGAACACCCTTTTAGATAAAGACTTTTAGCTCTTAGCATTTATTATTGTTTAAAAGTGCACACTACGCAGTAAAGTAAATGGTTAGCCAAACTGCAAACCTCTAAATTGTGTGATCTTTGCTATGTGCTCTGCAAAATTCGTGAATACCAACCTCTGAAAGCATTTGTTATCAGTCTATCACGGCCAATCATGTTAAATCTACACACGAATATCCAACGGCTGAACAATTTCAACTACTAATAGTCTAGTACCTAAGTACTGATAGAGTCCATATGAACCATTCACCAGGCTATCTAGCAACCAACGCACAAAGCATGTTAAATTTTGAGCAGAATGGATAGCTATCAATTGCCACGAAGTAAGGAGAACCACATGCCAACATATGCAATTTAGCACTCACCTCATTCTGGTAAGCAACGGCGACCCTGGTACCTGCATCATCACCAAAACGACAAATCAAAACCAAATCGGATACACGGAGCTAAGCTAAGACGCGCTCGGGGGAGGCAAAAGCAGGGGGGCGTTCGCGTACCGAAGAGGTGGCGGAAGGCGTCGCGGCAGGCCTCGGTGACGTGGGCGGCGTAGCTGTCGTCCTTCTCCGCTGCCCGCATGACCTCCGGCTGCGCCGCCGTCGGGAACCGCCGCGGACGCGTGGCTGCCCCGCCTCGGGAGCCGGCGCGGGAGCTGGGCCCCGCATCGCCAGCGGGATCCCCGGCTCTCATCTCCTCTCCGCACGCGGTAGAGTACGGCAGAGCTCAGAGGAGTTCGTCCGCGTGTGTGCGCCGTGGTGGGCTCCGGACCGCCGGTGATAGTTTTTGCAGATACAACCCTGCTCTTCCCATTATTTCTCTCTTTGCCTCATCCCTGGATGTATTGGGCGACTAGCGATTACACGCGCAACGCACCTGTATACCATCTGAGAGGCAAAGGCCGTACTTTGAAGAGCAAAGTCTAGATGTGATTTTGCTTTTCATATACAAGTATGTTGCATTGTATCCAGAAAAAAAATGAACGAACCCAGTAAATTTTATATGTTGCATTATGTATTTAAAAAACACAATATTTTGATATGTGGTTTGCGAATAAATATCATTTAAAGTTTCACTACCAAACAGCAAGCCGCATGGTGTAGTGGCTGGCTCCCTTGTCTGGCTGTGGCTCCTTGGAATCCAACGTCGGTTCGTTTCTGATTGGCCACATTTATTTCAAACTCCATATATGCCCTTTTAGGTCTCAATGCCGGGTAAAGGATGAAGGTTGCAATAGGCTTGGCGAGCCAAAATAAAAAAGTAATCATTCACATGGATATGAAAGTCAATAGAAATTCATTGAGGCGTAACTCTCTCAAGCCTCGCTTTATAGAATAGGCTTTGTTCCTATCTGTTTGATATTAATGCAACCGATTCTTTCACTGTTCTCCAAGTGTCTTATCAAGATCTTCAGGAGAACTTAAAAGTGTGCCTACAAGTTACATACATGTCTCCAACCCGCACAATGAAATAACAACAATGTCATTACAGGTTCCAAATAATAATTCAGAGCTTACTTCACAAGTTACATACATGTCTCCTCCCTCGCAGTAATCGATCAATATGCACATGTAGCACCTCTGATAACAACGAAAAGCATCCATTTCAGGGATTGGTGATCATATAAATCTTTCAATATGACCACTGAAGCATGCAAGGAGGAACAAGAGCAAAGAATCTCATGGACCCTGCAATATGCAGATCGGAGGAGATGGGACCATGATCACCTTCACCACCCTACAGTCTTTGTATTCCACAATGTAAGGGCACCTTACATTTGCCATGAGCTCCATCTAGACAGATAAAATGATGAGTTTGTACACACATTTCTCGAAAGAAAAAAACCCATCTTTTAGCAAACAATCTGGCTTGAATATTGTTATGTCACATAACACATAAGGGATGGAGGTTGTTAAGGAGACCTCTTTGTGTTCAACATTAATTTTTCAGTTGAGCAGAGATGTTGGTGGGTTAGGTGTTGGAAGGAAAGTCTAAATTAGGCGCAGTATCAGCTTTATTGTAAGCCTCGCAACCCAAACAAATCGAATAAGAAAACACTAAGTATCCCAAACAAGGACAATATCTCGGTTATTAATTTAAATAACTACTAATTTCTTAATTATCAGCTCCAAATAGCAAAAGCATATCATACCTCCTTTTCCAAAAAAATCTCCCGAGCACGCGCACAACAGATATAGAACTGAAAATAGCATAATCATTACCCCTCTTAATTTGTAGACAAAGGCTACTGACTGATTAGTACTCCCTAGTTGATTAATTGTTTAACCTAACTGTATATTACTCCCTAGTTGATTAATTGTTCAACCTCTGTATATTTCTAAAAAATAAATTTGCAAAGCTTCTACTATGTCCCCTAGCTAGCCAGTCAGACTAGAGCATCTTCTATTTTTGCTCACCAATACTAAATCATTGTTATTTAGTTTGAAGGCTTTGTTTCAGAGGGTGGAAGGTTGAGAGGATAATCAATCTTCACAATAAAAACACTCGGAAGTGTTCGGCAATGATATGTCTCAAACATATCTATAATTTTATGTTTCATGCATGTTTTATACCAATTGCTACATGTTTTATCTACAGTTTATATTATTTTTATATATTTTCTGGGACTAACCTTTTAACAAGATGCCACAGTGTCAGTTCCTGTTTTATGATGTCTTTTTGTTCCAGAAAACATGTTAAAGAAATATCCTCGGAATTGGACTCTAATTTACGGGATTTCACTGACCGAAGACGAACCTGAGGCCACCACCCAGGCGAGGAGACGGGCTCCAGGCGCGGCCTAGGGTGGACCCGTGCCCCCAGCCCGTGTAGGCCCCTCGGCGCTCCACCGATGTCGCCCTTTCGCCTATAAGTCACTTCGTCCCTGAAAACCCTAAGTACCCAATCATAAATCACGAAAAGTTCTTCGTCGTCGCCTTCAACCCTAGTTCGGGAGGGTTCTGCAGTTCTTCCGGGCACCCTGCCAGAGGGTTCTACACCACCATGCCCGCCTCCGGACAGATGTGTGAGTAGTTCATCTTAGACTACGGGTCCATAGCAGTAGCTAGATGGTTGTCTCTCCACTTTGTGCTATCATTTTTAGATCTTGTGAGCTGTCTAACATGATCAAGATCATCTTTATGTAATGCTACATGTTGTATTTACTGGGATCCGATGAATTGTGAAGTTATGATCAAGTTGTTCATGTATTTATCTCCATGTTTTATTTATGTTCTTGCATGCTCTCCGATGCTTGTAGATTCTTTGGCCAAGTAGATGCTAGTGTCTCCAAGAGGAGTATTTATGCTAGATAGTGGGTTCATGTTTCGGTTGCCTAGGCTCGAGATGTCAGAAACGACCAAGGCGGTGGATGTGTTGTTGCCACTAGGGAGATTTTTTTGCTATACGTGTCATTTGCATTGTTTACATTACACACTTTTCTTATTGCGATAATCTGTTGTTTGCAACTTAATACCTGCGAGAGACATGGAAGCTATTTCGTAGGTGGACTATTAGTCATAGATGCAGCTAGCAAGGTCTATGTATCTTGTTGTAATGCCCAATAAATATTACAATGAACATTGTTTTGTCATAATATGCATTGTCATGCGTTTGCCATTTGTCAATTGCCAGCTGTAATTTGTTTACCCAACATGCTTGTTATCTGTTTATGGAGAGACACCTCTAGTGAACTGTGGACCCCGGCCCATTCTTCCACACTGATAAAAACACCATTTCCACCACGCTCTACACTCATTTGCTCATTGTTCATTTTTTTCATTTACATTTATTTTCCACGCCATACGTTTAATCCTTTGTATTCAGCAAGACAGGGAGATTGACAACCTCGTGTTTCGTTGGGGCAAAGTACTTTGATTGTGTTGTGTGCGGGTCCGCGTCAACAGCATTTCAACGGCACTGTTGTTGACACCGTGTTGAATCTCTTCCAACTCCTACTGGTTCGATAACCTTGGTAGAGTTCAAGGTAAAATTGCTGCTCCACTACTTCATACCTTCCTCTTGGGGTCACCCAACGAACGTGTGTTTCCACGTCATTAGGCAACGGGTAGAAACCAAGCGTGCCATTTTAGTCGACAAATGGGGAGTGAATGATTCTATGCTAGGAGCTTAAGGGCGTGTTGGCAACGTCCCAGCTTCTCAAAATCCTTAGGGCCTGTTTGATTGAAAGGAATTGCATAGGATTTTTGGAGGATTCAATCCTACAGAAAATTTTCCTTTCTTACTTGTTTGATTTGTAGGATTGGATCCAATAGGAATTTTTTCCTAAGGAATCTAACTACTTCCCATAGGAATTTTAACATCCACGCCAAGCTCTTTTTACAATTTATTTGGTGGAATCAAACACACTTCGGTACAAACCAAATCCTATATGATTGGAGTGTGCATGACATGGAAATCCTATACTTTTCCTATTCCTACATCTTTCCTATCCTACGAATCAAACAGGCCCTTAAATTCTTGCTTCCTCAATCGCTAGGAATCTTGGATCCTCACACAACACAACAAGAAGCAGCGAACCTGTGGTCTGTGGAGTGTGGACGGAGCTGCGAGGAACCGAGAGAAAAATAAATGGACCTGACATGACGATGTCCAATGACCAGGAGCCGTCAGTCTAGACGGAGCTGCGAGCTCCGAGTCCTTATTAGGGGGTGGAGAAAATGGGCCAAATATGGTATTTTTAGCAAAAAAAGATTCTAAACATAGAGTGGTTTTAGCTACAAAAATCTCAAGTTGGGGTGGGTGGGGGCAGTGGCCCCCCTGAAATTGCTGATATTTGGTTTGATAATTGGGGTTTGATATTGGGTTATATAAAATCCATGTGAAGGCCCATTTTATAGTTTGCCCCATTTGGTGGGGACGTACTGCGAAGAGTTGGAGGTCATAAAGCTTGTTGGGCTCGGTGGTGCGTGCTTCTGCTCCCGGGCAGCACACCACCCAACGAGGCAGCGCCACAAGAAGATGCCCACGACAGCCAGTGCATCGAGGATGCCGAGAAGAACCTCCTGTCACAGCGACAGCTGCTGAACCACTTCTCCAGACTCAACGCATCACCCGGTGGCGGATGGCGAGCGACGACAGGCAGAAGGATGGCGAGGAGGCAAGCTATGCGAATGGCCATGCTCACATTTTGTGTAGGATCGGAGCTAAACTATACTGTGGATTGCAACTTTCAGGCTCAACACTGAGGGTACGATGTCAGTTTAATAGCGGTTCGAAGGAAGGAGAGATTGACAGAGGGAGAGGACCGCATTGTAGCCTTTTCTCATGCAACTGACCCAACTAGTGGTTGATTCTCCTTCTCATGCAAGATGAGCCATGATCAATTTTGTTGTCCCCGCTTTTTTTACTAAAAAAATCTTTGTTTGTTTTGTTTTGAGAAATGAAAGGTCTTGATTATTTCTTTCTCCTTTGTTGAAGACTTTCTACTTAGATTGGTGGCTAGGGAGGCATTTGGTTCTGTATTGGAGGGGTGGGAGAAAATGGGCCCAATATATGGTATTTGTACAAAATATTTCTAAACATAGAGTAGTTTTAGTTACAACAATCTCAAATTTGTGTGGGGGGCAGTTGCCCCCTCTGAAAATGCTGATGTTGGTTTGATATTAACTTATATGAAATCCATGAGAAGCCCAATTTTTTAGTTTGCTCTTGGCCTCTAGAAAGTCAGGACCTCTGAGAAGAACCTCCGTCACCGTGACAGCTGCTAGAACCACTTCACTAGACTCAACGTGCCACCCGGTGGCGGATGGCGAGCGGTGGCGGGCAGAAGGACGGCGAGGAGGCAAGCTACGCGAATGGCCATGCTCACACTCTGTGTAGGCTCGGAGCTAAACTATATTGTGGATTGCAACTTTCTGCCTCAACACTGAGCGTACGATGGCAGTTTAATAGCGGTTTGAAGGAAGGAGGGATTGAGAAAGGGAGAGGACCGCACTGTAGCTTTTTCTCATTCAACTGACCCAACTAGTGGTTGTCTCTCCTTCTCATGCAAGATGAGCCATGATAAATTTAGTCGTTCCTTTTTTTACCAAAAAAATCTTTGTTTGTTTTGTTTTGAGAAAAGAAAGGTGGTGATTATTTCTTTCTCCTTTGTTGAAGTGTTTCTGCTTAGATGGGTGGCTAGGGGGCATTTGGTTCTGTATTGGAGGGGTGGGAGAAAATGAGCCCAATATATGGTATTTGTGGGAAATATTTCTAAACATAGAGTGGTTTTAGTTATAAAAATCTCAAGTTTGTGTGGTGGGGGCAGTTGCCCCCTCTGAAAATGCTGATAATTGGTTTGCTATTAACTTATATGAAATCCATGTGAAGGCCCACTTTTTAGTTTGCTCCTGGCCTCTAGAAAGTCAGGACCTGCTGTGCTTTGGAGCATGGGTCATGATGTCTCTGAGCCTTTACCTATTCTTTTGCAATGTGAGTATCGTCTACCCGTATCTTGATTGATTGACAGAAGGTGGGACCTGATGCTTAACCAAACTGGTGTTTGGGAGGAATCACAGATCATGAGCTCTTTTACGATTCTTTCCAGCATCGACCTATGTGTACACATGTCACACTGATGTCTACTACACGTTTCTATTCTTGTAGACTATGTTGGGCCTCCAAGCGCAGAGGTTTGTAGGAAAGCAGCAAATTTCTCTTAAGTTAATGACACAAGGTTTATCGAACCACGGGAGGTCTAGGTTGACAGTAACCCCTCTCGAGCTACCCTGTAGTTGGGATACAAGAAGTTTCTTGTGTCCCAACACACCCAATATACGTGGTAGTTGTATAGGTGCACTAGCTCAGCGAAGAGATGATCAAAGGGAAGTAATATGGATGGTAAAAGGTGGCATTTGTAATCTGAAATAAAATGGAAGCAAGGTAACAAGTGGCAAAACTGAAACTAAATGGTGTTCCAGTGCATGGAAATAAGGTCTAGTGATCATACGGTCACTAGTGACTACTCTCAGTAGCATTAACATGATAAATCCCTTCGAAAACATGCATGGTAATTGTTACTTGGAGTTCACTCTTCTATCGATCAAAACGGGTTACAAAACCCCACCTTAAATTTCGTACTTTATTTAACAATGCAGCAAGTTGATGGAAACTGAATGTATTTTTGTTTGCTGCAGGATGGTGTTGTGCTGAAAGAAAACATGGCAATTGAGAGACATGCAAGCCGGGCTATGTTTGAAACAATTTGAGCCTATACCGTATGGCAGGCACATACAAGCGAAGTGTTAGAGCAAAATACCATCTGATCAAGCACACACGGTTAGAGTAATATAGAAGGAGGAATTTGACTGTGAGTGCCGATAGTTTGCACATATGGGTCTGTTGTGCTTCCATGCACTATAGGTATAACTACGACCTACAGTTTTTTGTTCAATTTATTGTTCTGGAGGGCTATTGGTGCTAAAATTAGCATTCTCATGTATCATGGATCATGTTGTAAAAGGGACATATCACTTGTTCTGTCCCATACAAATATTCAAACCTGTACATTCGCGCGCTATAGCTTGTGGTCAGGAGATGTCAGCCTGAAAGGTTATGAAGATTGGTCGGGTTGTTCCAAGAAAATCTAGATGCCCTTTATAAAAAGCAATTTTAGATCTTAATTTTATTGTTTTCTGCATACGAGAACAACAATATTTGTGTGATAAGAATAGCAAAAGGTTTGCAAGCTTGCATAGGTCGATGTGCAGTACACTTAGTCTTTCGGTTCCCCACCAGCTGAAGGACCTGACGCGGCTCGACAGGGACGAGAACAAGTACAACTCAATATGATCATGAGCTACAAGTTACCAACAACTTCAAATAATTTATTTAGGTCCTAGCTGACCATACAACTTCATAATATTGATGTTTCCGCTAAAAAAATTACGGTTAGCTAAAGCACTTTGGTACACTATGTGACATACATTGGTGGTAATATGTACACTCTGCCTAGTAGTAATAGACTTCTCTACTCTTGCAACCATTAAGATTAGCTTTGTTCTTGACTGAAATAAATTGTAGCAAACTAATACTATAGTATTCTCTCACCTTGGACTCTACTTTTTTTTTACGGGAACACGGACATTCCATTAAGACACGATGAGATCGTCGGTCACAAGACGGGAAACATTGTTCGGGTAATCCGACAGCCACAAGAGTTGTTTTGGCTGCGACTCCCTTAACCGAATAGCTGCTAAATAATGAGCAGGCTTATTACATGCCCGTGGGCAATATTCAACAACGAAATCATGAAACTCCAAAATAAGATGGTACTTGATGTCCAGAAAGAGGTGACCTTGGACTCTACTGGATATGCTACAATGTGTATGCTTTCAAGAGGTATGTTTTATTTATTAGCTTGTGGGAAAAAATTATTCGGGGTTCGAAAAAAAAGAAACAATTGATTTGCCGGTTACAATATATGTGTGTTTCCGAAAATGAAGGTAAATCCTATTGGCCTCAGCATCCTTGAGCTTCACGTTACCAAAGGTGGACCCACTATGCGGGAACACACGAGAGACCCACTGAACAAACTTAAAGAAGTTTGAATGGAACTAATTCTGAAGTGATTCCTGTCAAATTTTAAATGGTCTTCCATGAATGCCAGAAGTGAAACTAAATTGATTAAGGGATCAAATTCAATATTTCTAAGATTGTGAACATTGTATTGATTTATTAAGATCCGTTGCAACGCACGTGCATTTTCCCATCTCCAAAGTTTGAAGTTAGATTCTATACGACATATGAATTCGTGCGAACCTGTGGACTGAAGATCAGCCTAGTACACGGACATGAGTACACTACTTGTGCAGGAAACCCAAGAGGCCAATTCCCTCTCTCAAAAATAGAAAGACTCACAATTCCCAACCAAATATTAGATCTCCGCACACCACACGACGCCGAGCTCGGCAACGAGATCCTCCCCTCTCGGCGGGCCGTCGCTTCCCTTCCCTTCCCTCCCTCCTCTCTCCTCACGCAGAGCCTAGGGGCGGAGCAGTGGTGGTCCCGCGGCGTGGTGACCTGGGAGGCCCAGCGGCGGGCTAGGGTTTTACTGATCCTAAAATCTACAATTACAGCGAAGGGAGGAACACCAACAGGCAACAGAGACGCCTCGTCTCTTGCCATGGCAAGGGTGGCATCGAGGCTGCTGCAGGCCGCCCGTAGCGCGTCCCTCGCATCTCGCACCGCTACCGCAGCCGCATCTCGCGCCGCTCGCTCAGCGCGTGCGGCCGCAGCCGCCGCCCGCTTAGGCTCAGGCGTCAGAGCTCCCCTCGAGAGCTGCCCAACTCGCCGCGATGCCTCCACGAAGCCCCGTGATGACGCTCCCCAATTTTCCCGGACGAGTACCATAGCAGCGCCGAAGACCACCAGTTGCCAGGTAAACCAATCCATCCACCTCACAAATTCTTTGCGCTCGCAACAAACCAAATTTCATGCAATTTGGTGTGTGCGCTTGACACTACTAACACTCATTAAACTGTCATAGATGATGTTAATACCCCGACGGAGAAGGACCTCGAGTCGGATGAAGCCATATGGGCCTTCTATGAGCGTTGGTGCAAGGCTCACAACAAGCAACGTGACCACGCCGAGATGGCTCGCCGCTTCAAGCTATTTAGATACTATGTGAAGGATGTGCACTGGTGGAACACTTATCTTCCTGCAGATCCAAAGAAAGCAGCCATTTACATTAATAACAGAAGAAAGGCCAGATTACTTCTTGCAAAAGGCAAAGACGTCTCACACTTCGATGAATGTTATCTGCCAATGGAATTAGGTCCGTTCGCCGATGGTGGAGACCCATCTCTATCCGAAAGCGATGAGCGCTTGCTGAAGTCACTCGAAAAGAGGGATGCTACCGCACAGTGGTTTGCTTAGGGAAATCCCAGATCCTGAATGAGACGAACTGAACTCAAAGTCACTCCACCGTAATACTGTTGTGCTTGGAATCTTGGATGTTCCATGTGGCATGTGCACCAACTTATGCTTCCATGTGTGCTAAGTTATGCTTCCAAGTGTACTAAATTATGAATCTATAACTGTCTTTTTCTCTAAGCGGTCATTATGTGTTCCTCCATATGCTTCCACCTGTGTAAAGTTTCTATTTTAGTCTTTTGCGTTTACAGGCACAAGAGTTCAAACAGATCAAGGTCAACATTAATTCGTTGAGCATTAGGAAGAAACTAAATGTGGGTATTGCCATGCCTCCAGAATTTAAATTTTGTATCACAATAGTTCATGCATTATTCGTCAATGTATAAGCTAGCAATTATATCTGGTATTAGTAAAACATGTAGAATGAAATACATCAATCTTAGTTGAATATATATACAGAGGATGGACCTCAACTTTCGTTATTTGGATTAGTTGACCCACTGAATAAACGGCCGTTTATTACCTGTGTGGAAAACTATTTAGATTGACTATATAAGTTTTCATTGAGTTTTCCTTGAAAAATATTTTTCACAACTTGTTTGTTAGGTGCTTGTTTGCCAATTCAGTGAACAAGCTCCAGAGATACAAAGACAATCTTACTATATACGGCACCGAGTATGAGAAGATGCTAGCAGAGGGTGAGCTGGAAGCACCGCCCAGCATCCAGCGCTGCCTACGTAGATGGCGTCGCCAAATTTAGTTAGTATTTTGTTTTAAAAAGTGTGCATCCTAATATGTAAACTCCTGTGACCAAACAAGTGCTTATGGTATCGTGATTGCTAACTCAGTTATGATTTCAGGTATGCTAGAATGCTTTATGCATGCATGTAGTTGAATCCATGGTGTAGCCTATAATGACTTTAACTGTAAATTATCATGGCCTATAATGTTGTTCATTCTTCCAAAATAAATCCATGAAGCAGCCTTCAATTGAATAGTAAAGTTTCCATGCTAAATGAATTAGGTGGCAAGAAACTCACGTAGAAGCCCATGAATTACATAACACGGACGATGTGCACCTGGGTGCACATGCACCCGGTTTTTTCGATTTTTTTTGAAAATTCAAAACTTGTCGAAAAATTTCGAAAAAAATCATGCACGTACCTGAGCATGTCACGCACCATCGTGTAAAATTTGGTGACGAATCGACATCGCTTCCGCCCTGTGCAAAAATGACAAATCTCAGATCTGAAAATTCAAAAATTTGGATCTATTTTCTGTCAGAATTTTGTCATTTTTGCACAGGGCGGCCGCGATGTCGTTTCGTCGCCAAATTTGTCACGATGGTGCGTGACATGCTCAGGTACGTGCATGATTTTTTTCGGAATTTTTCGACAAGTTTTAAATTTTCAAAAAAAATCGAAAAAACGGGTGCATGTGCACCCGGGTGCACAAGGGAGTTTCCGATGAATTACATCAATAATGCATTGACTAAAGATCTTAACATTAAGAGAAATTCACTAGTAGAAAAAAGGCTACTAGTGGCGCACCAAAATCGACTATCAGTGGCGCACCGTGGTGCACCACTAAACTCGCGCCACTGGTAAGTGTTACCTGTGGCGCACTAGCGGTGCGCCACTGATAATTTGGGCGCGTATCTCAGTTCGCCAGCCCGTGCGTCACTGATAGTCGACTCTAGTGCGCCACTGATAGTCTCCGTGGGGCACGTATCTCAGTTATCGGTGGCGCGCAGGACAAAGTGTGCGCCACTGGTAAGTGAATACCAGTGGCACACATACTGTTTGGGCGCCACTGCTAATAATTTGGGAATATTAAAAAAATATACTACTAGTGGCGCCCTTTCTATTTTGTGCGCCACTAGTATCATTTTCGGGATTAAAAAAAATCAAAACAATTATTTGTTGCGAAGTTCGGAAACACAAATAACATTTTAAAGAGTGATATCCTACATTATTAATTACAACACACCACATTGTTTTAGAAACACAAATATACAGAAGTAGCGGTAGCGTCGCTGCAAGATGTCGTCGTCGTTGCCGCCGCAGTCCCATGTCGCAAATATAGAATAAACGACGTCAAAGGCGCTGCATAAGCGACGTCAAAGGCGCTGCAACCGGCCGGTGTCGATGTTGTCACCGCTGCAACAGCCCCCGTGTCAATGTCATCGTCGCCACCACAACCACGTGTCGATGTCATCGTCGTCGCCGCTGCAAACATACCTACAAAACCATGCACATACAAGTCATTACATAGTTAGTTTAAGAACTTGCATGAAATCCAACTTATGCACTTCTATTAGAGGATGCTACAAAAGGACTAGCATATGTCGATCACTCTGTAGCTAATTGGATTGCAGATTACAAGCCCAAAAGGAATTGTCGTAAGAAAACAATTTTCAGAAGCAAGTAGTAGTCGAGTAGCTACAAAAGGACAGGTTTTACTAAATAAATATTAAGTATTTCATTACGGTAGAGTTCTTTTTTATTCTAAGTTTCTAACATATTTGGCTAAGATGAGAAATTAGATTATTGTCATATGTTTCAGGAGAACTGTTTTCAGTTGAGCACTGCACCACCAGAGCTATATTGTTCCAATTCTGCATCATTTTACTTGTAGCATGGGAATATCAAATTTTCTGTCATCAGTATACCTGAGCATCGTTATGGTTCACAAATTTACAAGTGCAGAGTTTAGACTTCTTCTATATCAGAAGTACCTATTAGTTAGAATGGAGATGTTCCAGGTGGTTTAAAAGTTCAAGATTTGAATACTACAGATCAGCCCATATTCTCCATAGACCGGAAAAACTAAATCCAAAAAATGACTAGTAAATAATATCATAAATTGGTTCTTTCAAGCAGATCAACTCTTATAACAGGTGACACACATTGTTGGGAATAGTAACTGGATAGAATGTGAACAAAGAAGTAAATTAGATGTGGGAAAATATGGGCCATGCTCATTGCATGTAGCTGAAATGTTGGAACTAGCAGAAATAACACGGAGGTAACACTAGCACGACACCCAGGCTATAAGTAAGTTTTGACTAACATCCGTCACGAGTAAGCAGTAGTAAGAAAGAGATGTTCACAAATTAATTTGCATCACACATTTTGCCTTCAGGGAACTAGAGCCATAACCACAGTATAGAGTAAAATCAAAGCCCAATAAAAGGAGGAATGATCAAGTACATGATTTCAAGAAGTGGGCTTGGCTAAAACTAAGGATGCTGTCAGACAAAGCAAATACAGTAGCTCATAACCACATGATAACGATTGTGTGCTGCTTTTTTTTTTTGGATAAAATGCACTTTATTAAACTTAGTAGGTAACATCAAGCTGATACAATTCAAACGAGCTTAAACCTGGCCTCAATTGTGTGCCGTTGACAAACACAAGAGTAAATAAACAAGGAAGGATGTGACAAAATGGATAAGCTGAAGCATTTGATCAATAATGAAGACATTTAGTTATTAAATAACCATATATATGAATTCCACCAGCTAGTTAGTTGCTAAAACAAGGAGCGGTCCTTTTTATTTTATTTCACCGATGGACTGAGATGAGAATTATATTTCCACCCAGCTGGAACGTGATGTTCTGGAGTAGCAAGTAGAATGTGCTAACTAACAACCTCTGAACATGCAGTGGGGAACTAACTAAGCGGAATCGAGATTCCCATATTACTGAATCGAAAAATCTAAAGATGCATTGCAGCAGAATGTCTAGTACTAGGTCGGAGTCTAAATCGAAGCAGCAGCTCACCTGCTCGTCGATGGACCCGAATCGACAGGCAACGGATGGCAGCCGGGATCGAAGGTCGCAGCTCGGGGACGTGGAAGACGCCAGCAGCAGCACGGCGCAAACCTTGCAGCGTGAGGAGGAGGAGGACGGCCTCCGAGGCTCGCATCGGTGTCGTCGCCGTCCTGGAGACAGGCGGGCCGCTGGCAGAGGGGGCGGCCGACGGCGGCGGTGCTCACCGGAGTTAACGAGGCGGCGGCGGGCCGACGATGTAGTCGGCGAGGCCGAGCCCGAGCAGCGCCACGAGCGCCATCACCGCCGCAGGGCGGGAGGAGGAGGAGGGCGCGGAGGGGCGCCTCGCTGCTCCCGCACAGAGCAGATGGCCGTGGTCACGCTGACCTCCTGTGGGCGGCGGCCGCGCTGCTCCCGCGCCATGACGCGGCAGTGGGCGGCGCGGAGGGAGAGGGCTGTGAGGGCCCTGCCTTGACCAGCGGCGGGAGGAAAAAGGAGAGGAAGGCCACTCGGCCCTGGCCTTGGTCGGCGGCGGGAGGAAAATGGAGATAAGGTCATGAAGAAGGCTAAGGTGGAGAGAGAAGATGGATCTCGATCTGTCTTGAGCAGTTGGGTAAAAATATATGTCCAGAAATACCTGTGCACGGATTTACCTGTGGCGCACCACAACCTGGTGCGCCACTGGTAGTCTCTCTCCTCCACCCCGAAATTTTCCAAATTTTGATGGAACTTACGGTGCGCCACTGGTAAATATATACTAGTGGCGCACCAATATCTTGTGCGCCACTGGTATTTTCTGGCAAATCCCAAAACCGAGGTGACAGACTATCAGTGGCGCACCGTAAACCTGGTGCGCCACCGATAGCATCTCACTTATAATCTTTTTTCTACTGGTGATTCACCTACAAAAGCAAGTATCACATAGTTATAAAGTCTGCATTTGCACGTACTACTCAGAGCAACTCACATCATAAGTCTTTATCACGAGCAAGCCATTTAGCACGTACTCGTGAGTCGCGTATCATGCATGTTAACATCTTGTGAAGGCGAGGAACCACAATCTGATGCATAAGGACTACAATTATTATGAGCATAACCAAAAATTATCATAAAATAGTTCAATCAACTTTATACTCCCTGAGGTTTTGTATACACGACTACTATCTTAATTCTTAGATACCAAGAAAAGAAAGACAACAATCAAATATCACAATTAATTATGTGAAAAAATTCTTTGTATTTCATGATAATTAAACATGTTGTATGTGGTGCCTCTTTATGTTTGCATGCAACATTTGTATTAATGAGCACCACTGTACGAGGTAAATATTTAATCAATTCTTATCGTTAAGATATAGTGGCATTGCTTGAATAGATACAAATTGTATTTTTGATAGTGGCCTTGTATTCAGATACAGAGGGATTCTAATTGTTTGAGTGTACAAATACTGTGGAACCTTCATGATAATGAAATTCAGCAAACTGCAACAAAAATTGTGGAAAAAAATACTATATGCATTAGTTGAATAGAACAAAACTTTAATTTAAACACATGTGGATAGAGACCATACATTGGCAATTATAAATTGATATAGCCGATTGGTCTTGACTACAAATAACCCGGATTGATAATCATGTTTCTACATAGTTTAGAAATACTTTTGTGAATGGCTTAGAATTGGTTTAAGATATCTTGCTTACATACACATACTTTGCTGCATTTTGTAAGACGTGTGTTGCACGTGCACGCTAACTAATTAGATTAAACAAAGGAATGCAAATCTCACCTAGAACTTTATTCGCTTGATGTATTTTTTATTACTTCTTACATTCTTTGTACTGCCTTGCCATTTGATCAATAGATTGGAAATCTTCTGGAAAAAAAACAAATAATCACCATCAACGAGCTTGTGATCGACGGGGGAACCATCACCGACTCTCCTCTCCCTCTCCGCCCGTTTGAGAGTCGACTCTCGTCCCTAGATTCCCCCACCGGCGCGGTTCCCTCTCCTCTTCGGCGGCGATGCCGCCCGGTGTGGACGAGGATGCGTTGCTCGGTCTGTAGATAGTAGCTGTAGGTTTAAGTTAGAGTTTGCTGTGTGTGGCTATGTGCCGACTGAGGGTAGGAAGGTGGATCACGGCGACCAGATCTGCCGCGCCGTGGGCATCCTCTACCTCGCTGCGCTCCGCCGGTGGCAAGTGGTGTCGCAAGGGTGGTTGAGGGTCTCACGCATCCCTCCTAATAAGGTACGCACAAGAGTTTTTGAGTGGGGCTTTTCTGGCCAAACCCGGCTCTGCGTGGTTGTTCTGCTCCTCGCGGTGGTGCTCCCATGGAGGGAGCCGAAAGCGGCGGCGATGCGGACACTGGGCAACTCCTTGAATAAGGCCTGTGGCTCTCAGGTTTTCAGCTGCTGCAAATCTCTCTTGAATCTGCCTCCTCCGGCTCGTGGCGGGAGCATGGGGTTTGATGGCAGATATGCTATCATGCTGCGGCGGCCCGAGACCTGTTGGGTCGGCAGTTTGACTTCGGTGCTGGACGAGGCGCGCCTGATTTACTCTGCTCGCGGTGGTGGCGTTGAGGGAAAGCGGGTCGCCGGGTGCGACACCGACGTTGATCTGTCCTGGAGTAGTGATACCGTGCATTGGAGTACACCCTCGGCGGCCGACTGTTGCCAGCCTACTCTGGAGGCCATCTGGTGGCCATGTCTGACGGAGTTTCCCGGCGCTCGTTCAACCTCCATGCGGAGGCCCTGCGCTGAGTTCGTCGTGGCGTTCGACGTCGTCTCAGTGTCAAGTGGTGTAGTCCCCGACGCTGATGAAGACGGCCGCGGTTGGAGCTCTTTCTTCCTTGGTGGCGGCGGAAGACCTGATTGCATTCCTCTTTTCTTTGTAGGGTCTGCTATGTAAAAGTTAGGGATTATTATTTCTTTTCCTCTTCTGGTCCCTCGTATAATTTGTACCCGCCGCTGTGACATTTAATGGTATCCAGGCCCTTCGGGGCTCTCCTTATTCAAAAATAAATAAAAAATAATCACCGACTCTCCTCTCCTCTCCGATCGGCACGCGGCAGAGTCCAGATCTCCGACTCCGAGGAGTTCGTGCGCGTCTGTGCGGCACGGTGGGCTCCGGACCTAGTACAGTCGTAGGTTTTACAGATTACACCCCTGCTCATCGCCTTATTGCTATGCGTGCGATTACTGGGAACATATGGCCCACATGTCAGTGACTATTTAGTCTCCACACCCGTGGGCCGGGGGCAGATCTTTTTGCGGAGAGGCGGCTTTGTTGTCGCATTATTTAGGGTTCAGGGTTAAAGCGGCGGCGGCGACGACAACCTCTTCTCGCCTCTCTCAAGGTTTGGGTCTGCTCGACTGGAGAAGTTCTAGATCTTTCGTTGGGCAGTCGCCATGAGCAGATCGGGGCAGCCGCCGGATCTGAAGAAGTAATATGGCGGCCCTTTTCTTCTCGAGCTAGATCTGTTTCGCTTGTTTTCTCTGTTTCCTCTCGGTTCTAATTGATTTTTGTTGTTGGGATTGCAGGTACATGGACAAGAAGCTCCAAAGTAAGTGCGCATATCAGATTCTTGATCTTTTTTTGCTTGTAATATTTATCAGACGCGATATTTATTTTAAGATCGAGACGTCTATGCGCTGGTTATGTTTGTATTTGTCGCCACTTGTGTGACTAGTAATTACTAATAGGTATAGTACCTAGTACTGGACATTGTAGAATGTTGATTATGTTTTATTGATTTGGGGAATTCTGCGTGCTGTTGTTCTGTACTTGTACCACGCTGTAGTGTTGTTGCATCCAACAAGTGCTTATCACGGTTATCACCAATACATTTGGGCTGAATAATTGTCCTGTTTGTTAGTTAACACAATACAGAAATTCTAAAGGTCCCTCGATTTACATCTGACTTATGAATATAGCTGACTGTAGTTATATGTGAACGTGATGAATATGCTAGTAATGAGCGATGGATGGGTTCTGTTGATAAGCTCTGTAGTTTGCCACGGTGGTGTTGTAATGCCCTAAATGATGATATCTTTTCAAAGCTATGGATTTATGTCCAAATGAAGCTTCTTTGTCATAGTTACTCTGATAGGGCATTTACTTTCTGTTAGTTGACAACTTGACATTCAGATATATGTGCACATCTTTTCATGTGCAATTTGCGTATTCTTTTGAGCTTGTGTTCATGTTCTAAAAAATGAGGTTTTCTGTTGCATTATAATTGAAGTATTTTGGTGCACTGCCAAGTATGTTGTAGACTCTTGTGATTTTTTCCTGGTTTGCTTTATTTACATAGGTTGCTGCCCTAAATGAGAAACTTATTGATAAGCTATGGACAGTGTTTCTAAAGTTTTTTTTTGTCATTTTGATTGATGGCTCATTTCTGGGACACCTGTCCTCCTTTAATGGAGGCATTGAGCTAAGCACGGAAATAATCAATTTATATATTTAGTCATCCCAGAATGGACACTATTAGGTGTTTTGGGCAGAGAGATATTATCTTGTTTACACTATGAGTGACATCTTTTTCTTGTCAACTTATGTCCATACTGAAAAACATTGAATTTGGTTTTCCTTGTGACAAAGCTTTAGTGTTGGTGCAACCAATAAGTGCTAGTATCAGCAGCGATCTCCAAAAAATACTTTGGCTGAGGAATTGTCCTGTTTGTTAGTTAACACAAAATAGAAATTCTGAAGGTCCCTCGGTTTACTTCTGACTTATGAATAGAGCTGACTGTAGTTATATGTGAACGTGATGAATATGCTAGTAATGATGTTCTGCTGACAAACTTTGCAGTTTGCTATGTTGGCAATGTAAATGCCCTAAATGATGATATCTTATCAAAGCTATGGATTTATGTCCAAATGAAGCTTCTTTGTCATAGTTACTCTGATAGGGCATTTATGTTCTGTTATTTGACATTCAGATATATGTACACGTCATGTCATGTGCAATTTGCGTATTCTTTCGAGCTTGTTGTCATGATCTAAAAATGAAGTTTTCTGTTGCTCTGTTACTTCATAGTTGAAGTATTTTGGTGCCCTGCTAAATAGGTTGTGTAATTCTCGTATTTTTTCTTGGTTTGCTTAGTTAACATAGGTTGCTGCTCTAAATGAGAAACTTATTGATAAGACACGGATGGTGTTTCCGAAGTTAAGTTTTTTTTGGCATGTTTGATTGGTGGCTCATTTCCGGGACCTATCCTCCTTTAGTGAAGGCATGGAACCAAGTGCAGAAAGAATCAGTTTATATATTTAGTCATCCCACAGCGGGAACTGTTAGGTCTTTTGGACAGAGATCTTGTTTGCATTATGAGTGACATTCCTTTTCTTGTCAACTTATGTCCAGACTGCAAAAAAATTGAATTTGATTTTCTTTGCGACAAAGTTCTAGAAGTTATTCTCCCAAATTCCACTAATTTGCATCCCCTCTTTTCATTTTGTTACTGGGCTCCTCTCTACATTAACTTTTCATCCGATTATTATGCTTTAACTGAACCACCGTTGCTGTTGGTAGTACTACAACCTGGGATAGGTTTGTGCCGATTGACCTTGAGGTGCCAGACATGCTTATTGATGGTTTTAGTAAACTAACTCATTTGAACATGTTTCTTAGACTAAATACCTTAGCACAAATTGATAAAGGTCTGCCTAATTTTCCCTAGTTGTCCTCTAATGTGATGTTGAACTATGAATTTTTTCTCCACTTTAATGCTCTATTACTTACTGATCCTCACTCAATTGTTGCCAGTCAAGCTGAATGCGAACCGTGTTGTCATTGGCACTCTTCGAGGATTTGATCAGTTTATGAATTTGGTCGTGGACAACACTGTGGAGGTCAATGGAGATGAAAGGAACGACATAGGGATGGTGGTGAGTACTTCTTTCTTCCACTAGTTACCTCCCAGATTATCCTCTGAACTAAAATAATTTAATATTTTCTGATCTGTTCCAATTATATGACCTTACCTACTGTAACAACTTGTGCAGGTTCTGAGAGGAAATAGTGTTGTGATGATTGAAGCCCTTGAACCGATTGCTAGGTCGCAGTGACATTTCATCTTACCTACTTCTGGTTTAGTACTTGAGCTGATGTGCTTAGTCAAAACTGATATGTATGTAATCAGACAACCAGTAATGTTGTATCCCAACTTCGTCAATGTGTGAATTTAGCACCTTTGTGTAGTTTGGACCGTCTTCCGATGCTTGATCAAAGTTAACCATGTTATTCTTGTTCAAATTGAGTCCACCTTCTGGGCAATGTTTGTGTGTTTTTGTTATATATATCAACTGTTGACGAATGGCATCAAGTTTCTCTAAGAAATTACCTTCACCCATGTACGGCCGTGATGTTTGATTTGCATGAATCTCTTTTTTCATTCGGATTTCAATTAGCATGGAAAGAAACTTATACGCGACGGACAACTGTTATTTTACTTGGACATCCCTAACGAATCACTCGTAGAGTGTCGCCACAAACAAGGGAAAGTCAGCACAAATTCCTGTTTACTTTTGGTTTGCAGATTTCTTTCTACTGTAAGGCTTTCTTATTAACGTCTCACATTTGCATCTCTCATGTGCATCATCAATTGGAGCAGCTTTCTCTGAATGAGCTCTTCTTGCTCTTGCTCATGAATGTGCTCTCAGTCATCACTGCTTTTTCCTAGACCTAGGATCAATCCTTCTATTGCTAGGTCTTCATTTTGCTTGGGGAGAAAAGTGCGTGGTAATCACTCGCTGAACGAGCTGGAACTTGATATGGAGCTTTGAAAGACATCTCAATGTTGCATGACTCCTGGGTGTGGGTTATTAGATCAGGATCAGGCGACGAAATACTTCAGAGTTCAGACGTTCGGATTCCATGCCCTTGTGCCTTGTGGTTTTAGACGTTGATAGTGAGAGGTAATACCCTTTGGTATTTTGATGTTGCACTAGCTAAATGCCCGTGCGTTGCTACGGGTTGAGTTTTACTGAACATTTTTAGTTCCGGAGAATTTCAGACCTTGGACACAATCATTTTTGTTATATCTTATGTCTAGACTATTACGTATTAGAATCAAAGTTTCATTCTATTAATATAATGGTTATGACATATATGCCTAATAATAAAAGGAGGGCCGCATTGATAAGTTTGCGGTCTCTCGACAACCAACTCGAAATTATCTTCCTCGAGCAAAAACAATACTATATTTTAGATAGAATAATGTTTTTAACATGTTTTTGTTTAAGAAAATTAAACGTTCAGTAACTTTCGCAGTGCAATTTCTTAGTAAAATCAATCTCAACAATGATACCGATATACCGAACTTTTTTTCCAACCTATCATTTCCTTTTTTTCCATGGGGATACCGAGCTGAACTTTTTGCATAATGTATCGAGTTTTAGTCAAGGCATAAATTCAACAGGTGCATGTTTTATAACTTAAGGAGCAAAAGTGTTGATAACTCAAGTAACTACTTATCCACAATGTTTTATCCGATAGAAAAAAATGAGTACGAGATTAGTTCGATATCTTTGAGCAAAAATGTATCTACTTTGAGTCAAGGCAAATTGAGTCAATTCTAACTCAATATAACCCGAATCAACCTATTGGACACGCGTTTGATCGTAAGAGCAAAAAAATCAAGGGCTTTTACACAAGAAAGTTGGAAAAAATAAACAGTGCAATTCTTCAATAAACCCTTTTCGTTAATGAATTTTTGTATAAAAGACCAATGGTGCCTGTGTGTTCCACAATACATTCATAAACAAACTGTATAATTTTATCGCGCCTTAGTTTTATTGCCAGAACCTTACACTTTTTACAACAAAATTACACTGTTTATCTAACAAAAAGAACCTCCAAGCTCATAAGCTGCTCGATGTTGTATCAATTTTTAGCTTGACTCAAGATCAACACGCATAAGTTTCATAATTCGGTAGCTCATTGGCAGGAAAAGGTCTTCACTTCTTACATTCTTCACCGCAGCTCAGTTCCAGCAGTGCTTGAAAAATCTCACCGTGACTTCTCCATATGAAATGCTTCACCGGATCATATGCCTATGGTTAGTGCCCAGCAATACCATTGGCATGTTCAAGGTCCTCGGCTGCTTCACCAAAGGGCATGAAGTATGCACAGAAGCTGGAAGATCCCACCTATTATTTCCCCTTTTTCCATGAGGGCATGTTCAAGGTCCTCGGCTGCTTCACCAAAGGGCATAACCATAAAAGGATTTTTGGTGTGACATCGAGAGGAGTTATTTCGTGAAGCTATAAGAATGAAGCATTAAGAGGAGATATGCCCTTGACAAATAAAGCTATAAGAATGAAGCGGTAAGAGGAGATATACCGTTGAAAAGCAAGCACACTCCGATGGGAAGACCTCACATGCTGCCGCTTAAGGAAGGTGTTGGTTGATTGATTATCTTTCTCTTACGATTTAAATCATCAGGCCTATCTCCGTCTAAATGTATTAGAACAGTTCAGATGTAAGTGCAGATTACTGCGGCAGCGGTGCACAGGGCATAGTGGCCCCAAGCGACTATCATGTCACCCGCCGCCCTCGCAGAGCTTCCCATCATGGTTATAAGCATCTGAAAATTCTTTAAACAAAATGAGCACTGCTCTGCTTATAAACATCTGAAAATTTAGTAAACAAAATGAGAACTCTCTCAGTACTGCAGTAGTACTAACTCAGATCTGGACCATGCATGTTTCATCATCCTAAGAATTATAAATACGTACATTAGCAAAACCAGGAAATGGCAGGTACACAAATCAGGTACATGAGCAAGAGATCAGTTGTGCAATGCAGCATCTTACTTATAGAGCACTGATACACAAATCGATGAACAATTGTGAGTTCGTTAATTTTCCTGTCAACGGAAACCCTATAGATGAACATGAATTCCGGAGTCATGGTCACCAAACGTCCTCTAGCCTATCTGACCAATTTGTAGTATCCAATGTCCATGGAAAAATGATAAAACAAAATAGAGAAAGGGTGCACGAGGAACCTCACCTCCAAACAAGCCTCGAAGAATATTGTTGGGCGTGTAAAAGTGGCCAAAGGCGGGTGTCTAAGATGGATACACAAGCCCATCTCAATGTTTCAAATATATACTGAGCATCAGGATCTATGAGTTGCCATGCGTAGAAAACAAAAACAAAAACCTTCTTAGGCTCCAACATATAATAAGCCGGTTTAGAAGGATTCTTTTATTCCACAGATTGTCTCACCTTTTCAGTTGTACAGTACTGAAGTTCCTCACATATTTGGAGATGTTCGGAAATGTTAGTACAGAGCTAGAGATGGGTGCATACTCATATTTTGAATGAAAATAGTATAGCAGTACTACATATCATCTGTTCACCTATGACCATCGTCCTAATATGTTGAATGAAATTGGTTCCATGTGATCTCTTCGGACATTGGTGCGAGCTGGTTTATACACGTATGGAAAGACGCACCTGAAATCGAACCCATTTTTACATAAATTCAACTAAGATGGGAGCAGCAGTATTTGCACTAAGAATTCCTTTGGTGCACCTAACTTGCTTCTTCAACTTAGCCATTTTCTTGGGAGAGTAACAGATGTCAGCCCCATTACCAAGCTGCCTATTAAATTGATCGGCAGAATAGTTTACCAAAGGCATTTCCATTTGGAGGCCTCCAAGTGTGGAGTTCCATCTTATATCATTAACCTGCACAGAATTAGCTAAAAGCATAAGCAGTAGTTCAAGTAGCTAACTACCAAAGATAGCATAGCAGTCTTTTTCAGATCTACTGTGTGAAAATGTAGAAATAACAGAAAATGATCCGGTTCTTACAGACAGGCAGATGAAAGAAACATAATTAAACAGCTAAAGAGATGGGGAAAAAATATTAGACCTGGAACTGGTTCACATACACCATCTTTCCGAACTCCTCCTTGACGTTGTATGAAAAATCTAAAACCACTCCCGTTGGTGGATCTCGATCTGAATCATTGTAAGATTCTAACAGTGTCGGGATTGGCCCTGCCTTGTCGTCAACTCGTCATGCTCCCCCGTGTTGCCTTAATGGATGCGAGGTGGCAGCGTGGAGGAACTCGGGCATGTCGCTGCAGCCGGAATTGGAGAAGATAGGTACGGTCGAGGCGGTAGCAGGAGGTCGCGATGTTGTGGTGGTTGACCACGACGCGACCGTGTGCAACTCCCTTGCACTGGGAATCGACCTGGCCTCTTCGTGGTCAGGCAAGGGAGGCAGCGTATCGACGGGAGAATCCTCACGGAGGATGCGGGGACGTCGAGGTCGACGGCGCAGGAGGCATCATACGCCTCGGCGCCGTAGGCGTACTCGTGGGGTATGTTAGGGGATGGGACGCCCGTCGTCTTCAAGGTTAGGTTGGTTCATGACGCAGGCGACGCGCAGCCATCCAGTGCAGCGGCAGCGTCGCCAGCCGTTGGGCGTCCTCCGATGTGACGCGACAGTGGTTCAGCGTAGCGAGGCGAGGAATAGCCAAGGGTTTGAGGGAGCGACCAGACGTGGCGGCGACGTGAGTTTGAGGAGGAGGGATTGCGTGTCGCGGTGGTGGCGGCGGCTCACCGTGGTGGGGCGAACCCTAACCCTTGCGCTTGCTCGCTCGGGACTGTGGCTGCTTCCTCGATTGTGAAGGAGCGGAACGGTTGGGGGATGACGTACGAAAAAAATTGTTGGACGAAGGGACGAAGAGTTTTGACGTACGAGAGAACCAAATTCTTTTTTTAGTTAGGAGAGATACGTTGGACTAGTGAATTTCGTTAGTATCTAAACTTCCATGTTATATGCCACGGCGTTTTGCGATTTCCGTTACTTAGGCTGCACCCGTGCTTCACATGCCAGTCTTCTATGTATTTTTTCTAATGGTAGTCTTTTATGTTACAATTCTTTTTTCCACGATTTTGTTGCATCGGATTGGATTGCAGGACAGATATAAAATTTTACCAGTTTTTTTATGGAAAATACATATCTCTATTATGTACGACATCTTAGGTTACATTGCGGATGGCAAGAGAACCAACATGTAGTTGGATCGGTTAGGAGGTTGGTTATACCCTCAGATCATTGGAGTTAAACCACATTGATGTTTCTCATTTAAGGCGAAATAATAATCATTTAAGGTTTGACACTGGGAGGTGACGTTCCATCTATATAGTGAGACGCATGTGGTAACTTTGTTAATTTTAGAAAAACTTGCTATATAGTGAGACCCAAGGGGAATACCCAAGTTTCTGACGAGAAAAAAATTATGTGCATATTTGGCCCAGCCCAACTGCAGCTCGCTCCGTCGGCCGTCGCTCAACAGACGCGAAAAAAGCCCATCTCGCATTCTCGCTCGCTCGCTCCGTCGGCCGTCGCACGCACAGACTGTAGTGACCCAGCACACCACTGCATGTTGTAGTGTACAAGTCGTTGACATAATACTCACGAAAGGACCATTCCGTAAATATTACATCCTTCAGAATAGTACAACAGAAACATAGTCGGTCCAAGGTAACACTATAGGATACAACACTATTCAATACAAAATCTCGAGAACCTCCTTTACAAACAGAAGTAGGTCTCGTGCAAAAGAAATTCCCAAAAGACTCAAGTCGAAGCACTAAGCTGGATACCAGCTCTACTTCTAACTCCTAATCCACTACTGCTGTTGTCACAGCCCTATCTATCCATCTGGAATCTCTGTGTCTAGAGTTGTGCTCCTCCATCCAATTATAGTCGTCTTATCCATAAGCATTGTTGTCGACGTGTCCACCGTTGCACTGTTATCGCCACGCATCCGTTGGCAAAGTAGAGGTTGACTCTTTTAGTCCCACCAGGTTGATTTGACTCCTTGTCGAAGATATCACCAACATCGCTATGGATTCCTATCCTTCCTCTGCTGTCTCCAATAATCTAAGCAGAGGTCAACGGAGGAAAGAGTGAGCAACACGAGCATTACTCAGCAAGTTCATATAATAGGAATAAGGTGTTTTATGCACTGGCTACCATCCATACCAAAAGGTCATGGATGAACATGCATATCTTTGTAAAACATTTTTAGGAAAAGATTTATTTTATCTTCAGAAAACTATGCCCGTCATCCATTCACAGGTGCTAGGGCTTCATGGAGCCACCTTTCTTGCAGCGTTCGCAGCTCCTTCCCGGAACAGGGAGTAACATGTCACATTTTTTTACACTCTGCAGAGGTGCGTTACTTTACCCATAAGAGATCAACGCCTTGTTGCACAACCGGGCGATCTTTCCCGTCCACACTCTCTTTGGTATGGGGCCCAGTCGGTGATCCAAGCCATTCGCCGTGCTTCTCCAACAACCCCGCATGCCCACCCAATTCATGCATAGCAGAATCACCCCTGGCTCTACCCCTCACGGTAGATACATAGGCATCCTCTTGCAGACCATCATAGGCACCAGAGTCCGTGGGCATTAAGGGGTCCCACCCATGTGCATGTAGTCCCGCAAGACCTACAGCGTACGGCTCTGGCTGCCCGTTGACATGCGAAAGGGAGAAGGTCACAGATGACTTTCCCGTCCCATTCCAAGTCTCATGGTTAACGCTTCATTTACGGCGCAAGAACACTGACGGCATTGGTTATTAAGTCCTAGGTAATACTTTCCCGTGCAAATGGAACCTCCACCAACCACATCATTCCATGGTTCCATCTGCCAGCCATAATAGGATATCCACACTTAAGTAGACAACCAAATAGTCATATTATTGTGAAGATAGGGTTTTATGTTTTTTTCCTTCGGATAGAGATGATAGTATATAAGGAGTTTGTAAATAGTTTCTTAACAGATACTTCAACGGATATGAGCAAGTAATGAACTTGCCTTTTTGACTGCAAGATTATGCAGCCAAGGTCTTCTATACAATAAAGACTCCAAAATCTGAAAAGAACATCATTGGTCCGGTAAGGACTAATGTTTGAAGAAGCAATATGCTTTATGCATAAGTATGAGATGCATCGCCCTAAACCCCGTAACTAACTCTCGATGGTTATGGTTTGTTTGAGTTTGGTGATTACTTTTAGATTTGTTTTATCTTCAAGTTTACTTCACAAGAAAGATGAGTTTAAAACTTTAACCTTAGAGTATCATGTTAAGCATAAGAATAAAATGAAACAACATCATGATACTAAATGGTTGTTTTTGGAAATGGTGTAGTATTATTATTCATGAATACAAAACGAATAACTTTTGAAGAAATAAATAATATATTCATTTGTTGGTATCAACACATATCATAAGGTACTTATTTTAGTTAAGTAATGGTATATTATCAAATATTAATAGTAGTTACTTATGTTTTTAACTTTTCTTTAAGCAATAAGATAATATGATTTGAATATTAACACTTAGAAGAAACACCACAAGTAATCTCATATTATGAAGTAGTTATTAATTTGGATGAATGATTTAAGCAATTATAACATAAAATTAATGCAATTATTAAAGGTATTAATAATAGTGATCAAATTTTATTGAACAAAGAATTCATTTTTATGAATTAAGAACTACATGGAATATTAGGAAGTAATAATATGATTTCTTTATATGTTGATAAATTCATTTTGATATTATTAAATGACTCATGGATAATTATTTTCCTAATGGAAAATATTATTTCCATAAACCATTTAAAGAATATTATTTAAACATGTTCATAAATGGAATTCTAAATTTGGGTATAATGTTATGGTTGAAACATATTTTCATATTTAAAGTTGAGCATGTGAAACAATTTAAATGGAATTGAAATGCATCTAAATTAGCATTTCAAATTAACTCCATATTTCAAATAATAAGTAAATTGTTATTTCAATGTTAGAATGATTCAAATTTAGTCAAACAAACATTTTATTTATACAAAAAGATAAATTTATTTTTCTGATCATTTTGGTATATTATTTGTATTTTTCAGATTTAAAATGATTTAGTTATGAATTTCCAAAGTTTAAATTCAATTTAAACAATTTCAGGATTTATTAAATTAAATTGGTCGCACCTGTCATATTTTTAATAATTACCAAAAATGATTTCCTAAATGATTAAAATTCTGACAACAGGGTCCACATGTCAGGGATTTGATTATTTCTCAATTAAGTTTAAAGGAATTTTCCTATTGGTCCGCTGACGTCAGCACGACGTCAGCAATAGAGGCAACTCTCTGTTGATCACGGAATCGTTGGATTTCGAGCAATATTGGAAGAATTGAAATGCGCACGAGCTAGAGCACACCGAGGTGAACCTATTGGAGGTGGCTCTGGGACCAAATGGTCACCGGAGTACGGCCGACGACTTGCTTGCGCGGCGGCCAAAGACTGCGCACGACACAGCGACGACTCCACGCGATATGGACCAAATTAAAGGTACACGGAGGTGCGTAAGCTCACCACGAGCACGATGGTCGGCTCGGAAAGGTCTGGGGACGATGGACGGCGACGGAAACTTCCTCGACATCCAGCGGCCGGAGTTGAAGACGACGGCGGATTTCTCCCTCCCTAGAGCTTCCCAGCACACGCGAGTCGATGAGGAGGACGAGGCAGCCACGGCGGAGCTTCCAGGCTACTTGGAACACCTCGGCGAGGTCAGAATCGATGGCAATCGGTGGCGGCCCGACGAGCTAGGGTTTCGCCTTCCCGTCGACTTACTGGGAGAGAGAAAGAGAGAGAGGAGTGAGGCGATGGAGAACGAGATGGGGACGTCTTCTCCTTCTTATCCTCCCAAGTAGGCAAGCACAGAGGAGGTGGCACGGCGGCGTTGCTCTCTGCCTTCTGGCGAGAGGAAGAAGAAGAAAGAAAAGAAAAGGCCATTTTCTAAAAAAAACCCTGGACTTTCAAGGAATTGTAGAATCAGTGTTAACTGGCCCCTGTCTCCTGTTTTAAATGATTTGGGGACTTGTTTGATGATTTTAATTATAGAAAAGCCCTTGGTTGTGTAGAGTTACATTATATTTATGATTTCAACTTATAACTTTTAATATTTGATGTATTTTGAATTCATTCCATATTTGGAATGAATTTTTGTATATTTAAATTTATTTCCTTTTACAAGATGTGTAGAATTTCAAAAACAAGTTTCTTTTAAACTTGGATTATAAATATTTTGTGTATTTTAAATTCATTAACCACTTAAAGTAAATTTGAACATATTTGGAACTATCTCTTTTTAATAAAATTTATAATTTATGACCTCTGTTTTTATTGTGCACTTTTATAACAATTGATTTATTTTGTTATGCTTTTTTTTTGTGGTTACATATTATTTTGCAAATGCTAAGGATAGTTTCTTACTTGTCTTCAGCTCCAGATAAATATTCAAACTTGTTCTGAGTGCCTTATTGATTCCTGGTCAACACCAAATTGTTGTCCAACAATATAAGCATGATTTGATCCCTGTGATGACTGCAAATGGTATACACAGTGTTTCAATTCAAATTCATGTTAAGCTCGCTATATTTTCTTGGTGTCTTTAACTTGTGATCCCTGACAACTAAAGCATGTGAAAACACGATCAAATGTCTGTGGATGCACAAATTACAACTGTCCTGCCTGTGATCAGGTCTTATGGTAAGATAAATGGGTAAAATGATGAGGACAGAATCTTGCTTAGTTCCATAGCTCATTCTGATGATCAAAAGGATGATATACTCCTTTGATAAAAATAGATGATCTTGTTTCTGTGGAAGCAAGTTGCTAAAACAATTGCTGACTAAGTAGTCCATGTGGTTCCAATTACCACATGTCCAGATTTATCTCCTCTTGAGAATGAATCTTGAATAAGCCAAATGGTCTTGGTCACATGATGAACTTGTGAACCCCTCTCTTATGAGACATGTCCACACTCACATGAATTTGAGAATTAACTCATGTGATGATTACATATGGATGATGATCATATGGTTTTATGCTTTAGCTTTACTTTCTCCCTGGTAATCATACTCTTAGAGAAATACCATGTATTATCTGTCCTTTTGTTTATTTGTATATGACACTCAATTGTTTGAGCATACAGAAGTGATTTGTTAACAAGGTTGCAAAGCTTGTCACCAAACTACTTCTATATAACACTAACACTGGAATATCACACTATTACTAGAGAAGTTAATAAGAACAGATGTTGATATTGGAGTTTCCAAATACTTAGTGATGGACTGGCATAGTGCTTCTATGCATATCTAAGAAATCTTTCTTCATAATCTTCCTGTTGAACTTCCTCCTTTCTTGCGTTGCCTTCTCTTGTAAAATGTATTTGAGAAGATTGGGAGATAAGAAGATAAGATAGTCTTGATAGAATAAATAGATCTAGATTAAGATTTAGTTTAGTCTTTTATCCACCTTCCATATACTCCTTCTTTTCTTTTCTTTAAGATATGTACTTATTCGATTAATGACGTAAGTCATACTCGTCATTTGATTTATAGTTTCTTGTATTATTCACTTGTAACAAATGTTTGAGAATTAGATGAGACAAGATTTTGAAGTTTATAGCACTCATGTTGATGACTAAGTCTAATCCACCAACATCAGCGAAACCTCGATGTAAGTTTCACAAGTTGAATTCCAAGTTTTTAGTTACTCGTCAAACTAACGACATTCTCAACTAGCCTTTCGAGTGGTGGTTGAACACTCTACGACTTCGTTGAAGAAGTTTAAATTTTCCCGTATTTTCAGATGCATGCTATGCATATGCACAAATTTAATTTAACCCCTTTCTACTCTCTGAACTACGGGTCATTACACAGACGCACTCACGCGCAGAGCCGCTGACGCCCTCTGTCAATCCTAACTCGACCTAGACCACGACCTGCTCCGCTGCTCGACGAGCCGCCGGCCGATCCGCCGATGCAGCCCGGAGCAGTTGACGGCCGCGCGCCCGCGGCGGCGGCGCCCCGCCCCCTGCGACCAGCGCCCCTCCTGTCCGCCCCGCCCCGCCGATGCAGCCCGGAGCAGTTGATGGCCGCGCGCCCGCGGCGGCGGCGGCGCCCCGCCCCCTGCGACCAGCGTCCCTCCCGTCCGCCGACTGATGACCCACAAGTATAGGGGGTGTATCGCAGTACTTTCGATAAATAAGAGTGTCGAACCCAACGAGGAGCAGAAGGTGCTGGCAAGTAGTTTTGATCAAGAATTCACTGTAAAAGCTAGCAGACAGGTTTTCAGTAGTATTCGAAACAGCAGGTAAAAACAGTGCAAGTAAATAAACGAGCACGGCAACAAATGCAGCGAATGGCCCAATCCTTTTGAGTGCAAAGGACAAGCCGAGTATGTTACTTATAAGAGACAAATGTTCCTGAGGACACATGGGAATTTCGTCAAGTGTTTTCGCTTCGTGCAACTGGTTAATCTTCATTGTTTTGATAAGTGTTGTGTGGGTGAATCTATGCTAACGCACCGCCCTTCCTAGGACTAATACGCACTTGTGATTATACCCCTGCAAGCATCCGCGAATGCAGAAAAGTAATTAAGATAAATCTAACCACAACTTTAAACTCTGAGACCCTACGCTCCCTCGTGCACTATCTTACTAACGGGGGTTCAGGTTTCTGTCACTCCGGCAACCCCTCAACTAGCAAGCTAGGTACACAATGCATTCCCCTAGGCCCATAAAGGTGAAGTGTCATGTAGTCGACGTTCACATGACACCACTAGAAGAATGACACCACAACTTAAATATCAAACCATTAAATATTAACGCAGCATTATTTCACTACTAACAACATGACTTCCCCATGTCCTCAAGAACTACGAACTACTCACAAGACATCATATTGATCATGATCAGAGATGATATGGCAATGAATAACAATCTGGACATGAACACTAATCCACCAAACAAACTCAATAGCATCAATAACAAGGAGTAATCAACACCGGGAGAGTCTCCCCAATGAACTAGACAAGGTACAACCCTAGATGTTACAGCGAGATGGATGTGGAGTCGGTGGAGATGATGGTGATGGCGCAGTGGATGTTGGTGATGATGATCCCGATGAAGTCCAGCGTGATGACGCTGACGGTGGCGATGATTTCCCCTCTCCGGGAGGGAATTTCCCGGGCAGGATCTCCCTGCCAGAGAGCTCTTTCTCTCTCGGTGGTTTCCGTCCCGTGGAGGCGGCGGAATATTTCGTGGACGTTCCCCCCGTGCTTAGGTTTTCGGGAGGCAGATATACGCGAAGAGGCAACCTGGGGGGTGGACCCAGGTGGCCACGCCATAGCTGGGCGCGGCCCACAGGCCAGCCGCGCCCAGGTGTGGCGTGGGGCCCACCTGGCCCACCTGGCTGCCTCCTTTTGGCTGCCTCCGACATCTGACATTATAAGACCCACAAAATTGGTTTCGTGATTTTTGGAGTTCCGCTGATATGCTGACTTGACGACGCTTTTTCCAGCAGAAACCTGACTCCGGAAGGATAATTCCCAATAATCATCAAACATGCAAAATAAGGCAAAATAGCATAAGTATCATGTATTAATATGAAATATAAGGATAGATAATGACAAATTATGATATAAAATAGTGATACAAAATGGACGTATCACCGACTCCGCCCCGCCCTGCCCCAGCGCCCCCCGGTGCGTGTGCGTCCCCGAGCAGCGCAGCCTGCGCATAAGGTACTGCCCCAATTTCCGAATTTCGTTGCTTGACTAGTTGACTTGCTTCCTTGATTTGCTTCATTGCTGGCTCATACTAGCTTCCTAGATGCAAGTTTTAATTTTCTGTTGCTTATTTTCTTGTATCGTAGAAGAAGAAGAATGGTGTTGTTGGCAGTAGCATAAACATAATGTGGGAAAAGGCTGCAAAAACAAGGAAAACAAATGAATCATCCACACCGAATGAGACAGCAACTGCATCTAGTGCTGATCATGTTGAGAGCAATTTGCAAATGGTGTTATGGCAAGCACCGGAGAGTAGAGAAGAAACCTCAACGCCTCATGTAGAAGTAGAAGATGATGATTCTATTGATGAAGACGATGAACTGATGCAAGCAGACTTAGAGGCACTCGAACATGATCCTGGAAAGCGGATTCCCATCTCAGTGTATGCTGTCAATGACCAAGATAGAGTAAGGAGATATATTAAGATGGGGCCATGTCAACCAAAGAATCATAAGTTTCAGCTTACAAATAAAAGTGGAAAAGACCGTCGCTTTTGCCGTGTTTGGTTTAAAGAATTTTCATGGATTGAGTATAGTGTGGAAAAAGATAGGTCTTTCTGCTTTGTTTGCTATTTGTTCAAGGATAAAACAAGATGTCCCGATGGAGATGCTTTTGTGAAGAAGGGATTTAATAACTGGAACTTGAAGTTGAGGTTGAAGAAACATGATGGTGAGGTTAGTTGAAAGGATATTCTCTTCAATGAGCTATCTGAAGAATAAGCTAAGAAACAAAATGGGTGATGACTATTTGAACAATTGTATGGTTACATTTGTTGAGAGAGATTTCTTCAGGAAAGTAAAGGATGAGCATGTCATCAATCACTTCCAAAAAGGCAACCACAAAGTCATAATGTAATATGGAATATCATCACTTTATCAATCAAAAGGTACCTATCATCTATGTATTCATGTTGTTATGAGCTTATAAATTGAAATATTGCTATTGTTGTTATGCTAGTGTTGTTTTTTCCATATATATTTCTAGTGTTGTGCTGTTTGGTTCATATAGTACATTTAGAGCAAATATTTTTTTTGGGAGGAATACCCATTGTTCATTTCCTGGAGCCGCCACTGGTGAGACCCATGTGGTAACTTTGTTAATTTTAGAAAAACTTGCTGACTCAGTCTTTTGAAGATGCTCATAATGGTAGAGGCATGCGTATGTGTGTTAATAAAGTGTATGTATGTTTATATGAGTGCTTGAAATGTCTTTCGCGAAAAAAATTACGCACGGATGGAAGTGGCACGGACCAGCCCAGACGGTGCGGCGCGGCTGATCGCTCGGGCCGGCCTAAACGTTTCGAGCTAAACCCTACTGCCCGATCCACCTCCAAAGCCCTGATGTATATATTCGCACTCGCTCCTCCAAGGTTCCATCAGAATCTAGGGTTTATCCTGCGCCGCCGCCGCCGCCGCCTTGCTTTCCCTCCATTCTCCAGCATGGCTCAGCAGATCAGCAAGAAGCGTAAGGTACTAGCCGGAACCATTCCCCGTCTGATCTCCGCACTTTTATTTGCAAGACGTGTAGATTTGACGCGACGTTGCTTCCTCGCAGTTCGTCGCGGATGGCGTGTTCCTGGCCGAGCTGAACGAGATGCTGACCCGCGAGCTCGGGGAGGACGGCTTCGCCGGCGTCGAGGTCCGGGTCACCCCCATGCGCACCGAGATCATCGTGCGCGCCACCCGCACACAGAACGTCCTCGGTACGTGCATTTCTGGACGCCCATTCACAGTTATACCATGTTTCTGTATGCTGAATCTTAGATTATGTTGCTTCGGCGGCTGCTGATCTGTGGCCTTCAGGTGAGAAGGGTCGGAGGATCCGGGAGCTGACGTCGGTGGTGCAGAAGCGCTTCAACTTTCCGGACGGCGGCGTGGAGCTCTACGCCGAGAAGGTCATGAACCGCGGCCTCTGCGCCGTCGCCCAGGCCGAGTCCCTACGTTACAAGCTCCTCGGTGGCCTCGCTGTCCGAAGGTTATTCTCGAACCCACACGCACTGGAACTGATGTTATTGCGTAGCATATTGCCATGTCATCTTCACAACAGGCTTGGCTCCTTGCCCGCCAGGCCTGTGTTCGATGGTGACATAAATCAATCTCCACCCTCTATTGCGTTGATTAAGCAGTGGGATTCGTTATTGTTCCATTGCTTCTTGCTTTGGAAGGAATACTTTTGTTTCGGTTGTGCTGTTATTAGTTTTAGTGTTATGTCATCTATAAAGCAAATAGGTAACATTTATGCCAACTTTGTGTCGGAAGATGACTAAATTACCTGTGCCAACCAGTCTTAATTTGCTGGAAACTTTGTCTATATGCTTCCTATGCATTCTTAACTGGTTGGCCTCATTACCCGTAGTTGCTTTCACACGATTTTTTTTCTTAATTTAGGCTGGCTGGTTAAACCTCAACTAAATTTTCTTATTGTTGTACAAGTGTGATAAATTGTTATTTGGTTCCTCTCTGGCTAAATTAGTGAATGTATTTGCAGGGCATGCTATGGTGTACTGAGGTTTGTCATGGAAAGTGGTGCGAAGGGCTGTGAGGTACCTGCCCTGTTAACTAAAGTTTCTCTAGTTTTGATTTCAGTCGGTGTAGCCCATGTATTGATAGGGCTTTCTGTGTTTTCCAGGTCATTGTGAGTGGGAAGCTTAGGGCACAGCGTGCTAAATCCATGAAGTTCAAGGACGGGTATATGATTTCTTCCGGCCATCCTGTAAACCAGTATATTGATGGGGCTGTGAGGCATGTTCTTCTGAGACAGGTTTGGGGCTCTACCTTGCATGAAATTAGTTAAATATAAAAGATGGCATTGCTTAATCACAGAACTAGCTTGATGATATATTTCTTACTTCGTTTTAGGGTGTGCTGGGTATCAAGGTTAAGATTATGCTTGACTGGGATCCGAAGGGCAAACAGGGGCCATCTACACCTTTACCTGACCTTGTTACCATCCACCCACCCAAGGATGAGGATGAGTTCTTGAGGCCCCTTGCAGCAGAAATAGCAGTTGCTTAAAACTTAAAAGGAAAAAATTGCAGCTGCTTAGGAAGTTTAGGTCAACTGATGCTTGGATTTGAGATTTTTGTAGTTATGTTTCTCTATAGTTTAAGTGTCTGTTAACATTATTGCTAGAAGTTTAAAGTTGCAAAGATCAGCAACTTAATATTAGCCTTTCAAGATCTGTACTTACTATTGTATTATTAAAATGCTTGGTGCTAGATCATGATAAGTAAACTGAAGTGCTACAATATGCTTATTATGTTTTGTTCTCTTTTATATTGTTAATGTTCTGTTGGTCAATAAATGTTGATTAGTAATTCATCGTTAGCTTGATGCCAACATGGGTATGTTTTGTTCATCATCCTGCAGGATTGTGTGTATCAGCTTGATGCTTTTTATGTGTCATATGCTGAAAGTTTTTCCTGCTATACCAATATGGGGAAAGTGGGCAGTTGGGTTAAGCTTTTATGCTTTCTCCAACAATCATTTTCCTCTCATCTAACATGAAGCATTTCTGTATTTTTACAGTTTTTGTCTGCTACCAGACTGGTTATTTATCTGCATTGAGTATGAATTTAGTTTACTATTTTGGCCCTTTTTGCCTTGCAGGATAAGTGTGTATCGGCTTAATGCTTTAATCTATGCATTTCTTGCCGAAAGTACTTCCTGCTATATTAATATGGGGAAAGTGGGCAGTTGGGTTAAGCTTTTATGCTTTCTCCAACAATCATTTTCCTCTCATCTAACATGATGCATTTCTGTATATTTACACAGTTGTTGTCTGCTACCAGGCTGGTTATTTATCTGCATGAGTATGTATTTAGTTTACTATTTTGGCCCTTGTTGCCTTGCAGGATAAGTGTGTATCGGCTTAATGCTTTGATCTATGCATTTCTCGTCGGAAGTACTTCCTGCTATATTAATTTGAGGAAAGTGGGCAGTTGGATTAACGTGATAATCTGTTTTCGCCAACAATCATTCTCCTCTCATTAGTCTTTGAATTGACTGTATTTCGTTGCTATTTTAATGCCTTTTGATGTTTGGTGGACTTTATTTCATGTTTGCATCTTGTCAAGTATGGATGCAGTACTATCACATTGGAATTGTGTACTGGCCAGAATTTGTGTACTGCTATACTACTAATTTGGGAGAAATGGTCAGTTCAATCTTCAAATAATACATAGTTTTCTCAACAATCATTTTTCTCATATGTTGCCGTGACTCTGAAACTCTTTTCTGTATTTCTTGTATTGTGTTAGCTGTATGTTCTTAGCCTCTTACACAGCTGATTCTGCTTGCTTTCACTTGAATCTGCAGGATTTTATGCTGCCATTTCTGTATTGGTGCTGATACGTCCTGCAGATAATTGACAATGATATTAGTGTAATTTGTACAGATTGGACAAATAGGATTTTTTGGGACCTTCTTCCCAGGACCATCCATTTCGTCTTCTTCCTATTAAAATTCTACAAAAAGATAATTGACAATGATATTAGCGTAATCTGTAGAGACTGGACAAGTCCTTGAGTAATATTGAGATTGTCTTTCACAAAAAAAAGTAATATTGAGATTGAACCACGTACCTTACTATAATCAGAAACAGGATCCTTCCAAGTAATTATTTTTGGTAACTCTGTTTATCATGAAAAACAATCAAGAATATGCAATATATGCAACATCCTAATCATTATATGTCTTACTTTTTCAGTTAATTGTTGTCAAAATGACCGATTGGAAGTCTAACACTATACTTGCCTGATTTTAGTAAGCTACGGTAACATTAACATTTTTGTGGTAGACAGAAAATTATCAGGTAGGAGGCAGAGGTGGTTGCGACGCCGCTTACTTCTCATGGCTGGTGGCTCCTATTTACGAATAAATAACACAAAAATATAAATAATTCTAAAAATCACAAATTAAGCATGTTGATTGATTGATTCCTGAAATAAACTGGACAAACCTCTGCAATGTAGCCATGCAGATTACATAGCCAATAAGGAAAATAGACACTACATAATTGAGGCAACATACTAAAGTGGTATATCAAGGGCCAGAGCAAATACTACATTTTTTTTAAACCAGGTCAGTAGAAGGTTGTGCCAAGTAGAGATGGTGGACCCACGCCTGCAATGTGTTGCAGGTGCACATAGGAGAACGGCAATAGCTCTAAGCTCCACAGAACAGCAGTCTGAAGCTTCAATTCTGAAGAAATGTAACATAAGCACACATGAATACAATAACGAGAACCGGAAAATTCATCAGGCCGTGTGTGTGATGTGATTGTATCTTTAGGATAATTAGTAGTTGGTGCATATGTCAGCACCTTATCATCTACCCTATCTTACTTTACCATCTACTTTGGTAGTTAGCATATGCTTTGGCTGTTGAGCACCAACTTACATATATAGGAGTAGCAAACTTGAAAAAGATGCGCGCCGATGATGTGGTTCCATTATGAAAATCGGTTCCGACTTTCGTTAATTGTTAAGTTCTAATTTCGTGTTTATGTTTGGAACTTTTTTGACGAATTTCACCATATTAATCGCACACGCTTGACCTTTGAAGTTTCCTTCGAGGAGTAGCTTCATCGTCATTTCACACAACTCTCGTGTTATAAGTTTTTCGTTTTGGAGATCGTGGATGTACAGATCTTGTGTCGTATGTGCGTGTATTTAGACTGTTCTTGTTGTATGTGTCTTCTTCAACCTCCGTATGGTTATGATGGCGTTGGTGCGTTTGTGATGCTCCGCCGCACACTCCGTCGTCGGCGTCCAGCTCTGTCGCCGCCATGCTCCGTTGCACGTCGAGCTACGTCGTCGTCGACCTCCGTCGCTGCCATGGCGCATCGTCTTCGTCGAGCTCTGTCACCGCCATGTCGCGTCGTCATCGCTCCATTGAAATGCCAAGTACAGTTGTCCAAACATGGTGATGGACACCCATGTGAAAATAGGTGAGACTAGCCAAGATTTGCATCCTACCAAACAAAGAGTGGTTGCTAGCCCAGCTGATACCACGTTCTTTCATGCAAGCTACCAAACGACATACACAACATGGCTAGTAGGGTGGTTTTATGAGACCTGACCCTGGTCAGCCTGCCCCCACTGGGCTCAAAAGTTCATGCAGGCTACCAAACGCACCCCTAGCTACTCCTTCCCTCCGTCTGTGGCCTTCAACCCCTTTGCCATGTGGCCCTTTCCACATCAGAGTTCCCATGGGAAATCCTCCACTATTAGGAGGCAGTTAGCGACGTCAAACCTTCTTCCGAGCGGACGCAAAACCTTCTTCCCTGGCGGACGCAAACCTTCTTCCCAAGCGGACGCAGGGAACTGGAGTAATGTTGCAGCGAACTGTAGCAATGTTCATGCGCTTCGCTCCGCCTCCCCGATGTTAGAGTAATGTTGCAAGGAACCGTCACAACTTCTCGTGCTTATCCTCCCCCGCGCTGGCTTTATATAGTGTGTGACACGCATCGACCCTCACCTTTTCTCTTCTCTCCTCGTTCACCTCCTCGCACCAGGTCAAATAGTGAACAACGACGGAGCGGGCGGTGGCGGTAGCGGAGGCAATATCTACGAGAGGTGCCTCACCAAGGAAGAAGAAGCTGCTCGTTGCGTTGAGTTTTCTTGGTAATGTTATTACAGAAGATTTGTGAAGAATTATGGGATCAATTCTAGGCCACTTCATGACTGTCTAAAAGAATATTCATTCGAGTGGTCAGATGCTCAAATTGAGACCTTCACAACATTGAAGAATTGTCTGGTCACTGCTCCTGTTATGGCTTTGCCTGATTTGACCCTACCATTTACTTTTTAAACAGATGCCGGCGGTGGTGTGCCATTGCCAAGAAGCTGTTGTTCGACACGTTACAGCTGGCCCGCTGAATACGCGGGAGGCGTCGTTGGCGACGGAGTTTGCAATTGTGACGTTCCGTGTTATGGTTGGACGGCGGTGACGGAGGTGGCGAGGATGGAGGCGACGAAGAGATTAGTTGGCTACTACTACTAGGAAAGGATTAGATTTTAGTTTTTGAATTCATTCAAATTTGTAAAAATATATCCTAAATAGGAACATTAAAGAAGTCACTGCCTAGACTTAAGTTTCTAATTTGTACAAAAATTCAGTTTGCTAAATCCTTTAAGTTGCAATTGAATTGCGTCAGTGTTGAGTTCCAGATCGTAAACAGAAGTTTCAGATCAATGTACATATGGAAAAGTAATACTCCCTCCGTCCAAAAATAAGTGTCTCAAGTTTGGCAAAAAGTGGATGCATCTATACATTAAACATGTCTAGATACCTCAACTTTTGAGCAAATTTGAGACACTTATTTTTAGACGGAGGGAGTATCATGTTTGCATATCCATTATTTGAGTCTCACACGATTGTTCTGATAATTGAATCTGATTTTCTATATGAATGAATATGCAAGCAGACGCTTCATGCTTTTTTTTTGGTAATAGCGAGGAGAATACCATGTTAAGCTGTACCCTCAGTTAAGTAACCAGGTACGAACAGCTAAATCCATCATTTAAAGTAGCCTATAAACATCATCGCAATAATAACTAAACATAGACTATGTGACTATACGTTGGTGATCTTCTACCAATACTTTGAGGAAACAATAAATGGGCAGACTAGCCAAGCAATCATCGAACTAATAATTTTAATACAACAGATATCAAATCCACGTTTAACCCAGCTAAAACAAGAACCATCTACTCCCATGACAAATTAAGTTACATTGTACAATCGGCCTAGCCCTCCTAAGGGCACACGCCTTAACCCTTGCAAGTTTGTTACAGAGTCCGCGATAAGTGTACTGCTCAGTCCTACTATGGCGAGGCCAGTCGCCTCGCCGCCACCGCCTCACAATGGAGGCCAGCCTTAGGAAGATGGGCGTGCCCGCTTGTTGCTGCCGCTGCTGCCGTTGGTGCCCATGCAAGACGGGCACTTGTACTGCTTGATGTGCTCCGCCTTGGCAGGCGTTATCTTGACACACTTGCCGTGGTACCACTTCTCACAGATGTCACAGCCGATCCAGAACTCGTCCTGGCCATAATTTTCCCCACATGCGCCACAGAACGTTTCCCCGTGCTCTTCCCCGCCACCGACGGCAACATCACCATCGTCCTCGCCAGCATCCAGGGCTTCATCCTCACGGTCTTCCTCCTTCATCTGGGGCTTGGGCTGCTTCGCCCGAGGCTCGGAGGTTTTCTGCTGTCAGAATGCAGGGTGCACATTAGCCAACAATGGGTGAAGGAGCTAGTGTATTGATGGCCAGCTGCTGCACCGTATTGGTGTATTGGTGGATGTCTAAATTCTTGCAAGACACAAGACACACATTTTCCCCCGATGAAACCAGAAGACAGTCATGGTATGAGAAAATTTAAGGGAAAATGAGCAAATACCATTTTATTGTTGGACTTGGATTTGCTATGGCTGTGATTATTATTGCTCGGAGCCTTGGTTTTACTCTTCCCACTAACAACATCAAAAATCGTGGGAAGCTCATTAATCATACCAAACAGGCGCTTCCTGCATAATAACATCAGGCAAGCATGAGTAACAACATATCAGGTCATCAGTTACAAAATTTATAGCAAGAACCTCAGAATGAGTGGTTCTCATAAACAAGGAACTGCACAGATGGAAGGGAAATCAATCACGATACTGGGTAAAACAACAGTAAGATGAGTAGAAATATACCTGTCATTTTTATCAAATCCAAATCGAGCACCAAAGTAAAATGCAACAGAAAGTAACCATGCGTCGCTATGCACTGCAACCATGGACAGCCAATCTTTTTCCTGCATTCCATCTCGTGCAAAGTTAATGCCCAATGCTGGCTCTGGAAGCTCAGGTGGCACTTCTTCAGCAGGTAAATTTACTTCCCAATGCTCATTGGGAAACCCATAAAGGCACAAATTTTCCTTTTCTGTAGAAGATAACACTGAGTTATGTATGTATGGACAAATATACTGATCAAATCATGATGACTCACAAGATCTTAAAAGGTTCTAAAAGCATTTATGCTACACTGTAACTAATTACTCACATAACAATATATATGTAACTGAAGAAACCAAAAAGAAGATGCTCGAATTTGAATCCACTCCTAAGATGAAATCATCAAACATACTGAAGCAAGCAAAGGACACATGAAACCCTACAAGCATATTAATTTAAACCTCATATTCAGGGCAATCAAATTCCTAACAAAAGAAGCAGCCTATCACACAAGTAATCAAGATGACAAAGAGCTACGAAATGTAATTAAGACTCCATCATAACCAAACCTAAACATATAGAGGAGAGTATCAAAGCTTTAGTCCTTTACAACTATTAGCTACAAGAAAAAAGAAGTCATTTGATAAAGCATGTGCATAAACAAGTTTGTGGTTTTAGGATGAGAAAAGGTAGCACGTGGTAAAAAGGTAAACCCATATCACTGACGTAATCAGTTCATTAAGGCAGAATAGAAATATTGTAGTCCCATGTTATTTGGATAAAGTTTCCTCTGTGAGTTTTTCATTGTATGTCACACACAATGCATGCCGAATGAAAACACACGATAATGACACCAATCACCATTTAAATTCGATTTTGCCCAACCCTATCATTTTGCAAATGAATCTACATAGGCCCATTAGTTCACCAATATGCTGTATGAAACAAAGAGTTCCTCCCCCGCCAAGGCTCCAAAGTATATATATACAAACTCAAATTAAGATTCTACACATTTTGAGCTTACAACGCATTATTTGAGTGCACAAATTTTTAGGAGGCTGTTTTTATGAATGGGTCGTTTCTGCTCCCGAGTTCATTTACTCTTGACTGAACAGTTAAATCGATGAAATAAGCCTTGTTAGCAAGCTGTTAGCTTGCTAAAAAGGCTTACATTGTGGAACAGAGGAAGTAGCAAACAAAAATTAAAAATCTAAATTTTCCGTAAAATGAACATGAACACGTGTTCTAACTGCACGCTAAATTCTCCGAGAAAAAGATATATGTAGTGGTCTGTGCAAGAAAAAAAATTCTGAATGTTGTAAACAACAAATATGAAGGTTTTAGAAAGGAGCCTTTTTTTTTGCACAGACCACCACACGACATTTCTCTACGAAATGTTGCATGCAGTTAGAACAAATTCTCATGTTCCTTGTCTAAAAAATTCAGATTTTGTTTGATATTTTTCGATTTTTTATTTGAGCAGGAGCACAGACGCTCGGGTGATGTGTGAATTTCTGTCTCTATAGAGCATACTAGTTTGCAACCAAAGGCCCAAACAATCACTATACATTTATATCAGCCATTAGGAGGAAAATTGGTTGTTCAATGAAACAAAGATCCATTCCAAACATAGGCAACTTGAGAATAGAGGATGCTCTCTTTGTAAGTTCCACAAGCATTAAAATGGTTGCAGGCTCAATGGAGCCATCAGAGCCAGCACACTATATTTTGCGGAGTGGCAGCAGCAGTATTGAAGAACAAAGATGGAGAAAAGGCTGAGGACAGGGCCATGCTACGGGTGCAAATTTTCAAGACCCTAAAACTAAAAGGACGGAAAGCAAGGAAGTCCACCGTGATCAAATTGCACCATCATCTAGTGGATCCCAACATCACTAATCTTTCCTCTATGCAACAGTAGAACTGTACACAATGGTAGACACCAAGCAGCAAGAGAACGGTGAGTCCTATCATTGTAGCCTGCCAGTCCTTGCAAGTCAAGAACTGCATCAATCATTATCAGAGCAGACGAATCACACCCCACCTACCAGGCAGGACCCAGCAATGCTGAACCCAACAACCCAAACTCACATACGCACCACTCCATTGTCTATTTGTCTGCAAAAAATATGCAGCACCCAAGAAGCAGCCTGCCACACAATATGTGGCTTCTCCCAGGCCAGTGCCGCCTCTCTACTTACCAAGAAAGCTACCAACGGTATTATATGTAGGAGAAGCGACATGGGTTAATTCATTGACCACTCGATATCTAGGGCAGTAGGGCCCAAGCATGTGGAGTGATCTGAGCCGTCAATTTCGACTGCTTTGGACCTATCTCACAGTCTCCTCTCCACAGGAGGCTCGTTACGAAGTCCAACAATTAAGGCCCACTGCTTGAAATCCCGAGGGTTTCACGCTCGTCGCATATTCTATTTCTAGTTAGGCCTTCGATTCATGGATTCAAAATAGATAAAAAATTTGCGAAGAGGATTCAAAATAAAGTAGAGAATAGTTTATTAGTTCTTCAGTATATACAGTAACACTCAATTAAGCATGTTTAGCTGAAAAGGAACACCAATTATTTTAAACAGATATTTTAGTATAGCATCCATCTATAGTTACACTAAACATGGTATTCTGTCTGAAATTACGGCAGGGGAATATACCAAAATCTGCACGGAAAGGGCAACAGAGAAAAAGCAGGGCAGTCAGACTCTGAGAATTCACTCACCCGGGTCGCATTGGCGGAAGAAATCCTCCACATCTGCAGCGAGAACCGAGAGAAAAACAGTCAATAGAGCATCCAGGAAAAGCAGAAATCCCGTGCACGGCAGCAGAATCTCCAAAGTTCAAATCTTTGGCACCCCAGAAAAAAACCAATCTGGCGAGCGAGGAGCGAATCTGCGGCACCTACCGGTGGTGAGAGCGCGCGTAAGGCCGGCGCGGCGTGTCAGGACCCGAAGGCCATGAACAGCTCGATCGGAGAAGAGGAAGGAGTGGAGCACGCGGGCTCAGATCTACAGCTACTACTTGGAAAGGAAGTAAGGAAAGTGCAGGAAAGAAAATATATTAAGGTTTCATAGCGTGCCTCCCAGCCAACCCACTCCTGCCTTTTATAACGAAAGGCAGGACCACGCTTAGATGTTTCGTTATTAGGCATAATCGTCATTACAGACATAAGAGCGCATTAAGACACTGTTGATTTGAATCTCGAGCGTTCCGGACCGTCGGATGCAGCCGAAGCGGTATGGATGTTTCTGGACCGTTGGATAACTGAAGGCGCGACGGCTGCAGCAACACTTCTTCTTCAGAGAGCGACAGGGTCCTGACAGTACTCCCCCCTTGAGACAAGACCTCAGGGCTTGAATTCTGGAAAGGTGCGCTGGATGAATTCAGCATCCTCCCAGGTGGCCTCGGCTTCAGACATTTCAGCCCAGTGTACTAACCATTGTGGCACTGGCACATCAAAAGTACCTGCAGAACGAGGAACTTGTCGGTACTGAAGAACTGCAAGAGGGTATAGCTTTACCTTTCCTTCAGGGGTGAGCAATGGAAGGTTGGGATTTGGAACAGCATGGAGACCAATGTGCTTCTTTAGCTGGTTCACATGGAACACATCATGGAGTTGTGTACCAGGAGGTAATTGTAGCTTGTATGCTCTCTTGCCCACTGGCTGAAGAACCCTGAATGGACCATACCATTTGGAAGCGAGCTTCAGAGGATTACCAGATCCCAAAGCATGTTCTCGATGTGCTTGCATTTTCAGGTACACCATATCTCCCACAGTAAAAGATCTCTCTGTTCTGTGAGCATCAGCATATTTCTTCATTCTTTTCTGTGCTTTTTCCAAATTTCTCTGCAGTGTTTTCAGCATGTGTTCTTTTTCTCCCAGAGTGGCCTGTGCTTCCCCAGAGAACTCATTTGGAACTGGCAGCTCAGTTAAGGCAGGTGGTTTGTATTCATACAAGGCTTCGAATGGAGACATTTGTATAGCAGTGTGGAAACTGCTATTGTACCACCATTCTGCGGCTGACAGCCAATTTACCCATTTCTTTGGCTCAGAGAAAGCCATGCATCTCAAGTACTGTTCTACACACTGATTTACTCTCTCAGTTTGGCCATCTGACTCAGGGTGGTAGGCAGTAGTGAAGTGCAGAGAAATTTTCATAGCAGAGAATATTTCTTGCCAGAGTTTACTTGTGAATATCCTGTCCCTGTCAGTTGTTATCACAGTAGGAGGCCCATGGAGCTTGAATATATTGTTCATGAAGAGGTCAGCTACTGACTGTACAGTATAAGGATGGCTGAGTGGTATGAAATGAGCATATTTGGTTAATCTATCCACAACCACTAAGATGACATTCTTGCCTTTGGATTTGGGTAACCCTTCAATGAAATCCATGCTGATTTCAGACCATTTTGCAGTTGGAATTGGTAGGGGCTGCAGTAAACCAGGGTACTGCACCTTCTCTGTTTTAGAAATCTGGCAAACAGGACATGCTTTAACTCTTTCTTCTATGAACTGCTTGAGTTTAGGCCAGTAGAACAGCTGCTTGATTCTGTGATAAGTCACCTTGTTGCCAGAATGACCTCCAAATATAGAGGAATGGAAGGAGCCAAATATTTTGTCTCTGAGGTCTGTGGACTGACCAATGTATATTCTGTTTTTGTATCTGATAATTCCAGAGTGAAGAGAGTGATCAGCTTGAGATTTGCTGTCAACTGCTAGCTGCTGTAACAACTGAGTGCATTTGTCATCTCCTATATAGGAATTGGTGATTTCTTGTGTCCAAACTGGGACTGCAACTGAAACAGCAGTACACTGTTCATCATCCTGGTATTTCCTGGACAAAGCATCAGCTGCTGTATTTTCTACTCCTTTCTTGTACTGAATGCTGAAGTCGAATTCAAGCAACTTGATCATTAGTTTGTGTTGAATGCCTTCCAACAGCCTCTGACTATTCAGGTATTTCAAGCTGCTTTGGTCAGTTTTGATAATGAGCTTGTTACCCAGGAAATAGTGGCGCCATTTCTTCAGTGCTTGTAGGATAGCCATTGCTTCTTTTTCATAAATAGAAGCAGCACTATTTTTAGGGCCCAGGCACTTGCTGTAGTATGCTAAAGGCCTTTGTTGCTGCATGAGGACAGCACCTAATCCAGTAGCACATGCATCTGTTTCCAGTGTGAATGGCAGAGCAAAATCAGGTAGTGCTAGCAGTGGAGGAGTGGACATCACCTCCTTTAGCTTGTCAAAAGCTGTTTGTTGCTCAATACTCCACTGAAAGGCATTTTTCTTCAGTGCAGCATACAATGCCTGACAGATGAGAGCATAATTTGGAATAAATCTCCTGTAGTATCCAGTGAGTCCCAGAAATCTTCGGAGTTGTTTCAGTGTATCAGGAGTTTTCCAGTTGACAATTTCCCTGATTTTGGCAGGATCAGTTGACACCCCTTGGCCAGAGATTATGTGCCCTAAGTATTCCACATTGGGCTGTTCAAATTTGCATTTACTCATTTTGGCCTTCAGATCATGTTGCCTGAATACTTGCAGCACCTGTTTCAGGTGTTCTTCATGTTCAGCTGTTGATTTGCTGTATACCAAGATATCATCAAAGAAAACTAGCACAAATTTCCTTAGGTACTTAGCAAATATGGAGTTCATGAGCTGCTGGAAAGTAGCCGGAGCATTGCATAACCCAAAAGGCATAACCAAATATTCATAATGCCCCAGATGGGTGGAAAATGCTGTCTTATCTATATCATCTTTGTGCATACGAATCTGATGATAACCAGATCTCAGGTCAAATTTGGAAAAGACAGTTGCTCCATGCAGTTCATCTAGGAGGTCCTCAATTACAGGAATAGGAAATTTGTTCTTTACTGTTAGCTCATTAACCCCTCTGAAATCAACACACAATCTCCAGGATTTATCTTTCTTTCTGACCAGTATTATGGGAGAAGAGTAGGGGCTAGAACTAGGCCTGATTTCAGAAGTTTTTAGCATTTGTTTGATCAGTTGCTCAACTGTATCCTTCTGTGAATGTGACATCCTGTATGGCCTAATGTTTGGTGGTTTGGCTCCAGGTAGCATTGGTATTTGATGGTCACACTCCCTCTGTGGAGGTAAACCTTCAGGTTCCTGAAATATGTCCTGGAATTCATGAAGCAGGCTTGTAATTCCTCAGAAATTGGTGGGTGCTCAGTTTGTTGATCACTGTCAGATGATGTAGGGCTGTGGTGCAGATAGTAACCCATAGCTCCTTGGGAGAGTAACTTACTGCATTGCTCTGAAGAAATGAGGATCTTCTCCTTGGGAAACAAATGGTCATGGAAGGTATGCAGCCTGCCATTCAGACCAATTGTCAGCTTCCTTTCTATAAAATCAAAGGTGACAGGATTATGTTGCTTGAACCAATCAACCCCAAGGATTATATCTGAGCCCTGTAAGTCCAGTATCCTGAAATCACCACTGAACTTTTTGCCTTGTATTGTGAAAGCACAATTGAGAGCCATTGCTTCAGATGTGAGTAGACCACCACCAGCTACCTTAACCGTTCTCTTGTGTGTACTGGTAAGGGCTATGTTATGCTTTTCTGCAAATTTCTTGTCCATAAATGTGCTAGTACTGCCAGTGTCAGCTAGAGCTATTGCTGTGGTCTTGGACACATGTAACAGGAGGGAAATGGTTGTTTCACTTGGATATCCTTTGTAAGCTGCAGCAGATAAATGCATCTGATTAATCTGAGCTGGGTTTGCTTGCTCCACAGGTGGATTTACAGGAGCTTGCTGTATGTTATTGCCATCTGGCTGCTCCACTGGTGCTTCTTCATCATCAGAGAGTTCTCCATCAGAGTGTCCTTGCATTTCAATAGTATTTAGTGCTCTCTGCACAGCCTGGCATCTGTGGCCAAGTGTCCAATTATCAGGACAGTACCAACATTTCCTGGGTTCTCTGTTTCTGTCATTTGGACCTCTGTTCCTGTTTTCTCTTGGAGGTATAAATCTTTGAGGTGGAGGAGGTAAAGCTTTTGCTGCAGGAGCTATTGGAGCTGCTTTAGGTTTGTTTGACAGGTAAGCCAGTTCATACTTCCTTGCATACCAGTAAGCATTTAGCAGAGTAGTTGGTTTCTGACAATGAACTGTATGCTTAATTCCATCCTTAAGACCACTGATAAATCTGTCAATGAAGAAATCCTGTGGCAGGTATGGTCTTTCCCTCTTCATTTGCTGCATCCAGCACTCATAATTATCAATGTACAAATTAACTGAAGTGACCTGTTTCAGTACTTGCAGTTGATCCATAGGATCAGCCAACTGATTATCAGGAAATCTGTCAATAAGCACCTTGCCCAGTTCTGTCCAAGTGATATTCTGCAGGTTTAGGCCAGAACTGCTAAGCCATGTCTTGGCCTGTCCTCTGATGTGAGCTAAACCCCATCTGACTTTGCTTTCAGGAGGTATTTGGACCAGAGTAAAAATATCTTCACACTCTAAAAGCCAGGACCTTGGTGCTTCACCAGTAAAGATAGGTAATTCTACATGTGGTGTTCTAATATGTGGCTCCTGGTGCTGATAATGGGGATTGTTGTTGGTGTACTGCTGCTGTGGCTGTTGGTAATTGTTTGGTGGTGGAACAGATGGGTATTGGTATGGGTATTGTTGAGGTGGCTGGTAATATTGGTACTGGGGTTTTGTGGTGGGTAGTAAGGCTGTTGCTGGTGTGGTGGTGGCATGTAAGCCTGTTGATTTGGGTAGGAAGGTGTGTAGTATTGTGGCTGGGTGTTTGGGGATGTGTATTGTGTTTGTTGTATCTGTGATGATGGAATGGTGGTGATGGTGGATGTGGTCATGATAGGGGTGGGATGGGTGTTGTATTGTGTTGTTGTGAGCGGAAATTGTGGGTGGGGAAGGGATGTGGGTGGGATTTGGCCGAGTTGGGGAGCGGGAGGGTGGGTTGTGCTTGTGGACGAACTCGACTGTGGCATAGACGAGCTCGACGGGGTCACTCCTTCAGGAATCGGTGATAGGACATGCGAATTAACCGGCGGAGGAGTAGCAAAGGTGTGGGCTTGGGTGCTACCTGCGGAGTTCGTCACTCCAGACGACTCGTTGGTGTTGTTGCCCAGCCCGAGCGCAGCGAATCCGGACTCCATGAGCTCGGTCAGCTTCTCGAGTTTGCTCTCCAAGCGGACGAAGGACGCATCCGTGTTCTCCTGCTGCAGATCCATGCGGCGGCCCAAGTGCAGGACCTCGCGCGGAATATTCGCCTGAATTCTCTTCTCCTCTTCTGCATCTGCCGCGGCTGCGAGCGCGGCGGCGTCAGTGTTCTCCGATTCATCGTTCTTCTCACGGGATCTCGACCTGCCTCTCATAGCGAAGTGAAGAGATCGTCGCGGAGGAATTTTACCACTAGATCGATGTGACTAGGAACCTCGCTGATCTGATTGCCGAATTCCGCGGGGAAAAGGCAAGAACTTGTGGGGATCTTGGATAGTGGGGGTTTGGGAAGGGAGGGGCAGAACCGACTGCTCTGGTACCACCGTGTCAGGACCCGAAGGCCATGAACAGCTCGATCGGAGAAGAGGAAGGAGTGGAGCACGCGGGCTCAGATCTACAGCTACTACTTGGAAAGGAAGTAAGGAAAGTGCAGGAAAGAAAATATATTAAGGTTTCATAGCGTGCCTCCCAGCCAACCCACTCCTGCCTTTTATAACGAAAGGCAGGACCACGCTTAGATGTTTCGTTATTAGGCATAATCGTCATTACAGACATAAGAGCGCATTAAGACACTGTTGATTTGAATCTCGAGCGTTCCGGACCGTCGGATGCAGCCGAAGCGGTATGGATGTTTCTGGACCGTTGGATAACTGAAGGCGCGACGGCTGCAGCAACACTTCTTCTTCAGAGAGCGACAGGGTCCTGACACGGCGGCCCTTGTAGTCCCGGAAGACCTCCTCCACCGTCCTGGGGTTGTACCCCGCGTCCATTACCGCAAAGGATTCGAGGCGGGGGGAGAGGCAGGGGAGGGGATGCGCAGTAGTACTGAGCTTCTATTTTATTTTGACATTTTCGGGGTATCTTTTCGAGCGACGGTTTTAAAAGACAAGAGGAGCGGACGCCAAGGGAGGGAATACGACTTAAGTGGATTGGAGAGCATGAGAGACGTGTCCGTGCGGGTCTGGCCCACCACCCGTGGGACATCCAGTCATAGGGCAACTTGCGTCAGCCTACGTCTGTCTTGTTTCTTCCCCAGTTTTATTTTGTTTTCTTAGAGAATCTTCATCCGTGAGCAAGACAGGTGGGAAGCGTCGCGTCCATCGGGTGCTCTCAATAGATAAAAAGCTTTCCAATAAACCGACCCATAAATTTAAATAAAAATGACATGGTAGTCAAATTCGAATAGCATCGGTTCACACACCAGAAGTTTCGCCAGGTTCGGCGATCACACCCAAAAGCATCGTCAGGTCCAGCTATCATATTACCAAACGTTGATCATGCAAATAAATCGATCGTCAACACCGGCTCAAACGCCTCCTCCTGTGTTGTGTCTCGCCGTCTTGCTAGCCGAACGCGGCGGTGGCTCTGGGTCGGAGGACGTCGTGCCCGTCGTTGGCTCCCCCGTCGTGTCTATCGACGTCATCGTGGTCGGCCTCGTCGTGTCCATCGGCGTCGGCTCCGACGACAGAAGAACCGAATCACGCAATATGCGCTGCTGAGAGAGCTGAAACCAAGTTGGTGTATGTTTCGCAGCTAATTGATGAGGTCTCACTGTCATGCAACACGCAGCTAATTGAGCAATATTTTCACCCGGCTGATATACCAACAATATTGAGCATTCCTGAGCGGAAGACTTTGTGGCATATGGCACTTTGATAATAGAGGACAATTCTCTGTAAAATCTGCATACGAAGTTCATGTTGATATTTAAAAAAAGATGCCAGCAAGCAACGACCTTCACCGCCTCTCTGTACATGAACCAGATCTTAAGAAAGCAAACCCATTTGAAAAATAAAAGCAGTAGCAACAAAAATCCAAATAAGTCTCAAAGCGAATCTCCGGCGGAGTCGAAGAACGGGAAACCATCGTGAAACTTGTCACCTCCGTTTGCTCCGCTTCCTCTCTAACTCCACATGTTCTCTACACTCATGCGTGTATATGCAAAAAATTGGAAGCAACCGACGAAGCCCAAGCAAAAGCCCACAAAATAGGTGGAGTAAAATCCATCGGAGGTCACCGGACTTGAGGCCGTTGCTCACCGTGGTCACCGTACTCAAATGTATGCTTGATATGGTCACCGAATACGCGCGACTGCGTCATACACGGTCACCGACGAGCCTGTAGCGCGTATCCGGAGTCATGTCGCAAAGTGGAGCCCGTTGTCAGCCTCTTGCGGACCGGTCGAGGTGTTTTTTCTTGCGAAATGTAACGAAAGCAGGGGCTGTTGTGCAAAATTACACGGACGGGTATGTATCTATCTCCTCGCGCGTTATTTCTGTTCAGAAAATTCTGAAATTCCCCTCCCCGTCTCTGCCGTCTCAAAACCTAGATGCGCTGCTGCCGTCGCCGCCGTAGGTCGAGCGTCGTCGCCTTAGCTGATTCGCCGGCGTTGTAGCTTAGGAGCAATGTCGTCTGCAAGCTCTTCCCGGTCTGCCGCCATGCGCCGCCGCGACCCCTTCATCCCCCACATTCCATGCCCTGACTGTCGTCGCACTGTTCTGATGAGAACCTCCAGCACGGATTCGCACAAGGGATGGGTGTTCTACAAGTGCGAGAGGCATGGGGTAGGTGCTCGATCTTGATTTCTCTTCTTGATTCTCTTTGTCTTCTTCTGAATTTGGTTCATGCGTCTGTCTGTATTAAGTGTTAACTGAAGCTAGCTTGTTTTGGTCTTGTTCTAGCGAGGTTGCAATTTCTTCCATTGGGAGATGGAGTACGTGCACTATTTGGTTGAGCACAACTACCTGAGAGGGCATGATGCGGTCGAAGCAGCTGGATGGGCAGAGGATAGGAGGTATGATCTGGAGTTGAGGTAGGAGGAACGTGTAGCTACCCTTCCTGGACAAGATCAGATGTTGCTTAACATGCTGAGGGAGGTGGTTCTGCTGCTGGAACAAGGTGTGCTTCTTGTCAAGATTGTGTTGACTTGCTTTGTTCTTGCAGCAGTTGGTTCTGTTGTGATGTATCTGAAGAACTAAGGAGCAGTGTTAGTGGTTGTAGTGGAAGTGTAGCAGTGCTAGTACTAGGTGTATGACTGTGGTAGTATGAACCAGTGTTAGTGGTTGTAGTGCTAGTGTAGCAGTGCTAGTAGTGGATATATGACTGTTGCAGTGCTAGTAGTGGATGTATGACTGTTGTGTGCTAGTCAGGTGCTATTTTGTTGTTGTGGTGCATGTATGAATCAGTGTACCAGTGTATGAACTGGTGTGTGTTATGTACTGCTAGAGTTTTATGAAATATGATTCAAGAAATCCTTGTCTCAGTTGTTCTTTCTTCCCTTGTGTGTTATCAGTTGCATTTGAAAGCTTCTTCTCCATTTAGTTGCAATTACCAGTGTTAGCATGAATTTGACAAATGTAACTCTAAAAATATGCCCAGAATTTGACAAACTTGACAGACATAGATCATCGAGGTATGGAACATGACAAACACCATAGACTAAACAAACTTGCCACACACAAGATTAGTTGAGGTTTTTGTGACTAGAAAGTACCAGAGCAGTTTCACATACGATATCTATTACAAAAATGGTCATGAACCTGGCATTATAAGCTATTCTTGCACAGGTATGACAGGGGTGCGCCAGGTGCAACTATGTTACTTATTTTGAGCGAAATTCGTCAAACATGTTGACCTTCTTGCCTTGAAGTACACCTTGATCCAGAGGGGCAATCTTCTCTGTTGTCCTCAGCTGTTCTGAATACTTTGCCCTTTTAGCTGCCCTTTCTTCCTCTTGCTTCTTCTTCTTCTTCTTCTCCAGCCTTTCCTTTTCTTGCAGCTTCTTTTGCTCCTCTTGCAGCTTCTTCTTGGCCATTCTCTGTTCTTCTTGCATCATCTTCTCTGCTAGCTTCTTTTCTTGTGCTTCTTTCTTCTTCTCTTTGACATCCCTAGTTAGCTCTGCAATTATCTTCTTGGTCTCAATCCTAGCTTTCCTGTTAAGGACTGCTTCATATCTTTTTTTCTCTTCTCTCTGCAGCTTCTCTTTCCCTCTGTTGAGTTGCCTCTTCTTTCCTCTTCTCCTGCTCAAGCTTCTTCCTCGCATTCTCTTCTTCTTTCTTGACTTCTGCAGCATATTTGGCTTCCAGAACAACTATCTTCTTGTCTTCTATTGCCTTGTTCTTCTCTCTCTGCATCTGTAGAAGCTTCTAGGCGAGTGCACCTTGTCTTAGTGTATTTGGCATTGGATCTGCTGCATTTAGGTTTTCTTGGGCATGAGTGATGAATGTGGAGGGAGGAATGGGCCTAGCTTCAACGATTCTTGGAATAGGTCTCTGCACAACATAAATATCGATCAGAAACAACATATGTGATTAACATGTATGATGAACATGCTAAATTACTGAAATGTACCTGTTGTGCCATGGCATTAGCAACAACATGCTCCCTTTGATGGCTAGAGCTGGTACCAACAGAATCCTGTGCCTATTCATCCAAAAGAAAATCGTCAACATATATGAGGAACCAGTGAGGGCAAGAGGTAGTAGAGCAGGCTCTTCTGTGGTGTCATTACATGTGGTATGACAGTCTCCTCTGCATTTATGATCATAGGTTGTGATGCACTAGGTGGAGCCTGGCCTGCTTTCATGTAGTGACAACCTCCAATGTTGTGGTCTGGTTCACCACAGTAGCTGCAATGGATAATTACTCCATGCCTAGTGAGCTTCTTCCCTCCCCCTCTTGCATCTACCTCACCAGGATATTTTCTTCTGGATTTGGTTGGCCCCCCAACATGCCTAACATAATGAGGTGGCAAGATAATAGGGCCATTGGCTTTCTCCCACTCTGTCTTATCTTTGCATGGGTAAACAATGTTGCCATATGCCCTTTTCTACATTTCAATGTTGTAGCAAGCGTCCACATAGTTGACAGGGTCTAGATTTTCATGTCTCATGCAAGAAATGGCATGTGGACAAGGAATACCACTCTGTGCCCATCTCAAACAAGTGCAACTCATACCCTTTAGGTCAACAATGTAGTCAGTCGTAGTGGAAGAAAACATGTCTCCTACCTTGAAGAGAGCATCCCCTGCTCCTTCAGAGAAGCAGTTGTTTGACCACTCTATGTTCTTGTCTAGCTTTTTCTGAATCTTGGGACATATGAGACCTTTAAAGCCTTCTGCTTCATTAAGTTTAGTGAAATTCCTTGTCATAAGTTGATCCTTTATCCTATCAAACATGCTCATAATGGGCAATTCTCTAGCCTCTATAATGTATTTGGTACCAACATGTAGATCATGCATTAGTTGTTGACAGAAATATGCACACACACACTGTCACAGTTGCAAACAAGAATAAGATGAGATGCTTACTTTTAAACACCTCGCAGTTGTTGTTCAGTAGGATATCACACTTGGGTATTTCACTCTGGAAAGCCCTTACCCATGTCTTTGGATCCAAATTATCTAGCCAGGCATGTGCATCAGGGTTTAGGCTCTTCATGTGCTCCATGTTTGCCTCAAACCTGATAGGTGTGCTGCTTCTAGCTATTGTCCACAGCTGATTCTTCAACGCATCACCTTTGAAATGCATTTGGAAATTTTGCCATATGTGCCTAACACAAAACCTGTGCTCTGAGTCTAGAAATTGGTCTCGTACTGCATTTATTAGGCCCTGCATTCATCATCAAACAATGGAGTCAAAAAGCAGAAATAGACATGATGGAGTAAAGAAGAAACACAATTAATGTTAGCAACATTTTGTTTATCTGACATAATTGTCTAGGGTTCAGTGTTGACAATGTCCAGGTCCTTCTTCAGTGTCTCGAGAAACCAGTTCTAGCTCTCACCATCTTCAGTTTCAACACAGCCATTTGGATCAATTCCGACAACTGCTAGTAATTGACCCCTGTACCTTGTTTTGATAAAACAACCATCAAGAAATATCATGGGCCTGCAACCTTCAAGAAAGCCTCTCTTGCATGCTTCCAAGCTCATGTAGCCTCTTTTGAACCTTGAATTTGGATCAAGAGACACATAGAAGGAGCTGCCAGGGTTGCTTCTTCTTAATTCATTGGCATAGTCCCACAGAAGCTTGTACTGGCCTTCCTCATCACCATAAATCTTCTTCATTGCTAGCCTTCTTGCCCTTTGTAGCTTGCTCCTGGAAGGTGTCATATTCCAGTCCTTTTGCACAATTCTTGAGAAGTTCTTCATGTTCATGTCTTGATCTGCCTGAAAGCTTTCCGAGTACTTCTCAGCTAGAAATTAAATTGGCTGTGAATCCTTTAATTTTCCATTTCCTGCTACAGGTATGCTCACCCTCATATCTCTTGATCATCCAAGAACATGTCCTGCTGTCAACAGAAGCCCAAAGGTACCAAATGCATGGTTTCTTTTCACCAGCAACACATTTTGCCTTGATCCTCCTCAAATCATTATCTGGCAACTTAATATCCCATCTGTTCTGGCAGCTGTACTCCCTGATAGCCTTTCTCACCATGTGAACGGACTCAAACTGCTAGCCTACATGGAACTATACATGCTTGAGGTCTTCATTTCTGAATGTCTTGAACCTGAAGTCATGTCTGTCTTCATCTGAGTCTGGTCCCCATAGATCTTCCTCTTCTGAAGCCCCATCTATGAACACTTCTTCTTATACTTCATTGCCATCACAGGAAAGAGTGTCTACATCCAAATCATCATCATCACTTATGTCATACTCAGAGTCAACATAGTCTGGGTCATCATCTTCATCAGACAGTGCATTAGGTGTTGCTTCTTCAGTGTAAACCGTCTGAATTGGGATTGGTTCATCACTTTCTTTAGCAGGAACAGATGTCTGATCTTCTTCATGAGCTACAGTTTGCAGGGGTTTGCAAGGACTGATCACTGGAGGTAGATCAGCAACAGGAAATTAATGACATCATCTCAATTCATTGTCCTCACAGAATCATCATGATCAAGATAAAGACTGATGAAATGGTGGCCCAAATCCTCAAACTTTAACATTGCATCTGCATCTACTTCAGTCCTTAACTTCCTCAAACCATTTTTGCTAAGTGTAAGAATGGGAATGCAATAGTGAACCATCAACCTTCCTTGCATTTCATTGCCTATTTCCTCCACTATGTTCTCTAGCATCGGTGGTGACCAAGTGACACTAATCTACCTGATCAAACCAAATAGATGAACCATTTACATAGCTTCGGTTACTGCCACTGCCAAGAAAATATCCCCCATGGTTGATTTCAACAGAGAAGTATCCATTGCTACGAGTCCCTGCAAATAGTGCACCACTAATCCATCATTAAACTACCACTAAACCGTGCACAATCTCAACATAAGGTGCAAAATCCCAACTTTTTCCAAGCAGCAGGACGCCTCCAATTCAACCCGAACAACAACCATCAGAAGCAAACAACAAACAATAATACATTATACAGCCAAAAATTGAATTTTTCCAACGGAAAAATGACATCTTGATAAACCCTACCGAAACCCCCAACTGAAACCCCAGCTCTAACTGAAGAACATCAGGTCAAATCACTCCTAATGGGCTCTGTCACGAACAATAGGCCCAAATTGACGACGAACCCTAAACCCTGACGTCAAGAACATCCTTTATAACCACAGATTCATGGCGGCTTGGGGACTAACCGTATACGAGTGGAGGGTCGCCGTCGGGTCGCCGCCGCGGTGACATCGCGGCCTGGTCGACTACCTCCGCAGCCGCACCGCTCGCTAGAAGCTGTCAGAGAAGACCACCACTCTCTCCACTAGGTAACCCGCCTCCGCTGCAGCGTCGTTTCCTCTCCCCTTCCTCCGCACGATCACCTCTCGCACAAGGAGACGAGCTCTGTGCTTGCTTTAGTTCAGTGGCAGAAGGGAAGACCGTGCGGCGCGAATAGATGCAGGGTTGTTTCCATAAAAACGCCACCTCGACCGGTCCGCAAGAGGCTGACAGCGGGCTCCAATTTCCGACATGACTCCAGATACGCGCTACGGGCTCGGCAGTGACCGTGTACGACGCAATCGCGCTTATTCAGTGACCTTATCAAGCGTACATTTGAGTACGGTGACCACGGCGAGCAACGGCCTCAAGTCCAGTGACCTCCGATGGATTTTACTCAAATAGGTGAGCAACCGACGAAGCAAACCGCCTCACACAGTCGCGTGGACAACTACCCAAAGTCCACAAACATGACCTGCGCGACAACACGCAAATGAAAAAACACAACCGCACAAATCGTGACACAAATGGCTCCTTGATCTTGGCTGCCTCTACCTGGTACGACCACCTACCTGTTGCCCTTACTGTTGAGACCTGGGCCGCTTGTGCTTTTTTTGCCAAATCTGGCCGTTTTCACGAACTAATCACGGAACTGGCCGCTCCTGGAAACTATTTCCAAATTTGGCCCCTCGGGTCGGCGCCACGTTACATGGAGCCGAACTTGTGCACGTCGGCGCCATTCTGTCATGGAGCCGAACTTCGTTGTTGGGCCCGGGCAAAATCCGACGTGGCAAGGTCGGCTTCACGTAACATGGAGCCGACCTACGCGTTACTCTGAATTTCGTTTCGAGGTGTTCGGCTCCACGTAACGTGGCGCCGACCCTCTAGGTCATTATTTGTCCATAAGCTAGTGTTTGTGAATTATTTTGGTGCCAATATGGTGTAGATTCGAGATAGAATGGATGACCGTCCTAGAAATTTGGGTCCCTGAAATTAGATTTGTGTTTGCGGTTGTTAATGGTGTCAATTGTGTCTAGAATAGATTTATTAGTTTGGAGGAGAATATAGTTGTTAATTAAGTGGCAATGGTGGCAACGGAATATAGAATCAATTTGTTCATAGTAGCTCTATTTGTTCATAGGAGAATATTAGTCGCCTTGATTTGAACAAGCATCCAACAGTTGTTAAAAAAACAATGATGACCGTAGTTCGGCTTGGTTTATATCTGCTAGGTCGGCTCGAAATGAAATTCAGAGTAACATGTAGGTCGGCTCCACGTAACTGCCACGTCGGATTTTGCCCGGGCCCAACAACGAAGTTCGGCTCCAGGACAGAATGGCGCCGACTGATGTCTACGCACGCTTCTATTCTTGTAGACAGTGTTGGGTCTCCAAGTGCAGAGGTTTGTAGAACATCAGCAAGTTTCCCTTAAGTGAATCACCCAAGGTTTATCGAACTCAGGGAGGTAGAGGTCAAAAATATCCCTCTCAAGCAACCCTGCAATTAAGATACAAGAAGTCTCTTGTGTCCCCAACACACCCAATACACTTGTCAGGTGTATAGGTGCACTAGTTCGGCGAAGAGATATTAAAATACAAGTAATATGGATGATTATAAGTGGTAATTGCAATCTGAAATAAAAATGGCAGCAAGCAAACATGTAGCAGAACTGGTTGTAAACGGTGTTTCAATGCTTAGAAACAAGGCTTAGGGATCATAGTTTCACTAGTGGACACTCTCAACAATAATAATATAATTGAATACATAGATATTTCCTCTTCACTATGCTACTCTGAGTTATTCTCTCGTTGGATAACGAACACCAATCCACCGTGTAGGGCTATAAAAGCACACCTTAAAGTCGCATTCCACATCTAGGGAACCCCACACTGTCAACTTGAGCGCCCTAAATAGTACTAGACAAATACCGCAATTTCATAGAGACATGCAATGCAAATAATAACTCATGATAAGTATTAGTGTTATCTTTAGCCTAAAAGCCACACACGGGGCGCACACTGTCAACTTCGCACCGTGGGACAAAGGTGACTCCGGAGATTACATTAATAAAACCACTTGAGTAGCATATAAGATATCGAAGAGTAACATCTATGGATTCAACTAGATTACAAAGCTCATGATCACATAAAGATCACACCATGGGAGAGAGAGATAAACCACATAGCTACCGGTAGAGCCCTCAGCCCCGATGAAGAACTACTCCCTCCTCATCATGGGAGGCAGCGACGACGATGAAGATGGTGGTGGCGTTGATGGAGATGGCTCCGGGGGCAATTCCCTGTCCCGGCAAGGTGCCGAAACAGAGACTTCTGTCTCCCGAATTAGGGTTTTGGATGGCGGCGGAGCTCTGGAACTTTTCTGGGTAAATCGTCGATCCTTTTAGGGTTTTCGGGGTAGGAGCAATATATAGGCCAAAGGGCGTCGCGAGGCGGTGCACGAGGTGATGACACCACCCCAGGGCGCCGGAAGATCCTTGGCCGCGCCGAGCCCACGTGTGGGGCCCTCGTGGCTCCACTTTGTCTCCCCTTCGGACTCCAGGTGTCTTCTGATAAAATAGGGGCCTCCGTAAATTTCCGTCCAATTCCGAGAATATTTCCAGACTAGCTTTTCTGGAATACAAAAACAACAGAAAACAGGAACTGGCACTGTGGCATCTTGTTAATAGGTTAGTCCCAGAAAATGTATAAAAATGATATAAAGTGTATATAAAACATGTAACAATTGGTATAATATCAGCATCGAACATCAAAAATTACAGATACGTTTGAGACGTATCACCGACGTCCACAAGTTTGGCTCCATGTAATATGGCGCCGACCCGAGAGGCCAGATTTGCAAATAGTTTTCAGGAACGGCCAGATCCGTGATTAGTTTGTGAAAACGGCCAGATTTGGCAAAAAATACGCCGCTTGTGCTGGCGTGAAATTGTGCCATGATCGCAACATCAACAGGGTCATTTTGGAATCTGATTGCCTCGCATTCATTGAACTATGGAAGATGAGGAAGAAAAACAGGTTTGCTGAGCCTGCCGATATTGAACGCCGTTGAAAAGTACGCTGAAAACTTCAGTTTCGTTGATTCTCGTTTTATAAGCCGCCAGGCAAACTATGTACCTCAGCATACTGCTAAGCGAAGCTCTAGTCTGCCACCGGAGTGTGCCTGGGATACCCAGGTGCCGGATTTCTTATCATATTGTATCTGATTTTTTTTAATAATACATTTTTTTAATTAAATTCGAAAAATATTACGTAAAATAACGAAATTGCAAAAATAATACGGCCTCGGCCCAGCTTGGGCCGATTAGGGCCCGTCGGCCTGGCTTGGGCCGATAAGGCCTTATCGGCTTAGTTTAGGCCGATCAGCTCGGATGGTGGGCCAGGTCTGCACCCGACAGGCCGTGACGCGTCACAGTCGGGCACTAATCGGCCCAAACTGGGCCGACAGGCCTGTCGGCCAGGGCTGGGCCGACAGGGCGCTGGATAAGGCCAGCCCTGGCCACATCTTCCTCCTCGCGTCCTCTCTCTCATTTTTTTCTTCCTCTCGAAACCAGCAGCTCCTTGCTGCGTTTCAGCAGCGATCTGTCCATCCAGCCACCAAATCTTTCCCCTAGAACTGTTAGAGAGTTAAGACAGCTCAGATCTACAGATGGGTTGGATTATTGTGTGATTTCGTGTTGTTTGGTTGGAGCAATGGTGGAGTTTAGGTGGAGGTTGCTGTAGGGTGGTGGATGGTGCAACGTGGTGGTGGTTCAGCGGTGTTGCATTGGCGGTGGTGGTGACGTTGCTGGTCCATTGAATCAGCACGCTTCAAGGATATGCGTTTATTTTGCTAGTAATATTAAGTATATAGTTGTTCCCGGTCATAACAGTAAATTGGTGTCACATTTTTAGGTTGTTGAGATGAGTAATTTAGTGAAATGTTTGTTTTTCTACGGTCCTGGCGAAGTTGTAGTAAATGAGCATGGAGCTGATTTGGGTGAGTTTCGATGGTCAGAGTTGGAACTGAGTGACCCAGAAACATGGTCTATAAGTCAGCTGAAAGATTGGTTGGCAGCGTGTTTAGGGGCCAATAGAACGGACCTCTCAGATGGTGCGATGGTTGCAAGGCTGCGCAAGCAGGGGATGTACCCCTCATGCCTTACTGATACCTGTCGCGAAGGAGGTGATTCCGCCTGAAGGCGAGGGAGGGCACGATCCTGGCCAGAGTAGTCAGGAGATGCAATTTTCTGGACATGATTATAATCAGGGAGATGTTGGCCAGAGTAGTCAGGAGATGCAATTTGCTGAACATGATTATATCCAGGTAGATGTTGGAGGTGGTAGTTATGAATCTGGTCAGAATAGTCAGACAGAGCAGATGGAAGAGGGAGATGAAGATGCTGCTGAGGCAGCAGCAGACGATGTATTCCAAGAAATGATGGAAGAGGAAGATGAAGATGGTGGTAGTGCTTATGGGTATGATTCGGATGAGTCGGATGACGAACATGTGGAGCCAAATCCTGCGTCATGGAGTCATGATTTCTCGTCGTCAATGACAGTGAACGATGGTCATGATTCTGCCTGGGAATACCATCAGAACCAGGTTTCTGCGGGTGCTCTATATACCGACAAGCAACATTTGCAAGATGCAATCATTAAGTGGGCAATGTCGACTTGCAAGACATTCAAAACCAAGGTGTCGAGTAAAAAATATCTGACAATGGAATGTGAGGTAGCAGGGTGTCCTGGAAGGGTGCACGGTTATCGTCCTCACTTCGGCATAAACTGGAAAGTGAGCGACGTAGTACAGCACACATGTAGAATTGAGAGTATTCCTCAAGATCATCGTAACATTTCGTCGACGCTTATAGCTCGGTTGCTGTACTCAGAAATAGTACAGGGCAAAGCTATGGAAGCGAAGGCTATTATACATAAGGTATTCACCAGGTTCAAGTACAAAATATCTTATGGCAAAGCTTGGAGGGCTAAGCAGATGGCACTTGAGAAAAGATTCGGATCGTTCCTAGACTCATATGACTCAGTTGTTCGGCTCCTGTACACATTGCAGGCCCGCAATCCAGGCACATATGTTGACGTCAAACACTTTTGGATGGCAGAGTTTCCAAATGTAAAGGTGCTACATCGTGTGTTCTTCTCTTTCGGTGTATGCATTGAAGCTTTCACTCACTGTCGACCAGTTATCTGTGTTGATGGTACATTTCTTACTGGCAAGTATAGGGGACAGATCTTGACTGCCATTGGTCAGGATGGCAACAATCAGATCGTGCCACTTGCATTTGCTTTTGTGGAGAGCGAGAACACTGAAAGTTGGACTTGGTTCTTCAGGCAGCTTAAAATAGCAGTAGTAAAAGATAAGCCGAATGTGTGCATCCTTCATGACCGCCATGCTGGTATACTGAACGCCGTCAAGGCACTAACAAACCCTGTGGCCGCGGAACAAACGCCATGGCTAGACCTGCAGAGTCGTTGGTGCATGCGCCATTTGGGGGCCAATTTTTTCTCACAGTTCCGAGATAAGGCTTTGATGAATCTATTCAAAAAACTGTGCAAGCAGAACCAATTCTGGAAATACACATTTGTACGTGGTAAGCTTGATGACTTCACTAACCAGCATGTTAGGCAGAGGAGAGCTGCACGAAATGTTGCAGTAGCAGCACATGTGCAACTTGTGGCGCAACAGTTAGCAACCGGACCTCCACCAGCTGAGGATGTACCTGTTGGGCTTTGTGACTTGCCAGGATTTGATCCGCCTGGTGTTAGGAGAAAGACTGGGAGGTTGATCAAAAACTTTCAGCAGTGGATAGAGCACGAGCCTCTTGAGAGGTGGTCTTTGCTGCACGACACTTACGGAGCCAGGTACGGTGTTATGACTACCAACCTTGATGAAACATACAACTTTGTTCTTAGAGGAAATAGGGCATTGTCACTTACAGCCATTGTGGAGGGTATTTTTGAGGGCACAGTCAAGTACTTCAGAGAAAGACGCCAGAAAGCTCAAATGCATATCGTGAACAATCCAAACACACCTTTTTGTGAGAAGATTACGGAGTACATGGATAGGAAGATGGCAAAAGCTCGTACTCACGCTGTGCAGGCCATAGGAAATCAAGAAAGGAGGTTCGAGGTACGCTTACCTACTGACAAGTTTGGTTGCGGAAATCAGCTCAGAACGCATGAGGTAAGAATTGGAAATGAAGCACGACCAACATGTGACTGCACATGCAATAAACCAAAATTGCTTCACCTGCCCTGCTCCCATGTATTGGCTGCGTGTGGGCAACTCGGACTATCAGCCATCTCGTTCGTTTCACCATACTATTTGAACGAGTCTGTTCTTAATACCTGGACCGGTGAAATGGTGGGATTTCGAGCTGTGGGTAATTTTAACATGGTTGACCCTAATGAAAGGCAGTACATCCCCGACCCAAGACTACTGCGTCCTGGTAGAGGTACACGACCGTGCAAGCGTATCAGAAATGGTATGGATGAATCTGAAGCCGGAGGCCCGACGGTGCAATGTTTCTTGTGCAATGATTTTGGTCACAGGCACACTGCTTGTACAACATTCCCACCTACGAATGCTGCTTCGACAACTAGAGCAGCTGCTCCACGTGGACGAGGCAGCCGAGGACCAAGAGGAAGGGGAAGAAACTAGGATGTTTTAAATTTAGACTGTGCTTTTATTTGTAATAATGAGGATCAATGTTTTAAAATTGGACTATGTTTTTATCTGTAATATGTGTGGATCAGTGTTTGTAGACTATATTTTTATCTGTAATATGTGTGGATCGGTGATTTAAATTTGGAGTTTGATTTCATCTGTAATTTGTCTGCATTTGTGGCTGAAAAAAGAGGAGGGAGAGGTGAAAAAAAAGCAAGAGGCAGTCGGCCCAGCTTGGGCCGACTGCATCCTGTCGGCCCAGTACAAGCCGATAGATCCCAGTCGGCCCAGCTCTGGCCGACAGGCTGCTCTGACACGCACAGAGCGGCCGACAGGCCTTATCGGACCAAGCCAGGCCGACGGGCCCTAATCGGCCCAAGCTGGGCCGAGGCCGTATTATTTTTGCAATTTCGTTATTTTACGTAATATTTTTCGAATTTAATTAAAAAATGTATTATTAAAAAAAATTAGCTATCCAACATATCCAACAAGACTGTAATGATGTTGGTAATTAATTGAATGTCCTAAATTGCGAAAAGAAAAAAAGCGTGACACAAAAGATCGGACGGATGTGGACGTGATTGAGAATTAGCTAATTTTCAAACGATTGGGAATTAGATCTCTCGGATCCCGCTGGCCTGTGCTAGACCACGCCGTCAGGGGGACTGCTCCTCTGTCGGCGACAAAATGGACCCTAAATTAGCCATTACGTCTGGGAATTTATGGACCTGTAGCTACATAGCACACGGTAGCCAGCGGTGACACTCGTACTAATAGACGAGAGAGTGGGGAGGTGGAATGGCGAGAAAAATAGGCGGGAATAAAGAAATGCACGCGATGAATATAACACTAATCATGAGTGATGCAAGAACATCCTTCCTTAACAAAAAAGGTAATGGTTAATCTAATGGCCATTCGGAGAACATATAGGTTTGGAATGTATATCTGTTCTCAGATTGGCCCCTAGACAAACCATCACTACAATGTCGGCGTGTAGTCGTGTTTATAAAGCGGTTGTACACAACCTACTAGCGAGTTGGGACTAAACATGACAACCAAACCGTGTGACTCAACTACTTAACCTCCGATAGCATTGCACATCGGTAAAAAATCGCGTGTGGTGGACCAACACTATGCACATGATTATTTCGGACAAACCGTGTGCAATGCTGCATCTTCACACATGGTTGAATTACGTACATCATGTGCAATATGGGTCTGAAATTATTTTATTTAAGTTTCCTCTCGAAAAGATATTGTTTCATATTATCATATTGAAAGTAAAAACATATGTAAAAACACGCATGTAAATACAACATTCTTATTTCTTATGGGTTTTCTATTTTCTAGGCTTTAGTTTTGCTTTTGGCCGAAAAAAACCATGCAACTAATGTTTATGTCCTAATAACTAGTTATCATAAAGAAATTAAAATGGTACTCCCTCCGATCCATATTAGTGGGCATAGCTTTGTCTAAATTCATATGTATCTAGTTAAGTATTTAGACTAGATACATGTGTATCTAGAAAAAGTTGTGCCCACTAATATGGATCGGAGGGAGTATCTTATTAAGAAGATCCTATATATAGAAGTAATGTGTAAATAGATATGATTATCCTCTATCACCCCATAACTATAAATAGTCACACATCCTACCTACTTAATGTCATAATAGTTAATTACCATAAATGTTTGTACTTTATCCTCTGCCCAGCTTTGCCTATAAAGTCACACATCCTACCTATTTTTCTCCAAACAGAGCACTATACATCGTTAGGGAAATTACCCCAGGTTAACATCCTCTAGCCAAATAAAACCAACAAAATCCATGAGGTCGACAATGACTATTCTGGTCATGATCATCATTACTCTGGCGTTGTCCGGCGCTGACGCGACTGATGTCTACGCACGCTTCTATTCTTGTAGACAGTGTTGGACCTCCAAGTGCAGAGGTTTGTAGAACAGCAGCAAGTTTCCCTAAGTGAATCACCCAAGGTTTATCGAACTCAGGGAGGTAGAGGTCAAAGATATCCCTCTCAAGCAACCCTGCAATTAAGATACAAGAAGTCTCTTGTGTCCCCAACACACGTAATACACTTGTCAGATGTATAGGTGCACTAGTTCGGCGAAGAGATATTAAAATGCAAGTGATATGGATGATTATAAGTGGTAATTGCAATCTGAAATAAAAATGGCAGCAAGCAAACATGTAGCAGAACTGGTTGTAAACGGTGTTTCAATGCTTAGAAACAAGGCCTAGGGATCATACTTTCACTAGTGGACACTCTCAACAATAATAATATAATTGAATACATAGATATTTCCTCTTCACTATGCTACTCTGAGTTATTCTCTTGTTGGATAACGAACACCAATCCACCGCGTAGGGCTATAAAAGCACACCTTAAAGTCGCATTCCCATGTCTAGTTAACCCCACACTGTCAACTTGAGCGCCCTAGAAGGTACTAGACAAACACCGCAATTTCATAGAGACATCCAACGCAAATAATAACTCATGATAAGTATTCCTGTTATCTTTAGCCTAAGAGCCACACACGGGGCGCACACTGTCAACTTCGCACCGTGGGACAAAGGTGACTCCGGAGATTACATTAATAAAACCACTTGAGTAGCATATAAGATAATGAAGAGTACATCTATGGATTCAACTAGATTACAAAGCTCATGATCACATAAAGATCACACCATGGGAGAGAGAGATAAACCACATAGCTACCGGTAGAGCCCTCAGCCCGAGGGAGAACTACTCCCTCCTCATCATGGGAGGCAGCAACGGCGATGAAGATGGCGGTGGCGTCGATGGAGATGGCTCCGGGGGCAATTCCCCGTCCCGGCAAGGTGCCGAAACAGAGACTTCTGTCCCCCGAATTAGGGTTTCGGATGGCGGCGGAGCTCTGGAACTTTTTTGGAGAAATCGTCCAGGCACTTAGGGTTTTCGCGTCGGGGGGAATAAGTAGCAAAGGGCGTCGCGAGGTGTACACGAGGAGACGACACCACCCCAGGGCGCGGGCAAGGCCCAACCGCGCCCAGGGGCGTGTGGTGGCTGTGGGCCTCCCTGGACTTGTCCTTCTGGCTCCCGGAGTCTTCTGGCGAAATAGAATTTCTGTAATTTTTTCAGATTTTTCTGAGCACTTTCAATTTTGGACCTTTTCTGCAATGCACAGACATAATAAACAGAAACTGGCACTGTGGCATCTTGTTAATAGGTTAGTCCAATAAATGTCATAATATGATATAAAGTGCATATAAAACATGTGACAATTGATATAAAACATGCATGGAACATCAAAAATTATAGATACGTTTGAGACGTATCAGCATCCCCAAGCTTAGTTCCTACTCGTCCTCGAGTAGGTAAACGATAAAACAATAATTTTTGAAGTGACATGCTACCAACATAATCTTGATCTAATAATGATGTAATGGTAAGTGAGCTGAGATCAAATCATTCAAAGCAAATGTCTATAATTGATATTAAATAAGAGATAATAAAGCAAGATAGTTAAACAAGCTAAAAGTTTTCATGAATGACGGCCTTTAAGACATGAAACCGTACAAGGTTCATTATAGATGTTTTAAGTATCCAGTGTAGGAGTTCTATCCTTCAATTCCAAGCATCAAGCAATTTTTCATAACATAGAGAACGGATCCAGTCAAGTAAAAGTAAACATGAACGTCATGAATCCACTGTTTCGAGGTCTACTCAACCGGTGAGCGTAAGCATTTAGTATTGGCACCAGGATGTTATGGCAAAGAGAACGTTAATGGGGGTTTGGAAGGCCAATGGAAGAAAGTCTCACAAAGCTATAAGTGATCATTAGACAAGAGGAAGTCTTATAATCGAAGCTATGCAAGGAGTAGTGATTGCCATGCAACGGATGCACATAGAGCTATATGTGTATGAAAGCTCTCCAATGGAACTAGTGGGGGTGCATCCAACTCGGTTGCTCACGAAGACCTAGAGCACTTTTGAGGAAGCTCATCATTGGAATATACAACCCAAGTTCTATACGTAAATTCCCCACATAGTTATACTAGTAAAGCATGAAAACTCTCTCAAATGGAGCATAGGTGCTAAACATGAGCACAAATGATGACTATGAATACTGCAAGTGCTAAACATGAGCACAACTTTGATAAAGGATAGTAGTGTTGCCCCCCTTTTCTTTATTTTTTTTCTTTTTTTTTTTTTCTTTTTCTGTTTCACTTTTCGATGGCCTCCATGGCTCTTTTCTAGCAGGGGCAACACTCTAATATGATTACAAACTTTTTGGTACAAATAACTCATAATGAACAAAACATGATGTATAAAACTGTATGCCTCTGCCAGTGTAGCAGGATGTGCAATGATCTAGCGTAACATGGGTAAACCACACATCAGCTATATAGAATCATGCAAAGCAATATATAAATGATAAATGACAACAAGTCATGTAATGTAAAATGGAAGTTGCATGGCAATATATCTCGGAACAGCTATGGAAATGCTGTGGTAGGTAGGTATGGTGGCTGTTTTGAGGAAGATGTATGGGTTTATGTGTAGGAGAACAAGAGGAAGTCCTCCCACGGGTTTTGGATGTACTGGCGAAGTATGCACAACTCTCAATGTGAGAAAAGGGCAATGCACAGCACCGAAGAGGCTAGCAAATTTGGATGGTGGAAGTGCCAAAACCGTAGCTTAACATTAGTCAAAAAGAACTCACAAGTTTATTGCAAACAACTAGCAGGTTCAACATTAAGCGCATGGTTAACATTTACCCCAAGGAGGGCCGTTCACGGCGGCACAAGTACCCCGTTAGATCCCTCGACCTTCACACACAACCTAGTTATTACGAACCACTTTTCAGACATGGAAAGCTATCAAGTCCAACTACACCTTCAACAATTTTAGTGTTTGTAGTACGGTACAAGCTTAAAGACAATAATCCACTAATGATTTTAACTTAATTAACCAGCAAGCTTTACCATCTATTACTTAATACCTCAAAACGTTTGCAAGGAATCAGGTTATCAAAGTTCAATGATCTACAAGATTATGCAAGTTTTCATTATACCACTACCACACGCAACATTTTCTGAACCAACATATTAACCAAGCAACTCTCCAAACAAATATAAGTGAAGCAAGAGAGTACTTTCTACAAAAGAACTAATAGCTCTGACAAGAGGTACATGAAAACCAAGAGCTAGAAGCTAAACAGCGCGAAAATTGAATACTCAACAGATATAAGTGAAGAACAAGAGTATTCCAAGAAAAAGCGGAGCGTGTCTCTCTCCCAATCAAGAATGTTGTGATCAAGCTTATTGCAAAAATAAAAGTACAATACTGAAAATAAAAGCACACAGACGCTCCAAGAAAGCACATATGATGTGAAAGAATTAAAATATAGTTTCACTAGAGATGACCTGATAATTTTGCCGATGAAGAAGGGGATGCCACGCTTGAGTCTTCTTGAAATATGCTGGGGAGATCCATGGGAGCCTCCCCAAGCTTGAGCTCTTCACTCTTCTCCATCCTATTATATCACTCTTCCTCTTGACCCTTGAAAACTTCCGTCACACCAAACTCAAAGTAAATCTCATTAGAGGGTTAGTGCATAATCAAAAACTCACATGTTCTATAAAGACGCAATATGACTTGTTACTTTAAACATTAGCTACAGCCACTGATGTTATGTGAAGCTCTTCCACCCAAAAAAGAATTTCACTCAACACTAGTAAAAGAGAGAATGCAAAATAAAAAGGCATAATCTGTCTAAAACAGAACAGTCCGCAAAGACGAATTTTTTCAAGGCACTTACGACGCTCAGATCGAAAAACTCTAGACTAATGAAAGTTCAGACATTCATAAAGATTACGCACAAAAATTTCAGATTTAATTAACAATCTGGTGATTTTAGGAATTTCGTACAGTGAACAGCAAAAATCTGTTTCTGCGCAGCAATCAAAATTAAGCATCATCTTAACATTAGAGGCTACTCTTGGCACAACAATGCAGAAAATAAAGATACAAAGGAGTTGCTACAGAAGTAAACAAGCACCTTGACTCAAATAAAAAAAAATTGCAGAAAATAAAATAATGGGTTGTCTCCCACAAGCGCTTTTCTTTAAAGCCTTTTAGCTAGGCATGATAATTTTGATGATGCTCTCATATGTATAAGAGTTGAATATGAAAGAGCATCAAGAAGCAAATATCAAACACATTTAAGTCTAACCCACTTCCTATGCAAAGGAATCTTGTAAGAAAATAAATAAAGCACAAAGTGACTAGCATAGGAAGGCAAAACAAGTGCAACATCAAAACTTTCAACATAAAGAGAGGAGACTTAATATTATTGTGATGTATGAATCCATGTCTCCCTCTCTCATAATAACTTTCAGTAGCATCATTGATAAAATCCACAATATAACCATCACATGAAACATTCTTATCATGATCCATATGCATAAAAGTATCAATATTTTCCACATAAGCAAATCTTTTATTAATAACAATGGAGTAGGATCATCATAAAGAACTGAACATGATAGACAAGTTGTATATTAGAGGGATGGTTTGAGAAATCCCTCCATAATTATGACAAGCTTCATGAGGATGATTGTAATTATAACCTATGTCATAGTTATCTTTATAATAATTATCAAAGACTGGAGGCATAGTATCATCATAAACAATAGAATAGTTATCTTCCAAAGTGTGTTCATTTGTAAACATATCATCATCATTTTTACTAGAAGGAGAGGTCTCAAATATATAATCATCATTAGCAAAAGGATTTTCAAAAACATCACAGGAGGAGAGGTTTCAAAATATAATTATTACTAGCAAAAGGATTTTCAAACACCTCATCCCCAAGCTTAATGCTTCCTATATCATCATTGGAAGGAACATGGATAGTACTAATAGTATAGCAATTATTAACATCATCATTTTCAGAATTGGAACCCAAAAGATTTTCAATACAAAAGTAGTGTGCTTTTCCCAATCATGATCACTACTATAAGTAACAGGCATAGGATCATCATCGAATTCAGACTCATCAGCAACAACTATAATAGGAGCAATATGCTTAGGGGAAGATACCGTTTCCTCTCTCCTTTTACTCCTCTTCTTCTTCTTCTTCTTTCCCTCTTTAGGAGGGAGAGGCTTGAAAGGAGGCTTCACCACATACCCTGGTTTATTGTTAGAAACAATAGAAGAAGCTTGGGAGGATTCCTCTTTTTCATTAATAAGAGTAAAACAAACATTAGTCCTTTCATATTTTGGTAAAGTCGATCCATCTTTTATAATATTTTGTATGTAAGTGTTGGCATGGCAATTGTTAGCACAATAGAGATGACATCCATGCAATACGCTATTCATATCAAAAGCACTCATATCTAACGAAGAAGTTTTTCTTGATAACTCTTCACACCCCAAAAATAATGTAAGTTCATCATGCTGATTAGGAGTGATCATGTTATCACAAAAGTCTTCCGCAATATCCTTATTAGAACCTGAGCATTGGAATTCGAAGTGACCCTTTTTATAGCAAAGTTCACAAATAAAAGGATAGAGGGCACAAACTTTTTCAGCAAGATCATTTAGAGCCCTGTGCCACATTCTAGTTTTTTCATTCCTATGATGGATACAATAATCTTCTTCGATTTGATTCTTTTCACAAGGTCTAAGTGCTCCACAAAAATTAACATGCTTATAAGAAATAGTATTTTCAGAAGTTTGAGCATGTTTATTGCAATCATTAGTAACAATTTCATTTTCCATGCAAGTGTCTTTGAAAGGTTCATGATACATGTCCCAATTTTCTTTAGGAACATTAATATGAGAAGCAAAGGCTCTACAATAATCAACAATAATTTGAGAATCAAGACCATATTTAGCACTAAGCTCATGAAAACTAGCAGTTTCAGCGAAAGACTTAATGCAATCATACTCATAGTTTATACCTGATTCTTTACCTTTGTCGTTCTCCCAATCTTCAGTATTGCCTTGAATTGTTTCAAGAAGATCCCACTTAGCTTCAACCTTCTTACTTGTGAAAGAACCCTCTGAACAGGCATCTAGATAATCCTTGTAATGACCTGAAAGCCTTGCATAAAAATTAGTAACAATTATTTCCTCAGGAAGCCCATGGTTAGGACATTTGAGTATTAATGTTTTCAGTCTTTCCCAAGCTTGAGCAATGCTTTCTCCATCACGAGGACAAAAATTATAAATGTAATTCCTATCTAAATGCATTTCATAAGGAGGATAAAATTTAGAGTCAAAGAGAAATTCAAGCTCCTTCCACTCCGAATGATGAGGATCATCCAGTAGATCATACCACTCCCTAGCTTTGTCCTTAAGTGACAATGGAAATAATTTCTTCATGGCATTTTCCCTTGATAAACCTGCAACCTTAAACAACTCACAAAGTTCTGTAAGTTTCAACAAGTGATCACGTGGATGGACTGTTCCATCCCCTGCATAACGTTCATCCATAACCTTTTCAACAATTTCCATGGGTATTTCAAATGGAATACTTTCAGTAGATGGATTTAGAATATCACAAGCATCATTAGAATTATCACGTATGGGAGACAAAGTATTATCAAAGCAAATTTTCTCCTCCAAAGCTGGGGAACTAAAAAGATCATTTTCAAAACTAGCTTCCCCAAGCTTAGACTTTTCCATAGCATTAGCAATAATGGTGTTCAAAGAATTCATGCTAATAACATTGCTATCACTATTATGCAAACAAACTTCCATAGGTTTTTTAATTTTCTCTTCAAAAGCATCATGTCCTAATTCAATATAAAGTTCATAAAGATCTCTAATTTTTTTGTTGTTTTCCATTAAGCCTAGCTAGTGAAATAAAAACAAGAAACAAAAAGATATAATTGCAGAATCTAAAGGAAATACCTTCGAGCACTCACACGTCAGCAACAGTGCTAGAAAATAGCTAAGTAGCTGGAGGATGTGAGTACCTTTTACCTTACCTCCCCGGCAACGGCGCCAGAAAATAGCTTGATGTCTACGCACGCTTCTATTCTTGTAGACAGTGTTGGGCCTCCAAGTGCAGAGGTTTGTAGAACAGCAGCAAGTTTCCCTTAAGTGAATCACCCAAGGTTTATCGAACTCAGGGAGGTAGAGGTCAAAGATATCCCTCTCAAGCAACCCTGCAATTAAGATACAAGAAGTCTCTTGTGTCCCCAACACACCCAATACACTTGTCAGATGTATAGGTGCACTAGTTCGGCGAAGAGATATTAAAATGCAAGTGATATGGATGATTATAAGTGGTAATTGCAATCTGAAATAAAAATGGCAGCAAGCAAACATGTAGCAGAACTGGTTGTAAACGGTGTTTCAATGCTTAGAAACAAGGCCTAGGGATCATACTTTCACTAGTGGACACTCTCAACAATAATAATATAATTGAATACATAGATATTTCCTCTTCACTATGCTACTCTGAGTTATTCTCTCGTTGGATAACGAACACCAATCCACCGCGTAGGGCTATAAAAGCACACCTTAAAGTCGCATTCCCATGTCTAGTTAACCCCACACTGTCAACTTGAGCGCCCTAAAAGGTACTCCCTCCGTTCCAATTTAATTGACTTGTTATGCACCACATGTGGATGTATCTAGGCATGTAACACGTCTAGATACATCCACATGTGGTGCATAGCAAGTCAATTAAATTGGAACGGAGGGAGTACTAGACAAACACCACAATTTCATAGAGACATCCAACGCAAATAATAACTCATGATAAGTATTCCTGTTATCTTTAGCCTAAGAGCCACACATGGGGCGCACACTGTCAACTTCGCACCGTGGGACAAAGGTGACTCCGGAGATTACATTAATAAAACCACTTGAGTAGCATATAAGATAATGAAGAGTACATGTATGGATTCAACTAGATTACGAAGCTCATGATCACATAAAGATCACACCATGGGAGAGAGAGATAAACCACATAGCTACCGGTAGAGCCATCAGCCCCGAGGGAGAACTACTCCCTCCTCATCATGGGAGGCAGCAACGGCGATGAAGATGGCGGTGGAGTCGATGGAGATGGCTCCGGGGGCAATTCCCCGTCCCGGCAAGGTGCCGAAACAGAGACTTCTGTCCCCCGAATTAGGGTTTCGGATGGCGGCGGAGCTCTGGAACTTTTTTGGAGAAATCGTCCAGTCACTTAGGGTTTTCGCGTCGGGGGGAATAAGTAGTCCAAAGGGCGTCGCGAGGCGGTACACGAGGAGACGACCCCACCCCAGGGCGTCGGGCAAGGCCCAACCGTGCCCAGGGGGCGTGTGGTGGCTGTGGGCCTCTCCTGGACTTGTCCTTCTGACTCCCGGAGTCTTCTGGCGAAATAGAATTTCTGTAATTTTTTCAGATTTTTCTGAGCACTTTCAATTTTGGACCTTTTCTGCAATGCACAGACATAATAAACAGAAACTGGCACTGTGGCATCTTGTTAATAGGTTAGTCCAATAAATGTCATAATATGATATAAAGTGCATATAAAACATGTGACAATTGATATAAAAGATGCATGGAACATCAAAAATTATAGATACGTTTGAGACGTATCAGCGACCGTGACAACAATCTGCAAGGCAGCGTCCGACAAAGGCGCTTGTGTCAACTACACCTTCTGCGTGTCGGAGGGAGCTTACAAATAACCCTTATTTCCCCGACGGAGATGCATGGGGCCTGGCGAGGTCGGCGGCTGAATTGGGCCGCATCAACATTTATTGAGGGCCTAATGTTGAAGCCAGAAACAGATGGCAAGAAGAAGGATGCACTCAAGCTGTGCGACGTGGTATACAATAGCATGACTAACGCGTTCGGTAGAGCCAGTCATATGATCGACGAACGCAGTTACGCCGCGGCAAAGGAGTGGGCAACAAAGACCATTCCTATGGCACACCAGTGCGATGTCTTCTTTGCCTGGGCCGGCGTCCCGCGTAGCCTCTTCTCTGTGCAAATGGCCATAGCCTGCGCGGCTATCACCAACCTTATTCAGTGATGAATAATGACGTGGATCAGAATCATAGACGAGTTGATAACTATGGTATAAGAGATTACTCAAAAATAATTGTATGTTTTGAAGTCACATGAAAGAAATAGAAAATGTATTATGGACTCAAGAAAGCATGTCGAGAATTTCTAGCGTGGTGCCTTGCACCCTATGGTGGATGGCCAAGGTCTCTGCCACTTCTGGAGTTGGCGCTGATAACTGCCATTTTTCTTTTTGAGCAGAGCTGATAACTGCCATATGAAGTGGAGTGTTGTAGCACCAGTGGATTTTTTCTGCTTCCACGCGTGAATTTCCCTGATGCCCATGCTCGCAATCGCAAGGCTGCTCGGCCAACGGGCCAGAAGCGAGGCTTGCCCACATATTAGCACTCTAGTGCAGCGTAATGTATCAAGAGTATAACAATAATTCCCCCCTAAAAAAAGAGCATAACAATAGTTCCCAAACGAACCAATTCCAAATGGCCCGACAGCTACCTTTTATGTTGTTCGGCTCTGGAAATGCTACAGGAAGTTTTGCCTTGCCAACAAATAGAAAAATTGCAAACCCTGGCCCTTTTGTGGTGTTGGTGGTCTGATGAAAGAAATAAGGGGAGACATGGAGAGCGTCACCTGTCGGGAGTCATTTGAGACAGATTTTATCAACCTGAACAATGCACTAAATTCTTCAGATTATGACCTCGGGCCACTGGGAATTCTCCTAACTGATTTGAAGTACTGCCTTAGTATAAGGTTCATTGATGCATGTGTGGTGTTTGCCCCTAGGGGTTGTAATAAGCCAGCTTATGAGCTTGCGGATTTGGGTATAGGAATAGTTCATGGTGATAGTACCATATGGACATCCGGAAACTCTAAACGAAGGCCGAACTATATGTAGCTCGGTTTTCCAAAAAAAAAATCTGCATTTTCCTCTTTCAAAAAATTCTGAAAAAATTCCGAAGTGTAGATAATATTGAGATCTACAACTGTGCAAATTTTTAGTGAAAAATTCGTTGTATTTTGCGCTGGGCAAAAAAGACAAATACACAGTAGTCCGGAACAGTACACAGTCTGAAAAATTCGATTTTTTTGTCAGATTTGTCATTTTCGTGCACAGCCCAAAATCATACGAATTTTGATTTGAAACTTTAGGTAGTAGTAGATCTCGACTTTATCTACATCTAGGATTTTTTCTAGGTTTTTATGAAACAGAAAAATGTGGATTCAATTTTTTTTGGAAGCCGAGCTACATATAGCTCGGCCTCCAAAACGCTGCTCTGATGGACATCGAGCTATCCTAGTTCCGTTTGGTGACCAGCGATCTGGCCATGTCTTAATGGAATACGAGTGTTCCATGTTAACATAAATAAATATAGGAACTCAAATGAATCACTTGGGAAAGGACAGGGACCTAGATGTGAATATTCAAAGTATCGGGACTAACTTGGACACTTTCAAAATAGAATTAGGAGCTCCAATGCATTTTACTCTTCTTGATATGACCATCATTTTGGTACACCAGGCACGAATGAGAAAAAGACCAGAAACATCGGTAGCAATAATCAAATCATAAACTAAATGGTTCAGCCAATAAGCTTACCATATGTATTGAGCTGTCATACGCCCAACTCCAGATTTTCTGACATATGCTACTACTAGTTACAAAAAACATTGAAGATAGATGAACAAAGCCAATTCAGACATGATACAAGAATGAGCAGTCCAAGGCCCGACGAGAGGCAGAAATATATATCTTGTTCATCGGACAAATGCAGCAGCAGCACAGGATGGAGAACAACCTCACATATATTCACAGCTTTGGCTTCTTCAGGTGGAATGCATCAGAACAATCACCTGAATTAAATGTTTCAAGTGACCTTCAATCTATCAATGACTAGAATTGCATCAGCATCCAAGAAAACTGGTGGAAAACAGAACGCTGCCCTAGATGTCCCAGTTATTATGCAGCTTCATCTAGAAAAAGATTGAATTCGTCAATACAGGCTAAAATAACTCGCACAATTGTTGTCATCACCATGAACCAGGTTCCCAAATTAAAAGAAGAGACAGATGATTGCCAGTATTTAGTGTTTGACATTAATTAACATTACTAATATTGCACGATGGAGTCAAATGCACAAATATGTCAGCAAAATGAGCTCTACATGTATATAATTAGCAATCGTTAGTTAAGCTATCCTTGAAACATATGCCAATTGGAAATAGAAGGACCAAACCAACACAAGATGACAGCAGGGGGGAATGTAGAGCAAACAACGCATATAAAAGAAATGACACAAAATCGTATATAAGTTTCATGTAAAGTGATCATATATCCAAAGCAAGGAGAAAACTCACTGACATAAAATCCCCTTAAAATGTTAAAAATAGAGGGGTAAGAAATTACCATCATCAGCAATTTCACTTGCGCAACTGGCATCACAACTCTGTACTTCTGGAGCATACTGGTCCAGAAACAATTGGATTGTCCTCCAGTAACGGTCTCCTCCAGAAATCCAGGTATCCATATGCATACCACTGGGAAAATCAACAAATCTACAAGTCCTGTTATTTTCAACAGCTTTGTCATAAAGCATCCTCATGTGTGAAGGGGGAACCAGTTCATCTTGCAATCCAGAAAGGAAGAGAATGGGTTGTTTGACCTGCAAAGAATAAAGTCCAGCACATATGAGACAACTCAGGCAATGAATAACACATACCATGGAGAGTTGGGGACTAAACTAAGGAATTGAAAAGTACTACATACTGACAGATAATGATTGTTGTAAAGATGAGATATAGAGTAGCCAGACAATATAGGTTTGAATTTGGTGTAAATTTCAGAGACACGGTCCAAATAAGAGAAACTACACTGTTTGAATCACAATTTGATATCCAATTCTCCCAAAATTTGTATCTAGTATCTACACGAATTTCCAAATATTAAAACTAAGAACATCAAAGTGGTAATGAAAACAAGATATCATGAAGTTAATACAAACCAACCCCGAAACCCACCTCTGAAACAACATCAAGTGTACTCCATGGAGAGCGAACAACGCAGTTAAGAAGTTTGGGGCCTTTAGAAGAACTGCCACCTATGAACCATCTTAAGAAGGGCAGCATGATACCGGCCATATCCAATATAGATGTAAAAGTATTTTCCAGTATTAGAGCAGATACCTGCAACATAGAGCAACATCTATTACATGGATATCAACTGCGAAGGCCAAAGATGTTATTAATAACTTACTAAAATATGGATTAAAGTTTATTAAACTAACCACATGATTTTGTTCACAACCCTAAACCACAAGATTCTGCTTTATTAAGGTGTCCTATGTTGATCACATCAGTAAGATGTTGGCTGTAAATAATTTTCTTAATGAGTGAACGAGATCTTGAGGCGTTCTAGGGTATTTATAGTTATTGAGTTCTGGCCAATCTAGAACTCTAGATGGGAGGGGAAAGAAAGATCCCCGTCTGTTTTTTCTGTTTCCAATGAGATTTCTGTACTATGCTACTTTACAGCACGCTGTTAACAACTGTGATGTGTCACCATTGATTTTCAGCATAGTCATAGACATTGTGCATTGCTGTCAGCCACCAGAGTGCAGCCAAAGGGCCCGTGTTTTTGCTCTATATACTATAGCTAGTTGGACACAAAAAGAATGAAGAAGTTGGAAGCAATACATTGCATGTGGAACTACACAATGGTAAGGAGGGCACAGTAATATTTGTATGTTCGGGTCAAAAGCGGTGAGTGTCTGTCACCTAAGGTTAGTATCTATCACACACATCAGCCTGTATTTCTCGTCATTCTGAGTATTCACACGATCACCTACAAATAATGTGTTGCTTTCTTTTAGATACACCATGCTTTCATGCAAAAGAAAGTACATATTTCTTTTGTGGGTGAATATTTAGAGAAAGCATTCTAATCTCTCCATTTCAAAAAAGCTCTAATTTCTCCACTAGGTAGTTAATTCAAGTACCCTGGTATAACCATGAATTCAAAATTTATAACTAGAGCAGTAATTTCTGAAAGCATTTTTATTCCAGTCTGCTTCAAAATTTGCGGCTGGAGCTTTAAAAACATAACTGGAGTAACTATATCCTTTCATGTTTTCCACGTTACATGCCTTAAGTAAGCCATATCAGCAGCTAAGTCAGTCCGCCTTGAGTCTATTTTCGCTCCATTAATTAGCATATCATGTAGTAAACATGCAACACTTGATTTCTCAATCTTCTGGCAAAATCGATAGCAGGATAAACTTGGAAAAGGTCCTATGAATCATAAATACACAAGATCTATGTCTTATTTATGAACATAAACATGTCTTAAAATGTTGATCCACAAGTTCCAAGAAATGTACTAATTAATAAAGGTACAATGGAGGATACTAAGGGTAGTCTAGTTTGTGCCATATCATGCCCTACAAACTTTTGGCAAGTTTTTTGAAGGGGTTGTGAGATGTGTGGGCTACTTTTTAATTTTTCATAGGCAATCAACCAAATGAAGGCCAATTTACTACCGCTGCCAAAATTTTGGCAGGGCATGCATAGGCACCAACCAAACATACCCTAACAGGAGAGAGCAGGTGGGCCTATTTCTCACTTTTCTGCAGCAATATGAGTAAAGAAATTGTTGTACCATGAGTACCTTATCAGGATTATTCTTTGCAAGAACTGCTCCAACAGCACCTCCTAAAGATCTCCCAAAGATAACTATCCTGGATGTGTCAATGTCCTTCCTCTGAACTAGATGATCAAGTGCGGCCTATTAAAAGAGAGAGCGGTAAGAAAGACTAAACAGAACCAACCCTAATAAAAGAGAGAGCGGTGAGAATGACTAAACAGAACCACCAAAGTAATAAGATGAAGAAAACAGACAAACCTGTGCATCTTTTGTGATACCACTCTGAGAAGGATAACCTTCACTCTCGCCATACCTACAAACACGATTCAAGTTTAGGTGCATTAAGAAATCAAAGAAAGTGAAGACATCAGGACGACAGATGATATTGAGACCTCAAGCAAGTAGAATGAAATAATAACAGAACTGAGTTTATACTGGGGAGAATCATACCCTCTGTAAGAAAGCATAAACACATTGCACTGCAGCCTCTGCATCATCAGTCGGACGCATTCTAAACGATGTGCAATATCTATAACGAGTAAAGGTTTTAACAGAATACAACTTCAGCACACGATTCATCAATTAGGTACAATTACTAATTCTCCTATCTGTAAGAAGAAATTCAGGATACTGCCAGCATTTTCCTGGAAGAACAGGATGGTTGGACCTGCATCAGGAGAACACTATGAAACAAACAACAATGTGGAAATAAAACCGAATGTGAAGTTGACATAGAAAACTAAAATTTGGGCATAGTACTCCCAAGCATATATAACATACCAAGTTCATGCGATCATAGCAATATTGAAAACGTGAACATGATTTATTTTTTGTCACATTGCCGAAAACACTTATGTTCTCATATTATTAAGTGTCACGATTACCTAGTTATAAAACAATATCAAGGCTGGACCTTCCTAATCTAACTAATTAATAAAGACAGCAGAAAATTATGTGGCCAACCAAGTATAGACAAGACGAACTTCATGTCCCATTTGATACACAGACAAAATCACAGTAGTAGAAACCGTTAGAGAGAGGGTAGTCATGCAGCACCCAGCCTCATTTCAATCGTCGTATATTCATGCATGCATGTAAATTTTAATTTGGCAGCTAGTTGGCCAGCTTGTGCCGTTGCATATTTGGGGTAAAGGAGTAAATGGCTGAGGTGATCAGGAGAAAGTAGGTTCAGTGGTGAGCCGCTTTACGAGGGAACAAGTATTTTTGATTTACGCATGGGAATTGCTGTATTTCTCGCCTTAATATATGGTGGAAACCTGAATCAACAACCAAAAAATCCTGTGATAAAATGCAAATTGTAATTGGATAATAACCATAAAGACTAAAGATCCAAGTATGAAAACTACAAATGTGGAAGTTTAACCCTACCTCATACTGAACGTCTATAACAATCCCCCAGTCTACACCGATAGGACATAGAGAAATATTACTAGTGAGCACCACACCGTTGCACCACATACACAAGCAAGTACCGACTACAAAATCAGCATAAACTGGAGCCTGATCATTCAATTCCAACTGAAACAAATTTTGAGATCAGCCGATCAATCCATATACCAAACTACAGAGAACTGTGCAATAAAACCAAGGAACCCTAGACAACACCAGAAAACTATGTGGCCAACCAAGTATAGACAAGACGAACTGTGTGTCCCATTTGAACATAGGCAAGACCAAAATAGTAGAAACCGCTAGATACAGGGTAGTCATGCAGTACCGGGTCTCATTTCAATCGTCATACACGCATGCATGCGTGTAAGTTTTAATTTGGCAGCTAATGGCCAGCTTGCGCGGTTGCATATTTGGGGCAAAGGATTAAATGACTGAGGTAAACAGGAGAAACTAGGTTCAGTGGCGAGCCGAGGGAACAAGAGCCAAGGGTGTTGACCTGCCAAAGTATTTTGGATGTATGCATGGCAATTGCCACAAATCACTGCCATTATACTAACTAAAACTAAGCACGTATAACTATGTGGTGGAAACCTAAATCAACAACCAAAAATCTCATGATACAATGCAAATTGTAACCCGGATAATAACCATAGAGACTTAAAATCCAAGTATGAAAGCGAAAAAATTGTAAGCTGGCAGTTTAACCCTACCTCATGATGAACTTATATAACATTCCCCTAGTCTATCGAACAGCAATGGCATGTATAGAGAAATAATACTAGTGAGCACCACACCGTTGCGTCACATACACAAGCAAGTACCCACTACAAAATCGGCATAAACTGGAGCCTGATAATTCAATTCCAACTGAAACAGATTTTGAGACCAGCCGATCAATCCATACACCAAACTAGAGAGAACTGTGCAATAAAACCAAGGAACCCTAGAGTTCGATTAAGAACATGTGACATATCCACGCAGGCAGCGGCAGTAAACTAGTAATCTCCTCGCCGTACATAAATATGACGCCATTTTCTGCGTGCACACCCCAAATCCTACCCAGATCCATGGACCTACAACCTGATCGAGACAGCTAGGAGATGAAGCGACGCCTCTAACTACACCCACGCAATTCGGATCAGAACAAAGCCCTTCAGTCCAGCCTCGGAGAGATTCACTAGCTGACGCAATACCGAGCACTACCGAATACCGATATCGGATCGAAGCATTAGGCGGGAGGGGAAGGAACCAACAAAACAGACCGGGAGAGGTTGGTGGGGATTGAGGACCGGTGGTGCTTGCCTCGGCATGTGGGGGAGTGGCGGATGAACCAGGAGTGGAGGCGCACGCCGTCGGCGGCGCGGAGCCAGACGTCCTCGTAGACGAGGCGGAGGCGCGAGGGCGTGATGGAGTAGGCGCGCGCGAGGCCCGGGAGCGCGGGCACGTAGACGAGGCGCTCCTGCAGCGCCACCAGCGCCGCCAGGCCGACCACAGCCATGCCCCCCGCGCCGTAGGCCAGCGCCTTCAGCCACGCGACCATCTCCGCCGTCGATGGGAGAGAAGAGCTGGGTGGTGGTGGTGATGGGCCCGGTCGCCGCTGCTCCTTGACTCCCGTTGTCCGTCGGGGTCTGGTTGGACTGGGTCTGGCGGTCTGGTTCAAGCCAGAGTTCTCGTGAGTATCCCGGCACATCAACAGTGATCCTTCGACTGCTTTTCGTGTTGTTAGCCACAACCAAAAATGTAAGAACAAAATCGACATCAATAACAACATTGATACATATTTACTAGTATATCAATAAGTTAAAAAATACGATGTTAATACAAATTCGAGTATTCGATCTACATACTATAGCACACAGCATGTACTCCTTCCAACGTACTCGCTCGGTTCCAAATTATAAGATGTTTTAAATATTTTAATTTTGACTACATACGTATCGAATGAATGAACAAACGCACTAAAACGTGTCTATATACATACGATTCAGAAATAAGGTACTTCCTCCAGTCCACTATAAGTGTCGTGAGCAAACAACTAAACATGCCCAAGCTGGTAGCATAAGTGGCGACAGTTTTTTAGGATTGGAGGGAGTAGAACATTTTATGGAACAGATGTTTATAATTTGGAACATATGTGGATGGAGTACTATTTTCCCTAAGAAAATACAACGTACTATTTCTAGTTCTCCTAAGCATTTGGTGGACTTATAAACTTTCTCAAAGTCCAAACTACAGATGAGGTTTCCAAAAGACCACTAAAGTAATTATATAAGTTCGAGTGGTGTGCCGCCGGTAGGATTCATCCCTACTTGTAAGCTATGTAGTTATGGTGAGAGTTATCATCTAAAACTAGCGGCTAATTATACCATCGAGGAAAAAGGTAGTTAGGTACTGTTGGATTTTAGGGGCCAGGACCCATTTTATCGGATTTTATGGGACAAGACCCATTTTATCTATCAATGATGAAAAATCTCATCGGCTCATTTATGATTGCATTACATGTGCAGTCAGTTAGAAATTCAGTCTCACATCGCTATTTGAAAGAGAATTGGGTCTGTTTATAAGGGTTGCTCTTCTACCATCCACTAGGTGATTGAGAATAGAAGTGGTTCATGCACACTACTACTCCCGCTGCCCGCTTGAGAATAGAAGTGGTTCATGCACACTACTACTCCCGCTGCCCGCCATGCCACGTGGGTCACATTTCGTGAATCGAATTCGATTTAAATCGTGTTTTGGTGAAATATTAAATTTCTGATTGGTGCACCAACTTTGTGTCTGTGTCGATAAGCATGCACGTGCTTGACTGTTTCAGCCTTCCCCATCCTGGCGACTGTATGCACGGCTGACCATGAAAACAAGCCTCTAAAAACCCATCACTCGAGACCCTGCATTGGGAGAAGGACGATATTTTTTTGGGTAGCGGCTCAGTGCGAGCGCCCGCACCCGTTCGACTACTCTGGATATGGCGCACGACTACGTCATATTTGCCACCTTGGTCGACAACGATCACGGTGTTGGCAATGATGCGGTGGTGGCCTTCCTAGCCAACACGTATGTGTGACTCATCTTTCCTTCTTGCACTAGTATTTGCTCCACCCGCGGTGTAGCCTATGTCAGGTTAGTGTCAATACTCGATAATGTCATTAAGTGAAACTTGATGCACAAGACTGACATTGTAAGACCATCGTTCGGTTGTAGTCAAGTGTAGCTCTTTGTCTAGATGGATGTCCAACCTTTAATTGGTCCCCACCAAACTACATGCATATTAAAGAGAGTTTTGAAACTAGAGTGCAATCATCGTGCCTTTAAAATCTTGTGAGGGTCATTGATGAATTTTATGGGACAAGGCCCATTTAATCTTTCAAATCCTCAAAAGTCTCGAATGCTGATTTGTGACTTGCATGATATACAAAAAGTTGGGAATTTAGTCCCACATTACTAGTTTGAAGACAGTTAGATTTTGTTTCTAAGGGTTGCTCTTGTACCATGGACTAGGTGATTGAAAAAGAATTGGTTCACGTGCACTCTTCTGCCTGGGGCGGGGGAAGGGGTGCTTCTGTCTCTACATGTCGTGAAAACAGACCTCCGAAACCCCATTCCTTGTGACCCTGCGCCAGGAGAGAGGCGATAATGTTTTTGGGAGCATCTTAGGGCAATTGCTCGCTTCTGGCCGACTACAACCGTGCGGATCAATCAACTACTTATTTGGTGCACGACTATGTGAAAGGGCATGTGTTGCCCCATGCGTGGTTTTTGGTAATTAATGATAATCCTTATAGACTAATGTTTGCATTGAGATATACTTGTAGATCTTGTCCATAGGAAAAGATTGGAGTCCATGTGTTGGACTCTAGAAGATTTCATGATGACCAAGGTTCCGTCCAAGGGTTTATATGAAGAATGGTCATCTAGAGTTGAGCTTATTGCAAGCATGGTTTGGAAAAGAAGATTGAGTGAACTTTCATGTTTATCTCCAAGCCATCATCTATATCAAGAGAAGAATATGAAGCGCAAATGGATTCATGAAGACGGAGCTAAGCGAGGCTTTCCCATAATGGTGTATGGGGGAGTTTGTGGAGATGTCTTCATCAAGCATGTGTTAGCAAGCGCAATCAAGAAAGGTGGTCCACTTGAAGAGATCAAGATCGTCATCATCTAGCTCAAATGGAATGCGCAAGGCAAAGGTATGATCTTGATAGGGTTTCTATTTTTACCGGTCTCTTGTTGTTAGTTTGGAGACCGGGTTATAGGATAGACGGCGTACTATCAAGAGGGGCTCTCAAGTGAGTAACTTGATCGCATCTTTGTGGAGAGTTCAAACCTTTGCATATTTGGCATATCATCTTTCTTGGTTCTTATTTGGTGTTTATCCATGTGAGAATTTAGAGGTTGTGTTCATCTCCATATCAAGCTCTAGTTCATCAAAAACGGATTTCATTTGAATATCATGTGGTGTTTTTGATGTTGGAGGTTTTACCGGTTCGTCTCTTGTAGAGAGGTCAAACTCTCTCTTTGTGGTTTCCTCCTCACATGATGGACTATGATGTGTATATGCATGATCTTTTAAAGCTTGTGATTATCTTCGAAACAAGCCCAAGATCATAGAAAACGGAGTCCGGATGAAAAACTTGTTGGGTTCTTGATGTTGGAGGTTTTACCGGTTGTTCTTTAATAGAGATGTTTTAACTTTCCTCATTTGGTTTTATCCTCCCTTATTGGACTATGATATTTCTCTGCATGATCTTGCAAAACTCTTCGTTACGATTCTAACGAGCCAAAGATCATCAAAAATGGAGTTCGTATATAAAAGATATTGCATTTTTCGTATGTGTGTTTCTGGAATTCCGGGTGACTCGGAAATTTCTGACCTCATTCCGAACTGATTCCGGACCATTCCGAACTGATTCCGGACAGCTCGATTCGGTATTGTATCGATCCGGAATCAGATTGGTAGACGTCCGGAATATTCCGGATGATCCGAAATTCCGAGCCAATTCTGGATTCATTCCGAACGGCATGAATCTGTGCCTAACGGGCAGATTTTTGTGGCCCTTTTTAAGGGGTTTCTTCCCCAATGGTTTGGTAAGTTCTTGAGCACGTTTTTCCTCTCTCCTCCATTGTTGAAAGCTCATTTCTTTGATTACTCCCGATCCCTCCACCCAAACTCGTTGATCTTTGGAGGATTGAAGGAGCAGATCTAGATCCACATTTCCACCAATCCATCTCTCCTCTAAGTGAGGGGAACCCTTTGGATCTTGATCTTGAAGTTCCATTTGTTGTGTTCTTCGTTGTTCTTCCCTCTTCTTCCCCCATAAGCATTAGTTGCATTAGTTGCTTTGGTGGGATTTGAGAGTGAAGGATTTGAGCACTTGTGCTCTTGCCTTTTGCATTTGGTGCATCGGTGTGCTCTCCACGAGGATTCGTGGAAGTTGAAAGCTTGTGAACTTGTTACTCTTGGGTCTTTGGACCCTAGACGCCCGTGTGGTGGTTGAGACCCTTGTGTGGTCACTTGTAGCTGTTCGGGAGCCCCCAATCCCGTTGTGGGTTGTGCCCCGGATCGTTGTTGAAAGGCTCCGGATTTCCGCCTCGAAGGATTCCGATAGTGGAAGGTGAACCAAACCTTTGTGGTGCGGTTCATCGGAGAAGGGTGAAACCTTTGTGGTTGAGATGACCTTTGTGGTTCACACCTCTCCAACGAGACGTACTCCCTAAAAGGAGGAACTCGGGAATACATCCTCGTCTCCGCGTGCCTCGGTTATTTCTATACCCGAGCTCTTTACTTATGCACTTTACATTGTGATAGCCTTCGTGCTTGAAGTATTCTATTGCTATCACCTTGTTGCTTGTCTTGCTTAGCATAAGTTGTTGGTGCACATAGGTGAGCCTAGTTTATTTAGGTTGTTGGCTTGTTAATTTAAACACCTAGTTTTATTCCGCAATTATCAAGCCTAAACCGGAAAAGTTTTAATCGCCTATTCACCCCCCCTCTAGGCGACATCCTTGTCCTTTCAATTGGTATCAGAGCCTGGGCTCTCTTTTTGGGCTTTACCGCCTAGAGAGTAAAGATGTCGTATAGAGAATTAGTGCACGATCCCATCTTATATTCGATGGCACAAATTATGATGTTTGGAAAATTCGCATGCTTAACCTTCTTAGGGACATAAACCCAAATTTTAAGAGAATTGTAGATATGGGTTTTTCTCCTCCAAAGGATTCCCAAAAGTATCTTTAGAGGATGAGGAAAACTCTTATCTCGATACTCGTGTATCTAATTGTCTCATGTGTGTTTTGAGCGATGTAGTTCTTGCATCAATCATGCCTTTTCGGAACGCTCATGAGCTATGGACCAAGCTTCAAGATAAATATGAAGTGTCCAATATTATTGAGGATGATTGTTCTCCTCCACCTCCGGCCGTGATGAGTTCACATTCTTCCACTTCACCAACATGTGTTTTGACACAAGGTAATGATATGGTGAGTGGTGATAGAAATTGCTTTGTTGATGGTGAATATTCTATTGACTATACTTCATCTCTATCTCATTGCAATGATCTATCTTTGGACTTAAACACTTCTAGCACTCCAAATGTTTTACATGCTAGTGTTGCTAGTCCTTGCATATCATGTAATAGTTGTTTAACTAAATCTCATGATGATATGCTTCATTTGTCTTGTTGCCATGAAAACAATACTTCCATATCCTCTATTCTTGTGTGGCTAACAATGTAGAGGAATCCAACATTTGTTGGAACAAGACATGGATCTCAATGGTGCTTCAAGTATTCTTCATCATCTTTGTCCATTACTCACTTTTGCCTTATGGCTAAGGATTCAAAGGTATCTCCTACCTCAAATCCAAATTGTGATGATGTGGATGAGGATTCTCATGGAGCGCTTATGGATGTTGAATCCATAACAAAGAAGGGTGAGATGGTATTTGGTGCTCTCCCCAAAGGTAGCAAAGCTATCCCTCCTCTAAGTGAAATCATTGTTTATGCTATTAAGAGTAGGGAAATCATTGAGGACTTGGAAACTCAATTTCTCGAGAAATGTCAAATTGAGAGAGAGGATGCCGATGAAAAGGCATCCTTAATGAATGCCCTTGAGGAAGAGCAAGAGCTTCGAGTGTCTCTTGAGGAGAGACTTGAATCTCTTGATGATCAAATGATCTTATTATTGCTAAAATCATTAAGGAAAAGATCATGCTATTGCTAAATATAAAGTGCTTAAAAAGGAAAAAGTTGAATTTGGTGTTGGCAATGCTAGACTAATTGAGGACATAGAGAGACTTGACAAAGCTCACAAGGCTTTAGAAAGTGAACACTCTCTCCTTATCAAGTCTCATGATCAACTCCAAACTCAACTATCTAAAATGATGAGCTTGCCAAGTTGTCTTCTTCCATTTCTAATGTTAATGATGCTTGTGCTACTAACTCCACTTCTTGTGAAGCATCTATTTTGAAGGAGAATGTTGAGCTAAGGGCTCAACTTGAGTTGCTAACTAGCAAGTATAGGAAATTGGAAGAAAGTCATGAAAAGCTATCTAGCTCTAATGATGATCTTCTAGCATCCTATGCTAGGCTAAAGTTAGCTCATGAGGCTATTATGTCAAAGGTAACATCTTGTGAGCCTCATGTGGACAATGGCACAACTTCTACTAATGCTATATTGCCATGTGCTAGTCCTAGTAATTCATCCACTCACAATGTTGCTACATCTTGTGATGAATTACTTTCCTTGCCTTGTTGCTCTAACAATGAAGCTCTACTTCCTCTAGTGTTTGTGTTGATACTAACCATGTAGAGGAATTAAATGAGCTCAAGGCCCAAGTCACTTCTTTGAAGAAAGACTTGGAAAAGCGTCATGTTGGGGATTCTACACTTGACAATATGTTGAGTGTTCAAAAGCCCCAATGACAAGAGTGGACTTGGATTCAACTCCAATATTAAGAACAAGTCCAAGTTCAACAAGAAGAAAAAGGGCCAAGAACAAGTTAAAGATTCGGCCAAGATTGTTTGCTTCAAGTGCAAAGTTGAAGGGCACCATGTTAGATCTTGCCCTTTGAAGAAGAAGGCTCTTAGTGAGAAGCAACAAGGGAAGAAGCCTCAAGTTCAAACTCAAGTTCCTCAAGTTGAAGAACGGCCTCTTCCCAAGAAGAATCAAGCTACCCCTCCTCAAGTCAAGACTCCAACTAAGAAGAGAGGAGGAAGTAGATGTTGCTACCTATGCCGTGAGAAGGGTCACATTGCTTCTTCATGCACAAATGGTACCTTATCCAACCCCATTATTATTGATGATGATTATTCTCTTCGGAAGGATAAGGTTGGCAATGTGTTTGCCAAATATGTTGGTACTCAAAGTGGTGTCAAGAAAAGAACCATTTGGGTTGCCAAGCCTATTGTGACTAACCTCTTAGGACCCAACTTGGTTGGGGACAACAAGCTAAAACTTGATCAATAGGTGTTGTTGGAGGGCATTGGAGACTTGGCTACATTATGAAGAATTAAGGGATCTTCATCAATTATATTCTCTCAAGTCAAGTCATTTGGATTATATTGTTCTATCTCATATCCAATGTTCCTCCTTGCGGTAACTTATTATTATATCTTATATACATTGAAAGTTGCTTGCACCCTTGCATGTGTTAGGTTTTGTACCTTGCTAGTGTTTGTATGTGTTGTGCTCTCTGAAAGGACACGGATGTCGCCTAGAGGGGGGTGAATAGGCGATTTAAAATTCTTTACGGTTTAGGCTTGAATAAATGCGGAATAAAACTAGCGGTTAATTTATCAAGCGCAAAACCTAAACAAACTAGGTTTACCTATGTGCACCAACAACTTATGCTAAACAAGATATACAACTATGTGATAGCAAGATATATTACTTCAAGCTCAATGGCTATCACAAGGTAAATTGCATAAGTAAGAAGCTCGTGTATAGAAATACCGAGGCACTTGGAGACGATGATTTATTCCGAAGTTCACTTCCCAATGGAAGCTAGTCTCCGTTGGAGCGGTGCGGAGTCACAAAGTGATCCCCGAATAGCCGTCAAAGGGCACACCGTAATCTCCTTCGTGCCTCCACCAATGCGGAGTGCCACGAACCACTATGGGACACTTGAGGGTGGTCACCGAACCCGTACAAGGATGAGGCACACTCCACAACTTAATTGGAGGCTCACCGAATTCCCGTGGCTCCCAAAGCCACAAGAATCACAAGGTTGGGACGCAACTCCACAACTTAATTAGAGGCTCCCAACTATCCCGTGAGCCACCAAAACTCCGAGATCAACAAGGACCGTCTAGGGCACACCAAGTACCCAAGAGGACAAGCTCTAGGGCACCCCAAGTACCCAAGAGTACCAAGCTTCTCAACTTCGATTTTCACGTATCACCGTGGAGAACTCAAACCGATGCAACCGATGCAATGGGCAAGAACACAAGAAGTGCTCAAAATCCTTCACTCTCAAATCCCACCAAAGCAAGTAATGCTATTGGGGGAGAAGAGAGGAAGAACAAAGAAGAACACCAAATTCCTCCAAGATCTAGATCCAAAAGCTTCCCTCACTTAGAGGAGAGATTGATTGGTTGAATGGTAGATCTAGATCTCCTCTCTCTTTTGCCACTAAATGGAGGCAAGAATCATGGAGGGATAGAGAGATAGCAAGCTCAAAGAAGGTCAACAATGGTGGCAAATTTCGAGCTCGAGAGTTGGGGTATCCTTGGGGAAGAAGACCCCTTAAGTAGGTAGGTGAGAAATCTGCCCGTTGGCCAGTTTTCACGCAGGGTCGGAAGTTCCGCCATTCCGGGTGGAAGTTCCGTACCACCGGAACTTCACCCGGAACTTCCGGACAAAGTTCCGCTTATGAAATGAGGACACCCGAGAGCTAAATAATTAAGCGGAACTAGATGCGGAACTTCACCCGGAACTTCCAGTTTTCGCGCAGGGTTGGAAGTTCTGCCATTCCGGGCGGACGTTCGCACCACCGGAACTTCACCCGGAACTTCCGCACTATGAAAAACAGGAAAACCATCAATACGAAAACTAAGATATCTTTTGAATACGAACTCCGTTTTCGATGTTCTTGGGCTCGTTGGAATCACCACAACGAGCATGACAAGATTATGCAAAGAAACATCACAGCCCAACAAGGGAGGATAAAACCAAATGTAGTAAGGTAAAACCTCTCTATAAAGAACCAACCGGTAAAACCTCCAACATTAAAAACGCAATAAGTTTTTCATACGAAATTCGTTTTTGATGAACTTGAGCTTGTTATGAAGATCACAACAAGCTCCAAAACCCCACACAGAGAAAATTCAAATAAGAACCAAGAAAGATTAAGCCAAGTATGCAAAGGTTTGAGCTCTCTCCAATTGATATGCTAAAGCTCAATTGAGAGTCTCTCTTGATAGTACGGTATCTATCCTATAACCCGGTCTCCTAACTAGAACCATGAGACCGGTAAAATAGAAACCCTATCAACATCATACCTTTGCTTTGCGCATTCCACTTGAGCTAGATGACGTCGATCTTGATCTCTTCAAGTGGACCACCTTTCTTGATTGCGCTTCGCTTGGTGAAGACTCAAACATTGCTCCCCATACTCTACTATGGGAGAGGCTCTCTTAGGCACATCTTCACATGAACATTATCTCTAAATGGGTGGCAAGATTCAAGCCTTGGATTTCTTCGAGATGCTCCTCTTGAACTTGCGCTTCTCAACATTGATGACGATCACCACTTAACGTCATCCTTCATGGGCTATATGAATTCTTCATTTGATGCAAGCCCATAGAAAGATACCTAACCACGCATAGAAATGCCCACACACATATCATGGGTTAGTTCATAAAGCTATATGGACAATTGCTTACCATACCAAGAGATACATGATCCCACTTGGTTAATCTTGTAGCTTTGTGTGTTGATCAATATCTTGATCAACCTTGTATCTTTTCTTCTCTTTTCAATAGATGATATCTTGAAGATAACCATGAATGATCACATAATCCTTTTCTTCAAGACATACTTATAATATGCTCAACTCACATTTGACCAATCATCGGATAACTCCTCGAATAACAACTTGGTCATCACATACTCTTCTTCTTGATCATATCAACTATATATCCATACACGTCGATGATCTTGATGCCAAATACTTCATTATATCAATATATTCATGGCATCAACCTTGAATCCAACATATGGAGTTCAATCATTGCTTATGGACAAACACTACAAGTATAACTCAATGCAACCATTAGTCCATAGGGATTGTCATTAATTACCAAAACCACACATGGGGGCGCCATGCCCTTTCACTCTCTACTTACTTATCTTGAGTAATCAAGTATGTGTATGTTGGTTTGCACACCATTTACTTGTTTTGAGCCTTATTGCTTTTATTTGATATCTTATCTTGTTGGCTCTCTCTTTGAGAGATTAATGGACTATCCTATTTTGGGAGAGTGATATGCTTCGTGCACTTCACAATCCAAAATTGTGTATACATGAGGAATACCACTTAGTGTGATATATTAATATTATCATTCTCTATGTGGTATGTCTTTTCATGAGAAATTCAAATTCTATAATGTCCATTAATTTCTTGAGTTAGTTTTTGTTTGCCTCTTGCTTTAAAGAAAATTTGGATTATCACATTATGGGGGAGTAATAAGCTATGTGCATATTACAAGCCTAGAAAATGTGAACATGTGAGGTATTGCCACCTAGAATTGATATCTTCATTATCTTATTCCTATGTGGCATGTTGCTCAAACAAGTTCCATATTTGCTTAAATGATTTTTTTACTCACTCTTTTGGATCTTGTTTGTGATGGACATTCTTGGTACGGTTTTCCCCAAATATGTTCGCATATCCTTTTGGGAAATCGATTGCTTCAAGCTACTCTTTGTAGTGGCTTTGCATGATCGCGTGAATACTTGAAGCTATCAATAATATCTATCGTTTAAGCTTTGGCCTTTAATTCTATCTTTGCCATATGTTTTTGTTGTGAATTGGTTTAATATCATTCTATACCACCGAGAAATATTTCATATACTCCTTGTCCATGACAACGATACTCATAATTGTGGTGAAATTTTAGACCATCTTCACTTTGGCTTTTGCTTTGAATTTGCCTTATTTTATTGCCAAGGATTTATTTTGATCTAACTCCTCTGTCTTCCTTGTATCTTTTGGATCCTTGTTGCTCTACTCAAAATTTGTTTTATGCCTTCTTCGTTAGGAAAAGCAATGATCCCAATCTTGTGCATTACATTCAAAAGTATACTTCTTGATAATGCACTATTCTTGGGGAAGCTATCCTACATTGAGTAGAACATCATTCTTTAAATTGGTTTTGCATCTTATTGCTTTCTTGACATGACTAGTGTTTCAATAATATGTGTGGAGAGTGATGATCCCATTTATGTGCATTTTGTATTCAAATGCAAGATCATAAATAATGCACATCTTGGGGGAGCAATCCTATATGCTTTTGAACATTAGTTGTCTTCAATTGGTATTTGATCCCGATGACGTGTCTCTTTGGAAGACAAACATTTCTCGTCTTGGTACTTTGTGCCATCATGAGAAGTGTAGAGGGTTTGGTTTATTCCTTGATGATATTTCATCAATTGGTATCTTACTTTCATTTGGCATCTTTTCAAAGTGGTATCTTCAATCATGTGTTGATTTGGGTCTTTGATATAATTTGGACAATTCTTTTTTTCTTGTCACACTTGTGAGTGCTTTCTTGTTTAATTGGTGTTTTGTCCAAATTGTATCTCATTTGGTTCTTGAAGTCTTGTGCATGCATATTTACTATATGTATATCTTATGGCATGCTTACTTTCGTTGATCCAATATATAGGATAAATTCCACAAATCCTAAATGGCTAAGATGTGCATGAAATTCAATTTCATATCAATATGCACATATTTATGTGGAGTTTGTCCTATGTATTGTAGTTGCTCTAACTACTTTGGCCCAATAAGTTTGGGTACCATTTTGTACTTGAATTTGTTTTAGGTACATTGGAGGTGCATTGGAAGCTTGTCTCATTTACAAGGAAGGTGTTATCACCATGTGCTTATTAGAGCCAAGCTCGGATGATCGTGAACTCTTATCTTCTACATCACCAATGCTATCTCGGTAACAAGTATCTACCTCATGCATATTTTTCTAGCTTTCAACCTTGTGTAGGTTGTTTCATGGCATGAATCTCTCTTGTTGCAATTCATTTGGTTCTTGCAAAACAATTTGTTGCAAATGTGGGCAAGCCGGGATGATTACATATCAAGGGGAATATATATAATCATTTTCATGATTCATCAATCCCATATATGTTAATCTAGCACTTTCTACTCTATGTCTCGCCTATGCAATATTGATGCTTTTCAAAATCATTTGCCTTTTGCGATACTTGTTATCTTTCTCGGAGCATCCTTTTTTTCTATCCCTTGTGGATATTTTTTTGATGCTATGATGAGATGTGTTGGAAGTTCATCTATATCCTTCAAGATAAAATTGAGCTTTGTGCTATGCTTTTAAGCAATGATCTTATTGGTATATATATGACTTCCTTTGGATATCATGTTTTACCTTTGTATCTATTTTGTGTGTACATGTTTCTTTGTGGACTTATATCTTCATGATTGATGTCTACTTAGAAACTTATACACATGAGAGTAGTACATCTTTATTGGTATTCCTTCTTTAGTGACCACCTCTTATTGTTTTTGATTCTTTGGTGGTTTCTAAATGCACAAGCTTTGCCTTTCATTGGTTATTTGTTTCTTAATAAGCTTGTGGACCTATTTGCTACACCTCTTTGGTTTGTGTTCTAATTATCTAGGAGGGAGTGAGGATTCCATGTTGTGCACCATATTGCTTTGCAAATCCTACTTTGTGCACGTACCTTGGGGAGTTCCCTCTTGTTTTTAGAACATTTTTCGGATCCTTTTGTTTGCTTGCTTCTTTCGTCGAAGTATCTTTCTCTTTGATATTCTTTTGCAACTTTGGATCCTCGATATAGTTTGATCTCCCTCCATATATTCGTCATTGGATATGTGCATTTGATTTCACTCATATTATGAGAAATGCACACATTATGGGGGAGCTCTTACTATATTGGCCTTCTAAATTTTTCCTCCCATTTCGGCAATCGATGCCAATGGGGGAGAAGTTTAGAGGGTTTAAGGGAATTTGGTTATGCTTTAGTTTCGTTCTTAAGCATTTGCCTTTCTTCTCTTGCATCCTTGCTCTTTGTGTTGCATGGTTGCTTAATTCATTATATAAACCCTCGTAAAAGGGATTGTCATCAATTACCAAAATGGGGGAGATTGAAAGGCATGTGTTGCCCCATGCGTGGTTTTGGTAATTAATGACAATCCTTATGGACTAATGTTTGCATTGAGATATACTTGTAGATCTTGTCCATAGGAAAAGATTGGAGTTCATGTGTTGGACTCTAGAAGATTTCATGATGACCAAGGTTCCGTCCAAGGGTTTATATGAAGAATGGTCATGTAGAGTTGAGCTTATTGCAAGCATGGCTTGGAAAAGAAGATTGAGTGAACTTCATGTTTATCTCCAAGCCATCATCTATATCAAGAGAAGAATATGAAGCGCAAATGGATTCATGAAGACGGAGCTAGCGAGGCTTCCCATAATGGTGTATGGGGGAGTTTTGGAGATGTCTTCATCAAGCATGTGTTAGCAAGCGCAATCAAGAAAGGTGGTCCACTTGAGAGATCAAGATCGTCATCATCTAGCTCAAGTGGAATGCGCAAGGCAAAGGTATGATCTTGATAGGGTTTCTATTTTACCGTCTCTTGTTGTTAGTTTGGAGACCGGGTTATAGGATAGACGGCGTACTATCAAGAGGGGCTCTCAAGTGAGTAACTTGATCGCATCTTTGTGGAGAGCTCAAACCTTTGCATATTGGCATATCATCTTTCTTGGTTCTTATTTGGCTTTTATCCATGTGAGAATTTAGAGCTTGTGTTCATCTCCATACCAAGCTCTAGTTCATCAAAAACGGATTTCATTTGAATATCATGTGGTGTTTTTGATGTTGGAGGTTTTACCGGTTCATCTCTTGTAGAGAGGTCAAACTCTCTTTGTGGTTTCCGCCTCACATGATGGACTATGATGTGTATATGCATGATCTTTTAAAGCTTGTGATTATCTTCGAAACAAGCCCAAGATCATAGAAAACGGAGTCCGGATGAAAAACTTGTTGGGTTCTTGATGTTGGAGGTTTTACCGGTTGTTCTTTAATAGAGATGTTTTAAGTTTCCTCATTTGGTTTTATCCTCCTTGTTGGATATGATATTTCTCTGCATGATCTTGTAAAGCTCTTCGTTACGATTCTAACGAGCCAAAGATCATCGAAAACGGAGTTCGTATGTAAAAGTTATTGCGTTTTTCGTATGTGTGTTTCTGGAATTCCGGGTGACTCGGAAATTTCCGACCTCATTCCAAACTGATTCTGGACCATTTCGAACTGATTCCGGACAGCTCGATTCGGTACCGTATCGGTCCGGAATCAGATTGGTAGACGTCCGGAATATTCCGGACGATCCGGAATTCCGAGCCAATTCCGGATTCATTCCGAACGGCACGAATCTGTGCCTAACAGGCAGATTTTTGGGGTCCATTTTAAGGGATTTCTTCCCCAATGGTTTGGTAAGTTCTTGAGCACGTTTTTCCTCTCTCCTCCATTGTTGAAAGCTCATTTCTTTGATTACTCCCAATCCCTCCACCCAAACTCATTGATCTATGGAGGATTGAAGGAGCAGATCTAGATCCACATTTCCACCAATCCATCTCTCCTCTAAGTGAGGGGAACCCTTTGGATCTTGATCTTGAAGTTCCATTTGTTGTGTTCTTCGTTGTTCTTCCTCTCTTCTTCCCCCATAAGCATTAGTTGCTTGTGGTGGGATTTGAGAGTGAAGGATTTGAGCACTTGTGCTCTTGCCTTTTGCATTTGGTGCATCGGTGTGCTCTCCACGAGGATTCGTGGAAGTTGAAAGCTTGTGAACTTGTTACTCTTGGGTCTTTGGACCCTAGACGCCCGTGTGGTGGTTGAGACCCTTGTGTGGTCACTTGTAGCTATTCGGGAGCCCCCAATCCCGTTGTGGGTTGTGCCCCGGATCGTTGTTGAAAGGCTCCAGATTTCCGCCTCGAAAGATTCCGATAGTGGAAGGTGAACCAAACCTTTGTGGTGCGGTTCATCGGAGAATAGGGTGAGCCTTTGTGGCGTTGAGATCGACCTTTGTGGTGCCTCACACCTCTCCAACGAGACGTACTCCCCTAAGAAGGAGGAACTCGGGAATACATCCTCGTCTCCGCGTGCCTCGGTTATTTCTATACCCGAGCTCTTTACTTATGCACTTTACATTGTGATAGCCTTCGTGCTTGAAGTATTCTATTGCTATCACCTTGTTGCTTGTCTTGCTTAGCATAAGTTGTTGGTGCACTTAAGTGAGCCTAGTTTACTTAGGTTGTTGGCTTGTTAATTTAAACACCTAGTTTTATTCCGCAATTAGCAAGCCTAAATCGGAAAAGTTTTAATCGCCTATTCACCCCCCCTCTAGGCGACATCCTTGTCCTTTCACTATGTCCTCTTCATCAGCATGGTCGACGACAACAACGGTGTTGAAAAACGATGCAGTGGTGGCCATCGCGGCCAACATATATGTGTTACGGCTCTCTATTTGAACTATATTTGGTCGATATGCATATCTACTATCTGCTAAGTATATATCCAGTTTGTCATATGTGAATAGACTTACTAGTACATCTGCTATGATTTTTCCTTCAATAAAACTCATATGAAAACTGCTTAGTATTTCGACGGATACAGGTTACTACATGTTGGTTCAATAGTTTGTTAGTATGAGTAAAGAGGAGTGGTTTTTAGCGAACCACGGTGGAGACGATCCAGACAGAAAACCGCCACCCCAACCGAACCCCTATACCTAGTTCAAACGTTCGGGATGTCCGACAACTCTCATACTTAGCCCATATGTGGCCGGAAATGGGGCTGTCCGGACAAGCCCGGACATCACGCCACGTCGGAACGGCCTAGTCGAACCCCACATATACCCCACTACATCCCCGTCTCAACCAAACCGTAGCTCACTCTCTCCGGATCCGCTTCAATCCACTCTCCTCATAATCTTCTCCCTTTGCCAGATGTGGTGGAGTAGGTTTCTAGCCCCATGCCGGACGACAAGGAGCTCGCTCGCTGCCGCTCGCTAGAGGACTAGAGAACCGCGCCGACTTCCCAGGGTCAATGTAGCCGAGGGTTAGTAAACTCTGGTGCCAGAGCCGACCCAATGTCCATCATCTGCAGGTTTGTCCCTATGCATCTCATTTACATTTACAGTTGTAGGCTCTAGTCTTTTAGGACGTTAGTTAATTGGTGATGCTTGTTGGTTGAACGCTGGACCAAACGCCATCGAGACGAATCCCTACTCCGTTCATAAGGATGAGTTGTTGTGCAAGTCTTGGTTGACCCAAATCAATTCCAGTGATGAATCAAACGCCTCAGATTTTGTTGAAAAAAATCCACCAAATGTTCAGTGAAGACCCGTAAGCAATACGCACCGTCGAATCACTCCCCCATAGATGGCCATGCATCATAGACTTTATTAACAAGTTTGTCGGATGTATTCCATAGTGGCAAATGTATGTTTTGTGTGCTATATTTTTTACACTTCAACTTTTGCATATGTTGTCAAATATTTGTACAATCAAGTTGAGAGAATGCCATGGAGGCCGAGCCATTGTTAGAACGTATCGAAGGGGATATTCGCTCCAGAAACGACAAGGGGAAGGGCAAATCCGGTGACAAATAAATTCACCATAGCTAACAAAATGGGTGATTGATTCATTCCCAAATTTGTGATCACTGTATGATGAATTTATGATAACTATGTGATGAATTTGTGATGGCTATGTAATGAATTTGTGTTTAAACCCTACATACATTTGTTTGCATAGCTTATGAGGGTTACATATATGGGTTGTGGTTGAGGGAGGGGAAAAGGGTGATGTCTGGGGACAACTGTGTACGTGTCCACGGACAAGTAATGACCATATTTATCAAATTCGGTTGGAGATGCTCCGATTTAACGAGTACATATAATTCACGAGTATGACATGTGGCTCCGATTTAACGATTACATATAATTCACCACATTTGTGTCAGAAGTCTACGTAACAAAGCATATAAATTTACTGCATTGACGCCCTAAAATTAAACCAAAGAAGGTTAACCAAACACCACCACATTTCCTTATGGTTGAAAGGAGCTGATAGTCGATCCAAAATTATCATCTTCACCAGTATGACATGTGGCGCCCTTGTTTGTTTAATGTGTTGGAAGCCTTGATAATAAACCAAACACCACGACCTTTTTAATCATCCGCGGGAGAAAATATAGTAATTGGAGATAGAAAGAAACCATACAACAACTCATTGTTGCATGCCAAATGGCAATGGGAGGAAAAACTTCGAGTGACGACCAACAACGTTTTGGGAATCAACACACACTTTAATCTTGTCTCATACTAAAAATAAGTATATTGTGTAACCACTGTCCTTGTTTCGATTTGTGCAGAGATGTTGTAGCAGTGAAAGATTAGTGTGCCGTTCGAACACGATTTTTTTCATCAGTCTAACATATTCGATCATGATAACAATCCATCCCTTCCATATTCGAGTTGGGGAAGATATATTTAGCCCGGCGACTTCAAATACCACTGTACCCGTAAAATGTACTCCCTCTGTCCCATTTAATCTACATTATGCAAACTCAAATTTATTCCGTTTTAATCTATGTTATGGGTTCTGAACATTAATTGTCTCCTCGGTAAGTTATACCAACACAGAAAACGAAGCAGTCTTGATCATATTGGATGCCATTATTTTCAATGTAGTTTGGATAATTGGATCTCTATCCTTTAATTAAATGATTTGGTAATTTATCTTAAAATTTGTAGAATGTAGTTAAAAAGGGACGGATGAGCAGTGGCGAATGTACCATCCCTCCACCCTGGGCACGTGCCCATGCTCGATGCCGCATCATCCCTGATCGCCAGAGAGCTCCTAGACAGCCACACTCGTTGGAACTGCATGAAAATCGATACCAGAGCTGAAACAGACGTGTTTTTATTGTAGATGGGCCAGATAGGAACTTCCCTGAGCAACCTTTTTATTGGGCCTTAGTAGCAGACAGCAGGTTCATTACCTAACGTATTTGCATCAGGTTAGCTCCTACAGCCAAAAAAAAATTGTGGGGACCTACAGCCAATTTTTATTGTCGTTTCTTCAAAATTTAAGGTTTGTAACTAGAACTAGTGACATCCAGTTTTTGTACTGCATCTATAATCTATGAAAGACTACGTTCTATGAAGCATTAGTTCAGTGGTGCTTAAACAATTGAAATTGAGGTTTCCCTCTTTGTAGACCAATTAAAATATTTTGCTTGTTTTGTGCCCAGGCTTCAACAAGTCGCTAGCTCCGCCACCGGGATGAGTACATATGAGAAGTCAACTTAGCGACTATCTGATTCTTGGTACACCTATCAATATTCGAGGTTGGTGACACGTCAGTCGTGGACAGAAGGCCTTTTTTCAAGAAAGAAAAAACGACACTATATTTGGCAGCGAGAGGGGAGTGGGACACGGATCCGGTGACATGCCCATGGCATGTCACCGATGAACAGTGCCGTGCCTTGCACTCTGGGCCGTTGGATCGAAAATGAGCAGACCAGATTAGCACACTGCAGCGCGAGCCTGTAGCGCATGTACTGTAGCAGATATCCTGTAGCGCGCGCACTGTAGCATATGCACTGTAGCAGATGTTCATCTATCCATCAATTTTGGATCCAACGGTGAAAAACGGGGCGCATGTCACGGTTACTGTTCACCGGTGACATGCCCATGGCATGTCACCGGATCTCGATCCAGGGGAGTGACAGTCCTCTCCTCTCCTCTTCCCTTCCTGATCCTTCCTGCTTCTGCTTCTGCTTCTCCGCCCACCCATAAACACTCTCAATCTTCCAACAAAGGATTTCACCGGAGAGGGCACAGAGAGAGGATCCTGAAGGGAAAACATGCGAGAGGTAACCGTTAAACTGCTCTCCCACGCCCCCTGAGGAATCCCCAATCGAGTTCTTGCATGCACAGTCCTGGCAACTAGTTCTCATCTATTTTCCCCTTTCTGGAGTGGCTTCTTAGTTCTTGATTCCGGCATGCCGTATTTTGGCTCCGCCGCTGGGTTGGTTCGATTACTACCCCTCACGAGTTTTCCCCATTTGGTTGGTCTCTTGGCCTGCCTCTCGGAAATTTGTTTTTTTATGTGATTCTTGACAGTACGCTTTCTTGGGGTAAAGCTTTTTTCTGCTTAGAGCCTTCGAAATCACATGTTTTGGCCACTGTATCATGCGTATTTCCTAGGAAGCCAAGGCTCTCGCAGTGGAGTAGATGAAAATCCGACTCCCCCTTTGCAGGATTCGTTGGATCGAAGCCAAATTCTGTGTGATTGTGACGATCTCCGGTGATTCTGATTGACATTTGCGCCATGACAGTCTCCGCGAGGACAGGAAAATAGATGTTAGTTCATATGGAGAGTGTCCATTTAGACCTATCAGCTGTATGAACATGTTGATGGGAACTGCATGCTTGCTGTGGTGTCCTTGGTTCCGCTCTTTGATTTAACTTTGGCATGTAACCTTTTGTTGGGCTTCTTTGGGTAAGGTTCATAGGAAAATTCAGAAACTTGTTGCATCTTCCACCAAAAAGTACTATAGAGCTAGGGCAATAATTATCTTGTACATCAAAAGATAAGATTTAATTATGCTCTTCTCTTCTGCATGCAATAATTGTACATCTGATGCTGAAATAGAGCTATATCTAGGGAGGAAAACAGGCATTTCTTCCAGCTAGGAATACTCTTAAGGAACCTCGAATGTAACACGCATTGCTTGAATGCAAGAGGAATTAATGCCGTATAAGTTAGGCACATCACTCAGTAAATTATTGGTCAACTCCACTGGAAATGTGCTGTAAGTCCATGTTGTTCCTATGTGTACCTAAACCTGGAAACTAAGGGCACCGTGTTGTGTCGCGTCATCTTTTTATATTAGTTCTGGGATGATGCTTCGTAGGCTAGATATGTTCCATTTGTAGATATGCTGGACATTATTGCTTTCTCCCTTTGATCAGGTAGTTCTTGATTGTATGCCTTTCTACTTGTGGCAGGATGCAGTTTCTTCGTTGGAATCTTCTCTTTATAGAACTTATATGTGCAACCGTGATTCTATTTCCCATGCTCATGCACATGTGTGTTGCGTAGTGTGTTGTGATATCCATTGTCTAGGGCGTTGCGAGCTATTATGCATAAGACAAATTCTTTTTCAATGATTATAGATTACCAACTTGCCATCGACCATTCAGTTTTGGTTTAATGCTGGCAATATGTCATGAAGGTTGTCTAAGGCACCAACCCAACTAGATTAATTAGAAGTTTTTGCAGAAAATGTTGCTTGGAGCTAAGTGATACCCTCAAATAAAAAGCTAACACTTCTGCGCAAAATGGAGCATCCTCCAGGGCATCCTATTTCCAACTATGTAAGTTTTTGCTGTTTATGGTGGAACCCTGATGTTTTGTGGCTTGTTGCACCACAAATAACAAACTTATCAGCTAGCTTCTATACGTGTAGGATTTCTTGTCAGGGAACAGCTATCATGCAAAGAAATTAGGTCATAAAAATTATGACCAGGACTCCTCATCAACCAAGTCTGCCCGGTCTCGGCAAGAAGCTTCTGCAATTAGTGACAATAGTCTGAATGAGCAACATACCTCAAGGTCCTCAGGACAATCTGGTAATGCTTTATCTTTAACTAAAATTCACATTAGTAATCTGAGTTCCACTGCAGTTTCAGCTCTTATGATATAACATTTTTTCTATTTAACTTTTTTTTTTGTGACACTGCTTCTAAATCTTAGTATGCCTTGTGTGTACCTATATATTTGTTTTCCCTCCCGCCTATTACCGTGCTTCTTACCGATTCCTTAACTCATCTTGTGTGTTGTCTCAAAAGAAGAAGAGAATCATCTTTTATGAACTGATGAAACCTGATGGGTCTTTACTTTTTTTAGTGGCTCATCGCTCTGATGATATTCACAGGTGAATTAATGCGTTTTAGATCTTCATGCTAACAGTTATGTCGATTTTATCTTTCAGACAATGATGATGACCATGGGAAGTCTGGCCAGGACATGATAAAGTCACCGCTATCTTTGGGGAACCCAGAAGCTGCTTGCCCCCCTCCAAAGCTTGATCACAGCCAATCATTTGTAAGTTCATGTCATTGTGAGGATTATTGTTCTCTTAAATCATATGTGCTGCCTTCAGTTCACCAGCTTTGTTTTGTTCTAGGCATATATCCCTTATGCTGCTGATGCTTATTATGGTGGGGCATTCACAGGATATGCCTCACATGCCGTTGTAAGTTTATTTATCCTTTTATTTCTCACACCAAATCCTGAAAATCTTTCGTAGTTCAAGGTGACAAGATCTCAAATTAAATTTCTGTGTAGTTCGGCAACTTTTTTAAGTTCATTTGTGATTTGTTGAGTTTAGATTCTCATTCATTCTGTTATTGTTGGAGGCTAAATCACTTAGCTCCCTTCCAATGAGGTTGTGCTTCACACACACTAACACATATGCATATATGATAGACACATATATGCTCTATATTTCATAGATATGCTTGAGGCTACATCTTGGCTACAATCTTCCCTTCTTCTTTATGTTCTGGTTCTAGGTGTCTTACAACGATGGGTACAAGTCCTATTTATAGGACTCACAAACCGACCTACTAGGAAATATCTAGACCTACCTTCTAGTGCCTTCTACTAGATTACAACTCATGTCTATTCTAGAGACTACCACTAGGTACAACTCATGTGTACTCTAGAGACTTCTACTAGCTACTACCTTACTACATGGTAGATATTTCTAGAACGCACAGGATTATTCCAACAGTTATGACCTATGATGAACGGTGTATGAAGCTTCATCTTTAAGGATATTGTTTCTGCCTCCTTTGCTGAGTTGATCATTCTTTAGAAGCAACAAAAATGACAAAAAATGTTATTTGAAATAATAGGAGGAATGCACAAACAGTTCTTTCAAATAATAAGAGGAATGCACAAACAGTTCTTTCAATTTTTGTATTTTTGGATTAAGGACTTGAACTTTATTGATCACTTCAGTACTAAGTGCAAACCAGTGAATAACTGAATATGATTAATTAAAATCATGTTTCGATCCTGCCAATGCACATGCTAGTTGTCATCTTGCATGCAATTGTTTAAAAAAAGCTTCATGCATATCAGCAATTTTTTTTTGTGTTTTTCGTTATAAAAAGACTAATGGCCCTGCATCAACAATTTATTGATTATTTACCCAGGTTCATACCCAATTAAATGGTACAACAAATTCTCGGGTGCCACTGCATGTTGAGCCTGCAGCGGAAGAGCCAATGTTTGTTAATGCAAAGCAATACCATGCAATTCTTAGGAGGAGGGAGATGCGTGCTAAACTGGAGGCCCAAAATAAGCTGGTGAAAGGCCGGAAGGTAATACAGTACTAATGTTTTTTTGTTAGCAATGTACTACAGAATTTTGGATTTGTTCCTGATACTGTTTTTTGTAGAGAGTATGTTAGTGCTTTCGTTTTTGCTGACTGCTACATCAATGCATAGATTTAATCTACAAATTTTTAGGCCCCTTGGTAATCTGACTCTAGAATACATTTTAGTGTTATTCCTTGGCAAAACCTCTGGCAAAGGCATTTTGTTTCTTCTGTGTTATTAGTAGCCGAAATACACACCATGTTCTGTGCATCCTTTGTAGTCCCCCTTCTCCAACTTCCAAATTGCAACATTCATTTGTTCTAACATTGCCCCTTCCATCAGCCATACCTTCATGAATCTCGGCATCGTCATGCCATGAAGCGAGCTCGTGGATCAGGGGGGCGGTTCCTTAACACAAAGCAGCTCGAGGAGCAGAAACAGCAGCAGGCTTCAGGTGGTGCAAGCTGCACAAAGTTCCTTGGCAAGACTACACTCCGTCAGAGTAGCCCCGTTTTCGCGCCTTCAGCATCAGCTCCAGACAACGCGTCAAGCTTTTCAACAAGCGGCAGAATGCTGGCTAATCAGGACCGCACCTGCTTTCCGTCGGTTGGGTTCCGTCCACTGAATGGAGGAGACGTGAAGCTGACCCCGAATGGCATGCACCAACGCGCTTCCATGATGAGGTAAAGCATCCTCTGGTGCGTCGCCGGTGGCAATTCATCCTTGGCTTGTGTTCACATGTACTGGAAATGTGGTTTTGGTCTCAGTTGGACCAAACATTGTTAGACTCCTGAGTTCTCTGTAGTTTGAAGCACTGGTGGGCTGATGGCACTGTATGTTGACACTGAAATCATTACCTGGTTTCTTTTGTGTGTACTCTGTACAAATAAGGTACACTAGGACGATCCGAGAGATCGATTCGGGCGTGGTTGGTTTATCCTTCCTTACCTGATGTATGATGTATCTAGAGCTCAACTCAGAGGTGGCTGGGAGGCCTCGAGCCTTAGAACTGCTGTTATGTCCAGCAAGTTAACAGTCTGCATTGCCTATTTTCAGTACCTGTAACTTTGCATCACATTTTGCATCTGATCTGATGACTCGCCACAAACCACGTTGGGCTTCTTGAACATGAGCTTCCAAGAGAACTTGAAAGTGATATCGATTATAGTGATGATCTAATTTATGTGGCACAAAACAGTGAGGAACAAGAGGACGAAGAGCTTAACTGTATTACTTATCTCACCATTCAACGTTCATTGGCAAAGTTTAGCTTTTGCCACCAAAATATGTCAGCAATAGGATAGAGTAGTTGAATCTGAACATTGATGTATGATGCGGAAGGTAAAATCTAAGAATAAATCACTTCCATGTTTGTAACTAGCAAATGGAAAATTTAGTGTGCTGCCCTCAAGAAGGCCCGTGAGTACAGAATGAGTTCAGGCGCTCAAATTTCTCAAAATGCTGAGCAGAACTCTAGTTCTTAGGTACACCGAATCAATTTACAGGCCCAAAGGTAGACAATTTACAACCTGGGCAAAAAAGAGTTAAGATGTGGAGTGGAAAATTGCTCTTCTGGCTTAAAGGGAAGCACTCATCCTCAGCACCATTTCTAGCCTCTCGGCCTTGCGGTAGTCATTATCAGTAAGGACTCCGGCAGGGAAAGGTGTGATCTCCAGAACTAGGTGAGGACCAGGGAGCTCGTCAAACAAAGCTCTCACATTGTAGCAGCATACGCTCTCTCCATGTGCACTTTCCCTCCTTATTTGACAACCCTGATTGCATGTTAAAAGCATTTAGTTATCAGAGTACTGGTTTTTGAACGATCCTAAGAAACATGCCTAACATCTCAGTTTTGGGGATGTGGAGCAGACAAAACAGCTAGAGAAGTGCATTTGTCCTCGTTGGAGAATGAAATCACCTTATGAGTGGAAGCATCCACAAAATGGTCATCTTCAGATAGAACCAAAGCAATTTCTTTGAGAATCCGACGACCTTCTTCATTTGAAGGAACTCGGTACATCCTCTTGAGTGTGCCTTTGGTCGTTGGTTTCCATTTGCTAACTAGTTTGCTCTTGTCGCCTTCTTTGTCACCTGAACAACAAGAACAGATGCCAGTTTCATTTATGAAACCGTAAGAACTATACAGTGGACAATAAACTAGAACTACACGTGTTCCTTCTACATTATTTTCATGAATCTTGTTCTCATCAAGCCATCAAAGATAGATATCTACAGATTCAACTTTTTGGTGTTCACCATAACGAAGATGCTCCCCCATGTGAATGATATCTCTCTTTCATCCTAGATACAGAATCTATGGAAATATAATACTAATAGCATTCCACAAATGAAGCTTGATAGGTTAACCATGTTAACAGTAGGCTGTATTTATATAAAAGAAAGAAGAAGATTATTGATCCCAGTAAGGTGAGATTGGAAACCAAAAAACGTTCTATATCACGAAACAGAAACCAAGAACTTGGCACCAGACCTGACTACAGTTTCAAAAGTACTTCCAAACCGATATCAGCACTGAAATTGGATAGGTTATAATGACTAAGAATGAGCAATCCTCGGATCCTCCACGCCACACAAGAGATGCTTAGTAAATGCATACCAATAAATCTGTAAAACTTTGGGGTGACAGAGAACAAAGAACAAATCCATGTCCATGACAGTACCAACCCACCACGTGAGGTGTGACGGTGTTGCAACTTGTCACCTTTTTCTACATGCCAAACGAAATCGCCTTGCAATCTCCGTATGACCAAAACCTTCCTTGCATCCACGCACGCACGCAGAAATGCTTATTCCCACATTTTCAGTCCCAAAATGACCAAGCATAATTCAAAGATGCAAAGTTGCTTATCACCATGTGCTTTCCACCTTGGTGGCAGGCAGAAAGCTTCACTATCCTACGGATTCTAGAAAGAATATTTTCTTTCTTATCCACAATCCACATCCGTCTCACACGTATAAACGCACAGATGCCAAACTCCATAGTCCTCCCACAATATTCACATTATGCTCCACTAAACACAGCACGAACAGTGGTGCACAAAAGATTGTACCGTCGATAAAATTTGAATCTACACGATACCTGGGGCGCCGCCACGGAGCTTATCGGCCCACTTGGAGAACCCTAGATCGCTGTCCCCGGCACCGTCCTCGCCTCCAATCTCTGCACACCGCACGGAGATCAGAAACCACATACTGCCCGGCCAAACAGCACGAATCGAACACGGCCGCATCATTCGTTCATTCACGGCGCGGGCGGGCGCGCGTTGTTACCGTGGGAGAGGAAGGGGTTGCGCGGGGATCCCGCGAGGCCGACTTGGATGAGCGCGTAGTAGACGCAGAGCCGGCCGGCCCAGAGCAGCACGGGGCCCTGGAACAGCGACGCCGCGATGGGGGCCACGGCGGCCGCGGAGAACGCGCCGGCGGCGGTGGTGCGCCTCGGCGTGCGGATGGCGGAGGGGAGGAAGGGCGTCTTCGTCGGCGGCGCGCGGAGGGAGAGCGGGCTGGGGACGGCGGGGGCGTGGAGGAGGTAGGCGAGCATGGCGATTGGCGGAGGTGCGGCTGACTGCAGAGCGTTCGTTCGTGCGTGCGCGCGTTCACTCTGTTCTCTTTACGTTGTTCACTTCAGTGTCGCGGCTTCTGTCTGTCAGTGTTGCGGCGTTGAAGAAAAGGAGAAACCAGAAAAGGATTTTGGTTATCGATGATTCTGTGTAGATCTCCTCAATTCAGAAGATACAGAATTTAGCCATGAAATATCTAAACAAGCATGCAGATAGAGTTGTCGTCTTCGGTTTTGGATAAGTACACACAATGACAGAAGTGTGTGACATGTCACCAGATTGGTGCAATAGAAGACGCCATGGTGCATTTGTAGACTGTAATCTTCTTGTGTTCACAATTGGAGTAGTGTAGTTATATTCAGATCTTTTTTAGGTTGCTCGAAATGCATATACGTGGCTTCGCAAACCGCAATTCAATTTTTAAACAACCTTTTTTTCTTTACCTCGATTGCCTATAACAATTGCTAAAAATATCTAGCATTTCATTTTTTTTTGAATTTTTCCACATATATTAAACCAACAAAAAGTACACGATTATATCGATTACAAAAACAAAACTAAAAGAGACGAGCAAATCTATGAGATCTTCAAGCCTGTCTTCATCCATGACATAATCTTGTGCTTTTCTGAAGGCAGCCGTAGAACAACGCCGAAAATACCAAACCACAGACCTGTGAATACCACCGAAGGTTCTCCCTTTTTTAATTTTGAGCCGCAATGCCAAGGCTTTGTGTACGCACGCAGCCATTAAATTAATCAAGCAACATTGGCAAGAGCACCACCACTGATATTCCAGGGACAAATAACCGAACCACTTTGTCGACGTCGTTAGGAGCCGAGAGAACGAATCACCATTGCTGAAGACGTAGTAGCCGGGATAGATATTGCGAGGACAAACCTCCTCGCGGCAACCATGAGAAACAATTCAAGATTGATCTGGTGAAGCAAGATCTAAAGAACCATATCTAGACAGACTTAATCTTCCAAAGCCACCATTGACGTCGGGAAGGATATCTCGTCGTCGAACAAAACGTGGAAGATCACTTATTGCAGACAATACCATCTCCATTAACGAAGAAGATGACAAACAAAACCAAGTTCTGACATTAAAGACCTTCGTATAGCGCCGTGCGCAGGTCCGAGGTCCCCACCCTCATAGTGCCAGAACGGCAACTAGAGGAGGCGAGAACCCGTCAAATCTTCGCCGGCGTCGACGATGAAGCTGCAGATGGCGCCGGCGGCGACGGCTAGGGTTGAAACCCTAGGCCGCCGCCACAATCGCCCCAAGATCGCCTCGTGGGTCTCCCTCCTCCGTACGTACCGGTTCACAACCCTATCTAGCATTTCATTTTTCCTTTCATTCTTCTCGTGAGTTGTGCTCATCAGCTCATGTGGTGGTTTCAGATAATGGCCAAGCGCTGAAGGGGATGGAGTGCGACAGCTAGGACTTTAGGATAGGTACAATACAACTTTCAGAATTCAGATGACAAATGGCCTAGCTCTATCGGTCGTTATCTTTGCCTAGGGTTTTGGATTGTACCAGGTGATCGTGACTCGGGAGAGCCGTTCCAAGAGAAACCAGCTGGCTCGGCCTGGCCCAGCCCAGGAAAGCCCAGCTATACACAATCTATTCATTTGGTTCACTTCTACAACAATAAGACAATCTTTTCTGTTCTCATGATATATATAATCGTACTTCACAGGACATAGGCTCATCAAGATTATGATCGCTCACCAAAAGAAGACTGATGCTAGATGATGATCATCTAGATCATTATCTAACAAAAGATAGGGCCATCAAGATTATCTCAGATATCAGCGAACGGACTTTTGCAGAAGCTTTACTCGATCCACAATTAGACATGGACATCTTATACACAGAACTTGTGCCCGTATGATCATTCTGTATGTTGTTTGCATGTGTCACTACTTACTACTACTCTGCTGGGCTCAGGTCCTCTTCCCTCCAGACCGGGAGGATCCCCTGGCCAGCCAGCCTCTTGTAAACCCAGAAAACCACGTACTTGGCAGTGATCCTCTTCTCGTCTATCAGGAACGGCTCGATGGTGCTCACCTCCATGGAGTACGACGTCATCGCGAAGCCCTTAGGTCCTGCGGTTTGTCAGTTCATCGAGGTGAGAATACTGATTAGTTGAGAGTAAGTAGATATGGACCATATGCAGTTTTTTGGTTATGGCGTGATCGATTTCGGTAATTCTTGATTATCAATTCAGAAGTATAGAAGGACCAATGAACTAGCTAGCTCACAGAGGATTGTCTTGTCAACAATAATCTCAGCGAGTAAAACAACATTGCATATCTAGCATAGCAAATGAAGAAACAGTATTAGGTCGTGCGGTTGTCAGTTCATCGAGGTGAGATTCAGGTTAGTGTAACAGTGTTGTACCTTTTCCAACAGTTTTCCGCGTTCCAAATTATGCTCCTACTGAATGGTGAATGCAGACTAGACGATGGTATACTAAACCTAGGGTCTGTGGCATAGTTTTCGGGTTAAGAAGTGATCAGCTGCGATAAATTTTTGATGTGAAATTCAGAAGCTAAGGTCATGAAAAATTGACTTATCAACAGTATTCTTTTTTCGAGAATGAATCAACAGTATTCTCAGTAAAACAGCATTGCATTGCATAGAAATGAAGAGACAGTATTGTATATCAGCAAGTGTTTGTATGTTTTTGTACCTGTGAGGTCTCCCTGTGGAAAGAAGGCCCAGAAGTAATAGGGGATATCTTCCTTTAGGAAGGAGCCTTCCAACTGCAATTCATCAAACACCTGACGGATTAGAACAATTCTAAAATACATTGGAGTTGTATCAATCAAATTACTGCGTTTCATAATCACAACTGACTGTGCTAGCATTGTTCATTTTAGACAAAGGAGATTGCTAGCATTGTGTGATGGCTGGACAGGTAAGATGACATGCTAGTACAAGCAGGTAAAATGTGATCGCTACAGTTTAGTGGTGATGCCACATCTCATGTTTCAGTGTGCCCGTGATTCTCACGCTATCACGGTTGTATGTGTGTGAACCACTGCTCTCACCGTGTTGTTCTGGAAGGACAGCTCGACTTGGGACACGTCCTCCTCGGCCTCCAGCGCCGTCTTCAGAGGAGGGATGATCTCTTCCTGCATCATCTCCGGCAGCGGCTTCGGCGGGGCCTTCTTCGGCTTGGCCGCGGCAGGCTTGGCTGCCGGCTTCGCCTCCGCGGCGGCGGCGGCTTCCTTCTTCTCACTCACTGCATCCATCAGCGATTCAGAGCAAACATAATTCAGGCATCCGACGTTTCCAAGCTTCACCAACAGGGACTATGCCACTCGATCGCCGCACTGATAATGGGGCGGCGGTTTTTAAGCTGAGTGATCGAATGTGGGCATATACCAGTGGTGGAGGCGGTGGCGGCAGCGGACGACTCCTGCACGGCGGAGCAGGAGGCGCCGGATCGCGGGAAGGCGACGACGAGCGGCATCCGCTTCGCGAAAAGCGGGGCGGCGGAGCACTTGCACCTCGCCGCCGCATGCCGGCCCGCGAGCGGCGGGCGTGTCAGCCTCGGCGAGTGCACAGTCCCGATCGCCATGGCAGTTTGGCGCGCAGCCGGCGCCTTCTGGTGGATCGTTGGGTCGTTCTTGTCCACTGGTTCCGTTGGGTGGCGCTGCGCTGACGCCGCTCTATCTGCAGCCTAGTCTGCATTGATCAAATCCCCGGCCCGTTGGAGAAGAGACCGCCGCCCCTGAGCCAGCCGTTTCCTCCTCTGCTGTTGTGGCTTACAACCTGCAACAGACGTGGGCCGTCCGATTAAAACCGATGTTTCAGATATACCTACACGGGAAAATGACGGTGTCTTCTCGAGTGCACCACGTGCCTGATACTATAAATTGGAGTAGATCATCGGATGATTTATCAACATGGTTATCTTGGGGATGCTTTGGAAGGATTCTTCACAGTAGGATAAAGCGTGACGGTGCAGCTTTTTTTTTGCAAAACACATTACAACACAGACGCTCATATACATGCGCATACACTCATCACTATAAACGCACGCACGCACACCCTACCCATATGAGCAGTTCCGAGAGACTGAGCCGGCGGATCAGGTCTTGAGATTGACGAAGTCACCACAGACGCCTCGCTATCGACGAGAACACCGCTTCCCACTGAAGAATATTCCAGCTAAATGAGAAACACCAACGTCAACCATGTGGTTTGAATTTTGGTATGCTAAGGTACAATCACCCTTCTAACCATCCAACCACACATGTTGGTTCTCGCGTGCCTTGTGCAGACAGTCCATTGTAACAACCATGTACTCCTGCAGACAGTCCATTGTAACAACCATGGACTCCAGCTTACTGTCGACTTGTTAAGAATTTTAAACTATATATCGTTCTGTGGAAATTAATAAAGAGAAACATAGCCTCTAGACCCACGTGTACGTGAAGTGCCGAATCCGAAAGTGTTTCCAAGCTGTAAGTCCTTTCTGACAAAACAAATATATAACCTTTGGTTTTCAAAATAGTTGTCTCAAACTCGTGAAATCTCAATCACCTAAAGTTTTTTCTGACCTGTCAATCAGCTAAAGTTGCAAGTTACAACAATATATTACACCTAAAAGTGCAACCTTAATAATACGTTGGTCAACTTTTAGGTTATGAATATGACGAACGAAACATATACGGCTCTCAGTAAACTGCATTACATAAAAAAAACTCAATGGTAAATTGCATTGCATCAAGATGTTTGCAGGCGAGATGACCGGAGAAAAAGGCAAATCGCCGAGGTCGAAGACGGGCGGGCCCGTCGCAGCACAGCACCGTGTCGCTTTCCCTTTCCCCCAGCTCTCTCATCGCACCACGTCAGTGACAGTGGCCCCGCCGGACCACTACTAACAAAATCCTATTGACTTCTCCACGCTTCAACCACCCCCACCTTCCTTGCGCGCACTCCGTATGCTCGGTCCACGTAAACGCATGGGCCATGCCACGGTACCGCTTTCCATCCAGGCCGTGCGATCTTTTCCCTTCGGCCTTCCCCACCAGGAGTCAGCCTCACGGGCATCGCCTGCCCGCTCCTTCCTTATCGCGACCACGGATCTGTAGGCCCGGACCACATGGTCAGACGAGCCTAGCCACACGACGCAGACGCAGGGAGCACGGCATGGACCCGGTCCACGTGACACTGCACGGCGCAGAGAGCGGAGCCCAAGTTAATCACTCCACGAGTACTTAAAGAAATTTCCAGTAACTCTCAACTTGATCCGTCGCGATGCGCACCGTGAGCGGCTGACATGCGGGGCCAGCGCTGGACCCGCCACCCAAGAGGCGCCGTGCCAGCCTTCTCCTCCTCCCAGTTTAATTTCACCGCAGAGACAGCGTCAAACTCGGGAAGCCAGCCGGATATTAAATTCGTACGGTGCACAGCGCACTCAAGGCAAGGTCAGGGGCACGACCGTAAAACCACATAAAGGAGGAGGGTCGCCCTAGAAACGGGAAGCATCAGGAAGGGCATCCACCCAAATCCGCTGGAATCAATCTCCTCGAGCCGCTCACCGACAGACAACGCGCCCCACGCCACGCCACGCCGCGGTGCGCCGGGCCATCACGGCTCCAGCCACCACCGGTCACGTTACCCTCACCGGCCCACTTGCGCTGCGGGATCTCGCAACTTGCCAAAAAAGCGACTGTCCTCCGACGTCTCATCCTCACCCACCCCAACCTCTTCTGCTCCCACCAAAATCACGTCTCCGGAAGGCGAAAGCGTAAAAAAGAACGGGGGCATGGACCCACCTGCCAGTGCGACGGAACCGCTGCCTCGCGGTAGACCGGCGCGGAGGACACAACTCCACCGTGAGCCATAGACACAGAGAACAGCAGCAAGCCAATGCTCTGCAGACTGCAGCCAAAAAATAACTTCAGAGCCCAGTTGCCTATATCGGGGGGCTTCGCCCATCGCTGCAACCACAGCCATTTCACCTATCTTAAAGCATGTAGCGCCCTCAGCACGGCCGGGCCAGTCGTCAGTAACAAGCACAGTTCAACCAGGGCAAAGTATATCAATTTCAAACGGAGGTAACGGCTACTAGGGGCGTTTCAAAGGGAGGCATTTCCCGGGCTTTCTCTTGGAGGGAAACTGACAATGTGTAGCCCTATATTGACAACGTATCAGAGATTTGAAAGTAAGGAGGGAAACCAACCCCCAGGGTGTTGTGACTACCATTTGAATTGTGGAGGGAAAAAACTCAGCGAGGGTGCAGGCAAGAGGGAAAAAGATGGGTTCACTGGCTACAACTCCATTTTCCCTCCTAAAATCTGCTGTTTAAACAGGAGAGTGAAGCCCTCCAACTACAAGTCTTTACAAGAAAAACGGCCAAGGAAAAACAGGGGAGAACCCACCATTTCTGTTTCGCTGCTGCTCCTGATTACTTCGTTCTACCTGATGACAAGAAGGGGATCCATGTACATCGGCCGCTTGGTCAGTGGTGCTTGAACGGCCTGGGGTCTTCAACGTCATCGTCCTCATCGTCGCTGCCGCTGCCCGATGGGTCGTCGCCCCTCTTCCTCTTGGTGCCCTGCGAGGACGAGGGCTGGTCTGTGGCCCCCTCGTCATCATCGTCATCGACCTCGTCTCTGTCTTCATCGACATCATCAGGGTCAGCCACATCAAAGTCTTCTGGACTTCCGACAGCCATGGCTTGTGGCGGCACAATTGGTTGAACGAGATATTCTGTGTCTTCATCCTGGGCAAACAGAAAAAAGCGAAGATATTGTCAAATTCTAATTGAGTTTTCTACTTTCAGATTTTTTACATCGCTAGGGTAATGGACACTATGACATTACAATACAAAACAGGAACAAATACTCATATTTATCACAAACACTTCGCTAAATGTAAATGCCCAAACAGTCAAATCATATGCACCATCAGAAACTGCAATCAGGAAAGGAAGGATGGGAAAACATCATGCAACACATACAAATTGACAAAAAACAACAGCATAAAAAAACAGTTCTATAATGCTTTAAAAAGCTATAGACATGGTAAAGATAATCCATCATCAACTGTACAGAAATCACTTCACCAGTAAACCAATGAACCAAAATAAAATAATATGAACAATAGAAAAAAGAATAGTATGTTGATATATATATCTAGAAATGACAGTATAATGTGATTTGAGCGCTGAAGGAAGCAGCTTAGTGCACCCAATGCAAGAGAGAGCAAATGACTTCATACAAATAAACTAACAGAACAACTACCTAACACGATATATGCCTTGGAACATTCGTAAAAAACACAAATATGTAGAGAACTCCTAAAGAGAACAATCTTATCAAGATATGCATAGGCTGCGCTACATCAGTCTGAGCCCCAAAGAAAGATTGTAGCAATGCAAACAATGTAGTATTGATAAATAAAACTAGAAATGCTAAAATGTTAGGAGGAGCAGATAAACTGAACATGTAGATACAAAATTAGGTCGTAAGAATATAGGGATCTCCATGTAATATCAAATTAGGTCCTAAGCATACAAGGAACTCCGTGTACAAATATAGCATACATATATAAATCTTGAGTAATTCCCAGCTTATACAGATGTAGTCAAACACAAGCTAGACAGGGACTATATTCAATAACAAGAAACAGAACTATATAGGCTTCTAACTTAAATATCTGTTTTTAACATTTTGACACACTCATAATCAGTTTAAGGGTAAGGGTGAGTGCAAACAGAGTTTTCACACTCCTACAATAATACATCAGTAACAAATAACTATTGCAAGTCACCAGATATTTTAACAAAGATGTTCACTGATTATCATGACCATGGAGCAAGAAAATCCTGTATTATCAAGATTGCCATTAATATATTTTGGTGTACTTTATACCAAGTGTTCATCTACCACAGAAAATAGGAGATTAAAAGTTGGGGATCTAATCTATAACCTCTAGTCTAGCATGCCCAAAAATCAAGTTGTGCGCAGATAAACAGGAGACTGAACAAACAAATATATAACTAATGCATGAACTAGTAAATATCCTTGACCAAAAAAGTAGTCAGACTACATTCAACCTGCAACAGTGTAGGGTGTCAATAGTAATATCAATAGTAACAAAATGATAGAACAATCACGGTGCCAAGATCTGATTAATTGAACATGCAAAGAAATGCAATGAAAACTAAAGTACTTCAACAGCGAGAGGCGAAATTAATGTTTTATACCTCATCATCAGCATCATCATCATCGTTCCTCTCCTCATAAACCCTATTATCCTCCAATCTTTCCTCGTCTTCCTCTCCGATCTCGCCGTTCTCATCATCATCGTCATCGCCTTCACCTTGCTCATGCCCATCTATCTCTTCACCAACACCCCCCACTGCCATAGCAACCCTCCCACTGCTCTCTGGCTCAGCCTCCTCACCCTCATCCTCAACCTCCTCTTCAACATCATCGTCATCTTCTTCATCGATGTCATCCTCCTCATCTTCACTGCTCGGCACATCATGCACCTCAACAACCGCGTCATCCTCATCACCCTCCTCATCGATCTCTTCCCCCAAATCATCCTCCTCATCATACTCATCATCATCGTCGTCGTCATCCTCCACATCTTCATCATCCTCGTCAGGGGCTCCTTCCCCAACCGCCGCCACCCGGAATCCATTCGTCCGGTGGTGGTCCTGGGCTCCTCCATTGGGCACGACCTCATCTGCGTCGCTCTCGTCCTCGTCGACATCGATCACCCCATTCACCTCCACCGGTCGGGCCGCCACGCTGCCTCGCGAGTGGGAGACGCCCCCGTTGGCCACCTCGCCGCTCCCAGGGTCCTCGTCCTCGTCGTCCTCATCCTCATCGTCCTCCTCGCCGTCGCCGTCCCCGTCGTCATCGTCGTCGTCCGACTCGGGACGCTCGTTCTCGTCGGCGTCCATCTTGTCCAGGTACCTGAGCGTCCGGATCAGGCCAAACACCCTGGATCTGTAGTCCTTGACCCTTGTGACGGGGCACTCGTAGAGGTCGAGCGAGACGAGGCGGAGGCGGGCGAGCGGCGCGAGGTCGTCCACATCCTGGATGCGGTTGTTGCTGAGGTCGAGGTCGCGCAGCGAGCCGAGGCCGGCCTCGACGAGGTGCTCGAGGCCGCCGGCGATGCGGTTGTCGGAGAGCGTGAGGCGCGTGAGGTTGCGCAGGCGGGGGAACCCCTGGAGCGAGGCGACCCCGACGCCGGCGATCGAGAGGTGCTCCAGGCCCTGGTGCCGCTCCAGTATCTCCGCCGTCGGCAGCCGCCCGTGCATGCACTTGACGGCGCCGTCGAGGGTGAGGCTCCGCGCCGGCGAGGAGCTCCCCCCCTCGCCGCCGGTGTGCAGCGCCGCCTCCACCGCCCGCTCCCACGCCTCGTCCATCTCTCTCTCCTCTTCCGAAAATCCGAAAATAAATAAATAAATAAATCGAAGGGGATTGGTTGCGGAGGCGATTTGAAATACAGTGATTTATGGGGACGGGGATGGGGTGTTTGTTTACCTCGCCATGGGAAGGGATGGGATATGGGAGGAAGAAGGGGGCGGTTCACGTCTCCCGCTGTGGACTTGGCGCAGGGACGACGTTTCGTGGCCTCGTGTGGACAGCCAATGGGAGCGCTCGGATGCGGTGGCGCGGATCGATGACGTGGCGGCATCCCAGGGGCGTGTGCTTCCTTTGAGAGGAGCGGGGAGCGGAGAGGCGTGATGCGCTGGTTGATGGATGCCCAGAGCATCTTTTTCTCGGCGCTGTTTTTTCTGTTTTCTTTTTCTGGGTGCTGAAAATCTTTTTCTGCGAAGGGCGAGATATGGTTAGTTAATTATGCACGCGGCAATTTCAAAAAAAAAATTATGCACGCGGCGTGAGTTTGTCTACGCTTGGTTTAGGTGGGTACGTCTCTGACATGGTGGGGACATATCTGCGGGCCCGGGATGGAAGTGGGGAGGGTCTTTCTGTTGGAGGGTGCAGGCCGTCTGATCGGTGGGGGTTGGCGTCTTGGCTTCGTGTTGCCTACTTTGCCTCTTTGAAGAAGACGGGGCAGGCTGGCGGTGGGGCCTGAGGCGGCTCGGCGTGATGGCACGCGTTTGATTTGGACCCGGATTTTCGTTGGGCTCGTTTGCAACCTGACGGTCCGGGATATACTACTACTCGTGTTGAGGAAGGGATATTGTGCTACTCGTGTACTTCAAGGAGTTTGATCGCGGTTGTGAATCAGTGACAAGACGAAGCCTTGGTCGTCTTCCCCTTCCCGCACAGTAGAAGAGGGCGATTTGTGAGCCGACCCGTTCAATCCAGCTCGCCGGCGGCGATTCGCCGGTTTCCCTCCCCTCCGCCGGCCGCTCCGGCGGCGGGAGGGTGGGGAAACCTCGGATCCCGCCTGTACATAGTTAGGATAGTGGGGGTGTCGTGCCGGCGGCGCCGTGGAGGAAGGGGCGCTGGCGGTGTGGTTTGCGGCGGCGGAGATCTCCTTCAGGGGTCGGGCTCTGCGGAGTTCTGCTCCTTCTCCGCCTCCTTTCCGGTGCTCGCAGCTCGGCGGAGCTGCCGTGCATCGTCTTCCCGTGCCAGCGTCCGTGTGCGGCGGATCTGGCGGCTGCGCTTCATGAAGGCGACGGTGGTGGAATCCAGTCGGATGGCGCCGAAGACGAAGCAAGGTGGAGGCCCTCTGGGGCTGAGGCTCGTTGACTTCCCGACCGCCATGGGACTCCGGTCGATCCAAGGCAGAGGCGGAGCGGCGGCGGCGCGCCAGCGACACGTCTTCCTCGACGACGGCGACATCGTTATCCATAAGGACTTGCTTGTATTTTTCATATTTTCCAGGGACTGTTCTGTAAGGATACTGGATTAATACCACTTTCTCCTTTCCGCAAAAAAAAAAAAAGGAGTTGATCGCGGTTTTGGGTCGTATACTCATCTCTTTATCTTTCTTTTTTTTTTTGAAAAGGAAGAAAACTAGTATTACGCATGAATTAATTAAGGAGGGCTGAGATATATTACTGACAGACATATAAAAGGAGCCCAACAGTGCCTGAAAATATGTGTGCATAAAGCATTTTAAATGTATTTAAAATGTTAAAAAAAACGCGCGTACATCTTCACATAATATGTGTGCATAAAGTCTTCCACGGTAAACTGACCTTTTCTGTATCTTGTCCAAAAAAGGAAAATTTTAGTACTAAGATAAACCTTTTCACAAGACCTTTTTTCTAGTCTTTTTACACAGATCACAAAAAAAAGGAAGGAGGATAAATCAGACCCATGGATACCATCAGCTTGGATTTCGACTCTGATATGAAGATGGCCATCAACGTCGAGTTCTAGCAATCAATGTACATACCTCAAATACCTAAAGTAGATTGTTAGCGACTAAGACTTTATTTGTAAACTGACTCAGGGACTATAAACCTACTCTTGGCCATCTATATAAGAACTGACAGGGATCATCGGTACACTTTACACATCTTGCAATCGCATACACACCAAACCCTATCATATATGGTACAAAAGTACTACAAAATCAACACAATCAGGAATAACGATTTTCCTCTGTGTCTGGAAGGTACTAAATTTGTCTCCCATGTGCAAAATCATCGGATCTTGGTGTGTACGCCACTCAATATTACTTTGAAGTCCATAAGTGTTGTATAAGTGTGTAACATTACCAACCAAATAGATAGTTTACGATTTAACAAAAATATGTTTTAAATAAAACACACAAATTCAAAAAATTCAGATATTTTGTAAAACCCAACTACTAGAAGGATTTTTTAGACAATTTTGGTCCTATCAAGAATATCTTAAACTTGTAAGTAGGCGAGGACTACAGGATGCTACTAAGCTACTTATGTGGAGTTTTCAAAATTCTGTAACTTCAAGTAAGCAACAATAAATTCTAGAGTGAAAAGCAAGCGCACATGATACAACAAATCATAAAACTGAACATCAAGTAAATCACAAAAACTAACATGGCACTGCATCAAGTAAATCACATAAACTAACCTAGCACTTTACTTTCTAGAAAATAAAGTAAACACAAAAGTTTAAGAAACAAAACAGAGAGAGACTGAAAAAAGGTAAAACGAAATCACGGAAGTACCATGAAGAAGCAAGAACAAAACAAAACCCAAAAAAAAGGAATTTTCTTTCCAAACGGAAAAGAAGATAAAAAAGGGAAACATGGAATATTTTTGGGTTTTCGGCTTTAGCAACAAAGAAGCATAAGAAAAACCAAGAAAATACAAAACATATTTTCCACAAATTTTCACAAGTATATTGTAGTAATACTATTGGCTTTGCTAGTTCTTGCCATCTTTCCCTTCCTCATCATCTCCATGTTATCCCCGTCCTAGAAAATATTTTTTTAGCTCTGTGATACTTTTTATGGGTTTCTATTTTCCCACCCTCGGAGTTCCATAGTAGTACTCAGCCTTACCACAAGCCTTTAACTTTCCTCACTTTTCCACTCCTCCTTCGAAATTAGCCTTGCAAACAACCAAACATAGTGTTTCCGTGAGTCCACGACCTTTTGGCAATTCATGGACTGAGATCCTGACACCAGTAATATTTTAGCGATCATAGAACCACAAACAAATTATAAAACTTGACTAGATACTCGGAGCATACTACATGAAAATCATGGCTAATTCATCATATTCCCTTGGGGAACTACTCACAACTGTGAGACATGGTAATGATTAGTGGCATTTGCTACACAACAGAGTCTTAAAATCTAACTTTGCCAACAAAGAATAGCACAATGCTGAATACTTTCATGCAAACAACACTATTAAACTACTCAAGGTTCCGATCTACACAAATTGTGAGCGGGGTGATGTAGACCTTGGAGATCGAGGCGGTGTTGATGATGATGGTGGAGATGGTGATGAAGATGGTCCTCCTTACGTGGAAGAGAGGTGTTGGTGTCGACGACGGTGGAGATTTTCCCTCGATGGTGGCCGTGGGACAATAAGATTTGCCCGCTCCCAGGGAAGTATAAGATATTTTTGGGGTCCGCCGTCTCCTAAAAAAATTTCTCATAATGTATGGCGTAGGGTTTTAAAGATACAAAGGCATCCATAAAATGAGGTCGCGGGGGAAGTTTCGAAGCTCCTAGGAACCCCCACCCTAACGTGCCTGGTGAGGCCCAACACGTCATGGACCCCATCTGGAGTCTCATGGCTCTTCCATTGGGCCTCTGTGTAACATCCCAAATTTATGACAAGGGTAAACAAGACCCAAATTTCAGAACCAACAAAAACTTTTGAATTATTTCACAACTGATTGTGTTTTTCCCTTATTTTGTTCTGGTTGACCTTGTGTAACTTGGTGTTTGTGATTGTTGACTTGTGTTTGTCAACTCAAGAACCCAACCTAGGTAAAAAAAAAATGGTGACCATGTTATGACAAGAATATATTCCATATGTCTTTCCCATTCTTATGTTGGCCAAAAGTTTATTTCAAAAATGATTTGGTTCTAGCAACAAATAAAATACTCTTTAATTTGAGACAGTAAAAGTATTTCCAAAATTTCATGTTTATAAAATATGGAGAACTATCTGTGATCTCCTATCCTTTTCTTCAACCTTGACTATTCAAAATTCCTATCTTTATAAACCCCAATGTTTCAACTCTGTTTAAAAGAAATACTAGTGGGAAATATATTACCTCACATATTTTCCCTTTACCAAACCATTTTGGAAACTATTAAGTTATGGGTCGATATACCCCCTTAAACAACATCTTGTCATAGTTGGGTGTGGCCACTTTTACAAAATGGCATTGTTAGTTATGGAAAAAGGTGTGTGATTTAATTCTTGTGGTTTGAAGTGTGTGGTCTTGTTTGAGTTGTGGATATTGTTGTGTTGCTGGTATTTTGGTGCTGTTGCTATTATTGTGATTTTGCTGTTGTGTGTGATGCTCTTGTGAGGATAATTCCTCAGTAGTGTTATTACTACCTTAGGACACCCTTGGCAACCAAGTTTGGAGTGTGACTTGAAGAGGAACACAAACCCTCTACCTTAGGGCACCCCAAGTTAATTTCTAAAATTCAGGGAGATGATTTCAATAAACTCTCTCCTTATCTATCCCTCTATTTTATGAAAACAAATATACTTTCTTTATCAAAATTCTAGGGGAGGAGATGAAATGATGATTCTCTCCATTTCATATCACTCCCTCCTTTAGTAAACCTACTTGTTGATTTAAAAACAAACCCCTCCTTTCTTTTGTTAAAAAGAAATGAAGGTCATAAGTTAAAATGATCTTCATAAATAAATTCCCTCCCAATTTTCTCTATTCCTCAAAACAAATGTTTTCTCTATGAAAATAAAACTTATTTGAAGTATCTTATTTGTCAAGAAAGCTCCCAAGGTTCTACAAACTATTTTATCTCTGGTTTAAATATTAAAGGAGTCTCAAATTATTAATTTCCAAAAATGGTTTATTTAAATCCTATGAACAAAAATGGAGCAAAACATTTTTATTTTGTAAAACCAATTTTTGTGGAGCTTCCTCCTATATAGGGGAGGCTACATAAATTTTCTCTAAATTTTGTAAAATGTTTAAACCCCTCAAATAAATTCTAGAAACCCTACTGGTTTCAAAAAGGAAACAAAGGTTTTTAGCCGAGGACCTATCCGTGAGAGGAAAAGAGGAGTTAGGGGGCGTGTTGCAAAACCTCCGTTGACCTCTGTCGCTCCATGGCAGCACGGCACGGAGGCGTGCTCCCGAGCTCGCCGTGCTCTCCCTGCTTCGCCCTGACGCACGCCACGCCCTGGAGGAAACGATGAAGCCTCGCACGCTGCCTCCTCTGCCCTCCCTTGTCACCATCTCCTCTGCTGCGGCAACGCGGCACGGCACGGACGCCGTGTTGCGCACACCGTCGACGCCGTGCTCCCCCCGTGCAATGTCGACACCGCTGGACCCCTCTCCTCTGCGCAGCTCCGTGAGACGATAAGAAGCACGCCCAGCTGCTCTCCCTGCTCCCTCACCCCCTCACTCAATGCGCATTCTTCCATTGAACCCGAACCCCGGCCGAAGCTGCCGACCCGCATCGCCGATGATTCAAACCTCCCCATCCCAATCCAAGCCTACCAGCACCTTCGCCGTGCACTACTTCCCCTCTCTGCGCAAGGAATCGCAGAGGGACGCCCGGGATCGCCGTCGCCATCCCGATCCTCTTCTTCTCCGGCCGCGGACATGCGAGCAAGCTCGCGGTGGGCACAGGCCACCTTTCTCCGCCATTTTTGTGCACACGTGCTCCCCTTGCCGTGTTCCCTCTCATAGGCATCCCCATTTCTTTTCAGGACGTCGGAGCCGCCGTCGCCATCCTCGCCGCGCTCCGGCAGCCCCGCGTCCGTGCCCTGCTCGTGTCGAGGAAGGAGAAGCCAGCCCGTACCGCTTCGCTCAAGCTCGTGGGCCGCGAGCTGGGCTTCCTCCCTCACGGCACAGCCCAACTCCAGCCCGATCCAGCCCACTGCCTTTTTTTAAGGTTGTTTATTCTTTTACTTCTAGATTTGTTTCTGGACCTCTAGTTTAAATAGTTCTAAAATAGTTTAAGGGCCTAGTGGACCAAACCAAAAATCAGGGAGGTACCCTAGCATATTCCCAGCCAGATCTAAGTGGTAGAAACACTTTTGGATGAATAGTTTTGGAGAAATTAAATGTGAGCCAGAACTACTGCTTTTTACCAAAAACTCAATAGCCATTTTTCTATGATAGCTATTGATGCAAACTCAACTGTTTTGGAAAGGTCTGAGTGATGCCTAGCAGTAGAAATTTGCCTCTCATGCAAATGAGCTTCCTAAATAAAATGGCATCCACTTTGGTAAATGACCAGAGAGCCATTTAGGGTTTTTTGTAAATTATTTGGTGATGATATTTGGAGTGAATCCACTTGTGTGAGCTTCTGTATGATTAGGAGTACCTAATCCTAGCTTGGTGTGATTTTTAGAGCTATAGTTTATTTTAGGTGTAAATAACTAGGTGGTATGCTTTTCTGCCAATGAATGTCTATAGTTTTATTTAACTATTTAGGTTGTGCTAGTATCCCTTTTGTGTTTTCTAGCATGTATAAGTGTGATACTAGTTACTAGGAGTGTGATAGCTCTGTGCCATAGCACTTTGGAAAAAGGTTTAGTAGTGCATTTAGTCCTCTAAGTGTTAATAGTACTAGAGTAGTATTTTCATGGATTTTCCTAGTAATAGGACTTGTTTTAGTAGAAATTCCTTAGTGTGACAATATTTTAGATAGCATTGCTAGATCATCAGTAGCATACCATATTGCTACTGGTTTGATCACATGCTAAGAAGAAGTTAGTGTTACTGGTTATTATTAGGGAATAATATCCCTAGTATGGATATTCCTAGGATTTCCTAACTCTCTGGAGTTGTTTGCAAATAAAATCATTTGTGTGCATGAATTTCAAAATTTATGTGGAATATCAGTAGCATTTCCTAGCTACTGATATTGTAGCATGTCATCCCTTGCTACCTATTGTTTGGCCCTAGCTTGTGTAGAAGTGTCAGACCACTAGTTTGTAAAAGGCCCTTATAGGTGTAGATCCTAGTTTGTTGCTTGAATAATTAGTTTGATGATTGTGATTGTTATTTGCTTGTGCAACATTTGTGGCTTCGTTTGGTGTATTAAGTGTTGTTATTCCCTGGTTGCGACGCTAGATAATATCGATACCGGAGTGGTCCTTGGAGAGGATTTATTGGAGGAGAATCGGAGTTTATTTCTTTAATCAGTGAGAAGAAGACCAAGGACGTTATGCCGAAGCCAGGCAAGCTACTCCACCGAGCTTGCACCTATATATCTCTATCTTGATTTACCTGTTTTACTTATAAATAGCATAAATGATTTATGTGGTGTTTGCCACGAAAGCCCTGATCTTGAAAACCCCTTTTTCCAAAATACAAGTATATTATTGAGACACCCGATATAGAGGTGTCAAAGGTATACAACGATTTCGAAATGAATTTGTTTTACCCCAAAACCTTCTATGAAAATCCTTTTTGGTGGGACTACGAACCACCCAAGTTTTGGTTAAAAATATTTTGCTATGAAAATTGGAAATGATTGTGAAAACCTTTTTAGAGGTTTATGACAACTATTTTGCCACCTTATGTAGAAATATCAGTTGTTGATATAAAACTATAGGATGGGAAAATCCTTTGTGTTTACAAAACTCCTTTGAAAACCCTTGGATGGGTTATGAAATGCCGAGACGTCGGTGTTGAGACAGAAAAGTTGTTGTTTATGAAAAATGCACATTGTGTCCTGGTACTTACTGAACAACCAATAATCTGTGCGACCACATTTACCCCCATATGGGGCGGGGCGTGGTCATATAATTTGCTCATGTTAGTACTGGATGCCTCAACAACGAGGATAACCTCGTTCCATGAGGGGATGGTCTGAGGACCTACCCCCTGACCTGGGTCCTCTTAAGTGAAGTCTACCGGAAGCCGGTATGAACGTGTTGTAGAAAGAGGATTGAAGGGCTCCCTTGGGTCCGCCGGGCAGAACTACGAGTCCTCACACTTAGTTTCTGAGGATTTGAGTGTGGATGGAAAGTGTCGTAGCGGTAGGATCCTATACTAGCATGAGCAAAGGAGAGGCTATGGCCGGGAAACCGGATGGATGTGGGAAAAGCGTGCTACCTCTGCAGAGGGAAAAAACTATTCGAATAGCCGAGTCCTCGGATATGGACAGTTGGAACGAACTGCTGGGTCTCATGTGCAAGTTTTACAAAGTCCTGAGTTTTGGAAAGAAAATGAATCGGCGAATGTTTTATGCAACTATACCGGAAAGGGTGGTATAGGGTTGCTGGAGGGTGAATGGCCCTGAAGGGGGCTATGTTCGGAAAAAGGTAGGGTTTTAGAGAGATAGACGAGGTGGTGATTTTCAAGGAAAAAGTTTTAAAAGAGATTTCTCACCCCCTTTCCAAACAAAGGTGTATTTTTCAAGGAACAGATTTAAAAAGGACTTCTAACCTTTTTCAACAAGGATAGCGAGAAAACTACTTTCCAAAATGTTTTGTCTTCAACAGGATTAAAAATCTACTCTTCTCTTTTTAAAATAAAGATCTAGTGAGGTTTTTCCTAAAAATAAAGGTCTTTGAAAAATTAAAACTAGTGCTTGTTCCTGTTGGGGTAGTTTGCGAGTACAATCAAATGTACTCATATTGGTTTCGTCCCTGGCTGTTGTCTTAGCCAGATTTCAGAGAGGAGCAGTTCAAAGAAAAGGAGTCCACTGACGTCTTTGCAAACTAGGGCGCTTCCCAGTCAGCTGCCTGTAGGGTTAAGGCGAATGACTTGGGCTCCACGTTGATTTGGTGATTCCGCTGCAAGTGCCTTGTTGAAGCTGATCACTTCAAGCACGTAAGTATATTTATTCGGTATTTGTGGGTGTTCTGTGATACCAACTCAAGTTATGTGCAACAGCACACTGATCATGGGACTGTTGCAGGAAACATAACGAGCATCTCGGATAATTAATCCGGGGTCCTCACAGACTTGGTATCAGAGCCATCCTGACTGTAACAGACCTTAGTTAGCATGGATGTTAGTTAGGAAGAGAATATTTTGTTAAAAATATGTTAACACCAAAAACATATCCTTATCTAGGGAAGTCCAAAAATGACTCCCACTCCTTTCGTCTTCTCAAATTATTTCTGAGTCTTACCTTTCTATTTTAAGTTTTACCAAGGTTTTCTCTACTCCTTCTTACCTGTTCAAAATACTTGACGATGAACCCAAAAGAGACCTAATTAGCTAGCACCTACAAAGAAGAAGCAACCATCTCAACATTCAACATCAAGTTCATTGGTCTACAAATGTCAAGATCATCAACATCAATCAAATCAAGAGATCTCTGAAGACCTCAGCTCAACCTCAGCAATTCTACTCAAGTGGCTCCTTCACAAGGTTCCTCACCCAATATGAACCTTGTGCTCTTCTCATGTTAAAGAAAGGGCCCGAGCCCTCCACGAGATGTGAACCTCGCAAGCCTTAAAATGCTTGCGAAGTGTAAATGCTCGCTGGAACACCGAAGGACATCTTGTAGGGTGTTCTTAGTTGTCGTGTTCAACCTATATGGTTGAAATGTGTGCTACCACTGCAAATGGTTGAGACCATATAATGCAGTGATATTTCTCTAAAAATGTATTTTCTCACTAAAGCAAGAGTATTCTAGTACCTCTCCATCCTATCTGTGCTCCAAGACCAGAGTCATGACAACCCAGAAGATTTCGACAATGCAAATCTTGTCCCAGGTCATCAGCAAAGACAAGATCAATACAACAACGAAGTGCAGTACAGAAGCGAGAATTTCAGAAAAACAAACAGAGGATGCAGACTCTACTCCCACGAAGAACACTGCCAGCACGGATGCAACGACACCCCAGAGATTCCTACTCCCTCTCGAGCTCCATGACGCCACCAGAGGATGAGCCTGGCTCACTCAGAGCCGAGTCGCGCGCTGCTCGACAGCGGCAGACGGCTCGAGCGGCCTGCTCACCTCCAGCCGGAAGATCTGCCACCTCCTCCACCGGCGCTGCAACTTGCTGCTCCACCGCCACAAGCTCCTCCGCTGCATCTGGCTCCTCCGGCGCAGCAGGCGCCACTGTCGCAACACCAGCCCCCGCGCCAGACCGCCAATGGCACAAGGCCACGGCTAGGAGGACCACTACCGCAAACAGCAGGCTGAACACCGTCGAAATCCAGAACACGAAGAGCACAAAGACGAAGCAGCCCTCGAGGAAGCCCGCATCCTCCATCGCATCAACATAGGCTCTGAAGAAATCGGTAATAAAGCCCATGGTGACGACGCGATAGAAGAAATGTTTTCTGAGGTCGCTAGTTATAAACCAAGCTCGGACGCCGCTCCTCGACACCACACTGCGCGGGAAAGTGGAGGAATCGCGAGCCGTACTCGCCTTAATGGCGCGGAACCACCTAGGCATCGTGTCCCCCAAAGCTGTGTCTACCGCTGCATCGACGGACAGCACGCGCAGCAGTACCGCGGGTGAGTGCTCTGCGCACTGAAGACGGAGCGAGTGCGGAACCTGAACGAGTGAGGAAGAAGAAGAGAAGAAACGGAGGAGAGACCGCCAGGTGGGCCCCGGCCCCACATGCCAGTGAGTCAGCAGTTAAACCCCCCGTGTCCCTCTATCCTTTATCCCTCGCTTTTCCTGTAAAAACCCTGCAAAGGTAATTTCCTCGGATAAACCAAACCCACTGTGTCCATAAGCCAATTATTGGTGGCACAGCTAGGGGTATTTTAAAGAAAAACCCTGTTGTTTTTCAAAACCCGTGTATACACGAAAGTGAATATACGACCTTTCTAAAATAAAATATTTTGCCCTCGTATCTCCCCTGTACCCCTGGGCAAATCTCGAGGACGAGATTTATTCTTAAGGGGGGAAGGATCTGTAACATCCCAAATTTATGACAAGGGTAAACAAGACCCAAATTTCAGAACCAACAAAAACTTTTGAATTATTTCACAACTGATTGTGTTTTTCCCTTATTTTGTAGTGGTCATAGAGTACTTCTTATGAAATCTGAATATAAAAGGTGGACACTTTGGATAGATAAATAAGTAGAGGTAAAACATGAATAAGTTTCATCTAACTTCCAAATGCTTCTACTTAAGTTAATGTTTGCAATGTGGTATTCATTGGTGTGGAGCTCTCATTACCCCTATCATAGCATCTTGAATGATTAAAGTTTAAAGTGAAAGCAAATATGAGTATGTGCTTGACAAAGTATGGTTGAATGTCTCATGCCCCGTGAATACAAGTGCCTACACCATGGTGTTACTCAACTGGGTCCACAAAATAAGTTCAAGTTAAGGTCATTGTAAGTAATATAATAGCATCATTAAGAGTGTCAACTGGGGTACCTCTTGCCTCAGGACATGGAACAAGCCCATGTCAAAATGACAAGACAAACAACAATGAACAATCTCACACTCTTTTATTTACTATTGGTATAGCTTTTTATTGTGGGTGCATCGTGAAGGTTCATTATGGAAGCTGTAAATTTCCACCATGAATGATGCATGGCTTAGATTAGCGGCCCAGGCATCTCTCTAGCCATTTATACAAACTCATTAAACTTACTAAGTTTCACATTTATTTGGCACCATGATAAGCATCCATAAACAAAAGTACATGATATCAACAATATAAATAAGTGCAATGTTGAAAGCTTGCCATGTGACAGCACATATGGCTAACTCCCAACCAAGACTATTGTCAAGCTCACAACTTCATAATTTTAATCACAATGGTCATTTATTAAGTGCAATAAAAGTAAGGTGTGCATCAAGTTCGTGAGAGCTTTTAACCAACTTTTCCCATAACAATCAATAACATAAGCATTTTAATTCAGAAGTATAGATAAACAAAATAACATGATAAACATACTCGGAATAGCATAAAGCTAATAGGTAGATATGGTGGACTCACTGGAAAAACTTTGGTTGAAGGTGTTGGAAAACAAGTTTTTACTTGTTGGAATTTTTGGGCTAGCAAGAGGGAGAAAGTTGACCATCTAAATGCATGCATAAGTGTCCATAGAACTAACAATCCATGTTAAACAAAGTAAAGTAACATTCAGCATCAAAACATGAATAAAAGATAGCTCTTGATAAAACACTTGCAAATTAATACTCATTAAAAGCACATGAATCATGCAACTATATGTATCTTTTTGAATCAACTCAAACATCCCTTTCCCAATATTTTAATAGCATCCAACTTAATTCAACCCAAATTTCCAGTAGCTCTCTCATATATAAATGATAGTGGTGGTCTCAAGAAAAAAAAATCAAACCAAATAAAAAAGCAAATAAAAGACGCTCCAAGTTTATGCGATAAAGTGCATTGATCGAAAAACAGAAGTTAGACGTGTGCAAACCGAGAGTGTGTTGGTCCAGTGGGGTTGTCTTCACATCCCCAAGCTTATGGTCTTCACCATCCTTGGATAGCTCTTGGTGCATCTCCTCTAATCCCTGTGAAAAAACTTCAAAACACCGTTTCTCCCATTTCTTTTCTGTGGGGTGCATTAGTAGTGATAAACAAATGATTTCTTGCTGCATATAATCCTTGAACAAAAATTCATATGAATGTCCAGAAAGTGTATAATGTTGTATGCCTACTCATAAACTCAATTGGATCAAAAAGATTCAAGTTAAAAGTTCAAAGCATGCATCAAACAAAATGGGACAGAATCTGTCCAGAAAAACAGCAGCAGCAAAACGTATTTTTCTACCCTACTTAACTTTGTCGAAAAATTCCGAAAAATTCATGCATATAGAGGATGAAAAGTTGCAACTACAGTTCAAATATGAGCTCATTCGGAGTTACAGAATAAGAATTAAAAATCATACCGTGCACAGATTCGTGCAGGAATAAAATCTCCGAACGCTATAAGCAACTTTTCAAACCAAAATGGTAAAACTTGGCACTTTATTAAAAATTCCAGAAACTAAACTAAACACAAAGTCTCTTGTTACAGCAAGAGGACACAAAGAAAATCACAAATAAAAACAACCGGGTTGCCTCCCGTAAAGCGCTTTCTTTATAGCCATATAGCTAGGCTTCTTACTTGATGTTTATTGTGGACGAAGCTCATGAGGGAGCTTGAACTTTGGTGTGTCCCTCTTCCTTGGGAAGTGTTCCATGCACTTCTTGTGTGGAAACTGAAACTTCACATTCCCTTCTTTTGAATCAATGATAGCACCTGTGGTACGAAGAAAAGGTCTTCCAAGAATAATTGGACTAGAGGTTTTATTCCCCATATCCATGATTAGAAAATCAACAGGTACAAATGTCATATGCAACTCTACCATAACATCACTTACTTTTCCTAAAGCATGTTTAATGGAATCATCAGCAAGTGCAAGTTCAATAGAGCATTTTTCAAGATTCTTTAATTCAAGTACTTCATATAATTCTTTAGATAAAACAGAGACACTAGATCCTAGATCTAATATAGCATGGTGTGTCTCTTTTCCAATGGTTACTAGTACTTTGGGAATCCATATATCCCCAAGCTTAGGTGGTATCATAGCTTCTTGGTTGTACCTAGCAATCTTTTCTTTTAAAACATGATTAGCAATATAAGAACCAAAACCTGCTTGGTTAACATTAATGGAAGGATCACTTGCAAATTTTTGTAAGATAGATATTAATTCATGCAAGCTACAATTCTCTAAGTCAAGCAATGGTTCCTTGACTTCACTAAGCATTTTAACTTCCTCAACTTTTTTCTCTAACTCAATTAACAGAAGAGATTCATCATATTCAGTTTCGTTAACTTCTTCTTTTAATCCAACAAGTTGAGACATAAATGGCAACAAATATTCAGGATAGTTCAATAATTCATTAAGAGTTTCCTCCAAAGTAAGAGGAACATTTTCAGCAATATTAATAGAATTCATTCCAACCATAGGTGGTGCTTGTGGTTTCCCTGCAGACATACTCAATAAAGTGGCTTGGTTATCAGCTAGTTTTGACAAGGCTTTGTCTAGTCCTGCAGTTTGGAGTTGTAAGCCTTTAATATCAGAACTAATAGAAGCAACAGACTTATTCAACTCTTGTATCATGGTATTATGACTAGCAACTTGTTCCATAAGAATTTTATTAGCCTCAAAATTATCATTACGTGGTGGCATAGGCTTCCAATTATTATCACTAGCATTAGGATATGGAATAGAAGGACGGTTGTTGGGAACATATGGGGCTTTATTATAGGAATTATAATTGTTGTTACCATACCCATTATTACCATAGTTCCTAATGAAGTTAACATCAACATTTTCAGGATTATTACCAACTAGTTCTTGCAAAGGCACATTTTCAATATTTTGTTTATTAATGAAAGCAAGAATAGTGTCCATTTTAGATGACAAATCATTTGTTTCTTCTATGGAGTTTACTTTCTTAGATGGATTAGGTGCTCTATCAGTATGCCATTGACTATAGTTTTGCAAAATACTTTCCAATATGTTCTTAGCTTCTACTATAGTTTTTCCCATAAAAGCCCTCCAGCAGCGAATCAAGAATATTTCTAGACATGTAATTTAGACCATTGTAAAAAGAGTGTAATATGGTCCATTCGTTAACCCCATGTGATGGACAAGTTCTAAGCATAAGTTTTATCCTATCCCAAGCCATGGCAACATGTTCATTTTCATTTTGCCTAAAAGAAAGATATTTTTCTATTTTGCAAAATTTTAACAGGGGATAATATTTCTTAATGAAAGCTTCTTTTGATCATCCCAAGAATTAATGCTACCAGTAGGTAATGAATGCAACCACTCTTTAGCTTTTCCTCTAAGTGAGAAAGGAAATAACTTCAGTTTTAGAATATCACTTTCCACATTTTTAAATTTTGCATGTCACAATTTCAACAAAATCATGAAGATGCATAGAGGCATCCTCCATAGCACTACCGCCAAATTGTTCCCTAGTTATCAAGTTCAACAAACTAGGACTTACTTCATAACTATCAGCTTTATCTCAGGTGTGGCAATGGGCCTAGCAATAAATTGATCATTTGGAGTGTTTGTGTAATCACACAACTTAGTTCTTTCTCCCATTTTAGCAAGTTTTTATGTGTTTTTTAATTTTTTATGCAAAACTGAAAATAAAATGAAAAATGCAAACCGAAATATAAATATGATATGCAAGACAATAACAAAACAAAATAAAATTATTTGAAGGTAAAGATGGATAAGATGATGCTCACGTAGGTGCAACCTCCCCAAGCTTAGGTGTTTGCACAAGTTGGTGATGAAGTTGACTTGTTGTGAGATATCCTTGGATAAACCTTTCAGCAATGATTCCCGGCAACGGCGCCAGAAAACAGTCTTGATGGCCCTTGACGTAGTTACCTGCGTCAAAAGAAATGGGTTAGGTTGAGACTCCAAGTGCAGAGTGTATAGTATAGGAAAGACGTTTTCCCCACGAGGGGTGACTCGAGGGTTTAATATCGAACTCTCGGGGAATCAGTAGTGAAGATTTATCTTCTTATCCTTCTCTTGAAACCTACAAACAAAGTAAATTTTTTGTGCCCTCAACCTCACCAAGTGGTTGTCAAGCACAAGGTGTGAGAATGATATGATAAAGAAAATGCAAAACAATAATAAATATGCAATGATGGTAAATAAATATGCAAGGATGGTGGAAATAATGATAAATGATATTTTTGGGTTTTATATTGTGAATGCAAGATGTAAAAGTGTTTTTGTATTTTCGGATTTAAAATGGCAGAAAATGTAAAATGGATAAAAGTTGTTGGAAAGGTGTTTCTTATGATTAAAAATGGACCGGGGTTCATGGTTTCACAAATGCACTCTCTCTTTAATAAAGTGGTAGACAATGGAACACTAGAATTGACATATGAGATTGCAACAACAAAGTTCATGACAAGTTACTAATTATATGGGCATCACGTCCTAACATAGAGATCTTTTGTTTATTAATCTCTCTTATACTCCACCAAGATGCGAACTAAATCATAACACCTTAGTAATTAAGATAAATCAGAGCATAGCATTAAGTATCATGACATGAAGTTAAAATAAGAACATGCTAGATCTAGTCATGGAGTAGTGGCAATGGTCACACCACATCTCCGGTAGCAAGGTATTTTTCTTTATCCCTAGTGAGGCAACAAAGTAAGGTAAAAACCCAAGTGGATCGCGAAACTCTCACGTTCACCGCACTAGCCACCCCCGTTACTCCAACTAATGCACACGTTCCCCCTCACACGCTCTCATAACAATTTGATCAGAACAAGTAAATAAGAACGGGGTACATAATATGCATCTACTTTCATAACTGAAACAAAACTATTGCAATCTCAAACATATATTAACTCATAAAAAGATCCACCACAAAGGTATTACATAGATGACCGTAATCATGTTCAGCAGCTCATACGGTACTAATTAGTGAAGCTCAAGAGAGGAGAGATACATAAGTTACTTCCACAAACCCATAGTCCAGGGGTGGACTACTCCCTCTCATCATGGAGACGGTGGAGAAGTCGTTGGAGAAGATGGAGACCACGCCGGCAGCGCCCCGCCGGAGTTTTCCCCCTCCAATCTGCAACTCCAGGTCTCTGTTTCGTGGTTTCTGGGTTTCTGCGGCGCTCCTTTCCAAAGTGCGTCGGGGACTATTTTTATAGTCGTTTTTAGGTCAAGACGGAGGCTCGGGAAAAAAGATCGATGGCAACAGAGCCACGAGGCCCAGATGATGGGTCCCACGTGGCCAAGGAATCTGGCCGCGTGGGCCCACTCATCTTGGCCCTCGGGCCTCCGTTTGTTCGCTTCCTTCGCTTCCACGCTTTGTTCCTTCCAAAAACTGATGCTCGTAAATTTCCAGGTCATTTGGACGTCGTTTGGGTCCCTGAAACATCAAAATATAGAAAATAGGGTTTTCTGCTGTGCAGGGTTAATTCCAGAAAAATAGGTAAACAATGAAATATTCCCAAAATCAATATAAAACAATGATATAACCCTTATATGATGCAAATATGATTAAAATATCAGTAATATAATGCAAAGTTCATGTATGCATTTTACATGCATCACCACTCAAGCCTCATGCCCTTATAGAGAAGTTATATTTGAGCAATTCCCTAATTTGATAAAAGAAAGTAAAATTAGTAGTCGCCTATTCACCCTCCTCTAGTCGATCTATTCGATCCATTCAACGTCTATCAGGACCTGTTGTGTGGCTTTTGGGGATTGTTGTGTGGCTTATAAGGATAACAAAGGCTTTCATTTGGGAGTGTGCCCCAAGAAGACGTAGAATGCCGCTTTATCCGAGGATGGTGCCGATGACGCCCTTGTGGAAGACTAGACTGAAGCTTGGATCAAGTAGGGAGGTGCTTCATCATTGTAAAATGGTTGATGTCGTGACCGATACGGGCTTGGGTCTAGCGGAGGTTCGTATCACTGATGGCAACATGCATGTCATTCTTCAGTTGAGTTCACTAGGCTAGTGGAATCTGTGGTTGATGATGTTGAGGCGGTCGGTGTGTTGGCGCATGTTCCCGGTAGCCTCTTGGTTGACGACAACTACACCAAGCTTTGTGATTTTTTTGCCAAATGGTCTGCCAGTAACACAGGAACCGGCAAAACAGTTGGTTGCCTCCCGAAGGAGAAATCGATAAATCAAAGAGGAGCAAAAGCTAGAAGGATGACGGTGGCGGGAAGGTGTCCGCAATTTCATGATGGATGATTATCGTCTTTTTGGGCCGTCAACGCGTTTTTGGTTGTGTGAGTTGTCGTTATCGGTGTGTTTTTCTATTTGCGAGTCGTTGGGGGTACTTGTGCAATGTTGTAACACATTTGTCGATTTTGCGGGTGTGGTGTGTCAGAGCGTTGTCGTGCTGCATACTGTGCTAGGCTTTTGCTGTTTTGCCTCTCATAAACAAGCGTGTTACGGTATTCACCTAGTTTTTCGTCGATTAATTGAGCAGTATTCAGCCTATTTGGACGACTCTGCAATATTATAGGAGACTTCTGTCAAATTCAGACAGCAAACAAAGAAGAGGGAGGTTTCACGAATAGTCACTTTGTAGATCGTTCTGCATGTAGCTTGCTTTTATTTTATTTGGAAGTTGAAGTTTCGGAAATTTTTGAGATAAATCATAAAGGTTGGTAATGACATAATCTAATATGCTCGAGATTTTCAACTCGAAATGTTTGTATTCCGGCCTACACAGAAATGATAAATTCTGACAAGTATGAAAAAAATTCGAAATTTACACCGTTCACCACCTCAAATTTAGAAATTTGTCATTTTAGCTAAAATATATAATATTTCACATTGAGCTTTTGCACACTGCTAGAAGTCATCTAGAGGTCGTCCGCGAGGTGTGGGCATGGGCGCTCGAACGTTGGGGTAAGCTGGACTGGCTCCCCGCTGCCGATTCGGAGGTCCTGCACCGGTGGACGTCGAGGCCATGCCCCCCGGGGGCACGGCGAGACTTGTGGACCGCGATCAACCTCGTCTTCTGGTGCATCCGGCGTCATAGAAACGACGTGGTTTTTAACGGAGCGACGCCGACGATGGGCACGATCAAGTCCCGGATCAAGGAGGAATACAAGAGGTGGCGGCTAGCGAAGTTGTTCCGTAATGATGCTTTTGACTTTCCGGAGCCGTTGCCCCTGTCGATGTTACCTAGAGATTAGGCTTTTCTAATATGTGAGATGTCACCTCGTGTTGACATCAAGACTAACTTAAAAACATCAAGACTAGCTGCTTGCAGCGAATCGCCTTTCTTGACGCTCTTATATTGATTAATACACCTGCCCGGGTGTATTCTTGAAAAAAAAAATTGTTTGAAACTACGTAGCCCGTGATCTGTTTCATGCCAGTTGATCCCCTCCACCTCAAAAAAAGAGAAAAAGGTCGATCAGTGTTCATCACTGGCAGAAGACACGCACACTCCTACGGTCTACCCGCTACTCCACTCCCATTGTTACAAACTTACAATCGAGAGCTACGACCAGGACCGGCCCGAGGGGAGCAATGAAGGCCACCGGCCACCACTACCACGGCTGCCACTCACCCTCGCCGACGCCAGCGACCAAGATCTCCATTCCTGTCTCGCCTGGCGGAGGCACGGAGGCGGCGCTGCTCGGGAAGGGGCGGTACAAGGCGTGGGCCCTCGCCGCCATCGCCCTACTCGCACTTTGGTCAATGTTCGCTGCCTCCGTCACCCTCCGTTGGTCATCCGGCGACCTCGCCGTCGCCTCCGGCGACGTGAGCGGTCCCCTCCTCGACGACCTCGACCCGCTCGTACGGCTCCCCTACACACATTCCCTGTCAGATCTCTGTGACTTGGGGCTTGTTATGTTCCTGAATCCTGGGCTCAAACATTTTTAAGTTCTTAGAAATGTGTGACATTGTGAATTCTTTGAAGTAGACGCACTGTTTACCTGAAGTTCCAACTTCCAAGAGTGGTCATGAAATTGGTGGTACACTCATACCGATTTCTGCAAACACTAGATAATACCCTGTACTAAGCTAATAACTAAAGAAATATATGTAAACAACGAACTTATGCTTAACGCAGAAGGTTTGCTAAAATAAACTACATTTGCTATGTTGTTGAAACAAAAAATATCAACTATGCATACCTTTAGTGACGGTTAAACATCATTATTCAGGATACAAATTGTACAAAGAAATTAGATTGCTAGCAAGCTTAGTCTTACCAAAGAGTCGATGATGAGGCACAATTGCTTTAGGTCAGCTCCACCAGTTCACATTCAAGCAAATATGTTTTTAATGTTTTGACTATTTGATATTTGCCTCCTAATATGGAAGAAAGAAAATAGTGTATGTTGAAATCTGTACAAAATAAGGTTTTCATCTGTTAGTCATGAGACATATTTGTAAGTGTAGAATTAAAGTAGAAAATGAGTGTTTCTGGCACAAATAATAATATCATGCACAAAACACGTCATGAAGATGTCAGAAAAGTAAGGTAGTTTCTATTCAAACATAAAAGTATTTGGTCTCATGCACGAAGATAAATAAATAAATCAAGGACATGTTAGATTGAGAACTTTATTTAATACCTGGAAAATCCAAACCTTTGGTTATCCTAGCTTTGATAGTAGGCAAAATTTGAACATGCTCCCAAGTTATGACCAGTAAGGTTATCTTTTTTTTTATGTAGGATTCATCCTTGGTACTCAAATGGCCAAAGCTAGCCCACAATGAAATATAAACCAAAGTGATTGATGAAATACTTAAATTAGTCCACTGTAATGTCAGGGAAAAGAATGACAAATCATACATCCATTCGCATGATAGCAATCCGTAAGATACTTAGATAACGTGTAAGTGTGGCAGGGCAAAGAAATTAAGCAAGGAAAAAATACTGTATGAACCAACAAACTAGAGAGTGGCCGTGAATGTAGGAACCAACAAAAAGAAGAATCTTACCTCTGTTTTATTATATGTTGTAGTATAAAATATTCCTTTGAGATTATAACTAAAAAACATTTGAAATACACTTACAATTTTATAAACGCCTTCAGAACCATGTAAACGCCACGCACAAAGTAGGATGTGATATTAGTCATCCCACTATGTGAACACTAAAATTTTCTTATAGGCTATAAGATATTAAAACAATCCCAAAATTTTCAGTTGAGAATCCTAAGAAATCAGAACATATGGGCGAGGAGAAACTTAAGCATGAGCTGCTGGCGTGCGCGAACCTGCACTGAGAAGCGTGGATGGTGACCCTGTGTTAGACCGGCCTTCCCGCCTTCTTTGGGAGCATAACTGAGAAGCTCTGAAAATGCAACGTCATACAGGCTACACGCGCGGCATCAGTGCCAAGATTCGTCCAAGCTGCCTACAGGAGCGCGGTTTCTTACGAATTTGCATCCTGGCGGTGACCATGGAGAGAGGAAAGGGCAAACACCGTTTTGTTTCCTAGAGCAATCATGGAGATGAGTGATCACTGAGAAGCACATGCAGAGTCGAATGGTTGCTTGCTTTTTTATCGTGGGAGAGCAGAACAACTGTTGCTTGCATGTTTGAAGAAGATGAACAGTGCTTATGGGCTGAAATGAGCCCAAGTCGGAAGTGAGTGCCGCCTTAACGCAATGCTAGTTGGTGATTGGCACCACATAGAAAAATAAGCGGTTAATAAAAAATAGAAGCGATGATGTGACATAGCTGCATTTGCTGCAAAATAAGTCAGTGGGGTATATATCGGTTTTGAACTATAACAGTGGAAGCAGACCAAGCACTGCGCAATTTCACCCATAAATTTGCATCTTCTGAGCTTCTGAATGTTCAGTTTTGTGCCAAGGAAGTGTTATGCCCTATGCTGAAACCTGAAACCATCATGTTATTCTGATACCACATGATCTCTTTTTTGTCGAGAAATATTTTAGTTGGTATTCTTTCTTTGTTCCTACTTTGGGTATGGTAACATGCTGAATTCTGGCAATTATCTAAGTAACGTTTCAATATTGGTAGCTGTGTATCGGCAGCAGAAAGTCAAGCTACAAACAAATGGAAGTAGAAATATTTTTGGGTTTGTGATTTTGCAAACAAGGAGTACTCAAGTATGCCTACTTATGAATGAGTAGGAGATGGAGGAAAGGGAGAAACTAGTGCGCCGGATGTGGGACCTGTACACACGCACTGGTGATCATGTATGGCTTCCGAGGTTCTGGCAAGAGGCATTTGAGGCTGCGTATGAGGAGCTTGCTGGTGATGATACGCCTGCAAGTGATGCAGCTGTATCTGAGATTGCCCGAATGTCAGTTCACAGGCCTGAGCTTGAGTAGTCACGAAAGGTATGGATGAGTTCACCCTTTTGCTAATTTGTCGCCCCATGTGAATACTGTTTCCTTTTGTTAGATATATGCAGTTGGATCTATACATTTGCTTTCCCTAGTGAGCATTCTCTGGTCATAAGTGTGATTATCAGCCCTGAAGTGGCTATCAAATATCATAAGGTATATCAGTTTTGTAAGTTGATCAAGAAAGTAAGTCAAAGTTTGCTGGATTCTGCAGCGCTGTCTTTACTTTTCTTTAACTTCATTGCTACAATCAAGACCAAAACGGATATCAATTATTGCCGCAAAGTGAGGGTTGTGATTGCGAGTAGTCTCTTATCTGAATAGCTCCAATTATGGGCTCACTGGAAAATTCTTGATTGCAGTCTGCAACTTCTCAACTCTGACAATGGACTCAATGGTGGATGAAGTGTAGGAAGATCCTATGACAAAGATGTGCCAACAATCATGCAATGTATGGGGTGCTACCGTGCTAGGTACAGTGTGAGATATTTCACTGAATGTGCGGAATATTTGGAAGGAAAGAAACCTAGTGGGGTATGGCGTCTTTGACCCTTGTTCCAAGGCGCACTGTAAATCATATGCTATTTCTTCTAACTGAAGAGCAGGGGTCCTGCCAGTTTCTCGAAAAAAAGATATATTCTTAAATAAATTGAAGCACCATGCATGGCATCTTCTGGTTATCAGCAGTTCTGATAAGTGAATATGTGTTCGAAGATAACTTCCATTTTGTTTTACTTTATACTCCTAGGTACAGCTAGTTTATTACTAGAATGCTGCTTTTTGTGTAATCGAGAGGACTTTGGAATAAGCATGCCAACTGATATTAAATAAACCTGCAGATAGTTCTAGCTTTCTATGAAGATTTGTAGTGTGTTCTATAATATTGATTGTATGATTGAGCCGTTTCGTAAGTGCATCCATGCTCACTGGATCTGAACCTGACTGTAAGGAGAAAGTGAAGAAGAGTGGCTTTCTCTTATACCAGTTTTGTGCTCGACTTAGTACAGATATACTCATAAGATGAGTAAAGGATGAAACATGCTGCTGTCGTTTTGCCTTTAGCTATATTCTCATGGTGTACTGCCGTAGCGGCGTTCCATTTCAGTTACCATGAGATTTATTCCTTCTTCAGTGCAGCATTCGCTAGAATATAATTTATCTGCAACCTTAGTTGCTTCGGCGCATCATTCAATCACTCGTCACAAACATGTAAGCAGGCAATCTGGTTTAACTGACTGGATGCTTCTATGAATGCCTAAACAGGATGATATATGCTGAATCCTCAGTTCCAATCATTTCGAGAAGTGGGAGCCCAAGTCTGCAAGGTGAATAAGTAGATGGTTCATGTAGATTTTGAAGTCCCATTTCAAGGGAAGATCACTTGGTAATTGTGATCATGACAGCAATTCAACTACTCTGTTGTCTTTCACCTGGCTTGTCAGTCGATTCAAAAGTTTACTGTTTGTAGTATGCAAAGTTAATAAAAACCTTGATAAAGCAGACTGAGCCCTCATCTCTCTCGTAATATCTACTCTATAGAACTCTTAGCAACCAGATGAAATAGCTCCGGTTCTGTATTTTCTGAAAATGCTGAGAAGGAACATCGCTTTGCAAGAAATTTGGACACTGAAATTTGTGTGTGCTAGTTTTGCTTGCTCAAAAGTAAGATCATCCTTGTGCACTGACATACCCTTTGGCCTTTGTGCCTGCGATATTCAATGCATCTTAATTTGAAAAGGTCCATTCAACTCAAATGGCTATCAATATTTTTGTATTATGGACAAAGGAAACTTGATCTCTTATCCTATGTGCTGATGTTGGTTTTTCTCATTTTCTGAATAGCTGTACATATATGGACTCTGTCAATGTATACTACGTAGCCAGGATAAGACTGACAACTCCAAGGTTGGTTAGAACTGTTGAATAAACCAGTAGCCATAAGTGTTCTTTTTTCTTCTCGACAGGTTTAGGTGTCGAGTTCAGTTTTCGTCAGTCTAGGATTTAGCTTCAGTTTCGTCAGACATTGGTCTGTTTGTTTTGTACGGCGTTGTAGGATCGCTGCTGGAAGCCTGGAACGTCTCTGAGTCGTGGATGGCATGACTCAGTCGGAGACGTGGCGAAAGTCACGACACCTTCTGCTTTGTTTTCTGAATAAATAGAGAAGGAACAGAAAATGCAGTAAGCTGTACGCTGCACCAAAATCTCCTGTCATCGTCTTCCTCTGAATCTCTCTGCTCCGTGTGTGTTCAGGTGTTGGTAGAATAGTGCTGCTGCTGCGGGTGATTGATCACCGTGACGGGTCTTTTCTCTCTCTTTATTTTCGTTTTTGGCCGTGGGCATCCCGAATGTTTTACACACCTTGTTGGTGCAGAAGTTGAGTGTAATTGGTATCTACGTGATATTAATATATTCCCGTTATAAAAAAAAGAATAGAGCTTACTTAATAGGCTACCTCTTATGGGCTGATACTTACTATCGCGCCGAGTCCTACGTCTAATCACCATGAAGCTAGCACTATCCAAACCAATCCACGGGATCCAAAGTACACTCAGTCCAAGTGGTGCCCTTAAGGATTAACCAAAACAAAGAAGAGGATGCTACAACACTTGAGGAATCAAGAGAGAGTGGACCAAGCAACACAAAAGCCAAGCGATGAGTCCTTTGATGTGACTCATTCTAGGATACCTTATGAGGCGTGGGTGTTCAAGCCGTCATATGGTGTGACTCCATGACGATCGCGATAACTCATTCATCATCTAGCGTGATCGTCATGCACCCCCTATTACACTTTCCAAGATGAAGACGAAGACAGTGAGTTGATAGCCTTGTCTGAGTAGGTGTCCAAGTCGGCAAGTACCTCGGAAGAGGAGATGAAAGACTATGAAACGACGTCTTACTAGGACGGTCATGGATATCAATATGGTGTACTATTTACTTTCGTGTTATAGATCCAGAGGGAGATGTAGCTTAACTGGACCTAGGTCCAAAAAACGCCATCTTTAAGAAGCCAGAAAACCCGTTGAAACATCTAAAGCCATTATATGTCAGATGACACATCAATGGATCGCCAATTTCCAAATTGCTCATCGGCGGTGGTGCCGTAGTGAATTTGATGCCATATTCAGTTTTAAAGAAGTTAAAGTTAGACGATGATGATCCGATGAAGACCAGCATGGTGTTAAATGGATTCGAAGGCAAAGAAAGAGTAGAAGCCAAATGAGTGATCAATTTAGAGCTCACTGGCGGGAGCAAAACTTTGCTACAACCTTCTTTTTTTACATCATCTGGCTACAACCTTCTTCTTTGGTCATGTGTAAGAAAACTACAGAAAATTATGTTAGGGAGTGATTGGTCCACGCTATGCAGTGCGTACCCTCAACTATGCACCAAAAACTTATACGATTGGTGGAAGACGAGTTAGATCTGTCCGTGCAGATAACTTACTTCGCGTTGATTTGTCCGAGTCGTTCGTTGATTGGTAGCATCCATGTTACCGTCGTAGGGGCTTAATTGATCTACCGAGAACCAAGCAATCGCAGAACAACGACGACACCGAGATTTATTAACGCAGTTCAACGAACTCGCCTACATCTGCGGGGTATGACTACGGATGCTCCTCCCCTCTGATACCGCAACCCTGATCGCCCTAGGCGCCGGCACAAGCCGCCAGCTCCCCTGCGTACATGTTGCTATCAAGTCGTCATAAGTTACATCATGTGGTGTCCCCTCATTATATGAGAGGCCCATGCTACAAGAGTTCGACTCTGATACTACTCGTATCTTATCCACACATAATACAACACTCTAAGTCCAAACGTAACCCAACTCGTACACAATATTCGATACATATACAACAAACTCCACCTTGGCGAATATTCTCCACCCCCTAGAATTCGTCAATGCGTCAAACCTCCATGTACTCCGGACTTGAGTTGTCTTTCATGAGTTTCGCTGCTACTCCCAGACTCCGTGTGACTCCACCTGCAACTGTAGTCCCTCCTTCCTGTTCAACACCAGCTGGAGAAGAGGAGGGTGGCTCGCTAGCTGGAGCTATGAAAGCTGGTAAGCGATGATGACGCCGCGCGGGAGAAGAGCGAAGACAATCCCTACCGTGCCCTCAAGCAGTGGTGGTGAATTCGCGGCCGAATCAATAAGAGTTATGGTGGAGCTGACAGGTTCGAGACCTAATCGATGAGAGAAGAGGCGGGAGGGCGACATGAAACTTAAAATTGTGCCCATGTTACCCTTTTTTATATAGCAGCAACCCAAGTGTTGTATTTTGCAGCACTTGGTGTTATTTTTTGACTGCAAAACATAAATTTGGAAAAAATAACATAAATGACTTATGTTGGAGTAAGGTTTTTTGGCCTCAAATATCCTAAAAAATAAATTATACCCTAAAATATGACAACTATTGGAGATGCTCTAACAAAGGGGTGGCCTATAGATTCGTGTGCGAAAGTTAGAAAAATCATCGCTAAATTTTGTGTCCAGGAACGGACGGATCTGATGGACACGAATGTGTAGAGCAGGGACCAATAAGATGTTGCCATGTGATGCAACCTAGGAGATCTAATCCTATGGAGCTTATATGGAGTATATTGGAGGGACTAGGGGACTAAGCGCGGCCTTCGCCGCGCACGTAGAATTGATTTTTTGTTTTTTTGGAGAAATTAAATTTGAGAAAAGGGTCCTTATTGGAATGTATTATAATTCGTATTCTTTTAATGTGAACGAATTGATGAAATTTGGAAAGGTATCTGAAGTCATGGAACATGTAAATGTCGATTTTGAGTAAGCGCGGCAGATGCCGCGGCCGTGTGGTGAAATTTGAATTCAGACCGTGTGGTGAAATTTGGATTCAAAAATGCATGCACTTGAATGAAGTCTAGATTTAATTGGGCTTTTTTTTCCGGTAAAACCTTGCAGTTCCGTTAGGTAAATTGGGCTTGTTTAATTGGTCCCTTTTTTAGAAGTTGTTGAAATTTGAATGTTTTTTTTTTAAATCTGGAGAAGCTCGCGCTTAAAAGAATGTTGAGATTTCGAAAATTCTTTTAGTGTTAACGAAATGATGAGATTTGGAAAGGCATTTAAAATTGTGAGAGTTGAATTAGGCAATTTTTTTTGGGAAAATAGTTACCTTTTTTTTTACTTATTCTTTTGATGCTAACAGAATGGTAAGATTTGGAAAGGCATTTAAAATTGTGAGAATTGAATTATTCAATCGTGTGTGTGTTTTTTTAAATAGTTTCCATTTTTTTCCCTATCATTGGTTGGCACATTAAAATATGTTTTCCCCAAAAGTTGTTGAAATGTGAATGCTATTTCAATTGATCTAAATGGGTAATTGTATTTTAGTGGTTTACCAAATTCTATTTGAATGACATGTTTTGTAACAATTCTATTGGGTTTGGCATATTGAATTTGCAGATTTGCAATATTATTGAAAAGGTCCTAAAGTATTTGATTTTTTTTTAAGAATTGAAATAATATAGAGAAGGTCACAAGTATTTGGAAATGGATGTTCTATGTGTCATGTGAAATGTGTAAGTTTAGTAATGTAGAGAAAGTGGCAAAGTTTTTGGAAAGGTTTTTTTTTGAAATTGAAACAGTTTGAAGTAGGTCGCAAAGTATTTGAGGTGGATATTTTGATTTTTACATTTTTTAATTGGACTGAATTGAATTTGAGGTGCATTTCTAAAGTTAGGAAAGTTTTGGAAAATATAAAAAAAACAGAAAGGGAAAAAATTAAATGGGCCGACCCAGCCGCAGATGAAGCAGCCCAGCCCAGCAGCGAGCCCGGCCTCGCAGCCCAAACCCACGGTGACGTCACAGTGGCGTCACTGGGGCCGGAGCCTTCGGCGGCCGCGGCGAGCACGCCGGCGGCGGCGCAGCGCGATTTGGGACGCGCGGTTTGGCTCTGCGGACGCGCGCCGCCGCGGGCTGCACGGGAGTGGCGGCGCCGCCGCCTATGGGTCGCCGGAGCGTCGCCGGTGGTGCTCCGACGCGGCGGAGGGCAGTTCAGACGGCAGCGTTGTTCCCGGTGACATGTCGGCGTTTCGGCGGCTAATTGACGGCGAGGAGGGAGTTCCGGGGACGGCGCACCTCGCCATGCTCTCCGATTTGACCGGAGAGCTGCAAAACGGCGGCGCGCCACGCCGGCGGCCACGGCGACTTCCGGGTCGCACGCGAGAGAGAGAGGAGGAGCGGGATCTGTCGACGGTTTTGCACGAAGGTCCCTGGAGTTTTTTGAAATTGTATCTAGGTCCCTCGCTTAGTTAAAGTTTGGACCGCGGGTTGATTTCTCGCGTTGCAAGGCTGTTTTTGCAAAGTTTGACGACGTGTCACGCACTGATTGGATAAAAATCAATTTACTGTAGAATCTACAGGAGGACTATGCGGTGACCGGCGCGGGTGACCGGCTGGAATCCGGGTGACCGACTGGCAACCAGCGACGTGGCGCGTGGTTATTGGCCTAAATTGGTGCTTGAACGGTACCCGGTGGAGATGGGGAGACGTGGCGCGATCTCCACCGTCCGCACCGGCGATCCAACGGCTGTGGTTAAAGGGCGACGTGGGTCCTTTTTTTAGAAGTTGTTGAAATTTGAATGTTTTTTTTAATCTGGAGAAGCTCGCGCTTAAAAGAATGTTGAGATTTCGAAAATTCTTTTAGTGTTAAAGAAATGATGAGATTTGGAAAGGCATTTAAAATTGTGAGAGTTGAATTAGGCAATTTTTTTTTTTGGGAAAATAGTTACCTTTTTTTTACTTATTCTTTTGATGCTAACAGAATGGTAGGATTTGGAAAGGCATTTAAAATTGTGAGAATTGAATTATTCAATCGTGTGTGTGTGTGTTTTTTTAAATAGTTTCCATTTTTTCCCTATCATTGGTTGGCACATTAAAATATGTTTTCCCCAAAAGTTGTTGAAATGTGAATGCTATTTCAATTGATCTAAATGGGTAATTGTATTTTAGTGGTTTACCAAATTCTATTTGAATGACATGTTTTGTAACAATTCTATTGGGTTTGGCATATTGAATTTGCAGATTTGCAATATTATTGAAAAGGTCCTAAAGTATTTGAATTTTTTTTAGAATTGAAATAATATAGAGAAGGTCACAAGTATTTGGAAAAGGATGTTCTATGTGTCATGTGAAATGTGTAAGTTTAGTAATGTAGAGAAAGTGGCAAAGTTTTTGGAAAGGTTTTTTTTTTTGAAATTGAAACAGTTTGAAGTAGGTCGCAAAGTATTTGAGGTGGATATTTTGATTTTTACATTTTTTTTAAATTGGACTGAATTGAATTTGAGGTGCATTTCTAAAGTTAGGAAAGTTTTGGAAATAAAAAAAAAACAGAAAGGGAAAAAATTAAATGGGCCGACCCAGCCGCAGATGAAGCAGCCCAGCCCAGCAGCGAGCCCGGCCTCGCAGCCCAAACCCACGGTGACGTCACAGTGGCGTCACTGGGGCCGGAGCCTTCGGCGGCCGCGGCGAGCACGCCGGCGGCGGCGCAGCGCGATTTGGGACGCGCGGTTCGGCTCTGCGGACGCGCGCCGCCGCGGGCTGCACGGGATTTGCGGCGCCGCCGCCTATGGGTCGTCGGAGCGTCGCCGGTGGCGCGCCGACGCGGTGGAGGGCAGTTCAGACGGCAGCGTTGTTCCCGGCGACATGTCGGCGTTTCGGCGGCTAATCGACGGCGAGGAGGGAGTTCCGGGGACGGCGCACCTCGCCATGCTCTCCGATTTGACCGGAGAGCTGCAAAACGGCGGCGCGCCACGCCGGCGGCTACGGCGACTTCCGGGTCGCACGCGAGAGAGAGAGGAGGAGCGGGATCTGTCGACGGTTTTGCACGAAGGTCCCTGGAGTTTTTCGAAATTGTATCTAGATCCCTCGCTTAGTTAAAGTTTGGACCGCGGGTTGATTTCTCGCGTTGTGAGGCTGTTTTTTTGCAAAGTTTGACGACGTGTCGCGCACTGATTGGATAAAAATCAATTTACTGTAGAATCTACAGTAGGACTATGCGGTGACCGGCGCGGGTGACCGGCTGGAATCCGGGTGACCGGCTGGCAACCGGCGACGTGGCGCGTGGCTATTGGCCTAAATTGGTGCTTGAACAGTACCCGATGGAGATGGGGAGACGTGGCGCGATCTCCACCGTCCGCACCGGCGATCCAACGGCTGTGGTTAAAGGGCGACGTGGACAGCGTGAGGAGGCGCGAAATCTGCCGTCTTTTAGATATAGTAGGATGTGCAAGTCCTTATCATCCCACGAGAATGAGATGTTTTGGGCAATTTAGGGTTGCTCAATAATCGTCAAAGGAGACCTACCAAGTTGACCGCTTTGCAAATTTTGACAATGTTTCTAAACAACTTCAACGATGTTAGGTTAGTCAGTGTGGCCCCCGCAAAAAAAAAAAGGTTAGTCAGTGTGGGCACGTAAATGCCTTCTGGCCTAAGCCATTAGCAGCTTCCTCTTGCTTGTTTCTTTGAAGAAAGCATTAGCAGGCTAAACTAGTACTGACTCGTGGGCTTCCTTGCCAATCTTGCTCTTCCGAAGCAGCATTCTGTTTCAGGACATTTTTGCCTGAATCGGAAGTCAAAATAGTTAACTGTTGGCCATGACTTAACTGGGTCAAATTAAAGAAAGAGAGGAACGTGCATGCTTGGACCCAACCGCTCTGCACTAACTACTTGCTAACTACCTCATCCTTCCATCTCGATCTGGACTCCGAACACAGAAATTTCCCCCAAACAAATCTATGAGTGTCGCTCGTGCACAAGCCATGACCAACCTTTCCAGTTCCATATCTTGAAATGACATAAATAGCAGACCAACCATTACGCCATGCACTACTAATTAATTATTATTTAATCGTAACAATTAACCAGTAATAAGTCATAACTATCGCCCTTGTCAATTTTTCTTTTTGAATATGCAACGTCGTCTCAGCAATGACCTACAATTCTTGACAGTTCTACAGAGCAAAAATCTCAGCTGTACGAAACATCACGTACCTGACGCGCGCTTTTGGTGACAGTTTCTGAAGATTTCGTGGACGACATCAGTAGTCACCGGGTCAGCATTCTCGTTTCCTGCAAAACAGAAACCGTGCACACAACAATGTCACATCAAAACCTTTTCCCCGCTGATTTCCTCTGCCTTCAGGCTTCGGCCCGCACCATAGAAACACGAGAGGGCAGACGAAGGGGATCGAAGCTGGCACCCGCCGGCCGCCCGGCAGGCCGGGCGCTCCCCATATTTAATGGCGTCACCACTTCCTCACGCCTCCAACGTCTTCTTGCATTCGCTCCCAATCTCCCATTCCTTCTCCGTATCATCATCACGCACACCATATCACCCCGATCATGTCACCTACTAGTAACGTGTAAGTGCCGATCAATCGAGGAGGTCTATATATCCCCGGCTAAGCTGATCAGCTCCCCGTGTCTCCCGAACCACGGCCTCGAGCTTCCGCGATCAACACCGACCAGTTCATCGATCATCCCTACGCGACAGCCTGACCCACGTCTAGGAGCTACCCAGCAGACGCGCGTGGGCGGGCGCGTCCATGGCGCGCAAGCAACGGCACCGCCACTGCACCGTCCTCCTCCTCCTCCTGCTCGCGGCCGTCTCGGTGGCCGCCGGCGAGTTCATCACGTGGGAGGACCTGACCATGCCGTCCGTGGCGGCCGTGGCCCGCGGCACGCCGGTGGTCGACGACGGCGGCGTCAAGTCGGCGGAGCCCCGCCGCGGAGGCATGGCTTTGAGCACGATCGTGGTGTCGCAGGACGGGACGGGGCACTCGCGGACCGTGCAGGGCGCCGTCGACATGGTGCCCGCCGGCAACACGCGGCGGGTCAAGATCCTCGTCAGGCCCGGCGTGTACAGGTGAGGTGATCCGGCAGCCATAAACCACCGATTCCCCTCGATCTCTTGTACTCACTCCGTTCGGAAAAGGATGTCACAAAAATAGTCTATCTATAGTTCATTTTTGTGACATCCTTTTCCGAACGGAGGGAGTAGTAACTGCCTTCAAGAGTTAATGGGGGCCATTAAGTTACAGTGTGTGTGTTCTCCATTCCGTCCTCCCTAGATTCTGGACAGCCGGTTCTACATAGGCTTCTAGCAATGTGTTCGTTTGCTGCCTGCTACTGGTAGCAGCTAGTCAGTTTCCGTTTCTATCTTCGTGTCTGCAAACTGGAATATGCTGGCTACTGCTAAATTTGTATGCTGCTTCTAGTTAGGCAAAATATCACTTCCTCTATATTTGTACGATTTAAATCAGACATCAGAATGGGTTCAAACTAGTAATAGTAGCTTGCACCTACATTTTGTTGAGCAATTTGAATTTTTCGTAATGCTGCACGGCGTACGTAACGACTGAACTAACGAGCTAGGTGGGATGGTGTGGATGCAGGGAGAAGGTGACGGTGCCGATCACGAAGCCGTTCGTGTCGCTGATCGGCATGGGGACCGGGCGCACGGTGATCACGTGGCATGCGCGGGCGTCGGACATCGACCCGTCGGGGCACCAGGTCGGCACCTTCTTGTCCGCCTCCGTCGCCGTCGAGGCCGACTACTTCTGCGCCAGCCACATCACCTTCGAGGTACGTAGCTTAGCCGTTGCTGAAAATCGCAGGCGGTCGATCAACCGTGTTCTTGCATCAGAGTCTGATACATGCGACGTGATCGGTGCAGAACTCGGCGCCGGCGGCGCCTCCCGGAGCGGTGGGACAGCAGGCGGTGGCGCTGCGGCTGTCCGGCGACAAGACCATGCTGTACAGGTGCAGGATACTGGGCACCCAGGACACGCTGTTCGACAACATCGGGAGGCACTACCTGTACAACTGCGACATCCAGGGCTCCATCGATTTCATTTTCGGGAACGCAAGGTCCCTGTACCAGGTACTGAAAGATTGTCCAGGATTCGATGGTGTACGTCCAAATAACCAGTTTTAATTTTGACGACGTTAGGTTGGGATTAGTTGTTCACACCGCCTAATTCTGCTCCCCAAGAGGCTACTATTTTTATGCTGATTTTGCCACCTTGCCATCTTCATGTCTCGCCTTCCATGGATTAGGATAATAATTCTTGTCAGTTGCAGTTGCACCGTTGAGTTGCTATCACAAATTTGACGATTCCGGCATCCACCAACCCCTGCAATTCCACCCCATTCTTGCAGCAAGCACGGGTTTGACACTTGGTTTCCTCACTTTTTATGTGTCTAACATGTAGGCTCTCTAGTCTCTAGTGACTCACACGACTTGATTAGCACTTAGACACTAGGAGTACTAGATTAGGCAGCAACAGCTCGGTGGAATCCGGCAGCTAGGCGCTTAGCCCCGCACAATGCCCCCAACGCTCTTGCACAAATCCGTGCTCAAACCTTCCGTGGCCACATTCTCCCCCAAAACTGTCGCTGACTGAAAAAACTATCGAGTTGTCAATGAACGCGACGTTACATGGCATGCTCTACGTTTATCTTTTTATACATTTGATGCTGAACTAAAACTGACGACATGCATGCAATGCACGCAGGGGTGCGCGCTGCACGCGGTGGCGACGAGCTACGGCGCGATCGCGGCATCGCAGCGCAGCTCGGCGTCGGAGGAGTCGGGGTTCTCGTTCGTGGGGTGCCGGCTCACCGGCTCCGGCATGCTCTACCTGGGCCGGGCGTGGGGAAAGTACGCCCGTGTGGTGTACTCCTTCTGCGACCTCAGCGGCATCGTCGTGCCCCAGGGCTGGAGCGACTGGGGCGACCGCTCCAGGACCAAGTACGCCATAGCCACACTCTCTCTTCTACTGAGCTACAGTACTTGCTGCAGTTGGTTGGTGAACCCACGTACTACGGGCGCCCGACTGATTGATGAAATCCATGGGAAAGTGACGCTTCTGGTCTGTGTGTGTTTGGGCAGGACGGTGCTGTTCGGGGAGTACAACTGCAAGGGGCCCGGGGCGAGCTCGCGGCAGCGGGTGCCGTGGTCGCGGGCGCTCACCTACGACGAGGCGCGCCCCTTCCTCGGCCGGGACTTCATCAACGGCGAGCAATGGCTCAGATTATAGAAATTGTTAGCTGGGACTTTGGAGGTTCAGTTCATTCACATTGCTTCGTCTTCACTGCAGATAATGTAACTACTAGTAGCAGTAGCTATAGTTGACATGTACTAGTACGACTATGTAACGGACCTCACACGTCCATATGTAGCAACATGAGATTTGTTGGCACTGTGAAAAGAAATCGATTTTTAGTTACTGTTGTTGAGAGCAGAACAGGGCGTGTCAATTATGGTGCAAGATTTGCATGGATAGAGGACACAGGGAATTTAGGCAAATGCATCATGCCGCATGGTCGTGTCAGGTACATCAGACCTAACATAACGGAAAATGATGAGATCATGGCACCCACAACAATTTTACTTCGGACTTCAGGATGCCACAAATAGGTTTTGCACAACTTGGGAGGGAAAATCCCACTCATTCTGAAACTACTTCTGAACAACATGGGCAGTTGCAGTTGATAGGACGGTCACCAGAATGAATCATGCCATTGAACTGCTAATATCATTGCACAGCTTAAATGCAGACCAACAACAACCCACTCTTCGAGGACAAGAATGTTGTAGTTCTCAAACAGATTGACAATTTATGCAACTGGGGATTAACTTGAAGCAAAAGACCAATCAGATCAAACCACTATATACAGACTTAATGTTCAGTTTGCGATACGTGTATCTGGTGACAGATACGAGAGAACTAGGAGCAAAATACACAAACTAGAGAAGATATGTGTGTGGGATGTGAAGTCGACAAACTCTGCTATCAGCAAACCTAGTAAACCCCCTCCGCTGGGGGGTTACATTACCTTATCTATAGCTATGTACATCAAGTCCTATGAGGTTTGAGCTTCCCAAACTTCACGACTTGTTGACATCTACATCTACGCCTACTTCCCCGTCGCAGTCTTGTTCATCATCATCGTCGCCCCTAGGTCGCTTCCCTAATAATGGTTGCTTATCATCCTCTGCAGAAGCAGAGGCCTTATCAGTCAAACTGAATGTGTCATCGTTGCTGCTGTTCAGCATCATCATCCCTTGGCCGCTTCCGTGGCAATGTTTCCTTCTCATCCTTTACAGGAGTAGCTGCCTTATTAATCAAACTAAATACTTCATCCTTGCAGTGCTGTTCAGCATCATCGTCCCTAGGTCGTTTCCTAATATTGTTTGCTCCTCATCGTCTATAGAAGCAGAACCCTTATCAGCGAACACTTGCCCATTGCAGTTCTGTTCCGCAGCATCGTCCCTAGGCCGCTTCCCCAATATAGTTTGCTTTTCATCTTCTACAGCTGCAGAAGCCGCATCGGTTAAACTAACCTCAGTTTGTGCATCAGCTACTGTTTCTTCCCCATTGCAGTCCTGTTCAGCATCATTGCACCTTGGCTGCTTGCACAATATTGTTTGCTTCTCATCATCCTCGATGGAATCAGAGGCCTTGTCATTCAAACTAACCTCAGTTTGCGTGTCAACTCCTGTCTGTTGTTCTCCACTGGAGTTCGCTTGCATGGGTGTGAGTTCTTGGTCAGACATTGCAGAATTAGAGTCCAAACCACCAGTGGATGTCACGTTATCAGGTTGCTTAGTTTGGACACCAACCGAAGATATTCTCGACAACACATCTAGCTTCCTTTCTATATGTATCCAGCGGCTCTTGACCCAATCTTTTGAAATTCTCGTGTCATTTAGCTGGCATACACGAAAAAAGTTTTCCCCTGCAACAACAATATGTTTCAGCCTTTCTTTATGCTGGAACTTGCAAAATTAACTTGAAGAGAAAATACAAAAATCTTACGGGCACATATAGTTGCTAATTTATTACATGGAGTACCAAGGTAACATTCTCCATCGAATGGATTGCTTCCACACATATGCAGGCAACTCTAGGAGACTACGACACAATATAGATGATGGTGAATCCTGGTGAATCATGACATGACTTTGGATATGAATTTGCATACTGATCTGTACCTTAACTGAAGGAAAAGATTTGTTGACCTAAATGCCAGGAGTGCCTCAAGTTTTATGGTTATCCAATGCAAAACAGTCAAGAGAAACACAACAGTGTAAACCGCGTGACTCATTGAATGCCAGACAATTGATGTAGAATATAGCAAGACTCTAAACTGGAAGTTCATACCACGCTGATGTGTTCGAGATGACATTTTAGACATTGACATGGTCGCCAATAAGTATATCAGACTCATACTTTTTGCATGTATATGTTAGTAAAATTTTATGAAAATGTATACAATGAAAACATTTTTCATGCCGCAAAATCTAATAATATTATTTCCATCTTACAAATCGAACTATCTTTGTATATTTGCTAGTACCTAAAGCCAGACAAGTTTGACCGCAGACTTTCTAGGAAAAAAGTTATGTATTATCGAACGGTACTATTTTTGTGTTGGTCTTTGATGCTCAACTTTGACCACTAATATACTAAATTATATGGACTGAGAATGTATAAATGGTACCGTTGGATTCGTACTGCAAAATCATTTTCATTACTTATATCAGTATACTAATTTGGTGGACATATTATAAGTATAAATTATGGTCAAAGGAGAATTCGTACTGCAAAATCATTTTCATTACTCATATCAGTACGTCGTTGACCAGCGAAATTTAAGTGCGCCTTATATTTGGGATGGGGGGAGTATAAAACTTGCAACATATACTCTCCAGGTTCCAACACGAGTATTTTGGCAAATCAGCAAAATTATTCCGCCAACATATATTCCCTATACTAAATGGATTTTTGTGGGATACAGTATGACACAATATATCCATAAACCAAAGCATATTCTACAACTGGGCGATTGAGCCTAGAAGAAAACAGCACTTTGTACCTGAATTATCTAGATTTTATTCTCTTTAACTTGTGTATTACAGAAACATTCGATCGAGACAGTTTTGCATTTACTTGGCATTGAGGAAAAATGTGAAAACATAATTTCAGCAAGAAAAGGCACCTGGGAAATATATCTGCAGGCTATCAGATGAACCGGCATCTGTACTGACTACAATTCCTTCCCACCAGCCGCTAAATTGCCAGACATCAACAGCAGTTCCAGGTAAAAGAGTGGCGTCTTCAACCAAGGTATTTTGTTGAGGACGTGGCCTAATTCTGAGCCGGCCTGGGCATCTCAGTCCAAGTTTATCAGGAAGAGCCAATGTAGATGCAGGTACACGCTCCTACACAGCAGCATAAAAGAGGTTAACAGATACCGCAAGAAAGAGCCTCATACGCGCTATCAAAATATAAGCTTATGCAGAAAAAAACAGAATAAATCACAATATTAGGGAAAATAAAAGGAGTAACAAAATGCCAAGTATTATGATTTGTTTTCCTTCAAATGCATAATCCAGCTTAAAGGTCATACTAAGATCAGTTAGTCGTACCTCCAATTTACCACAATCATCAGCATTTTGGAGATCATCATATTGAATCTTCAGTTTGTTATGACTAGTACATGGCTTCAGAACTGTACACCTGAACCAGCAGCCTACAATGCCACTGTCCTGAGACAAGACCTCTATCTTGTCGCCAACATTGTAGGTTGGCGTAGGCTGATTCTGGGGCCCTATAAACTTAACTGAGAGATGCTTTCCAGGAGATTGCTTATTACTGAGCTTCTGATAAGATGGTATAGAGTCTGTTTGTGGGCGTCGGCAGATTTTGGTGCCCAAACATTTTGAATATAGCCTCTCAAACTGCTTTGAAAACTTGGTCTTCCCAGGTGAGCATTGTTTGACTACCCTTATGATATCAGAATCCTCCTTTTCTTGCTCAGGTGAAACTTTCAAGGACAAAACAGCAGGTTGACTAAAATATCCACGCATTGTTCTCAAGTCAAAATGCTTGAATTTATTTTTGCTGTACTGACGAAAGCAGAAACGCATCCCCACCAAAGAACAATTTGGCAATGCATCCAGACATTTTTCATAATGCTCGGGAGTTAAAACAGTTGCAATATCATCAACACACTCGACACTGATTACTTGAGAATAAGAAGTGATGAAAACTTCACAAGGATGAGGAGCAGGAGGAGGTATAGCACAAGCAAATTCCTGGTTCTGGTGAAACCAAAGCACTTTAACCTTCTTAAGTCCCTTCTTATCTTCATACATATCCTCCAAGTATGCAAGATAGCGATTTTCCTCCTCCGACATGACAAGTGCAAAAGAGTGGGTCTGCCAAATGACACATCATATGCAATTAAAAAAATGATCATCGGTAACTAATTGTATATACAGTCAATAACAAAACTTACGGATATTGTGGTTCCATTACGACAAAAGGCTTGATAGTGTTGAAGCTGCTTGCTACAGGTCCAGAACGGACCAGACCACATAATGTCTGAACTGCAAGTTGTTCCCTAACAGCATAATTGAAAAGATTATCAACATGTTCACAAAAGATGTAGGGCAACCATGTGCAAATGTACAAATGATTGCATACCAGATTGTGACACACAAAACTACCAGTTTCACTGTATCCATCTAACCCGACATCATTGCTCATACGTGGTCCAAAATTTGAAAAATCTGGAATGAGCAACAAGCTGTCAGGTATTAATATCACTGAAGCACGATCCAACATAAAATAATACAGGTATTGATCATACAAGTCTGGTACTTAATATGTTGAAAGGGAATGGCTTGACTGGTAGTCAAAACATGATGTGTAAGAAACACAACCAGGAAAAAAATATTGGAGCTAATGTGAACAAGCTCAGAAGGTCCATCACCTTCCTATAGGATCACAATCCACCATATGTAAAATAAATACAAAGAAGCGATTTTATCGAATCGCAATCTGGCATACTTACTAAATATATGAGAATATATTGAGCTAGTAGATTGCTTTGTTTTGCCAAAACTGAGGGAGCCTATCACCAGAGTTGCTTACAGCTTGAAGACTTGAACTTTGCTTGAGTGTGGCTCAGCTTTCACCTCTGAAACTTGCCTGCCTACTCCATGTTTTTTTAATTCAAAACTGTTCAGTTGAGTTACTACTCCTATGGTTTTTTTCATCCCATTCAAGGCTTCTATAGGACGGCGATTCGACCTGCGATGTTGTATGGCGCAGAATGTTGGCCGACCAAGAGACGACATATCCAACAGTTAGGTGTAGCGGAGATGCGCATGTTGAGATGGATATGTGGCCACACAAGAAAGGACCGGGTTAGGAATGATGATATACGTGAGAGAGTTGGGGTAGCACCAATTGAAGAGAAGGTTGTCCAACACCGTCTAAGATGGTTTGGTCATATAGAACGTAGGCCTCCGGAAGCGCCATTGCATACCGGACGGATAAAGCGGGATGAGAATGGTAAGAGGGGTCGTGGTAGGCCAAACTTGACATGGGAGGAGTCTGTTAAGAGAGATCTGAAGGATTGGAATATCACCAAAGAACTAGCCATAGATAGGGTTGCGTGGAAGTTAGCTATCCATGTGCCAGAACCATGACCTGGTTTCGAGATCTTATGGGTTTCAACTCTAGCCTACCCCAACTTGTTTGGGAAAAAAGGCTTTGTTGTTGTTGTTGTTGATTCAAGGCTTCAAGCCAATATGGCATTTTCATATTATGATGGGAAAGAGCACATAATTAATTTTATCAATCCATTGTCACTCCTACCACCAGCAAGTGCGAATCTGATTGAATAGAAAGCATAGAGTGGTTCATATCTTCAGCGGCAAATGACCCAAGGTAACTGATGGAGTATAGTTGAATTTTAACTAGTGTGAACTCTGAAGATGCTCGTGGCCATGGGAGGGTGGTGGTGCAGGCTGAGCTTAGGTGATGGTGATCAAGGGATGATGAAGCCAGGTTGGAGTTGGTTAAAGCTCTCAGCTGTTGCCAGGTGTCCTTGGTGAAGTTAGCATTTGGTTTTGTTAGTGGTTGTTAGTTGCTGAGCTGCGAGTTGTACTTTGTCAGGTTGCTGTGTGGCGTACTTCCTGTTCTCACTATAATTCTTCTCTTGCAAACTGAAGTCCTTGTCATTTGAGAAGGTCACTTTGTCTATCTTTCTAATCAAAGTTAAACTGCAATGAGATTCTCCCTAAACAAACTAGGGTATGTTTTTTTTGCCCCAAAACCTGCTCTACCGAATTCTCGGTCATGACCAAAATTTGTACCTTGTTTGGATGGTTGCCAAGCTTTTCAGCATGCCCTTGCCTCTTTGCCCACCGTAGTTCATTTTTCTTCCCAACATTGGCCAACTCATGGACAAGCAAAACCGTGACCAAAATCAAACATACCCTAGTGAACTAACCCCAAAGGTCTATGCTTGTGTTCTGCACTTTTTCGTTCCTGAAAGTGAGATTTGAACTAGATGAGTTTGTTACATTAAATGTTAGTGTTGCTTACAAATTATCCCAGTAGTGCTCTGATTATGCATATCACATATGCACATATTAACTACAAAATGTGTCTCAAGCTTTCTTTGCTTCCACAATTTTGAATTTTGCACTACTCCAGAATGGTGTTTACTGTTGGACAGCCGATTTCTAAGAAACAACAACCCCATGAGACCCCATGACTTGATGATTTAGTGTACAGTCTTGCATCACGTAGGTATGGCTGTCCGTGCATAATCAAGGAGTCTTTGGTTTTGCCAAACTGTAAAAGCAAGGAATGGACATGCCTACTTCTCCCCATTACCAGTTGTAAAATCACGGTGGAAAAGACTCATGGAAATGTGTGTGAAGTGCAAAAGAAACCATGTCATCACATATCACACGTTACCAATCACCCAACAGACGAAGTACATAAGCTAACACCTCAAGTGGTCATCCAAGTTTATGCTGATGAATGTTACAGTATTTCAGTTTACGATAAAGCTGGACCGAAGGACCTCAACTTTGTCATACTTTGCCGTGTAGGTCTTTTAATTTGCATAACAGTCTGGCATGCCCCTTGAAGGTTTTAACATGCCTGATTGTCTCTCTACCGCAAAAGAAGCTTCTGTACTGACTACCGAGGACTGATTTAGCAAAACTATGTAACTATGATTTCTAGAAAAAATAATAGTGCTGAGGCATATTTATGGCTAAGTTTCTAGGTTCCAGAAACACTGCACATCATAGCATGTTAACTTAAAGAAACAGCAACAGACGGCATGCTTAGTGTCAGCCAAATTCATGTACCGAATATCACAGAAGAGAAGGTGGAAAATTACTTGAGGTGAGGGTCTTGGCCGGAAGGAAGGACTCGAGCCAATCCACCACCTCACGGCGCGACCGCCACTTGCGCGCGAACATCCCCTGCGCATCAGCACCACCGGATCCCTGCGGCCCATGGAAGTCCTCTGACACGACGTAGAGCATGTGGCGCAGGCTGCGCTCCCTGCCCACGACTGCGAGGTGAGGCACGCCCGCGGTGTCCTCCAGGTAGTAATGCACGACGCGGCTGCCCTTCTCCTGCGAGAGGAACTCTTCCATCCACCTCACAAACTCCGGGCCGTCCTCTCTCGCCATCCTTGCAGCAGGACGTGCCCGGAGCACTAAACAGAAGAAAGGGCCTTTGGCGGCAAGGGAACCGGGGGGCGTTTCTCAGAGGCCTCGGAGAAGGCAAGAATTGCACTGGGAGCTTCAGATTAACGAGGAAAGAAAAGTGGGGGTTGGGGGAACGGCGGCCGAGGATTCCTGCAATCCCCGGGGGAGGGCGTGTGGGGCTTCAAGGGACTTGGGGGCAGTTCTGGCTGGCCAAATCGGCTTGAATCGGAAGGGGTTCAGGCTGACCAAGAAACCTTCCATGGAACCAGGGGCAGCAGCGAGCGGGTTCCTGGGCTGGTTTGCCCCGGTGGAAAACCAGAAATTTTCAAAGAATTGCTCCAAGAAAGATGGGTGCGGCGGCGCCGGCCGCGTTCTGGGAGAACCAGCAGCAGGGAGGCGGTCTGCGTGCAAGACCCCTCTGCCGAGAAGGCGGGGGCGGCGGAGGAGGAGCGAGCAGGGAGGTAGGAGGGGGAGGCGGACAGGTGGGACGGAGGCGAGGAGGGAGGGTGTGGATGCTTGGAAGAGGAATCTACTCTGTCGCGTGGTTTTCGTTGGTGCTGAACGTGAAAAGTGTCTGGGTTTTTCCTGGTCTTGTAAAACTTGGAAGAAACAAGGTCAAAAACAGCTCTGACATGACATCTGTGACGCTGTGAGATGAGTTTCTTTTACCTTGCTTCTACCTGCCAATCTGCCATATTTTATGCCCCACATTCCTAGTCTTCACATTCTCGACCCCGACTAGGGCTATTTGTCCATGTCTCTTTACATGATTTAATGCTATTTGTGATCCGAAAAACTTTAAACTACATGCGTTTGTCATGTCACGGCAAGCACTTAAAGCATTTTCCGACTGCGCGGATACGCCAGTTAGGTTGGCTATTTTCTAAGAATTTTGCCATTTTTGACCTTTCGTGGTGTGCACTAGACAAATATGTGGAGAACAGGTCGTCGACCCGGTGGCAAGCGGTGCGAGTGCGCACACTGCCCACCCGAGTTCAAGCCTTGGGCTCGTAGGGTGCTCATGTGGATTCTCCTATTAAAAATGTCATCAGGTGCTAGTGCCTGGGATGGTCTCGTTTTTTTAATATGTGGAGAAAATGGTTGTCCATAGAAAATAGCCAACCCGATATACATGATTGTGCTATCCAAAAACGCCAATACACTTGGCACGCCATGGAATTGTCATAAGTGATTGATTTTTTTTCAAATGACCAGAAGTGATTAAAAGTCCGCAAAGGGCCATTTAGAACAAATAACCCCCAAATTGTGAACTGATGTATTCCGCCATAGTATACCTTCTGTTTTGCGGCATTGCAAGTCCTTCTCTTTTCTGATTGACCGAATTTAGCTTCTTTGCTTATTATTTGTTCTTCTATGTGAGACCGAAGAAAAAAATGAAATTTGATTAGACCGATAAAATGACAACCCGAAAATTGCACCTCAGTGCATGGGTCATTCCTCGTTTGTTGGTGTAACTCTGTTCAGTTTGTCTCCCTTCTCAATACTAGGGGGCTTCTCCGATCGATTGCTTTCACTAGCTCACATGAGTCTACTGGTTTTTAGTTGTGATGTTGGTTAGTACTCTTTCTCTGCTACCGGAGCAACTGAGCAAGTTACGTTGAAAGCTATAAGATATGGTCTTACACATGTTATCATCCTTTGTTTTCCCTTTTTCTCTCCTATCCATTCCTATTTTCCTTGAGTTTTCACTTTTATCTCCCATCCAGTGTGGTTTCTTTAGCACATACTCGGAGCAATTTATTCGTTTTTAGTTGGTTTTTTGCTACTAATTTTTCTCTGCTACCGGAGCGAGTTTTTCTTGAAATCTCAACAATATGACCTCGAGCATGTTACTCGGCCCTTTCGTTTGCCCTTTTTCTCCTCTCGATCAATGCCTATTCTTGTTTAGTTTTCTCTTTTATCTCCTAGCAGAGTGGTTTTTTTTAGAAATGATTGCGATGGGTCTATTGGGTTCTTCAATATCTTCTGTTGTTTGATACTTTTTCTCTGCTCTCGAAGCGACTTTTCTTCAGAGATGGACGATATGACCGATGTCCCCTCGTTTTCCCTCTTAGTTTGTCCGAGATGTCTCTTCCTCGTGAGATGTATCGTTCTTTTCCTTTTTTCGACTTCTTGCTATGTGAGATGCTGCTTCTCAGTGACAGAGATGTTTTTCTACGGATGCAAGATAGATGTTTTCCCTTCTTTTTTCCATAGTTTTTTACTGCATATGTCTATGTTTTCTGAGTTTCCCTTGAGAGGATCGATGATCGTAACCTTCATTTTTTGTTTCGCTCCAGTGAGAGGCCGATGGTTCTGATTTTCACGTCTACAGGTTGCGATGATGGGCCGAGGACAAGGGGTGTCGTGTCTACTATGAGAAATGATTCAGATGCAGATGATCTGGTATGTCTATTGGTTATGTTTTTAGATGCTTCTTTTAATTCAGCTATTGACCCTTTTCTCTGCTTAACAGACTAACAGTGCAGTTTTTCTCAGAGCTCGACAAGATCAAAGTTCCGCTTCACTCACAACCTGAACATGACAGGACCAAACCCATTGTACCGGAATGAGACCCATATTAATAAAATTATCTATTACACCTAAACACAGTTATTGAATATATAAACATAAATATAATTCTTGATTTGTTGGAGAAAATCTATAGCATTACCTTGTACAATGGGGGAGCTAATAAATCAGATCGGCGACAGCATGTTCATTATGCCGTCTGAAATCTATGCTAACAAAATTACCATGTTTAATTTCATACAAGACATTTTATTTTAGAGGCCAACGAAGGGACATGTATAAAGATAGATTACATTGCACGCAGGAAAATAATTTAAGTGTACTTCTTCCGAGTAGAATCTGAACCATTTTATGTTCGTTGATTATAAGTTTAGAACTACCAGGGACCTCTTGAAAAATATAGGTGGCATACTCACAAATTTTAACTTATATATAATACACATTGCCCATCAAATATCAATAAAGAATCATGATAAACTTTTAATTTATTTTCTAGAATTGTCAGTAAATATAGTTACAAAATCATATACTAGAAAACACTATTTAGATAGTTGTTAGGTCATAATCCTTAGATATTTTTATGATGAATGTTGAAAGGTAGTTCGAGAACAAAATTTTGTTGTAAACTACAACAAAATCTTTAGCACTATCAAGTTTGTTTGAATATATCATTACAATATAGAAATGAATATTACAAAAAAAAATTAAACAACATTTCTATATGGTCAATATTGCAATAAATAATAGGAATCTATAGTCATTAATATTGTAGTATGCCAAAATAATTTCAAAAGGTTTATAATTTAATTCAAATAATCCGGGGGCTTAATTATTGCTTGGACTAGCCCTGGTGGCAGACGGTGCGGTGCTGCCGTTGGCTGCATGGGGCATCAAGACTAGGATCCGGGTACGTTGGGAGTATGTTCCTAACATGTAACGATGTCCGCCCCGTGAGATGTTCATTTTGGTTTAGTATCGACCCACGGTTTCTATCTATCACCCTACCTTTGCGTTGTCCCAGAAAGTTTTTCTCATCATTGTCCGCGCTTCTTTTTCCCTCCATCCGACTTTATTTTTGTGTTCTTTTGAGAGATTATTATGATCTTGTAGAGATGGTGGGTTGTTATCCTTCGTTTTTCTTTTTCCATGTCATCTCGATCCTTTTTCTCTTGAGTTTTCTCTTTTATGTACCACCCGAGTTTTTTCTCTAGAAAAGACCAGTCCACTTCACTTTGGAGGACATAACAGCTTAAGAAGAAATCGAGATCAGGCCCGTGGAAAGTGCACACACACACACGCCCTAGGGAATGAATCCACTTTTCATTCTCAATACTAGGGGGAAGGTGGCTTCTCCGATCGATTGCTTTCACTGACTCACATGAGTCTACTGGTTTTTTAGTTGCTGATGTTGGTTAGTACTCATTCTTTGTTACCGGAGCAAGTTATTTTGAAAGCCTCTGCTACCGAAGCAAGTTTTTCTTGAAATCTCAACAATATGACCTCGAACATGTTTACCCGGCCCTTTCGTTTGCCTTTTTCTCTCTTCTGATTCGATGCGTATTCTTGTTTAGTTTCTCTTTCACATTGGTCATTGTTTTCAGAGAATACCCTTTGACGGTAAGTGAATACGTTTTAGAAGTTTATCTACGGTCACTGCTGTTGGTAGAGCTCCGTATTTGGCTACGTGGTATGTTGTGGACTGGTCAACCCTTTTCCAATGGCGGCGCGGTCTTGTAGCAAAAATGCCGCTCGCAATATTTTTTTATACAACTACTAGTTCAACTTGTTGGACGGATTCTCGAGCTCGACCCGGCCATCATCCCGGCCGCATGCATGCGAAGTAGATAGTCGCGGCCGCGCACGCAGCCCACGGTGCCGGCCTGTTCTCGTCGCGGAGGAGATGGACCAGTGGAGGACGGCTTGGCCACGCCGGCGCGAGCGGGCGTCCAGCATTCCCCTGTACAGATCCTCGAACGGCTTGGCCACTATGTCCACGTCGAGGACGACGTTGCGCGCGCTCTCAGTACGGGAGGTCGGCGACATCATCCTGGAGCGCGCCCGCGTCGCGCAACAGGCCTCTCGGACGAGTTATATAGTAGTACAAGACTTGGAGACCAAGAAGGCTCCTAGGGATAATATGGAAACAATTCCAATCAATCCCGTAATTATCTCTAACTGCCTAATATATCTCTAACACTCCCCCGCAGTCGTAGCGGTAGCGTCGTGAAAAGCACGAACGTCGCGGATGGTCAGACTGGAGATAAACCGAAGTAGAACCCAGTAGGCTGACATCCCCCCGCAGTCCCAGCGGGTGGGTCGTGGACGGTGTCGCGGCGCGGATGCTTGGACTGTAGAGGAAGCCGAGGAGGTGCTCAAGCGAGGTGATAGCCCTTTGTGCCGATGTCGAGGAAGCCGAGAGCGTGGGGCGGTGCCGTGGTCGAGGTAGCCGTGCGAGGGGATGCTGTGGTCGATGTCATGGTCGGGGTAGCCGGTGTCGAGGTAGCCGCACATGAAGCCACAGGCGCATAGTGCACGAGGAGAAGGACGGAGACGCGTCAAGGCAGTCGTTGAGGGAGTCGATGCCGAAGCCGATGCAGTCCAAGCCGTCGAGGACGAGGTACGGCCATAGTTGTGCCAAAACTAGGCGCACGTCGGGGACGAAGGCATACTCCGGTTTTGCCAGAACCGAGTACGCAAAGAAGAACTCGTCGGTGACGCGGTCGAGACAGTCGTGGAGGAGGTAGTCGATGCCGAAGAAGACGTTGTCGATGCCGATGAAGATGAGGCGCCGATCCGGGCTTGCCAGACCAGGGGACGCGTCGGGAACGAAGGCACGTGTCGGTGTTGCTAATACCGGGTGTGCGAGGGTAGGGACCATCATGACCTGTGCGCCATGTCAGAGAGACTAGCAGAGGAGGCCTCCTGAACGGTTGCGAGTCGCAGAGCGGCGAAGAGAGAGAGATGCCGTTGCAGTCCACGGTTGTCGGAGTAGACGAGCAGGTGTAGTCGGGGACGAGGCGATGACGCTGGCGACAAAGTCGTGTTGGACGAAGACGTAGAGGGCGGCGAAACCAGAGGCGACCTGGAGAGGTCAGGCTGGACGCCTAGACTGGCGAAGACGTAGTCGGCGGGACATGCGACAGCCTGAAGTGGTCGTGCAGGTTACCTGTGGAAGTGGCGGCGTTACTCAAAGTAGGCGAGGAAGAACCCAGTGGCTTGACGAAGACCATGCGCGGACGGTGGCGTTCCCACGCCGAGGGAGTCGGCGCGGCGCATACCACGTAGAAGTCGACGCGCAGGGACGGCGAAGAGGACCGCGTGCCGCGGCGCTACAGCCCGAAGGGGCGACGCAACAGCAGTACGCGGGTCGGGGCGACGGCGGGTGTCGCCAGCGGCATACACACCTAGGAAGGCGCGTTGGCTACCGGCAAGATGGACCAATGGCGGCGGCGCGGCGGCAGCCTGTAGCTCGATCGTTGGTAGGCGCGTGCTCGGGGACGTGCTTGGCGGTGCAGGCGCGCGATCGGTTGATCAGACCGACGCAGCGCGGAACGCGCCATGGCGGCGACGACGACGCGCAGATCGGAATTGATGGCGAAGTTGTCGATGAAGTCCCAGTCGATGACGGCGAAGACGAACCGGCGATGGAGACCTTGCAAGCGAGAGAAGTCGGCAGCGACGCGTCGAGACGTCCCGTGGACGGCGCGTCCGGCCTTGCTGCGCGGTCGGTGAAGACGAGCCGGTCGGTGCGGAGTCGGCGTCGGCGTGTCGTCCGCGATAGCCGGCTTGGAGGAGCCGAACGGTGCGAAGTCGGCGCCGGCGAGTCAGCCGCGATAGCCGGCTGTCGAGGAGGAGGCCAGTGCAGGTCGATGCCATTGTCGAATTAGAGGCGCAAGAAGACGGCGGCGGTGGCGAGCGACGCAAACCGATCTTAGATCGGAAAACCAAAAGAAACGCCGATCAAAAACGACCGGCGAGAGAGAAAAACCGGATCAACGATCGAAAAAAAACTCTAGGGCAGCCGATCAGCACGAACGGCGGACGAACCCTAGGTACGGGCGCGCGGCCCCCGAGAGAGATCATGGAGATCGATCTCCCCGGGGGCGGCGGCGGCTAGGTCAGATCGTGCCGCTCTAATACCATGTAAGCGTAAGAATATTGGCGTAATGCGGTGGATGATTGTATTGAGCCTCTCGGGCGAGTTATATAGTAGTACAAGACTTGGAGATCAAGAAGGCTCCTAGGGATAATATGGAAACAATTCCAATCAATCCCGTAATTATCTCTAACTGCCTAATATATCTCTAACATATATTTCAATTTAGTCTATATATATTGTTAATCTACACACTAAATATGTCTATATACACTCATTTTGATATGTATGTAGACCTATCTAAAATATCTACTCCCTCCGTTCCAAATTAGATGACTTGTATTTGTCCAAAAGTGGATATATCTAGACATGTTATAAGTTTAGATACATCCACTTTTAAACAAATGAAAGTCATCTAATTTGGAACGGAGGGAGTACCATGTGTTATAAAAGTGAACAGATTGAGTAGTACTAGAAAACTCACGGCAAACACACTCGGAAATCTTGATTGCAGTATGCCTGTATCGATGCATTTGCTTCATTGCTCCACGGTCGGCGGCGGTGGAATCCCGGGCTGCTCTGCGGCGTGAGAGGATCTGTTCTCCTAGGCGTCCTTGCCGGCGGCTGCACCTCCACAGCGCGCGGAGGATTGGCCTGTTGACGGGAACAAGCCCACGTCGGCTTCACCCCCGTTTACGTGCGCGGCGGGGACATGCCTTTGAGGAAGTGGACTATTTTTGCAGCATCCTTTTTTTTTTGCAGGGATGAAACTGATAATATTACACCAAGATTCTTACAGAAAAACCCAGAAACAAAAAAAAATAACAGATAAGTCCTTCTGGATTCCAGCATCCCTTTTTTTGCTAACACAAACATTGTATTCCACAAATCACATCCGGATTACATGAGCAGAATACAATGCGGAGGCTCTAGAAGTCCACTTGTCGACCATTCTTACTAAAACAACCCTGAAGAAACAAGAAATAGCAGATAGGCCCCTAGGGTTGTCTTCCAGATCAAACCGCCGCCTGGCTCCGCCGCCGCCGGAGCAAACTGGCAGGAACCAAACCCTGGGCCGGAGAAGACCCGTCGCAGCAACATTTGCATCATCGAACCACTGGAGTAGGCGTCCGCAGAAGCGTCGGCGCCATGGACTTTGGGGATCATCGGCCGGGGCAGCACCCCGCTCGTCTCCGTCCTCGACTCCCCTACCACTGCCACCGGAGCCGCTCACCATCCAACCAACAGTCACAAAAGCTTCGAGAGCCTTGATCCCATCACAGCACCTCACGGACCTCGCCTTGCCACTGCATCCCTAGAATATAGGAGTACACTCCAATTATGTCGTCACATGTAGGGTCCTGTGGTGCCACGTCGAAAATACATCACGCTCCCGACACTAGTGACCGTGTCTAAACACGTAAGTGGTATTCAGTTACCGTAAAATGGTATTCTCTAACAACGATTGCTGACCAGTTCGTGGATTAACCATGTATTTTACTCATGTTCTAGCCCTGCCCATACCTCCACTGTTTCACTACTCTCACATGGGCTTGAGACACAAACACAACGGTCTTCAGTGTTTAATTGGTCATTTTGTACATGAGGTGTTTGACATTGGCGTCAGCATTCTAGGTGTGTGTCTACTCGGGCAGGACACGCTCCAAGGGGATATGCCCACACACTCAGCTATGAGCTATATGGTGTGAGAAACTTGGTTTCATCTACTCGGAGGACTGCAGATTTCTGGATTTCTCCCTGAGAACAATGATTTGGAGGTATCTTTCGTTTCAACCATCCTCTTGCAGCCAATCCATATTTTAACCATATCTTTCTGTAGGTTTTCTTACTCTTGCTGTTACTTCGGGTTACACTCACTACAACCGATCAGACCTTTTGTGACAAAAATTCTATTGACGACATCGAATTTGTCACTGATTATCCATAATAGGTGACGGAATTTTCATCTTTGTCACGCATTAGTTTTAATGCATGACGTACAACTATCGTGTCACCAAATTTGTCACGGATTACTCCTGGTGACGGATTTAGGGCGTCACTCTGGTCGTCACCGATTTTTTTGGACCGAAATGTCAGATAATTAAGTAAAAGGGGAAAATAGTGGTTCGCTGTATTTTGAACCGGGGACCTGCTGAAAAAAACTACAGATGGACTACCGCTGGGTTACAGTAAGGTTACTGATAAGTTGTACGAGGTCGTGGTATTTAGTAGTACGTACTTAATTTAGGCCTTGTCTGCAATGTGTACCAAGTTTCCATTTTTTTTCCGTTTCCACGGTTCAGGCGACAATATAATTTAGTTCGCATTCTAAAACATCAACACTTGACAATTTTGAGAAAAAAAATTGAGCTTCCACTTAAAATTGCAAACATTCTTATGTTACTAGAATTATAAAAACTCTCCACAATACAATCATGATAGAACAGTAGGGTTTACATCACCATTACAAAAGTTTGCACTCATTCAACCGATAGAGCATCAGTTAGGGTTCTGAACACAGTACTTAAAAAGGTTTACATCATGTTACACATAAACAGACTTCGGCATCAGTTGAGGGCAACAACAGTACACACAAATCCAGATGTTGCAGTATGCACGAAAGTGAAGACACATATGTCACCCTCCCCGATTCCAGCTTCCTTCACAATTTTCGGCCAACTGCCTGACATCTGGGCATCTTGTTTACTGCCAAGGAGGAACGTTACACGAGTAACATTGGTGCCACTAGTGCAGAAAACAGGAAGCTCCATTGGCACGTACTCCTTGAGGTGTGCAATGCTGAACTTGGAAGAGAAGTACTGCAGGAGAAGTTCCTAGTTAGTTAAAGGCTAGGATGAATGTGCAAAGCAACAGTATGAGACTGTATTCTTTACCATCTTGGCCTTCCCATGGATGACAGTAGACCTTGTCATCCTGCATACATAGAAGGGTATCGATGGCTTGAAGTCTGCAACTTGTCTGGTGAGATGTGCAACTTGGTCTTCATTCAGGTCGACGTCGTTTGCAAAAAAGCAATACTTGTCAAACTCTTCGGTCCCACTGATGTTAGGACCTACAATTCAAGAAATTTAATTATTAGGAAGTAATCTGTATATTCTTACAAGAGTGGTAATACATTTGGTTAGGCGTTGTCACCTCTACGAGTGATCTTTCCTCCCCTGGCTCTCTTCACTCCAGTGTGCTTGGGATCCTTATGAGACTGTACCACAGCTTTCTTACCTTTCTTGTCTGTGGTTTCCTGCTCATCATCATCACTTAGGTTAACTACGTCTGTGTTACTCTTGTTGCCCATCTTCAATTTCTCTAGCTCTTCCACGGCAGTATTCTTCTCATCCCACATTTTCATGAAGTTGGTATGGAATCGTCTAAAGCTTGTCATGTGTGCCACCACTTCATGCTGCAGCGTGAGGCACTCCATCACAAGAGACTCCCGACTGGCGGTTTCAGGACGGAAAGCTCTCACTTGCTGAGCGGTACAGGCCAGGAACAAACAAGTATGCAGTTCAATATGAAAGCAGTAACAATGAAAGATGCAGGTAGAACGTAGAGTGGAGATACTAAATCGTTTGTTATTTACCTCGGCTGAGCGTACAGGCTTGGCTTCTATGCGTATTCTAGCAGTGACAAGAGTGTCATCATCTGTTGGGGAAGACATCGTTGATGGACCTGTCATACTTGGGCCAGGTTTCTGACGAAGAAGCATGCAGGCCTTTTGTTCATCCACTAAGAACCTAGCGTAGGCGGGATCAATGTCGGGGCAAACTATCTCCCGTACTTGGGTGTAGATGACACAGTCATCACGACCACATTTTGACGCCATTTTATCAATTCGACGGGTTCTAAAACAAGTTGGAAATTTAGTTAGTAAAAGCAAAATGCGAAGTGAGTACATGGAACCCATCGCCTGTGACCAAAATTGATAGACGGCGACATAGATCCATTGCGGGGGAATTTCGTGGACTAATTTCACCGGAATATAACCTACATGATACCCCAGCCGTGGATATCATCGGAGGACAAGTCTGTGTGGATTGACCTAGATTTGTGAGGCATCAGAAGGGAATGGAAGGGCAGGAAGTAGCACTGGTACGTACCAGTCAGTGGCCGAGGACGAGGACTTCGTTGTTGACGACGTGGACGGCGTTGGTGACGAAGCCGCCGTTGCCTGCCGCCGTAGGGGGAGTAGGAACCGTTAGGTTTTTTTGGGGGGAGAAGGGTCAATTTGGACGAGATGGAGGCGAGGACGAGGCGTAGGGAGATGATAACTGTGTGACTCATGGGTCCCACTCTTCGTTGAGCCCGTGCACGCTGAAGATTCGGCTGACGTATGTCATCGTCATTTTGAGGCGGTGACATGTGGCCCCTATAAGTTTGGGACCCACAAGTCAGTGGCACAAATTCACTAAACTATAAGTAAAAGATTCTGATCAGCCCATGGACTTGTCAAGATTTTGTGGGACCAAAATGTCAGATAATTAAATAAAACTTTTAAAAAAGAGGTTCGAAGATTTAAGACATTTTTCATTTTAAATTAAGTGCTTATCCGTGATCACCGATTAACAACAGCCATACATAAATAATACTCCTATGTCTATGACAAAACTGCTACAAACATAATAAATCGAGAGAATTATAGAATTTTAAATTCCTTGTTCTGATCAAAATTACTACATGCATACTGCATTCATGTTGTACTATTTCCTTGACATCTCCTCCCACCAAATTGTGATAGTGATAATTGAAAATCGACTCTCACATCTTGGTCACCATGGGTTGTGACATGAATCTAGACCCAATACGCAAGTAAATGGACAGAATAAGGAGAGCGATCCACCGATTACAAGGATGATACCACCAAAAGTACTTAATAGGAACAAATACTTTCAGTCTTCTACGATATTAGTTTGAAGTACTTCATAACATATAAAACACGTAATTTCAGTCTTGTACGACACTACTTGCAGTTCTTCATAACACATACCACACTTGCTTTCAGTAGCTAACTACTCCGGATCAATGTAAGGAACATCAGACACAAACAGGTAAACCCCTTGGTTTCCCATGTACAGCAAGAGCAGAATCTTGTCACCCAAGTGCAATTCCTGTTCCTTCTTCATGAACTCCTTCCAGCCACCGACGCACAGATGACCATCATCAGCAGAAATGCTGTATGACCCCTTAACCTCAGTGACTGGATGTTTAACAATGGTGATGTCACAGTATGCTTCCATGTCCTGGGGAACAAAACGGCTTGGATTTTCTGTTCCATATTGAAAATACGTTAGGTTTGTACATGTATTGGCAATAACTTCGTAGTGTGGCACCCATAGCTGTGGAAAAAAGGGATAAATTAGGAACTGATGCATGTAAAATGCATACATGAACTTTGCATTATATTACTTATATTTCAATCATATTTGCATCATATAAGGGTTATATCATTGTTTTATATTGATTTTGGGAATATTTCACAGTTTCCCTATTTTTCTGGAATTAACCCTGCACTGGCAGATAACCCTATTTTCTATATTTTGATGTTTCAGGGACCCAAACGACGTCCAAATGACCTAATATTTTGCGAGGATCATTTTTTGGAAGGAACAAAGCGTAGGAGCGAAGGAAGCGAAAAAATGGAAACCCGAGGGCCAAAAGAGGTGGGCCCACGCGGCCAGATTCCTTAGCGGTGTGGGACCCCCTATCCTGGGCCTCGAGCCTCCGATGCCGTCGATCTTCGTCCCCATGCCTTCGTCTTGACCTAAAAATGACTATAAAAATAGTCCCCCGACGGCTTTCGGAAGGGCGCGCCGTAGAAACACAAAACCACGAAACAGAAGACCTGGAGCTGCAGATTGGAGGGGGGAAACTCTGGCGGGGCGCTGCCGGGGTGGTCTCCATTTTCTCCAACATCTCCACCATCATCACCATGATGAAGGGGGAGTAGTCCACCCCCTGGACTTTGGGTTTGTGGTGGTAACTTGATCTAATCTCTCTATGTATGATCATTGTTGAAGTCCATATGATGTGCCTTGCATAAGTATGGATCGATCTATGTAATTCTGATACGTCTCAAACGTATCTATAATTTCTGATGTTCCATGTTGATATTATACTAATTGTTACATGTTTTATATACACTTCATAGCATTTTTATGCATTTTCTGGGACTAACCTATTAACAAGATGCCACAGTGCCATTACAAGAAGTGTTCCATGCTCTTCTTGTGTGAAAACTGAAACTTCACATTCTCTCCCTTTGAATCAATAATGGCACATGTAGTACCAAGAAAAGGTCTTCCCAAAATAATAGGACTAGAGGTTTTATTCCCCATGTCCATGATTAGAAAATCAACAGGCACAAAAGTCATGTGTAACTCTACCATAACATCACTTACTTTTCCTAGAGCATGTCTAATGGAATCATCAGCAAGTGCAAGTTCAATAGAGGATTTCTCAATATTTTTAAGTTCAAGGGCTTCATATAATTCTTTAGATAATATAGAGACACTAGATCCTAGATCAATATAGCATGGTGTGTCTCTTTTCCAATGGTTACTAATACCTTGGGGATCCAGATATCCCCAAGCTTAGGATCATAGCTTCTTGATTGTACCTAGCAATCTTTTCTTTTAAGACATGATTAGCAATATAGGAACCAAAACCAGCTTGGTTAACATTAATGGAAGGATCACTTGCAAATTTTTGTAAGATACAAATTAATTCATGCAAGCTCCCAGCCGGAGTTTTCCCCCTCCAATCTTCAGCTCCAGGTCTCTGTTTCGTGGTTTCTGTTTTTCTGCGGCGCTCCTTTCCGAAGGGCGTCGGGACTATTTTATAGTCATTTTTAGGTCAAGACGGAGGCTCGGGAAAAAAGATCGACGTCAACGGAGCCACGAGGCCCCAGATGGTGGGTCCCATGCGGCCAGATTCCTTGGCCGCGTGGGCCACCCTCTTTTGGGCCTCAGGCCTCCGCTTGTTCGCTTACTTCGCTCCCAAGTCTTCTTCCTTCCAAAAAATGATGCTCGTAAATTTCCGGGTCATTTGGACGTCGTTTGGGTCCCTGAAACATCAAAATATGAAAAAGGGTTTTCTGACAGCGCAGGGTTAATTCCAGAAAAATGGGGAAGTTGTTAATTATCCCCAAAACTCAATATAAATCATGAATATAACCCTTATATGATGCAAATAACATGGAATAACATGTAATAAAATGTAAAGTTCATGTATGCATTTTACATGCATCAACATCCCCAAGCTTAACCCATGCTCGTCCCGAGTATGAAGGTGATAAAACTAACATGGACTTTGCATTTTAATACTATCAATGGATATCAAAGGTGATTACTATTGCTACATAGAGTCAAATGATTCATTCTTCAAAGGAATAACAATATGCAAGATAAATTATGAAGTGATATCAAATACTCAATGTAAAGATGTTCAATGATAAATTCACAAAGTGTAACATAGAAGAAAGTACTATGGACCAAATGTATGCATAATGAAAAGTAAAAACATCCTATGGTGGTCATAGAGTACTTCTTATGAAAACTGAATATAAAAGGTGGACACTTTGGATAGATAAATAAGTAGAGGTAAAGCATGAATAAGTTTCATCTAACTTCCAAACACTTCTACTTAAGTTAATGCTTGCAATGTGGTAGTCATTGGTGTGGAGCTCTCATTACCCCTATCATAGCATCTTGAATGATTAATGTTTAAAGTGAAAGCAAATATGAGTGGTGTGCTTGACAATGTATTGGTTGAATGTCTCATGTCCCTTGAATACAAGTACCTACACCATGTGTTACTCACTTTGGTCCACAAAGTAAATTCAAATAAAGGTCATTGCAAGTAATAATAGTATCATCAAGAACTGCACTGGGGTACCTCTTGCCCCTTGACATGAACAAGCCCATGTCAAAACAACAAGACAAACAGACAATGAACAATCTCAGCACTCTTTTATTTACTATGGGTATAGCTTTTTATTATGAGGTGCATCACTGAATGAACATTATGGTTATGCTGTAAATTTCCACCATGAATGATGCATGGCTTAGATTAGCGGCCCAGGCATTTCTCTAACCATTTATACAAACTCTTTGAACTTACTAAGTATCCACATTCATTTCACCCATGATAGGCATCCATAAACAAAAGTACATGACATCAACTAAATATAAATAAGTGCAATGTTGAAAGCTTGCCATGTGACAGCACATATGGGCTAACTCCCAACCAAAACAATTGTCAAGCCCACAACTTCATAATTTTAATCACAATGGTTCATGCTTATTAAATGCAATAAAAGTAAATTGTGCATCAAGTTCGTGAGAGCTTTTAACCAATTTTTCCCATGACAATCAATAACATAAGCATTTAAATTCAGAAATGTAGATAACACAATATAACATGATAAACATACTTGGAATAGCATAAAGCTAATAGGTAGATATGGTGGACTCACTGGAAAAACTTTGGTTGAAGGTGTTGGGAAACAAGCTTTTTACTTGTTGTAATTTTTGGGCTAGCAATAGGGAGAAAGTTGACCATCTAAATGCATGCATAAGTGTCCATAGAACTAATCAATCCATGTTAAACCAAGTAAAGTTAAAATTCAACATCTAAACATGGTAAAAGATAGCTCTTGACAACACACTTGCAAATTAACATTCATTCAAAGCACATGAATTATGCAACTATATGTATCTTTTAAAATCAACTCAAACATCCCTATCCCAATATATTTAATAGCATCCAACATAATTCAACCCAAACTTCCAGTAGCTCTCTCATATATAAATAGTGGTGGTCTTATAAAAATCAAACCGAAATAACAAAAGCAAAAAAAACAGACGCTCCAAGTTTATACGATAAAGTGCTTTGATCGAAAAACAGAAGTTAGACGTGTGCAAACCGAGAGTGTGTTGGTCTAGTGGGGTTGTCTTGACATCCCCAAGCTTATGGTCTTCACCATCCTTGGATAGCTCTTGGTGCAGCTCCTCTAATCCCTGTGAAAAAACTTCAAAACACCGTTTCTCCCATTTCTTTTCTGTGGGGTGATATTAGTAGTGATAAACAAATAGGTTCCTTGCTGCATAAAATCCTTAGGCAAAAATTCATATGAATGTCCAGAGAGTATATAATGTTGTATGCCTACTCATAAACTCAATTGAATCAAAAAGATTCAAGCAAAAAGCTCAAAGAATGCATCAAACAATATCAAGACAGAATCTGTCCAGAAAAACAGCAGCAGCAAAACGCATTTTTCTACCCTACTTAAACTCGTCAGAAAAATCTGAAAAAATCACGTATACAGAGGATGAAAAGTTGAAGCTACAGTTCAAATTACAGCTCAATCGGAGTTACAGATAAAAAATAAAAAACCGTGCACAGACTTCGTGCAGGCAGAAAACTCTCCGAAAATGAATAGCAACTTTTCAAACCCAAAATAGGTAAAACTTGGTTCTTTATTAAAAATCCCAGAAACAAAACTAACAAACTACTCTCTTGTTACAGCAAGAGGACTCAAAGAAAATCTCAAACAAAAACAACCGGGTTGCCTCCCGTAAAGCGCTTTCTTTATAGCCATATAGCTAGGCTTACTTACTTGATAATCAAAGGGGACGTAGCTCATGAGGGAGCTTGAACCTTGGTGTGTCCCTCTTCCTTGGGAAGTGTTCCATGCTCTTCTTGTGTGGAAACTGAAACTTCACATTCCCTTCCTTTGAATCAATAATGGCACCTGTAGTACGAAGAAAAGGTCTTCCCAAAATAATAGGACTAGAGGTTTTATTCCCCATGTCCATGATTAGAAAATCAACAGGCACAAAAGTCATGTGTAACTCTACCATAACATCACTTACTTTTCCTAGAGCATGTCTAATGGAATCATCAGCAAGTGCAAGTTCAATAGAGCATTTCTCAATATTTTTAAGTTCAAGGACTTCATATAGTTCTTTAGATAATATAGAGACACTAGATCCTAGATCAAGTATGCATGGTGTGTCTCTTTTCCAATGGTTACTAGTACCTTGGGATCCAGATATCCCCAAGCTTAGGTGGTATCATAGCTTCTTGATTGTACCTAGCAATCTTTTCTTTTAAGACATGATTAGCAATATAGGAACCAAAACCAGCTGGTTAATATTAACAGAAGGATCACTTGCAAATTTTTGTAAGATAGAAATTAATTCATGCAAGCTACACTTCTCTAAATCAACAAATGGTTCCTTAACTTCACTAAGCATTTTAACTTCCTCAACTTTTCTCTTTTTGAGATATAATGATGTTCTTTAATGAGGAAACTTCCTTAGTGAGTTGATCTACTCTTTCAAACAAAATATCATGTTTTTCGAATTTGGATATGAACTCCTTATTGAGCTCCTTTTGAGTAGATATAAATGATCTAATGGTGTTTTCCAAATCACTAGAAACATTACTACTAGTGGTATATTTGTTTGGAACATATGGGGGCTTATTATAAGAGTTATAATTGTTGTTACCATACCCATTATTACCATAGTTCCTAATGAAGTTGACATCAACATTTTCAGGATTATTACCAACTAGTTCTTGCAAAGGCATATTTTCAAAATTTTGTTTATTAATAAAAGCAAGAATGGTGTCCATTTTAGATGACAAATCATTTGTTTCTTCTATAGAGTTCACTTTCTTAGATGAACTAGGTGCTCTATCAGTATGCCATTGACTATAATTTTGCAAGATACTTTCCAAAATGTTCTTAGCTTCTAAATAGTTTTTCCCATGAAAGCACCTCCAGCAGCTGAATCAAGTATATTTCTAGACATGTAATTTAGACCATTGTAAAAAGAGTGTAAAATGGTCCATTCATTAACCCCATGTGATGGACAAGTTCTAAGCATGAGTTTAATCCTATCCCAAGCCATGGCAACATGTTCATTTTCATTTTGCCTAAAAGAGAGGATATTGTTTCTATTTTGCAGTATTTTAACAGGGGGATAATATTTCTTAATGAAAGCTTCTTTTAAATCATCCCAAGAATTAATACTACCAGTAGGTAATGAATGTAGCCACTCTTTAGCTTTTCCTCTAAGTGAGAAAGGAAATAACTTCAGTTTTAAGACATTACTTTCAACATTTTTAAACTTTTGCATGTCACAGATTTCAATAAAATCATGAAGATGCATAGAGGCATCCTCAACAGCACTACCACCAAATTGTTCCCTAGTTATCAAGTTTAACAAACTAGGACTAACTTCATAGCTCTCAGCAGTAATCTCAGGTGTGGTGATAGGCTTAGCAATAAATTGATCATTAGGAGTGTTTGTGTAGTCACACAATTTAGTTCTATCTCCCATTTAACAAGTTTTTATGTGTTTTTAATTTTTTATGCAAAACTGAAAGTAAAATGACACTAATGCAACTCGAAATAACAAATGCAACACAAAAATGCAAAACTGAATATAAATATGCAAACCGAAATATAAAGATGATATGCAAGACAAGAACAAAACAAAATAAAATGATTGTAGGTAAAGATGGATAAGATGATGCTCACGTAGGTGCAACTCCCCAAGCTTAGGTTGTTACACAAGTTGGTGATGAAGTTGACTTGATGTGAGTGATCCTTGGATAAACCTTTCAGCTATGGTTCCCCGGCAACGGCGCCAGAAAACGTCTTGATGGCCCTTCACGTAGTTACCCCACAACGGCGCCAGAAAAGTCTTGAGCCCTTCGTGGTTACCTGCGTGAAAAGTAAATGGGTTAGGTTGAGACTCCAAGTGCAGAGTGTATGTAGTAGTGGAAGACAGTTTTCCCCACGAGGGGTGACTCGAGGGTTTAATATCGAACTCTCGGGGAACCAGTATTTCAGGTGTTATCTCCTTATCCTTCTCTTGAGAACCTGCAACAAAATAAATTGTTTTGTGCCCTCAACCTCACCAAGTGGTTGTCAAGCACAAGGTGTGAGAATGATAATAAAATAAATATGCAAACAGTAGTAAATATGCAATGATGGTAAAATAAATATGCAAGGATGATGGTAGTAATGATAAATGATATTTTTGGGTTTTTTATGATGAATGCAAGATGTAAAAGTGTTTTTGTATTTTCGGATTTAATAATGGCAGCAAACAAAAGTGGTGATAAAAGTGTTGGAAAGGTGTTTCTTATGATTAAAAATGGACCGGGGTTCATGGTTTCACAAATGCACTCTCTCTTGATAACGTGGTAGACAATGGAACACTAAAATTAACATGTAAGATGGCAAGACATGGTTTGACAAGTTATTAATAATATGGGCATCACGTCCTAACATAGAGATCTCAAGTATAAGTTGTTCTCTCTCTTATGCTCCACCAAGATGCGAACTAAATCATAACACCTTAGTAATTAAGATAAATCAGAGCATAGCAATAAGTTCAATGACATGAAGTTAAAATAAGAACATGCTAGATCTAGTCATGGAGGTAGTGGCCAAGGTCACATCCACTCTCCGGTAGCATGGTATTTTTGTTTATCCCTAGTGAGGCAACAAAGTAAGGTAGAAAACCCAAGTGGATCGCAGAACTTTCTCTCACGTTCACTGCACTAGCCACCCCCCGTTACTCCAACTAATGCACACGTTCCCCCTCACATGCTCTCATAAACATGCTTGATCATGACAAGTAAATAAGAACGGGGTACATAATATGCATCTACTTTCATAACTGAAACAAAACCATTGCAATCTCAAACATGTATTAACTCATAATAAAGATCCACCACAAAGGAATTACATAGATGACCGTAATCATGTTCAGCAGCTCATACGGTACTAATTAGTGAAGCTCATAGAGAGGAGAGATACATAAGTTACTTCCACAAACCCATAGTCCAGGGGTGGACTACTCCCTCTTCATCATGGTGTCGGTGGAGATGTTGTTGGAGGGGAAGGAGACCACACCGCAGCGCCCCCCGGAGTTTTCCCCCTCCAATCTTCAGCTCCAGGTCTCTGTTTCGTGGTTTCTGTGTTTCTGCGGCGCTCCTTTCGCGAAAGGGGGGTCTATCTATAGTCGTTTTTAGGTCAAGACGAGGCTCAGGAAAAAGATCGACGGCAACGGAGCCCGAGGGCCAGATGGTGGGTCCCACGCGGCCAGATTCCTTGGCCGCGTGGGCCACCTCTTTTGGGCCTCAGGCCTCCGCTTGTTCGATTCCTTCGCTCAAGTTTCTTCCTTCCAAAAAACTGATGCTCGTAAATTTCCAGGTCATTTAGACGTCGTTTGGGTCCCTGAAACATTAAAATATGGAAATAGGGTTTTCTGACAGCGCAGGGTTAATTCCAGAAAAATGGGGAAGTTGTTAATTATCCCCAAAACTCAATATAAATCATGAATATAACCCTTATATGATGCAAATAACATGGAATAACATGTAATAAAATGTAAAGTTCATGTATGCATTTTACATGCATCAATAACGGTCTATGTATTTTGTCGTAATGGCCACATGAATATCATAGTAATCATCATGTCATATATATGCATTGTTATGCGCTCAATATTTTGTCAATTGCCCAGCTGTAATTTGTTCACCCAGCATGTTAGTTACCTGTTATGGAGAGACACCACTAGTGAACTGTGGACCCCGGTCCATTCTTTTACACTGATAATACAACCAACTGCAAACACTGTTCCTGTTCATTCTCTGCAATTTACTACTGTTTTCCACACCATATGTTTAATCATTTGTTTTCAGCAAGCCGGTGAGATTGACAACCTCACTGTTTCGTTGGGGCAAAGTAGTTTGATTGTCTTGTGTGCAGGCTCCACATCAACAGTCAGAACTCCCTGCAACAGCTCTTTTCTGGCGCCGTTGACAACCTTCAGAAGTGATTTCTTGCTCCTACTGGTTCGATTAAACATTGGTTTCATACTGAGGGAAACTGCTGCTACACTGCTTCATACCTTCCTCTTGGGGTCTCCCAGCGAACGTGTGATCCACGCAATCAAGCTCTTTTTCTGGCGCTGTTGCCGGGGAGCAGAAGCACTTTGGTTCAGAAATCTCCTTACTTCCCCTTCCACACGTCAGCAATCTTTTTCTGGCGCCGTTGCCGGGAGCAAGAGGATTTCTGCAAGGGGGGTTTCACGCTTCCAATCTCTTTACTTTGTTATTGTCTTGCTTAGTTTATTTTTATTTAGTCTTGTTTGCTTTATTTATCAAAAACACACACAAAAATAGTTACTTGCATTTAGTTTATTTTCTGTTTAGTTTCTGTTATTTCATCATGCTTCTCCCTAAGTATACTTTAAAAGACATATCTGTGGGTAGTGGGTCTATCATTGGAAGAGATAACATTGAGAAATTCTTGGGTCACATTAGTAGGCTTAAAGATTTTGAAGATAGACCCTTGGTAGAACTTGCTCCAAATTATGAAATTACTACAACTTCTCTAGTTCACATGTTGGAAGTTAGGTTTGTCAATCTAAATCCTATAATGCAGCACATGTTCCTTAAACTTCATGATATGGAAGATTGTGAAAAGAAAGATTTTGTTCTGGAAACCTTGCTTAAAGAATTTGGTGATGTTGCTAAGGAAGCTAGAAAAGTTTTTATTCGATATAAGATGCTTGGCTATTACTCCCTCCGTTCCGAATTACTTTACTTAGGTTTGTCCAAATACGGATGTATCTAGACATGTTTTAGTTTATAGATACGTTCATATTTGGACAAAGCTAAGTCAAGTATTTCAGAACGGAGGGGGTATATTGATGTTACTAAAACACTTGAGAAATTGGAAAAAGAGAGGCTTAAATACACTAAAGAAACTAATTATGAGGGGGAAGTTAAGATACCAATACCTTTTAAGTTTGTAGGCATGCATGAGGCACTAGAAAAGAATTTTGATTGGATTGTTCCTGAAAATTTATTTGATGAGGATAGTGTGCCTAAAAGTAATGAAAAAGGAGTTTCTGAAACTTATATAGATAAGATACAATGCATTGTTGAGAAAACTTCCAACCTTTCTGTTGATGCTTCATCGCTTGGAAACACTTGATTCTTACTTTCTGTGCCTAGCTGAAAAGCGTTAAAGAAAAGCGCTTATGGGAGACAACCCATTATTTTATTTCTGCATTTTTCTTTTTTTGAGTCAAGGAGTTGTTTACTTCTGTAACAATTCCTTTGTATCCTTATTTTATCGCATTGTTGTGCCAAGTATTGCCTCTAATAGGAAGATGATGCTAGATTTGGATTTCTGCCCAGGAACAGATTTCTGCTGTTCACCGTTTTAATTCTGTAAAATCACAGAAAAATTATTTAAATCTGAATTTTTTTGTGCGTGATCCTAAGATATGTACGCATCTTTCGTTAGTTTAAAGTTTTTCGATCTGAGCAACGTAAGTGCCTCGAAAAAATTCGTCTTTGCGGACTGTTCTGTTTAGACAGATTCTGTCTTTTATTTTTCGCATTCTCTCTTTTACTAGTGTTGAGTGGAATTCTTTTTTAGGGTGAAGAGCTTCACATAACATCAGTGGCAGTAGCTAATGTTAAAAGCAACGGTCATGTTTGTGTCCTTATAGAACATGTGAGTTTTTGATTGTGCACTAACCCTCTAATGAGAATTACTTTGAGTTTGGTGTGGCGGAAGTTTTCAAGGGTCAAGAGAGAAGGATGATATAATGTGATCAAGAAGAGTGAAGAGCTTAAGCTTGGGGATGCTCCCATGGATCACCCCAGCAAATTTCAAAAAGACTCAAGCGTCTAAGCTTGGGGATGCCCAAGGCATCCCCTTCTTCATCAGCAACTTATCAGGTCATCTCTAGTGAAACTATATTTTAATTCTTTCACATCATATGTGCTTTACTTGGAGCGTCTGTGTGTTTTTATTTTCAGTATTTTATTTTTCGTATGGTCAACTTGATTGGACCCCAGCATTCTTGATTGGGAGAGAGACACGCTCCGCTTTTTCATATGAATACTCCTATTCTTCACTTATACTTGTTGAGTATTCTTGTCTAGCTATTGCTATGCTTTTAGCTCCTGTTTTTCATGCATCTCTTATTCAGAGCTGTTAGTTCTTTTAAAGAAAGTACTCTCTTGCTTCACTTATAATTGTTTGGAGAGTTTATGTTGAAATAAATTGATTGGTGTTTGGTTGGAACAGAAAATGTTGCATGTGGTAGATGGTATAATGGAAAAAGCTTACATATTCTTGTAGATCGTTGTATTGGATAATTTGATACTTGTCAATTGTTTTGAGTCATTAAGTAGTTCATGATTAAGCTTTTGTATCATGTAGTTAAAACCTATTAATGAAGAACTACCGTAAAGCTCGTTGAAATTTGGTTTGCATGTTTGGTATCTTTAAGGTCTAGATATTTTCTAGTAAAAGGGTTTGGTTAACAAGGAAGACAGTGTAGAGTCTTATAATGCTTGCAATATGTTTTCATATAAGCCTTGCTGTGTCGGTTGATATCCTGGGTTTGCTTCAGATAACCTTGCTAGCCTAAACTCTGTACTGAGAGGGAATGCTTCTCGTGCATCCAAAACCTTGAGCCAAATCCATGCCATCTGTGTCCACCATAACTACCTATATGTGGTATTTTCTTGCCATTCCAAGTAAATTTTTCATGTGCTACCTTTAAATTATTCAAAATTGTTATTATTCCCTTTTGTGTCAATGTTTACTAGCTCATGAGTAAGTAGTGGGTTATTCTTTATTCGACTTGTCAAACAGACTTTACACCTGGACTAGTGGCATATACATCCGCTTATCCAATAATTTTGCAAAAAGAGCTGGCAACGGGGTGTCCAGTCCCAATTAATTACAACTTTAACCGCTTAATTCTCTTCACATTTTTCCCTGATTTATCAGTAAGCAATGACAAACAGTGAAATACCTGCATGTGTAAACAAAAGAGAAGAGGGATGATCTGCCTTGCTGGTAGAAATAACGTCCTTCATGGGAGCCGCTCTTAAAAGTCTGTTTGATAGGGAGAATACTGTTTTCATCCGCTACCATTCGTTGACAATTAACAAACACCTCTCAAAACTAGACACTCCTCCATGGTATGTGATTGATGGTAGGCATCCGAGGATTCGGTTAGCCATGGCTTGTGTTAGCAAAGGTTGGGAGGAGTGTCAAATATTTTATGCAATCTCTATATGTTTTTCAAAACTTAAAAAGCTCTAGCACATGATTTAATCCCTGCTTCCCTGTGAAGGGCCTTTCTTTTACTTTTATGTTGAGTCAGTTTACCTACTTCTTTCTATCTTAGAAGCAAACACTAGTGTCAACTTTGGTTTAACAATTTTTATATGCTCATATATTGCACTTATTATATGCTTTGCGTTGACAAATATCCATGAGATATATATGTTGAAAGTTGAAAGCAATTGCTGAAACTTAAATCTTCCTTTGTGTTGGTTAAATACCTTTTGCTTATAATCTATTGCTTTATGAGTTAACTCTTATGCAAAACTCGTTGATGCTTGTCTCGAAAGTACTATTCATGAAAAGTTTTTGCTTATATGATTCAGTTGTTTGCTCATTATCTACTTGCTAGCAAACTATATACCATTGACCTGGATCACTTCATTCATAACATGTGCTTTACAGTATTATTTGATCAAGATTATGATTGTAGCATGTCACCTCAGAAATTATTTTGTTTTTATCGTTTTACCTACTCGAGGACGAGTAGAACTAAGCTTGGGGATGCTTGATACGTCTCAAACGTATCTATAATTTCTGATGTTCCATGTTGATATTATACCAATTGTTAAATGTTTTATATACACTTCATAGCATTTTTATGCATTTTCTGGGACTAACCTATTAACAAGATGCCACTGTGCCAGTTCCTGTTTTCTCCTGTTTTTGTATTCCAGAAAAGCTAGTCTGGAAATATTCTCAGAATTGGACGAAACTTGGACAGAACCTCCTATTTTTCCAACACGAAGACGGAGTCCAGAGGAGACACGGAGGGGGGCCGCGAGCCAGCCACACCATGGGGCCGCGCGGGCCCACCCCCAACTGCGCCGTGGGGTGGTGTGGGCCCTCGTGGCTCCGCAGCCGCCACCCTTTCGCCTATTTATTCCTCCTGACGCGAAAACCCTAGAGGCCCGAGCCATTATCCACGAAAAGTTCCAGACACGCCGCCGCCGTCAACCCTAGCTCGGGAGGGTTCAGAAGCTCTTCCCGGCACCCTGCCGGAGAGGGGAATCATCACCGGAGGGCTCTACATCACCATGCCTACCTCCGGAGTGATGCATGAGTAGTTGATCCTTGGACTACGGGTCCATGGCAGTAGCTAGATGGTTGTCTCTCCACTTTATGCTATCATGTTTAGATCTTGTGAGCTGCCTACCATGATCAAGATCATCTTATTGTAATGCTACATGATGTGTTTGCTGGGATCCGATAAATATTGAATACTATGTCAAGTTGATTATCAATCTATCTTATATGTTATTTATGATCTTGCATGCTTTCCGTTACTAGTAGATGCTTTGGCCAAGTAGATGCTTGTAACTCCAAGAGTGAGTATTTATGCTAGATAGTGGGTTCATGCCTCCGGTAATCTGGGAGAGTGACAATAACTTCTAAGATTGTGGATGTGCTGTTGCCACTAGGGATAAAATAACCGATGCTTAGCTTAAGGGTACGCCGTTAGGTCTAATGCATTTGTTTACTTTACGCACATTACTTAATGCAATTATCCGTTGCTTGCAACTTAATACCAACGGGGAACTCGGTATGACAACCTGGCAGTGGATTATTAGTCATAGACTTTGTTGGATAACGGTCTATGTATTTTGTCGTAATGCCCACATGAATATCATAGTAATCATCATGTCATATATATGCATTGTTATGCGCTCAATATTTTGTCAATTGCCCAGCTGTAATTTGTTCACCCAGCATGTTAGTTACCTGTTATGGAGAGACACCACTAGTGAACTGTGGACCCCGGTCCATTCTTTTACACTGATAATACAACCAACTGCAAACACTGTTCCTTTTCATTCTCTGCAATTTACTACTGTTTTCCACACCATACGTTTAATTCTTTGTTTTCAGCAAGCCGGTGAGATTGACAACCTCACTGTTTCGTTGGGGCAAAGTAGTTTGATTGTTTTGTGTGCAGGCTCCACGTCAACAGTCAGAACTCCCTGCAACAGCTCTTTTCTAGCGTCGTTGACAACCTTCAGAAGTGATTTCTTGCTCCTACTGGTTCGATTAAACATTGGTTTCATACTGAGGGAAACTGCTGCTACACTGCTTCATACCTTCCTCTTGGGGTCTCCCAGCAAACGTGTGATCCACGCAATCAAATTCCTATGGTGGATATTGTGGTATGAGATGATATTTGTTATGCAATTACCGTTGTGTTGGATCTTTTATGACTTGTCATACTTTGAAGATATTCTATGATGCATGTGATGGTTCGATTTATGCATAATGCCTTGTTTATCCATGTCATGAGGTGATTGACACCACCAAGTGTAGATAGATGAGAGAGATGTGGTCATGCACACGAAATATGAATCATTGCACTAGTGTTTAGAATATTGTCCATTATGAAGTATGATGTATGTAGGTACGGGATGGCCGATGTGACAACGACATATGTATTGAGTGACACAATACAGCCCAACATCCTTTATTTGGGGGTAAAAAGGAAGAAGTATGATGTGGGAGTGACAACAAACCACGCTAGCCTTACGAGGGTGACCTAGCAACACAAATGATTATTTTCTTTCAACTATGTGTTTTAGGACATGTAGCTATCATAGAAGTTTACCATTAAAGCATGACAATTGTGTGTACGTTTTATCTATAACATGATAATCACCATAGATGGGAGAGAAGATTGAGTGAACCCATATCCATTGTTCCTATAAGAGAAAACCTTTGTCTTGTCCTCTTGCATTGAAGAGGATTGGGACACTTCTACATTCTTGTTTTATTACATTAAACTTCCATCCATTAAATCAACAATCTTGTTCTTTAAACCTGTTTAGTGCATAATCAACTAAAACTTGTGACACTTTAGTTGTAGGGAATAGATAACTTTTCCTTCTTGCTCCTGCGGATCGATACCCTACTTCCACATTGAGAGGTGCTACAGTGATCCCCTGCTCTTGGGGGTTATCAAGTACTTTTCTGGCGCCGTTGCCGGGGAGCGTAGCGTTTAAGTTTCTATTCTTGTGTGCACTAGACTTTAGATTTATTTTATCTTGTTTTATATCTTACAATCACCTAAGCTTGGGAGGTTGCACCTATGTGAGCATCATCTTATCCATCTTTACCTTCAAATCATTTTATTTTGTTTTGTTATTGTCTTGCATATCATATTTAAATTTCAGCTTTGCATTTATCTTTTTATTTTCAGTTTCTTGTTATCTTTTGTATTTCGGTTTCATATTTTATTTTCAGTTTTGCATTTTGTTTATTAGTTGTTATTTCGGGTATATCATTATAGTATCATTTTACTTTCAGTTTTCATTTAAGATCATAAAAATTAAGTGTTGCTTTTAATATGTGTTTTAAGCTATGGAGGAAGGTTATGTCAAAACTATGGAAGCTTACTATGAATATGGATCAACCAAAGAAGGAAATAGAATGCTTGAATTACTTGAACATCTCAATGATATGGCTATTGAGTTTTGTGAATTACATGATGTAACTTGCTGCTTTAGAAAAGACTATAAACACGCTCCCTATCAATGTAAGCACAACAGTGATCCTCTAATTGCTTGTTATCATGAAAATAAATTTTCATGCTCTGATATAGAACAAGTTGAGAAATATATTGCTTATGTTGCAGCCCATGAAATAGACTTTCTTATTGATATTTTTTTTGCAACTAGTCATGAAGCTCCTGTAATGAAAGGACACATTTCTATTCTTCTCCAACTTTGCAAAAAAGAGTTTAGTGATAATGTTTATGTTAAAAAAAGAATTCTTGCTGCCATGGAAAGTACTAATATTTTGCAGGAAAAGGATAATGAAAACATAAGCTTGGAAGAGGAAGTATGTGAAGAGGAGATTGAAATGGATGTGTTCCAACCTAAGCTTGGGGAAGAGTTGGATCTCCCAAATTCACCATCAACATTTGATAGTAGCACTCAAACTCAAAAGTCTTTTGTTATTTATGAAAACCCATGTTATGATAAGTGTCAAACTAAAAATTCTATGGTCCTATATGATAACTCATGCTATTATGATGAAACTAATAATGCTCCTTTACTTTCTATTAATGCTACTAGTGAACTTATTGATGATAATGAGGAGTATTGCTTAAATATGCTATATGATAATGCTTTAGATAATGGTCCTATGCTTATTGATAAACCTCCATGTTTAGTTGTTACTAAATTATGTGAGAATAAAAATGATATACTTGTTGTTTGTGATGTTACTCTTACTCATGAGAGTCCTACTTTGTTTCTGGATTCTCCTAATTACACCATATAGGAGAAATTTGCTTATGTTGAGAAATACTTATGTGGTTTGCAATTACCTTTAGTTCCAAATCTTTGTTGCAACCATGATATTAAACTTGATATTGATCTAAATAACTATTTTCAAAGAGGGAAGCATGCTAATGAATTCCATAATAAATTTAATGATCCTCTTTATGTACCTAAATTATCTAAGTTGGATGAGTCCAATGGTTATATGGGTGAATTTACTTTTACTTCTTGCAACTATTATGAAAGAGGAGGTGATAAGAGCCCTCTTTATGTTGCTAATAACTATAAGTTGCAAGTATCTACTGTTAATATGCATTGGAAAATTTCTATTTATTGTGCTTCATTCATATACAAAATGCCAATGCATAGAAAGAAAGTTAGACTTTGTTGTTATTACTTTTGTGTTTTGTTTTTCTCTCTACTAGGTCTCAACTTGAATATTATTTTAATTGGATTGATAACACCATGGCACCCTTGTATTATGCATGCACACTTCTCAAGGAAGAGGGACACACCAAAGAACAAGCTCCCTCATGAGCTTCAACCTTCATGATCACCAAAGTAAGAAGCCTAGCTACGTGGCTATAAAGAAAGCGCTTTACGGGAGGCAACCCGGTTGTTTTTATTAAAGTGCCAAGTTTTACCTATTTTGGCTTGAAAAAGTTGCTTTTTGCATTCGGAGATTTCATTCCAGCACAAATCTGTGCACGGTATGATTTTTCATTCCTATCCTGTGACTCCGAATGAGCTGAAATTTGAACTGTAGCTGCAACCTTTCATTCTCTGTAAGCGTGAATTTTTTCAGATTTTTTCGACATATTTAAGTAGGGTAGAAAAATGCGTTTTGCTGCTGCTGTTTTTCTGGACAGATTCTGTCCCATTTTGTTTGATGCATTCTTTGAACTTTTAACTTGAATCTTTTTGATCCAATTGAGTTTATAAGTAGGCATACAACATTATACACTTTCTGGATATTCATATGAATTTTTGTTTAAGAATTTTATGCAGCATGCAATTCATTTGTCTATCACTACTAATGTCACCCCACAGAAAAGAAATGGGAGAAACGGTGTTTTGAAGCTTTTTCACAGGGATTAGAGGAGATGCACCAAGAGCTATCCAAGGATGGTGAAGACCATAAGCTTGGGGATGTGGATACAACCCCATTGTACCAACACACTCTCGGTTTGCACACGTCTAACTTCTGTTTTTCGGTCAACGCACTTTATCGCATAAAGTTGGAGCGTCTTTTATTTTTGTTATTTCGGTTTGTTATTTTATTTGTGAGACCACCACTATCATTTATATATGAGAGAGCTACTGGAAATTTGGGTTGAATTAAGTTGGATTCTATTAAAAAGATTGGGAAAGTGATGTTTGAGTTGATTCAAAAAGATACATATAGTTGCATGATTCATGTGCTTTTTAATGAGTATTAATTTGCAAGTGTTTTATCAAGAGCTATCTTTTATTCATGTTTTGATGCTGAATGTTACTTTACTTTGTTTAACATGGATTGATTAGTTTTATGGACAGTTATGCATGCATTTAGACGATCAACTTTGTCCCTCTTGCTAACCCAAAAATTCCAACAAGTAAAAACTTGTTTTCCAACACCTTCAACCAAAGTTTTTCCAGTGAGTCCACCATATCTACCTATTAGCTTTATGCTATTCCGAGTATGTTTATCATGTTATATTGTATTATCTATACTTCTGAATTAAAATGCTTATATTATTGATTGTTATGGGAAAAGTTGGTTAAAAAGCTCTCACGAACTTGATGCACACTTTACTTTTATTGCACTTAATAAACTTGAACCATTGTGATTAAAATTATGAAGTTGTGAGCTTGACAAGAGTCTTGGTTGGGAGTTAGCTCATATGTGCTGTCACATGGCAAGCTTTCAGCGTGCTCTTAATTATATTTAGTTGATATCATGTACTTTTGTTTATGGATGCTTATCATGGTGCCAAATAAATGCGGAAAGTTAGTAAGTTTGAGGAGTTTGTATAAATGGCTAGAGAGACGCCTGGGCCGCTAACCTAAGCCATGCATCATTCATGGTGGAAATTTACAGCACAACAAAGTGAACATTCAGTGATGCACGTCATAATAAAAAGCTATACAAATAGTAAATAAAAGAGTGCTGAGATTGTTCATTGTCTGTTTGTCTTGTCATTTTGACATGGGCTAGTTTCCATGTCCTGAGGCAAGAGGTACCCCAGTTGACACTCTTGATAACGCTATTATATTACTTATTACAATGACTTTAACTTTAACTTGCTTTGTGGCCCGAGTTGAGTAACACCGTGGTGTAGGTACTCGTATTCACGAGGCATGAGGCATTCAACCAATACTTTGTCAAGCAGACTACTCATATTTGCTTTCACTTTAAACTTTAACCATTCAAGATGCTATGATAGGGGTAATGAGAGCTCCACACCAATGGATACCACATTGCAAACATTAACTTAAGTAGAAGCATTTGGAAGCTAGATGAAACTTATTCATGTTTTACCTCTACTTATTTATATATCTTTCCAAAGTGTCCACCTTTTATTTTCAGATTTACAAGAATACTCTATGACCATTATAGGATGTTTTTACTTTTTATTATGCATACATTTGGTCCATAGTACTTTCTTCTATGTTACACTTTGTGAATTATCATTGAACATCCTTACATTGAATATTTGATATCACTTCATAATCTGTCTTGTATATTGCTATTCCTTTGAAGAATGAATCATTTGACTCTATGTAGCAATAGTAATCATCTTTGATATCCATTGATAGTATTAAAAAGCAAAGTCCATGTTAGTTTTATCACCTTCATACTCGAGGACGAGTATAGGTTAAGCTTGGGGATGTTGATGCATGTAAAATGCATACATGAACTTTGCATTATATTACTTATATTTCAATCATATTTGCATCATATAAGGGTTATATCATTGTTTTATATTGATTTTGGGAATATTTCACAGTTTCCCTATTTTTCTGGAATTAACCCTGCACTCGCAGGAAACCCTATTTTCTATATTTTGATGTTTCAGGGACCCAAACGACGTCCAAATGACCTAATATTTTGCGGGGATCATTTTTTGAAAGGAACAAAGCGTAGGAGCGAAAAAATGGAAACCCGAGGGCCAAAAGAGGTGGGCCCACGCGGCTAGATTCCTTGGCCGCGTGGGACCCCCGATCCTGGGCCTCGAGCCTCTGATGCCGTCGATCTTCGTCCCCGTGCCTTCGTCGACTATAAAAATAGTCCCCCGACGGCTTTCGGAAGGGCGCGCCGCAGAAACACAAAACCACGAAACAGAAGACCTGGAGCTGCAGATTGGAGGGGGAAAACTCCGGCGGGGCACTGCCGGGGTGGTCTCCATCTTCTCCAACATCTCCACCATCATCACCATGATGAAGGGGGAGTAGTCCATTGTTCCTATAAGAGAAAACCTTTGTCTTGTCCTCTTGCATTGAAGAGGATTGGGACACTTCTACATTCTTGTTTTGTTACATTAAACTTCCATCCATTAAATCAACAATCTTGTTCTTTAAACCTGTTTAGTGCATAATCAACTAAAACTTGTGACACTTTAGTTGTAGGGAATAGATAACTTTTCCTTCTTGCTCCTGTGGTTTGATACCCTACTTCCACATTGAGAGGTGCTACAGTGATCCCCTGCTCTTGGGGGTTATCAGGAACAAATCGCATGTTAAATTTTTTTACCAGGTGCATGTTGGCATTGTGACTATTTGTCCAGTTCAGGGAATGCAAAAGTGCGACAGTCCTTCCTTCTACATACTCTCCTCCATCATGACAGTCCAGAAGGTGGTCAAGATGTTCCACATGTAATATTACTGTGTCCATCATCCTCCAATTGATCTTGGTTCCATCAGTGGAATCAAGAGAGTCCAGAATGAGACGGTTTTGAGGGGACATTGAAGTAAGCTGTAAGATTAAAGTGCAATTACGGTTAGGAACTAAATTAGCTAATATTTCAAACTCAGTTATTGATTCAAGTGCAATTACATGTAGGAACTATCATTACATTATGGACAAAGTTAATTATGTTTCACCAATTGTAAAAGGTTAGTTTGTAAACATAAATGATCAGAGCACTACTCATAGTACTAATAAAAAACGAAGAATAACAAAAGATGCACCCAGTTTGAAGCTTACATGGATGGGTGATTGGTAGGTTTTGAGTAATAATAGTAATCTCTGGACCATGGCTGCCAAAGCTAAAATACAGCTCATGTCCAACTTCAAGAGAGTAGATTCTACAAAATTCTTTCCAAGTTCTACCACTAAAAAAAAGGTAAAACCTTTGCTGTTGATGCATGTAACATCGAATGAGAATTCCTCATTCGTAACCAGAGTTGCGCTCAACTTGCATAGTTGTAACGTGGCGATATAATGCTTCTGAATGAAATGAACTCTGGTGTAACATGGGATGACCTGTAAAAAATAACCTAACTTGACTTTCTAAAAGTAGCAACTTTTCTAGAAAGAGTAGCTTTTTGATTGTGCTTCCTATAAATAGAGTAGGTACTTTGCATGACAAAGCAAGCAGATCCAGTGCTACAAAACATCACATCAGTTGCTCTTACTATCACATCGGCGCCTACAACTAACAAATTTACATGTAGGTACATGCAGTGGCTGATCCAGTGGGGGGTGCCATGGCACCCATCAAAAAATGCAGATTTGTCTCTGTCCCAGTCTTTCAAAATCTTCCTAATCTTCATATGAAACCAATCAAACTAAGTAACTAACATGCATTGCATAAAACACACACATACATAAACATGTATCACACATATAGCTGAGTACTTGTTTTGCTAGATCTGGCAACATAAGACATTCCAACAGTTTATTATTACCGTTCTGTCCTCAAATCCCTCTTGAAGAGTAAGAACAAAAAACTTCTTCGTCCTGTCAGGACCGATGCACAACCCCTTCGTGTTAAAACAAGTAAGACACTGTAAACTGTAACAATACAAACCAGTTTCCAAATAGGAAGAGAAGCCGGGGATAGGGATAGGGACGAAAATAAATCTTACCTCATCGGTGGCCACCATCCTTGTCCTCTCAGTGCCGCGACGCGGATCAATGCGCCGCTTGACACTAGTTGATGCGCGGAGAGAGGGACACCGATTTTCCGCCGTCGGCGAGTAGATGCGCCGGCGATAGATGTACGGTGAACCTTGCGATTGGTCTACGGCGACGGTGCTGTGCCAGAGATTGGATAAGAAGTAAATTAGTTTAGGTGCAGTGGAGCGGCAGAGGGGGTGAATTGGTAGTGGGATTTTGAAGTGACAATTCGACTTGCCCTCTGTAGGTGGGCCCTTTAGGCAGACGGTTTGACAATTCTTGGTAGAGAAAAACCAAAAAAAATGTTTTGGCACTTAGAAATTAGAAAACATAAAAAAAAATCAGATTGTCAATATTGTTTACCATGGTCGAATCTTTCACAGCTATCCACGATTCTATGATGAAACCACTACTTGGGTACCCCAATATGATTTGTAAAAAAATATTTGAGCAAAATATCATGCACTTGTAGTTCAAATTTGAACGATTTTCGATAAATCATCGTAAATTCATTTAAATGGGCGAAATTACTTAGAATTCAAAAAAATTCAAAATGATATGCACACTTATAATTGTCAGAAAAATCTCAAAATCTGCAAGCCCACCTAGTATGTGTGCATTATCACCCACAAAAAAATTGAGGCCGATATGGATCTCCTATGTGCACCTTTCTTCATAGATGCCCCGTAAGCGACATGAACGATGTCGATCAAACCCATGTTGTTTTGACCCCATTAGGTTTCACAAGTGCTATGCAAAATAGAAAGCCCACAATCACGATCCTTGCCTGCAACAGTGTTCATGCTACACCAAAACACACATCTTGATAGGGTTGATCCACAATTCGGCCTCGATATTTTGGACCAAAATGCCCAAAATACCCTCCTAATTGAACCTTTTGCGAATTTGACCAAAACTCTGTCACATCCCGTGGTACATAATTCCTACATGATTATACAAACATTGCATGACTCATGTGAGTTTAAAATGATTTTTAACATGAATTTGACCAATTTTCATGCATTTTTTTTCCAATTTCTGGCATTTTTCTTAAAACAAAATGATATGCACACTTATAATTGTCAGAAAAATCTCAAAATCTGCAAGCCCACCTAGTATGTGTGCATTACCCCCCACAAAAAATTTGACGCCGATCTGGATCTCCTATGTGCACCTTTCTTCATAGATGCCCATAAGCGACATGAACGATGTCGACCAAACCCATGTTGTTTTGACCCCATTAGGTTTCACAAGTGCTATGCAAAATAGAAATCCCACAATCATGATCCTTGCCTGCAACAGTGTTCATGCTACACCAAAACACACATCATGATAGGGTTGATCCACAATTCGGCCTCGATGTTTTGGACCAAAATGCCCAAAATACCCTCCTAATTGAACCTTTTGCATCCAACTTGACCAAAACTCTGTCACATCCTGTGGTACATAATTCCTACATGATTATACAAACATTGCATGACTCATGTGAGTTTAAAATGATTTTAACACGAATTTGACCAATTTTCATGCATTTTTTCCAATTTCTGGCATTTTTCTTAAAAGAAAATGATATGCACACTTATAATTGTCAGAAAAATCTCAAAATCTGCAAGCCCACCTAGTATGTGTGCATTACCACCGACAAAAAATTTGAGGCCGATCTAGATCTCCTATGTGCACATTTCTTCATAGATGCCCCATAAGCGACATGAATGATGTCGACCAAACCCATGTTGTTTTGACCCCATTAGGTTTCACAAGTGCTATGCAAAATAGAAATCCCACAATCATGATCCTTGCCTGCAACAATGTTCATGCTACACTAAAACACACATCTTGATAGGGTTGATCCACAATTCGGGCTCGATGTTTTGGACCAAAATGCCCAAAATACCCTCCTAATTGAACCTTTTGCATCCAACTTGGCCAAAACTCTGTCACATCCTGTGATACACAATTCCTACATGATTATACAAACATTGCATGACTCATGTGAGTTTAAAATGATTTTCACACGAATTTGTCCAATTTTCATGCATTTTTTTTCAATTTATGGCATTTTTCTTAAAAGAAAATGATATGCACACTTATAATTGTCAGAAAAATCTCAAAATCTGCAAGCCCACCTAGTATGTGTGCATTACCACCCACAAAAAATTTGAGGCCGATCTGGATCTCCTATGTGCACCTTTCTTCATAGATGCCCCATAAGCGATATGAACGATGTCGACCAAACCCATGTTGTTTTGACCCCATTAGGTTTCACAAGTGCTATGCAAAATAGAAAGCCCACAATCATGATCCTTGCCTGCAACAGTGTTCATGCTACACCAAAACACACATCTTGATAGGGTTTATCCACAATTCCGCCTAAATGTTTTGACCAAAATGCCCAAAATACCCTCATAAGTGAACCTTTCACATCAAACTTATGAAAACCATTCAGAATGTTTGAGATTGATACTTTTTAGATGATTGTACCAACATTGCACGATTCATATGAGTTTAAACTTACTTTTATATGCAATTTACCACTTTTCATGCATTAATTTAATTTTCGGCCTTTTTCGTCCTTTTTCGTCCTATTTAGGCAATTTACACAAGTACACATGTTAGAAAATTCTGAAAATCTGCAAGCACACCTAGTATGTGTGCATGAACACTCACAAAAAATCTCTGCTCAATTTGCAAGCACACCTAGTTTAGATGGGAAAATTTTATTTCGTTTGTACAAAAAACAGTACGTTCCCTCCTTTTTGGTTTAATTTTGTTTGTTCCCTCCTTTATTTAAAATTATCCCCGTTCCCTCCCTTTTTTAGGCTCAAACGAAAATGTCCCGCGCACCCACCCTCCCCCTAAATGCGCCCCTCGTATCACCAGAACCCACGATCCCGTACCACACCTTCCATTCCTATCATCCTCCCTCTCCTCTCCAAGTTCTAATCTCGCCTACCTCATCCTCTTCATCACCCTAGATCCGTCTGCCTCGGCGGTGGAAAATGTTCGGCCGCAACAATCTGATCGACCTGACAACAGACATGGACGACAACATTCTGGAGGAGAACCCCGGCATGAATATGCAGGAGAACACTGGCAACCCTGGTAAAGATCAAATTTCTTGTAGTAGGGATTGTTCAGTCAACCTCTTTCCCTCTCATCTTCTATTCCATATAGATCTATGCATATTTGTGATATTTTGTTGATTTGGGTAAACACAGTGAGTTTACCAGTTATATTTGCAAGATCATATCTGCTACAAATGGTTGATATTGCACGCTCTTTCTTACGTATCAAGTCATCACTATCGTTAAAGAAGTCAATTTTTTTCACAGTCGTATAGGTAATCGTCAAGTACTGTACGATTTCATGGATTATAGTTGGTTCAGATGGGTAGACCAACTTTCATGTTTGAGATCTGTGCAAGTTGCCGTCATGATTTAATTTCTGTAAGTCTGTTAAAAATGCCACGTTTATTTAGACTAATACTGAACCTAAATGAAACCGAAACAGATAGCGACAACAGCTAGATGAGCTACAGTAAAAGTGTCGCTCTGAAACTGAACCTTTGTCTGTCTGGCTTATAGTTCTGCACGAACCTCGTACTATTCGATTTGTATGATACGATAGTTGCGTCGGTTCAGAAACATAGACATCTGAATTGATAGTTGTCAGGTTTTAAGCTATGTGCCATCAATAAATGTATATGCATATAAAATTATTCACTTTATTTTATTTCAGGTAAGGAAGACATATCAGAAGTTGCATATGAGAAGATTAGGAAGCTAGCGATGGAATAGAATGCTTCTTGTATGTCTGCACTACTGAAGAAGCAAGCTGAAGGAAATGTTGAGGAAATGCAAATTTTTGACTCTATAGCAAGAACTTTTGTCTACGGTGGTTCAAGCACCCGAAAGAAGAAGGCTACTGGACCGCACTGGATGTACTACGATTCAGTATGTTTTGTGCGACACCATGATTTTATAACTCATGTTTGTTCAGTTATAGCTTGTGCATTCATATGTTTTTACATCATGGCTTACTAGGCAACCAACGGGAAGAGTACAATGAACCAGATAGGTGAGACAAGTCGCTCTACATGCAAGGATGCTAGCGACGAATATGCAGTACGCACTTATCAGTAAAATTCAGTTGTACCTAATTATTTGACTTATAACTTGCACTAATATATTTTAACTTTATGGTAAACTATGCAATTCAGGGAGTGTATGAATTGAACCAATTAGGTGCGACAAGTACCTTCATAAGGAGCATCTATGGTGGCCACGTATCTGCAGTAAGTGGCTATCCCTCTGAAAACCTTACATCTTCACTAAATTTTTCATATACTCTTCGTATTTACGTGTTTCGTAACCCTTGTAGGTTCCTCCTGTCTTGAAGATTACTGAGACGCGCGAAGCAACTCCTATTGAAGTTTTTAAAATAACCAAAACAAACAATGCCGGTATCATGAGCAAGGATGCACAAGCTGCTTATGTAAGTAAAATGTTAACATTTTCTTGTAGCATTATTACGTACTGTTTCTTGCACCTGACAAAAAATACGCATATCCTATGGCAGGATGAAATGATCCTTGCAAAAATGGGTCCACACATGAAAGATGAGACTCCCTGAACTAATCTGCAGATTTGTGAAGATGTCCTCAAGAAACGCAGAATGAAAGGCATTTTCCTCTCAGACTTGGGGACTACATCTAGCATGACATCTGCAAGCATCCCAGAGTTTGAAGGAATACTAGAAGATCATGAGCAACAGTCCTTACCTACATCTCCAAGGTACCAGCAACTGCAGGCAAGGATACAAGCCGTGGAAGAAAAAACCGAAGACTTGAAAAGGAAGCAGACAGAATATGAAGCTCTCCACAAGTCATATGATGACATGACTTATGAAATAAAATCGAGGCAGAAAGAAATGGATTCAATTCTTGGTTTTCTCATCAGGAATTGACAGTCACCATAGTTGACCAAATAAGCAGCAAACCTTGCCCGCCAGTAGTGTTTTCTTCATGAAAACTTGATTTCATCCACATTTATGCCTACGTTCTTTCATTTTCGTGTGGTATTGTAACAGTTGGTGTCAATCAGACATTAAGTTTTTTGTGTGCCTGAATTATAAGTGCAACTTTTGCAAATGGTTCATTTGAATTCTTTTTATATACAAATTGCCTCAAAATTTGCAAATATTGAATTTTTTCCTTCGGCTAACAACCGTGACAAAATTTGTTAAGCGTCACAGCCTTCTGTCCCACATGTCAGCAATCCGGTGGGTCCCACATGTCAGCAAACCGGTGGGTCCCACACGTCAGCAAACTGGTGGGTCCCACATGTTAGCATTTTGTGGACCCATTTTTCGTCATGCCACATGAGCAGAGAACGGACCCACATGTCAGCATACACGTCAACAGACACGTCGAGTGCCACCTAAACAGCCACATGTCAGCATCCACGTCAGCATCCACGTCAACAGCCACGTAAACAACCACATCATCTTCATTGACCGACAGGTCAGCAGCTTTGACCGGTCTAAAACAGCTGACAAACTAATTAATGACACGATTTTTGTCACGCATTGCGTTCATCGGTGATAATTTTACGAATGAACAGTGACAACTAATTTTGCCATGCATTCCATCAATTTGTGACGTGAAAAAACGCGTCACCGATGATCCATAACGCGTGACGCAAAATTGTCGTGGCGTCACTATTTTGTAATCTGTGACGAGGATTTTGTGACGGGCTTAGTGACGCACTAATGTCGTCACGAGGGGGTAATCCGTGACAAATTTCGCTAATAAGTGACAAAATGACCGTGTCACAAAAGATCAGTTCGGTTGTAGTGACTTCTCGCCATGCTAGAGGGTGAGTACGAGATTTTTTCTCGGAACATCAAAACTATGATGGGGCTGAGGAAAGGGTGGTCGCGTCCTCTATGAGCAAGAACTCCAATGCAGATGATGTGGTATGTCTATTCGTTGTTTTTCAGTTGCTTTCATTCTTTCTGCTATCAACACTTTTTCTCTACTACCGCAAAAGGAGACCTAGGAGTGATGGGTCACACAACAGTTGGATCCACCTCGGAGATTCGTCCGGACTTTCGATACAGGTTGACTCAGTTGTGTGGCTCAATGGACTAGTTAAAAGTTTGGAGAAGTGTCGTATCGATTCCTCCTCAGCCAACAGCCATCGTGAGTTCCATGTTGCGTTAAGAGACGATCAAACATGAATGGTAACCGTCTAAATGAGATTCAAATTGAAAATCGTTCAAATAATATAAATTTTAGATCAAAAAGTTATTCAAATAACATTAATGTTTTAAAAAAACATCTGAATGCTTTTTTGAAAATCGTTGAAATAACTTAAATATGCTTATTTGAATAATCATTCAAATAACATAAATGTTCTTCTTATTAGTTTTACATATGTCGATATTTTAGTTTTTACAACAAATTTTTCTTTTCTTCTTTTTGGCAAACATGAACACATTTTATTACTGTGAAAACAGAAAAAAAATAGAAAAAGGAAACGTTAGGTTACTCACTTACTCATGAGGGCTGTATGTAGGGCATTTCTTTTTGCGTGTTGGTTTTTAGTTTTTTGTTTTCGGTCCTTTTTGAACGGTTTTCTTTTTTGTTATTTTCTCTGTTCTTTATGTTTTCTTTTCTTTTTATGTTCTATTTTCTTATCATTTTCACTTTTTCCATTTTCTCTTTCCTTTTTCATTTTGTATTTTTCTGTTTTATATTAAAAGCCAATGTTTTATGTTGCGAAAAAAATATTAGTAGTTTTTTTAAACAACATAAATGTTCTTTTTGAAAAATAGTTAAAATAATATAGATTTTCATATAATTTTTAAAATAACATAATTTTTCTTTATGGAAAATCATTTAAAAGAGATAAAATATTCTTATTGATTTTTTAAATAATAAAAATAAGTATACTGTTTTTTAAAATAACATGAATATTCTTAATAGATAATCATCTAAATGAGATAAATATTCTAATTAATATTGTTCAAATAATATAAATGTTTACATCAAATAATTATTCAAATAACATAAATATTATTTTAAAAAATCCAAATGTTTGTTTCTGAAAACGTCCAAATAAATATTTTTGTTGAAAACGTTCAAATAACATAAATATTCATATTTGAAAAATTATGGGAATAACATAACTATATTTTCCGTGGTCGGCAATGGCCATGGCCATGGCTTTGCCTGTTGCCACATGCAGTATGCACCACTATATTTTCCGTGCTCCTTGGTTATGTTCCACGGGCCAACCCGGCCGAGTTCGCCGTCAATATTGTGGCCGGTCGGCCAGTTTTGCCAGCGTGGCGGCGTTCTAGACTTCTGAGTTCTGACAGCATAGATCGTACAATAATCTCTTTCAGATGTAAGTATCAGTTAATCATTGTTTGGATTTATCTTCATGTGATGGGGGTGGAGCAGAGCTGAGAGAACCGCAAGCTGCACTCCTTCATCTTGGCGGCATCTTTTGCTCTGAAATGAAAAGGGGAGTGGCAACGCCATAGGAAGGTTCCAACAGTTTTTTTAGCGAGCCAAAGCACGATGAATGGCACATGAGTCGTGCAGCACTTTGGCGGAAAAGGCCATTTCGCCTGCTCCAGATTTCCATGCCTACCCGGCTCAATCAAAAAATGCACTACTACCAACTTACCGCCATTGTTTAATCTCCCTAGTTGGTGGCCTAATCCATGACGTTTGAGCTCTATCTGGTGCCCACTGGTACGTACTAAAACAATGCCCAAAACTCAACCAAATGCAGTAAGAAACAGAGATTTTTCAGGGCCGAATTGCGCTTCCACCAGTGCGTCGGCAGTGTCGCCGTGGCGGCAGGAGCGCCGGTGAGGTGTCAAAATCGGCGGCCGCCTGCCGCCATGCGTGGCCGTATGCGCGCATGCAAGCCTGTACCAGATGCCCCTCTCCTCCACCCCAGGGCTAAACAACAAAACTCGGCGCACATCACCGGCTCACTTGCATTGCATACTGATAAACATCACCTGCTCAAGCCACTCACACCATGCAAGTGGAGTAGTCAGTGAGTGAGTACCATTATGAGTTTCTTGTATGTTTCCAGATGTCACTCTCCACATAATTAAATTTCATTTCCCCTGTATATATGTATATGATTCTAGAAGTGACTGACGTCGTATAATGTGGTAGCCAGTCTGAATTGCTGCAGCAGGTGTAGAGCGGAGAGGCACAGGCCACCGACTGACGATATGCTCGATCGCACATGCGGCACAGCTAATCCGGGTCGGGTCAAAAGGATTACGAGGACCGGTGGGGCCCGCCCGTCGGTGTGCCGCCAGCCAGGGTTGGTGCTGAATGCGCGAGACACCGTGTTTAAAACGCCGCACCCACCACCGGTCTTCTCATCTCATCGCTGTATCCATTTCTTCTTCTTCCTCCTCCCTCCTCTTCACTCTTCAGAGCCCAGGCTGTTCCTGCGAAGGTGGCCACGACGCCGCAGGCGGCGCCATTGATATGGCAGACAAGGTAACAATGCCTGATGCTTCTCGGTTTACCGCGGGGGTGCTCGCGTGTTCGTGATTTCTTGCTGTGCTCTGGATTTTGTTCAGTCGAAATGTTCATGTCTTGTCTGGCGAGTAAAAAGTTAGAGGCCCTCGATCTTCAGTAGTTTTGACTGCTGATCTGTGTTTTTTCCTCAGTTTCAGCTCCTCTCCAGTTCGGCAACTCACTTTATTGTCCTCTCGCGAAAATAAAAATAAAAACTCAAGTTCTTTTCCGAAGCAAACGGTCATGGTCGATACAGAACCTTGTCAGTTAGAGATCGACAGTAGCTTTCATAGACGCGACGTTTCTGCCTCAAGTTTCATAGGTCGTTGAAGTGCCGAGTACTCAAACCAGAAATTCTATGGGAAAGAAATGAAGTGCGTAGCAAGCAAATATCTCTGACGCCCAGACCATAACTCCTTTCCTTTTCACCAAACGCTTTCATGGGAAGATGGAGCCACGCGTTCATCTCTTCCCCTGTGTTTTCACATCATTTTTCTGAACGAGACTGCGAAAGGTGATTGCTCCTACTGTCGCCCTCACATTTCTAAGTACACCTCCAAGCTTAAACACCTACCGTTTCGACTGAGAAATGTGTTTCTTTCCCATTTCAAAATTATATTGTGCTTGTTCTAGTTTGCCCACTGAATTTGTGAAGAAACGCTTTTCTTTGATCCTACAAGGAGAAACAACCCCCTTCGCACATATTCAATGTTAGGACGACAGTTCACAAGTTATAACAGTAGACAGTTAACAAACATTATGTAACGCACTGTCTCAAGAATCGGCTACAATTTTTCCCCTTCTATGGAGGAGAAAAAATCAAGAACTTCCAACTATAATTCGAGCATGTGAGCGAGGCTCTTCTGGAAGCAAGCTCACCTAGTATTCCTGTTAGGTACAGTTAACTCGGTATTAAGAATTGTCAAGTGCGAGTCTCACTACTGGATCTTAGTTTTAACAATAGTACTGTATCAACAGCATTTACCCCCATTTGATCTCCCTCGATGTCATCGCAGATCTCCACGGTTGTCCTCAAAGTTGACCTTGAATGCGAGCGATGCTACAAGAAGATCAGGAAGGTCCTTTGCAAGATCCAAGGTAGGCCTTAACTCCCATCACCAATCAGTCAATCGCCACTTCAGAGAGTGAGAAGCTATAGCCGGCTCTGCCCACACTGTGTGCACACACTACTTGCATCTCTCGTGGCAGAGCCCTGCTGACAAGTGGGTCCACCGCGTAAGATTTGGGCCCACATGTCGGGGAGGTTACTGTGAGTCAGTGAGACAGTGACAACCTCGTTAGCAGAGTACTACATCGAGGAGCAGTAAAAAAACTGACTGTACATTCATGGTTTCTGCAGATAAGATGAACATCAAGACGATCTCCTTCGACGAGAAGAGCAATGCCGTGACGGTGTCTGGGCCGTTCGACGCCGAGACAGTGTGTAGGAAGCTCTGCTCTGAGGCCGGCAAGGTCATCAGGGAGGTGCATGTCAAGGGCAAGGCGGAGTCCAAGGACGGCGGCGAAAAGCCGAAGGCTGCGAAGGACGCCGGTAAGGGAGAGAAGGACGGAGGGAAGGCGGAGAAGACTAAAGATGTCGGCGGAAAGCCGGAGAAGATTAAAGACGCCGGCGGCAAACAGGAGAAGGAGGCCAAGGCGGACAAGAAGGACGCCGCCGAGAAACCCAAGGACGCGAAGCCGGAGAAGAAGGTGAAGTTCGAGGACGCGCCGCCGGCCGAGGACGCGAAGCCAGGGAAGGCAATGCCGCCGTTGCCGGCCGGCATGACCAAGGCGGACCTCGGACCTCTCCTCGAGAAGATGACGCAGGCCAAGCAGGGGCAGGGCGGGCCGCAGCCGCTGCCGCCGCGCGGCGAGCCAATGATGATGATGCCGCCACAGGCGGCAGCGCAGGGCGTGGCCGTGCCGTCCATCTGGCCAGCACCGGGGCCCGTGTCATGCTACAGTTACGACCCGGCGGGTACGGCCAGCCCTCGTACTACGGTGGTGGAGGCGGCGGCGGATGCGGCGGGGGGTGCCAGTGCAACTCGTGCTATAGGCCGGCGCCGCCCGGAGGGTACTACGGCGTGCCGGTTCACGATCACCAAGGGTGGTACTACGGCAACAAGCAGCCGTACTACCAGCACCAGCCGCAGCCGTACTGCAGCGAGGACCCCAACGCCGGGTGCAGCGTCATGTGACAATCAGGCGATGCCGCCATGGACAGACAGGGCAATCAGTGTGTGCGGTCACTCTCGCTCATGATCATGGCCCGTGTTTTAAAAGAAAAAATCTCTTCTTCTTATGTTCTTGTGTCGACGTCTCCTTGTTAATTTATGTCCATGCCGTTTTGTTTGTTTAGGAGTTGAGTTGTGTATGTGAACATGGTGGCTAGCTTGGTTTCTTTTCGTGGTTGTCATGAACGAATATACGAGTGTAGTAGTTCAGTATAGTAGTTTATTCAGATGGAACAGGTTGACCACTCTTTATTTTTTATATTGAACATGCTATGATCATTACGCTCGATCAAATCCATGTGACTTCATACTATACAAATATCAGGTCAGTTCTCACTTGTCAGTTGAACTACTGAAGAATTTGGAAAAAATCCAAAACAAACACTGAATTTGTAGGCGTTAGCTAAATCAAACCTCCAACTTTCAATCCCCGAAATCGACACACCGAACTTTCAAATCCGGTCTATTTTAAACCTTAGGGTCGTTCGATTTAGAATTTCGGTGACGTGGCAGGTCAAACCCGGGATGTTGACTTGGACCCACATGACAGATCCATGTCATATCAATCTCCTTTCCAGTTCGTGGCCATGGTCACCGCGTCGGCGTCTCCGTTCAGCTCGGCCGCGAGGAGCACGCTCCCAACTAGTTCATGAATGAGTGGTTCACATCGAGGGCTAATGACGTGAAAACACACGTTCGTTGGGAGACCCCAAAGAAACGTATGATGTAGTGCAGCAACAATTTTCACTTGATATCTACCAAGGTCATCGATCCAGTAGGAGTCAAAAGTGCTTCAGAAGGTTGTCAGTGGCGCCGTTTACGACAACTGACGTGGAACATGCACACAACACAATAAAACTACTTTGCCCCAACGAAACAGGAAGGTTGTCAATCTTCCCGGCTTGCCGAATATAAAGGATTAAACGTATGGTGTGGAGAGTAATAATTGCAGAAAATAACAGAGAATAGATGATTGTAGTTGGTGTTTTTATCAGTGTAGAGGAATGGACTGGGGTCCACAGTTCACTAGTGGTGTCTCTCCATAAAAGATAACAGGCATGTTGGGTAAACAAATTACAGCTAGGCAATTGACAAATAGTGAGCGCATGACAATGCAATATATGACAAGCTAGTTTATTGTACTATTTATTGGGCATTACAACATAATACATGGACGCTTATCAGCCGCATCCATGCCTAAATAATCCACTTCCGGGATAGCATCCGTGTCTCCCGTTAGTATTAAGTTGCAAACAACAGATTATTGCATTAAGTAAAGTGTGTAATGTAAACAAATGCATTAGACCTAACAGACGTACCCTTAAGCTAAGCATCAGTTATTTATCCTAGTGACAAAGCACATCCACAACCTTAGACGTTGCTGTCACTCGCCCAGATTACCAGAGGCATGAACCCACTATCGAGCATAAATACTCCCTCTTGGAGTCACAAGCATCTACTTAGCCAAAGTATCTACTAGCAACAGAGAGCATGCAAGAACATAAATAAAACAGTAGATATATTGATAAACATCTTGATCATAACATCACTATTCATCGGATCCCAGCAAACACAACATGTAGCATTACAATAATATGATCTTGATCATGTTAGGCAGCTCACAAGATCTAAACATGATAGCACAAAGTGGAGAGACAACCATATAGCTACTGCTATGGACCCGTAGTCCAAGGATGAACTACTCACGCATCACTCCGGAGGCGGGCATGGTGATGTAGCCCTCCGGTGATGATCTCTCTCTCCGGCAGGGTGCCGGGAAGAGCTTCAGAACCCTCCCGAACTAGGGTTGACGACGGCGGCGGCGACGGAACTTTTCGTGGATAATTGCTCGGGTGTTTAGGGTTTTCGGGAGGAGGTGAATAAATAGGCGAAAGGGCGGCGGCTGGAGGCACCCGAGGGGGCCACACGCCACCTCGGCGCGCCTGGGGGCTGGCCGCGCCCAGGTGTGGTGTGGCCGCCCTGGTCGCTTCTTCGTGCGCCTTCGGACTTCGTCTTCGTGTCGGTGAAATATTGGGGTACGTTGATTTTCGTCCAATTCCGAGGATATTTCCTTAACAGGTTTTCTGAAACGAAAAACAACAGAAAACAGGAACTGGCACTGTGGCATCTTGTTAATAGGTTAGTCTCAGAAAATTCATAAAAATGCTATGATGTGTATATAAAACATGTAGCAATAGGTATAAAACAAGCATGGAACATCAAAAATTATAGATACGTTTGAGACGTATCAGCATCCCCAAGCTTAGTTCCTACTCGTCCTCGAGTAGGTAAACGATAATAACAATATAATTTTTGGAGTGACATGCTACCAACACAATCTTGATCATATAGTAATGTAAAGCATATGAACTGAATGAAGTGATCCAAGACAATTGTCTATAGTTTGCTAAAAAGTAAACAAGAGTAAACATAACATATAATACAAGTAAAACTTTTCATGGATAGTACTTTGGAGACATGAGCTATGAGAATTTATATAAGAGTTAGCTCACCAAGCAACATTTTCAAATCAAAGTGTTTGACCAACACAAAGGAAGATTTAAGTTTCAGCATTTGCTTCAACTTTCAACTTATTTATCTCATGGATAATGTCAATACAAAGCAGTATAATAAGTCTAATATGCTAACATATAACAATTCTTGTACCAAGGTTGACACTAGTGTTTACTTGTGGAGAATAGAAAGAAGTAGGAAAACTGACTCAACATAAAAGTAAAAGAAAGCCCTTCGTAGAGGGAAGCAGGGATTAAATCATGTGCTAGAGCTTTTTAGTTTTTGAAATCATATAGAGAGTAAAAATATATTTTGAGAGGTGCATGTTAATTGTCAACGAATGGTAGCAGACGATACAGTATTACCCATGCCAACCAGAATTTTTAAGAGCGGCTCCCATGAGGAACGTTATTTCTGCAGCAAGCAGATCATTCCTCTATCTCTTTGGTTTACACATGCAGATGTTTGACCGAATGCTCAGTTAACAAAATGTGAAGAGAATAAGCGGTTAAAGTTGTAAATTTATCTTTTATGGGGCTGGGCACCCCTTGCCAGCTCTTTTTGCAAAATTATAGATAAGCAGATGTAAGCTGCTAGTCTGGAGTAAAGTCTGATTGACAAGTGTAATAAAGATAATCCACTACTTCCTCATGAGCTAGTAAACATAGACACAAATAAGGAGTAGTAACAATTTTGAATAATTTAAAGGTAGCACATGAAAATTTACTTGGAGTGGCGGAAATACCACATATAGGTAGGTATGGTGGACACAGATGGCATGGATTTTGGCTCAGGGTTTTGGATGCACGAGAAGCATTCCCTCTCAGTACAGAGTTTAGGCTAGCAAGGTTATTTAAGCAAACACATAACGTCAACCGGTACAAAAAGAACCATATGATGAACATAAGAAAAAATTATAAGACTCCACACTGTCTCCTTGTTAACCAAAACATCCTTTTAATAGAAAATATCTAGACTTTGGAACTACCAATTATGAGAAACCAAATAACTTCAAGCTTTAACGGTAGTTCTTCATTAATGAGCCTTTACTTACATGATACACAAGTTTAAACATTACTTACTTGATAACTCAAAACAATTGAAAAGCATCAAGTTACTCAAGACAAATGATCTACAAGACCGTGTAAGCATTTTTCTTTATACCATTACCACATGCATAGCATTTTCTGTTCCAACCAAACACCAATCAACTTATTTAACAACTCTCCAAACAAATATAAGTGAGGCAAGAGAGTACTTTCTACAAAAGAACTAATAGCTCTGACAGAGATACATGCAAAACAAGAGCTAAAAGCATAGCAGCGCTAGACAAGAATACTCAACAAGTATAAGTGAAGAATAGGAGTATTCTAATGAAAAAGCGGAGCGTGTCTCTCTCCCAAACAAGAGTGCTAGGGTCCAACTAGTTATGACCAGAAAAAAACAAAAACAAACTGAAAATAAAACACACAGACGCTCCAAGAACACACTTATAATGTGAAGAAATAAAAATATAGTCTCACTAGAGATGACCTGATAATTTGTCGATGAAGAAGGGGATGCCTTGGCATCCCCAAGCTTAGACGCTTGAGTCTTCTTGAAATATGTTGGGGAGATCCAGGGGAGCCTCCCCAAGCTTAAGCTCTTCACTCTTCTTGATCTATTTTATCACCCTTCTCTCTTAATACTTGAAAACTTCCTTCACACCAAACTCAGAATAAACTTCATTAGAGGGTTAGTGCATCAAATCATAATCTCACTTGGTTCTGTAAAGACACATTATAAGCATCATTTTAAACATTAGCTACTGTTTACTAGCCTTATGTGAAGCTCTTCCACCTTTAAAGAATTTCACTTAACACTTGTAAAAGAGAAAATGCAAAACTAGACAGAATCTGTCAAAACCAGAACAGTCCGTGAAGACGAATTTTTTCGAGGCACTTACGTTGCTCAAATCAGAAAACTGAACTAACGAAAGATAGGTAAAAAGCTCAGGCTTCTGCGCAAAAATTTGCAGATTAAAATACTGTTCCTTGATTTTTCACGAATTTTTACCGTGAGGCACAGAAATCTGTTTCTGGACAGCAAACTAAACTTTTAGCATATCTTGCTATTAGAGGCTATTCTTGGCACAACAAAACGGAAAATAAAAGATACAAAGGAATTGTTACAGAAGTAAGCTAATTCCTTGACTCAACAAAATAAAATAACAGAAAATAAAATGGGTTGCCTCCCATAAGCGCTTTTCTTTAACGCCTTTTAGCTAGGCACAAAGCAGAAATCAAGTATTATCAAGAGTAGAAACATCAAAATCATAACTTACTCGAACAATAGAATCAAAAGGTTTCATCCTCTTCCTAGGAAGTGTTCCATACCTTCTTAAGTGGGAATTGATATTTAATATTCCCTCTCTCATGTCAATAATAGCACCAACAGTTCTAAGAAAGGTCTTCCCAAAACAATAGGACAAGAGGATTTGCATTCAATATCCAAAACAACAAAATCAACAGGAACATAGTTATTGTTAACCATTATAAGAACATCATCAATCCTACCCACAGGTTTCTTCATAGTAGAATCAGCAAAATAAACATTCAAATAACAACTCTCTAGTGGTGCTAGATCAAGAATATCATAAAGTTTCTTAGGCATAACAGAAATACTAGCACCAAGATCACACAAAGCATTGCAATCAAAATCATTCACTCTCATTTTAATGATGGGATCCCAACCATCTTCTAATTTTCTAGGAATATGCTCACGTTTAAGTTTCTCTTCCCTAGCATGAATAAGAGCATTAGTAATATGCTTAGTAAAAGCCATGTTTATTTTACTAGCATTAGGATTCTCAGCCAACTTTTGCAAGAACTTAATAACTTCAGTAAGATTACATTCATCAAAATCAAAATTATTATCATCAAAAGTAAGGGACCATTATCTCCTATACCTCGAAAAATTTCAGCACTTTTATCAGAAACAGTTTTAGTGCTATCAGGCAATTTAGAACTATTTTCAACCAAGGTGGAGATCTTTCCAATTTTAATCTTCTTATTACTAGCATGATTAGGACCTGTAGGTAATGCACTAGTGCACACGGTTTCAACATTTTCAGAGGTAGAAATAGTGCAAACCTAGCAATCCTACTCTTTTTAGCAATTTCAACTTCTTTTTCCTCTCTTTCCCATCTAGCATGCAATTCGGCTAGCATCCTAATATTGTTATCAATTTTAATTTGTATAGCGTTGAGAGTTTTACTCTCCTTAACATCATGAGGCATATTCTTAATTTTCAAAAACTCAACATCAAGCACAAGATTATCAACTTTAGAAGCAAGACCATCAAGTTTCCCTAGTTTTTCCTCAACAGTTTTATTGAAAGCAGTTTGTGTACCAATAAAATCCTTAAGCATAACTTCAAGATCAGAGGGTACACTCTTATTATTGTTGTAGGAATTACCATAAGCATTGCCACTATTAGAAGGATGGCTTATAATTACTATTACCAAATTGTTCCTATAAGCATTGTTGTTGAAATTATTATTTTTAATGAAATTCACATCAACATGCTCTTCTTGAGCAACCAATGAAGCTAAAGGAACATTATTAGGATCAGCATGAACTTGATTATTTGCAAGCATAGACATAATAGTATCAACTTTATCACTCAAGGAAGAGATTTCTTCAACAGAATTTACCTTCTTACCTGTCGGAGCCCTTTCGGTGTGCCATTCGGAATAATTTCACCATCATATCATCTAAGAGCTTTGTTGCTGCACCCAAAGTGATGGACATAAAGGTCCCTCCGGCGGCCGAATCCAACAAATTCCTTGAAGAAAAATTAATCCTGCATAAAAGGTTTGGATGATCATCCAAATAGTCAGTCCATGAGTGGGACAATTCTTTACCATTGCTTTCATTCTTTCCCAAGCTTGAGCAACATGTTCATTATCATATTGCTTAAAATTCATAATGCTACTTCTCAATGATATAATCTTAGCAGGAGGGTAATATTTTCCAATAAAAGAGTCTTTGCATTTAGTCCATGAATCAATACTATTTCTAGGCAAAGATAGCAACCATTCTTTAGCACGTCCTCTCAAGGAGAAAGGAAAAAGTTTCAGTTTTATAATATCACCTTCTACCTCTTTATACTTTTGCATGTCACATAGTTCAACAAAATTATTAAGGTGAGCAGCAGCATCATCAGTACTAGCACCAGAAAATTGCTCCTTCATAACAAGATTTAACAGTGCAGGTTTTATTTCATAAAACTCTGCTTTCGAAGCAGGTGGAGCAATAGGTGTGCATATGAAATCATTGTTGTTTGTGCTAGTGAAGTCGCACAACTTAGTGTTCTCAGGATTACTCATTTTAACAAAATTAAAACAAGACAAAATAACAAACCGAAATTAACTAAATGCAGGAATTTTTTTTGTGTTTTTGATTTTTAAAAGCAAACAAGATAAAATAAACTAAGCAAGACAAAAACAAAGTAATGAGATTGGAAGTGTGAGACTCCCCTTGCTGTAGCCTCTTGACTCCCCGGCAACGGCACCAGAAAATGTGCTTGATGACGTGAAAACACACGTTCGTTGGGAGACCCCAAGAGGAAGGTATGATGTAGTGCACAGCAATTTTCCCTTGATATCTACCAAGGTTATCGAATCCAGTAGGAGTCAAAAGTGCTTCAGAAGGTTGTCAGTGGCACCGTTTACGAAACTGACATGGAACCTGCACACAACACAATAAAACTACTTTGTCCCAACGAAACAAGAAGGTTGTCAATCTTCCCGGCTTGCTGAATACAAAGGATTAAACGTATGGTGTGGAGAGTAATAATTGCAGAAAATAACAGAGAACAGATGATTGCAGTAGGTTTTTTATCAGTGTAGAGGAATGGACCGGGGTCCACAGTTCACTAGTGGTGTCTCTCCATAAAAGATAACAGGCATGTTGGTAAACAAATTACAGCTGGGCAATTGACAAATAGTGAGCGCATGACAATGCAATATATGACAAGCTAGTTTATTGTAGTATTTATTGGGCATTACAACATAATACATGGACCGCTTACCAGCCGCATCCATGCCTAAATAATCCACTTCCGGGATAGCATCCGTGTCTCCCGTTAGTATTAAGTTGCAAACAACAGATTATTGCATTAAGTAAAGTGTGTAATGTAAACAACGTACCCTTAAGTTTAGCATCGGTTATTTTATCCCTAGTGGCAACACACATCCACAACCTTAGACGTTGCTGTCACTCGCCCAGATTACCGGAGGCATGAACCCACTATCGAGCATAAATACTCCTCTTGGAGTCACAATCATCTATTTGGCCAAAGTCTACTAGCAACGGAGAGCATGCAAGAACATAAATAAAACAGTAGATATATTGATAAACATCTTGATCATAACATCACTATTCATCGGATCCCAGCAAACAAACATGTAGCATTACAATAATATGATCTTGATCATGTTAGGCAGCTCACAAGATCTAAACATGATAGCACAAAGTGGAGAGACAACCATCTAGCTACTGCTATGGACCCGTAGTCCAAGGATGAACTACTCACGCATCACTCCGGAGGCGGGCATGGTGATGTAGAGCTCTCCGGTGATGATCTCTCTCCGGCAGGGTGTCGGGAAGAGCTTCAGAACCCTCCCGAATTAGGTTGACGACGGCGGCGGCGACGGAACTTTTCGTGGATAATTGCTCGGGTGTTTAGGGTTTTCGGAGGAGGTGAATAAATAGGCGAAAGGGCGGCGGCTGGAGGCACCCATGGGGGCCACACGCCACCTCGGCGCGCCTGGGGGCTGGCCGCGCCCAGGTGTGGTGTGGCGCCCTGGGTCGCTTCTTCGTGCGCCCTTCGGACTTCGTCTTGTGTTGGTGAAATATTGGGGTACGTTGATTTTCGTCCAATTCCGAGGATATTTGCTTAACAGGTTTTTTGAAACGGAAAAACAGCGAAAAACAGGAACTGTCACTGTGGCATCTTGTTAATAGGTTAGTCTCAGAAAATGCATAAAAATGCTATGATGTGTATATAAAACATGTAGCAATAGGTATAAAACAAGCATGAAATATCAAAAATTATAGATACGTTTGAGACGTATCATGGCTTGGACAGCGGTCTGCGTCGACAGAGGAGGATCGATGAAGTTGACGAGCCAAGCTATCCGGAGAACCGTCTCTGCACCGGACCAGATCGCTGCGCTTGGCGGCGAGCTCTGTCTTTGTTCATGTGCTCCAGCTCCCTCGGTGAGACGAAGATGAGAGAGAGCAACAAATCGAGCTTTAATTCCGGCAGCCCAATCATGACGGTGGCGACCAACGTAGGATAGCGCTTAATACATACACTACATAGCTGGATCGATTTGCTCCTCCACCATTGTATTGGCCCCAATCAAGATTTCGGGTCATCAATTCGTATTCGCCTTGTGTACTAGCTTGCCGATTGATATCAAATCAATCGATCTAGTAGAGCTGGCTTTGCAGGGTAGTCGCGTAGCTGCCGTCGCGGCAGTCGCTTCTGACGTGCACGACGGCCTGGTCGCCGTCTTTGGGGCTAGGAGATTGGGTAATTTTGGGGAATGTTAGAGAGATCAAAGAGGGAGATGGATATGACAGGAAGCCGCATTGTCAGTGAGACCAAACAGTTATCCCGGCCGGGATTTTTCTTTCCCAGTGCACCAAACAGACTCAGGGTTCAAAATAGACCGGATTCATAAGTTTGGTGTGCCAATTTCAAGGATTGAAAGTTGGAGGTTCGATTTAGCTAACGTCTATAAGTTCAGGTTTGTTTTAAACTTTTTTCGAAGAATTTGGGTGGCATGTCCTGACCAATAATGAGTGATATCAGCTACTCGTAGTAAATTCTGAAAAATTTAGAAGCCTGTCCTGATCAATATGGCTCTGCGTAAATTGGTGTTGTTTTGCTAGTTGTAAATAAATATTTTTTCAAGATTAAAACAAATGCTTTAAGAGCATGACCCTTCAATGTGTTTTGGTTGGTCAGCTTTCTTTGTCTGCTGGATCATACGCCTACTCAAATAACAAAGCAATCAGGCAGTCAGGCTCGTCACGGGAGAAAAGGTCCACTCATTATTGATCGGGACATGGGGACGCTGCCTCCCGGGAACAAGAAATCGTGAATCAGCTTAATCTACTCACAGCCTGGTACAGCCAGAAAAGCAGAACGAGATCAAAATTCTTCGGGAAAACACGGGGAGCTTAAAAGGTATCATCATGGAAGCTGCTGGCTTGGCTTCTCTCTGTTTTTGGAGGCGTAAAGCTGGACCGTCTTATTCGAAATGAAAATGTTTCATGTCTTCCGCTAGAAGCCCAGCCGTCTACTTTCATCAACATCTGAAAGGCTTCTGTTGCGAATAAATGTCGCCCTCCTTTTTGGTGTTTGATGCTGCGAGCTACTAGTATCAGAAAAAAAACTGATGATTCCTTATGCAGGCACTTTTAAGAAAGATTTTGGTATATCCATCCTGTCTTAAATTCTTAATACATCTGAGTATGTGACCACAATGAATAAACAGAAGAACTTCCTAAAAAAAAGACAGAAGAAGAATCACCGAGCAGGACCATTAGCTAGGTACCGAGTTAATCTCCATGTCCACAAATCATAAGAAGGTTCAGTGAGAAGCATCTGTATCTCTCCAGCTGCCCATCAGAGGTTCATTTTTTTTCTATTTTTGAAACCAGGCAAAACCATTGTCATTTTTATTAATTTAGCAGGAGCTTTAGAGAGTGTTACAAGCCAAGTCGTGACCAAGACCTCATAACTAAAGCCTACTCTCGAAGAATAAAATTACTCAAAGCTTTAGCTCCCGCTTGGCACCACATTGCCGCCTCATTTTTGATCTTTTCCACAAGCATGGTTGCGGTCATCGATGCACAAAGGTGTTTCTTTCCTTCCAAACTTTTCAAGACACAAGCATCGCAAGAGAAACCAAAGTCTTCCTATAGTCTACCTTGTTACCCTTGTAACGAATCGTCTCAACTCACCACTCCTTGACTGAATGAATCGCATGCCAATCATGTGAGGCAAGGTCACGAAACTCGAGTCAAGCCTTTCAAGACGACCAAATTCGAGTAGTGAAGTGACATTGGAATGGGAGGTGCGCTACCGTTTTCTTGCACTTAGTTGCATAAATTGCGAAGCTCATACTTTCAGTATCTGACAACAATAGATAGACATAACAAGATCACCGAACAGGATAATTGGGTACCGAGTTAATCTCCATGTCCACAAATCAGAAGGTTCAGTGAGAAGCATCTGTATGTAACTATGATCTCTCTCCAGCCGCCCTCCGGAGGTTAAAATCCTGAAGTGAAGCTTCTTGTGGGATCGGGCGAAGACTAAGGAAAAAACAACGCCCTGCGCTCCCGTCGCCCCCCGAGGCGACGGAGCGCCACCTCCACCCTCTCCCCCTAGGCTTCTCCCTTTCTCCCTCCCCCGTCGCCGCCGTCGGCAAGGGCCGCCGGGCTAGGCCCGGGTGGCGGCGGCGGTGGCGGCGGACTGCTTTCCCCCGCGCGACGGAGGCGGGTCAGGGCCCTTTCCCTTCCGGCGGCGGTGCTTACAGGGCGGCGGTGGGTCGGCTGCGGCCAGGTGGTGACGGCACGGTGGCGCACGTGGTGCGGTGAGGCGCACTACACGGCAGGGCGGCGCCGGCTATGCCCGTCGGCCCAGATCTGGGCCCTTTTGGGCCCCATCTGGGTCGGGGCGGGCGGGCCTGCCCTGCGGTGTCTCGATCTGCAGGTGGAGGTGACGGTTCTCATGCAGGGGAGCAGAAGCGACGACGGACGCCCCGTTTGCAGCGTGGCGGCGGGCTTTGCAGTCCCGATGTGGGCCCGGTCGAACCCCTTGGGACTGGCAGTGTGGCTAGACCTAAAGGGGACCGGTGTGCCTGCGGCCGCGTCCGGTCGACTACCATTTCGATGGTGGAGGCAGTTCCCTCCCGCGCGGCCGTGGTTCCGCTGACCCCGAGTCGAGCTACTACTCGCCTCCGTCTCGCAGACCTCGTGACAGTCTCTTCGGGGAGATGCTACTGGTGGTGGCTTCCTAACCGTAGTGGCGCAAGTTGGTGGGCGGCGAGTCTGGGATGACGAGGCTTCGTCCTTGTGGGGCTCCTATGCTCTAGATCGCCTGGGTTGTGGATATGGTTTTCGGGAGAAATCCTTGTCGGCTCGTCCGACACCGACGCGGTGCCACCTTCGGGTGACATCATTCCTTCTTGAAGGGCGTCGTGGCTACCCTCCATCCATTACCCTCTGTGTGTCGGGGGAAACCCTAGGGCCAGAATTGGTCCGGGCAGCAGCGATTGCTTTCCTTCTTGAAGGTGTTGCTTGATACTCGACGATTCAGTGCTAGGAGCATGGTGGTAATTTTCCGGAGGGCGCGACGGCTGCGGGTCACCTTAGTGTAGTCTTCCCACCTTTGTCTCCATTTATTTCTTTTTTTTGGCGTGTGTTTGCTGTTGGCCCCAGCATGTGTAGTGTTGTGTTTGTATGCTCGGTTGTGTGTTGGTCGTTGCTTTATATATAAAGCGGGGCGAAAGCCTATCCTCGAGCAGGAAAATCTTGAAGTGAATGCCAAGGAAAAAAAAATAGCTCGTCGATAGGTCGCCAAATATCATCTCTGGTGATGCCACCTGACAGGGATATACCTTTCGGGTACCCTAACATGAGGGTACCCGGTGCACGTATCGACTAGGCCCAACTATCAAGAGCCTACATTAAGCCCATAAAGGAAGGCCCAAGAAGATGGAGTATCCTCCAAGTTAGCCGAAGCCATAGTCGGTTTAGACTTTCCTTACTTGTAAATCTGAGTCGGTTGCGAACTCCCGAGACCCAGCCTATTATATAAAGGCTAGGAGGGCCGCCGATGAAGGGACACACAATACTCGAACCACCAAAACCCTAGCGAGATCGACATCTCGCCGGGACTCCATTGTAGCTCGCATATACCCTCAAATCAATACCAGACAAGTAGGAAGTAGGGTGTTACTCTCCGGAGGCCTGAACCTGGGTAAATCCTTGCTTTTGCTTGTCAGCCGACGAAACTACCAGCTCTACCACGTTCTCTCCCCCGTAATCTCAACCCTAGGTTCTTAACCATGGGATTTGATGAGTTAACCCCTCGTCAAATGGCGCCGTCTGTGGGAACGAATAGTGTTGGACTTGCGGTTTCGCCGGTTCCATCGGAAAACGGCGACTCGCCGATCGCATCTACGAACGGCAACTCGCCGACTGCATCGACAAACCACAACTCGCCGACTCAGTCGACATACGGCAACTCGCCGACTCGCTCGAAAATTGGCAGCCCGCCAACTTCACCAATGAAAGACACATTTGATCCACACTCGCCAGAAGCCTGAGAGACGTTTGCTGGTCTCGAGTCAGGTTTGGATTTAACTGTTGGAGCATTCAATTTTTTCGTAAACAAGTTTGGTACGCAGGACTTGACAGATCCATGACAACTCGCGACTGCCGCACCCGAGGCTCCATTGACTGCGTCCGTCCCATCGTCGATTCTCGAAACCTGCTCATCTGTAACAACCATGTCGACTCGGGAGATCAACGAGTACTTGGCAAAAGAACTCCAAGGTAAGGAAGCTGAATCAGCGTACCGCAAAAACGATCTCGAGCTCGATTTTCCACTCGATGACACCCTCGACTACGGGATCTCCCTCGACGACTTCGACGAACCTGAAAATCATAACGACAACAACGTCAACTCTGAGATCTGCACCAACAACAAACTCGACTCCGAGGTCCACAACGGTTTCGCTGACGCCGAGATGAGTATAGATGATGAACGCATCGACAACGAGATCCGTCCAGACAGACCACTCGATGGGCATACCGACTCCGACATGAGCCTTGATGAAGACGTCGAGTCCATGACAGGAATTAGCAGCACATACACGTACCCGCGGGTCATCCCCCACCAGGTTTACGTTGCCATCAACGGAGAATCATCTGAAGCCGCAGCCTCCCGCAGGCCTACAAAATTCCTATGCCCGGTAACTATGCCGGATGAGGTCACAACTCTGACAATTACTGCTGAGATGGCAGCAAAAGCAGACAAAGTAATTAAGGAGTGCACAATGATGCCAGCAGATGCAACTCTGGAAGAGACGTTGACCTTCCAGTACTTCAACTGGCAGGAATCACTTTGCCTGCAAAACATCAGAGCAGCACTCGATGAGCGCAAAAGGCAAGCCAGCAACTCGAGCGCACGAAGAAGACAACTATCACTTAGCTCCACAGGGTGGGCAAACCCAAGAGGCATGTCGAGGCTGGCACGCCTCCCGGAAGATGAGAGGGAGGCAATTACTCACAACCTGGGCTTGTCATTCATGACACACGACGACGAAGGAATCCGAGTACCCAAAATAGCTGCGGGTGCTCTTTTCTCTGTGGGTGCTTACCTCAAAGTAATGCAGCCTCCGACGGACGATCCCAATGCAGCCCTGCATCGCCAACAGCTCAAATCACTGGCCCTAGCGGTGAAGGCCATACATCCGGATGCAAATACTCCAGTATCGACTCATATTCCGACCGGGAGCCCGAGCCATGCGGAGCCTTGTGTTTCACTCGCCGCATCCGCGAGACACGGATGCCGAAAGGGTTCAAGCTAACATCTGAACAACCCAAGTACACAGGTCGACAGGAACCTTCAGGATGGCTAGAAGACTACAGACTCGCCGTCTCATGTCAACGAGGCACGAATACTACGGCAATGCAATACATACGACTCATGCTCGAAGGTACAGCCCGCGACTGGCTCAAGGCGCTACCCCGTCGTCATACAACTCGTGGGATCACTTCCGCAGAGACTTCATCAAGAACTTCAAACCTCTGTGCGAGCGACCGAAAACATTCGAAAAACTGAGAGCCTGCACTCAGCAGTCAGATGAAACATTGAGATCATACATACGGCGATGGCCACCATACGCAACTCAGTCGGCACAATATCAGAAGATAGGGCCATGGACGCCTTCATCATGGGTCTCGCCAGGCGAGATTTCAAAGAAGCGCTTGGTCGAGAAAAGCCAACCTCCATGGCTAACCTCATAAAATCTCGACTGAGTGGGCAGATGGAGAAGACTCGGTGCGAGCAACCCGTGCCTCTTCACCACACGACAACCATGACAGCGGCAACCGAAGCCGCAGGGACACATACAGAGATGATCGGAGGCGCAAGCGTTCCAAACGTCATTACGACGACGACAGATCCGAGTTCATGGCGGCTGGGTTCACACAACCCCGTGACGACCAAGATAGAAGCGACCGGAGGCCGGATGATCGCCGGGATAGTCGAGACCGCGAGCAACGAAGTAACAGCTACAAGAAGCAAGAGTGGCGAAAGCCGCGTTCTGATGCACAAAACGAGCGCTCATTCGATGACAAGATGGATGACTATTGCAGATTCCACCTGTACAAAGGGGAGGACGGAAAATTGCTCCAATCACTCGTTGAAAACTGTAGAGAATTCGACAAATTGGCATCTGAATACATGCATCTCAGAAAGGCACCCGCCGCAACTGCACCTCAGCCAAACACTGTACCTGCCCTGATGGCACCACCACCACCAAGTGCCTACAGTACGGGTTGCAGGCGCCATACACCCCGTACCTCGGGTAGAGGAGGATCGGTACCCTCAGCCTCACGGGCAGGTGAACATGATACAGAAGGGTGCCCCTCCAATAGGCAGCAAAACTACGCACTCGACAGGTGAACATGGCTGTCATGGCACCCCTGCTGTTCCTGAATTTTTGAAGGGATCCGAAACTGCCATAAACTTCAGCCGGGAGGACCACCCCCAGCTGTAGTTCGACCAGGGCACGCAGCTCTGGTACTCGATGCGCAAATTGGAGGTTACGCCATGACCAAAGTCTTCATGGATGGAGGCAGCGGCATCAACATCATCTTTGCAGACACACTCCGCAGAATGAACAGGTCAGTCGAAAATCTACCGAAGTCCACAAATACCTTCCACGGTATCGTCCCAGGCAAAGCAGTCAGTCCGAAGGCACAATACAACTCGACGTCACGTTTGGGGACCCAAGTCACTTCAGGACGGAATCGATTGAGTTCGAGGTCGTCGACTGGAAGTCACAATACCACGCCATACTTGGACGCCCAACGTTCGCTCGATTCATGGCAGTCCCACATTATGCTACCTCAAGCTAAAGATGCCAGGGCCAAAGGAGGAAACTTTCAAAGGTCCGATTCTTGCGACCGAGAGTTCAGCAAAATCTCTGAGACGTTCGGTATGGAAGAGGCACTCGCCGATCTGTCGATTTCCAACGACCGCACACTCATGCAGGCACAAAAAATTGGCAGTCGACAGAGCGTTCAACGCAACAAATGACACAAGGTCACATCAGGTGCACCCGACCGATCCGTCCAAGACAGTCAATGTATCATCGAGTCTGCCTATCGCATAGGAAAGCGCGCTCGTCGAATTCTCCGTGAGAACTGGGAGATATTTGCGTGGTGTCCAGCCGACATGCCAGGTATCCCCAGGGAATTCGCCGAGCACTCTCTCCAACTGTTTCCAGATGCCAAGCCAGTAAAACAAACAATGCGCCGTGTTTCCGGCCCAAAAAGAGCCGCCGTCGAGTCTGAAGTTGATAGACTACTCGCGGCAGGGTTCATCCGAGAAATCAAGAAATCACAATGGGTGGCTAACCCCGTACTTGTAAAAAGAAGCATACAGATATCCTTCGGATGTGCGTGGACTTCACAGCCCTCAACAAATGTTGTCCAAAGGATCACTTCCCGCTGCCTCGAATCGACCAGATCGTCGACTCCACCGCCGGATGCGCACGCCTATCCTTCCTGGACGCTTACTCAGGTTACCACCAGATAAGGATGAAGGAAGAAGATGAAGAGAAAACGGCGTTCATAACCCCACTCGGGGTCTACTGCTACACAACCATGCCCTTTGGGCTCAAAAACGCGGGTGCGACATACCAGCGCATGATGCAAGATTGCCTCAAAAAGCAGATCGGACGAAACGTCCAAGTATATGTGGACGACATTGTCATCACAACAAGGGAAGAAAACACACTACTCGACGACCTGCGAGAGACGTTCGCCAACCTCAAACACTTCCACATCAAGCTCAACCCTAAGAAGTGCACGTTCGGCGTACCAGCCGGGCAGCTCTTGGGTTATCTAGTCTCAGCTCGTGGAATCGAGGCGGACCGGAGAAAATACAGGCCATCTTGACAATGCAAAGGCCTTCAAAGCTTCATGACGTACAAAAATTAGCAGGTCGAGTGGCGGCGCTCAGCCGCTTCATCAGCAAACTAGGCGAAAAAGCACTCCGTTCTATCAACTGATGAAGAAAGCAGACAAGTTCGAGTGGACGCCGGAAGCCGAAGCAGCTTTCACGGAATCTCAAGCGAGTCCTAACAAGCCCTCCAATCCTCGTCGCACCTAAGGAACGGGAACCGCTATACCTGTACGTCTCGGCTACCAACAGGTGGTGAGCACCGTACTGGTGGTCGAACGCATGGAAGAGGGACACGCCCAGAGCATACAACGCCCAGTCTACTACTTGAGTGAGGTCCTCTCCATATCAAAACAGCGGTACCCGCACTATCAAAAGCTGGCCTACGCCGTGTTCATGTCATCAAGGAAGCTGACGCACTACTTCGCAGAACACCCGATCACTGTAATCAGTAACTCAGCGATCGGGGATATTCTCACAAACCCCAACGCAACTGGGAGAGTCGCAAAATGGCTCATCGAGCTGGGACCAAGGGACATCAGGTACGATCACCCGAAGGCCATCAAAGCACAAGTCTTACCTGACTTCACAACCGAGTGGATCGAAGCTCAGTTGCCTGGAGCGCCAGATGTGTCCAACTCATGGACCATGTACTTCGATGGGTCCAAGAAAAACGAAGGTGCAGGCGCAGGTGTCATCCTCGTATCGCCAAAAGGAGACAAGCTTCGCTACGTCCTGCAAATGGGATTCGAGTTACCATCAAACAACGAGGCCGAGTACGAAGCCTTGATCCATGGCATGCGGATGGCCAAAGCTCTCGGGTGCACTCGATTAATGATCTACGGTGACTCGAATCTGGTGGTGCAGCAGACAATGAAGGCCTGTGACCATTGCAGACAATATGATCGCCTACCGCGACCTGTACAACATAATGGAGGGCAGCTTCGAAGGCTGCGAGTTGCGGCACATAGGGAGAGAAAGCAACGAGGAAGCAGACATGCTAGCCAACCTAGGCTCAACCAAGGCGCAAGTTCCACCTGGTGTCTTCCTCGAGCGCATTGAGCACAGATCAATCAAGGAAAAACGGGCACCTCCTACATCGACCGCACCAGCCAAGAGCAAAACACCCAGCACAGAGGACCCGCCAGTCGAGGTACTCCTCATTGAGCCAACTTGGACTCAACCTTTCCTGGCTACATACTCCGCAACGAGCTACCTGACGACATAACTGACTCACGACGTGTCACTCGACGGGCTAAAGCATACACCATCATCAATGGCGAGTTGTACAAACGAAGCATATCAGGTATGTTCCAACGATGCATCGCATTCGAAGATGGCAAAGCCATCCTTCGAGATATTCATGCAGGTACCTGCGGACATCACGCCAGCAGCCGATCACTCGTAGCCAAAGCCTTTCGAGCAGGTTTTTACTGGCCCACATCACTCAAGGACGCGAGGACATAGTCAAAAGGTGCATCGGCTGTCAAAAATTCGCCACAAAGCGCACGCACCTGCATCAGCATTGAAGACAATACCATTGGCCTGGCCTTTCGCCCAGTGGGGGCTCGATATGGTTGGGCCACTCAAAAAATCTTCGCACGGAGGGCACACTCATTCCTGGTGGCAGTTGACAAGTTCACAAAGTGGATCGAAGCAGTCCCCATCACAAATTGACTGCTACTACGGCAGTTAACTTCATAAAGACATCATCTACCGTTTCGGCGTCCCAAGTAGCATCATAACTGATAACGGCACAAACTTCACGGCTGAAGAATTTCGTTCCTTCTGCAAAGAGCAAAGCATTACGCTCAACTATGCATCCATCGCACACCCGCAGTCCAATGGCCAAGTCGAAAAAGCCAATGGACTCGTGTGCAGCGGAATCAAGAAACGCCTCCTGGTGCCACTCAAAAGAGCCGCGGGTGTTGGGTTGAAGAACTTCCGTCGGTACTGTGGAGTTTGCGCACAACTCCTAACGTCTCAACACAGTTCACACCATTTTTCATGGTCTACGGCGCAGAGGCAATCCTGCCATCCGATGTGAAGTTCGATGCACCAAGGGTGGCAGCATACAATGAAGACGACGCAGAAGAAGCACTCGAAGATGCAGTCGACTTGCTCGAAGAAGCACGCAACACGGCCCTAGCTCGCACAGCTGTCTATCAACAGTGAAAGGACAAGGATGTCGCCTAGAGGGGGGGGGTGAATAGGCGTTTAAAAACTTTTCTGGTTTAGTCTTGCTAATTGCGGAATAAAACTAGATGTTTAAATTAACAAGCCAACAACCTAAATAAACTATGTCACCTATGTGCACCAACAACTTATGCTAAGCAAGTCAAGCAACAAAGTGATAGCAAGATATATAACTTCACGCACGAAGGCTATCACAATGTAAATTGCATAAGTAAAGAGCTCGGGTATAGAAATAACCGAGGCACGCGGAGACGACGATGTATTCCCGAGTTCCTCCTTTTTAGGGGAGTACGTCTCGTTGGAGGGGTGTGAGTATCAAACTCAAGATGCCACAAATGGCCTCACCCTATTCTCCGATGAACCTTGCCCAAAAGCTCGATTCACCTTCCACTATTGATTTCCTTTTGGACAGAAATCGAGTCCCTTACAACAAACTTGAGGCACAACCCACAAAAGGATCGGGAGCTCCCAAGCGGCCACAAAAGTCCTTGCACCGCCACAAAAGGCGCCACTCGCCACAAAAGGCGTCTAGGGTCCAATGACCCAAGAGTAACAAACTCACGAACTTTCACTTCCACGAATCTTCGTGGAGAGAGCAAACCGATGCACAAAAGCAATGGCAAGAGCACACGGAGTGCTCAAGTCCTTCACTCTCAAATTCCAACAAAGCAACAAATGCTTATGGGGGAATAAGAGAGGAAGAACAAAGGAGGAGAAACACCAAGAACTCCAAGATCAAGATCTACTAGGTTCCCCTCACTAAGAGGAGGAATGGATTGGTGGAAATGTAGATCTAGATCTCCTCTCTCAAATCCTTCAAAGATATGCAAGAATCATGGGAGGAATTGGGAGAGGGGCAAGCTTTCCAAGGTCAACAATGGAGGAGAGAGAAGGGGAAAAACGTGCTTGGAAGAGCTAAGTGGCTGAAGGTAGGTGGAGGGGTATAAATACCCCTCCCAGAAAAAGAGCCGTTACAGCCACTTAGACCGGAGACTCCGGACCACGGAGGCCGGAGACTCCGGCCAGTGCGGAGACTCCGGACCAAAAGTGCGGAGACTCCGGACCGGGGAGAGCAGGGAAAAACCGTTTGCAGAAAACTAACACCGGAGACTCCGGACCACAAAAGGCCGGAGACTCCGGTCTGGGCGGAGACTCCGGGGAGACTCCGGACCAACTCCGGATTCAAAACAGCGGCTGCCGCCGCGAAGCTCTTCAACGCAGAAAAAACCAGATGGGTCGGAAACTCCGGACCTTGAGGGCGGAAACTCCGGCCCTGCCGGAAACTCCGGGGAAACTCCGGACCTACTCCGGCCACGATACCGCAAGCGTCGTGCGCGAGGCACTTAGCCTCAAAACCAGGGGCCGGAGACTCCGGACCTAAAACCACGGAGACTCCGGATAGAAAAACCAGCAGAGCAGCAAATACTGAAATGCAATAACTTTCTCGTCCGAACTCCAAATCAGGTGAATCCAATTGCGTTGGAAAGGTAACGACAAGAGCAAGCCTACGCCGTGTTCATGTCATCAAGGAAGTTGACACACTACTTCGCAGAACACCCGATCACTGTAATCAGTAACTCAGCGATCGGGGATATTCTCACAAACCCCAACGCAAATGGGAGAGTCGCAAAATGGCTCATCGAGCTGGGACCAAGGGACATCAGGTACGATCACCCGAAGGCCATCAAAGCAAAGTCTTACCTGACTTCACAGCCGAGTGGATCGAAGCTCAGTTGCCTGGAGCACCAGATGTGTCCAACTCATGGACCATGTACTTCGATGGGTCCAAGAAAAACGAAGGTGCAGGCGAAGGTGTCATCCTCGTATCGCCAAAAGGATACAAGCTTCGCTACGTCCTGCAAATGGGATTCGAATTACCATCAAACAACGAGGCCGAGTACGAAGCCCTGATCCATGGCATGCGGATGGCCAAAGCTCTCGGGTGCACTCGATTAATGATCTACGGTGAATCGAATCTGGTGGTGCAGCAGACAATGAAGGTCTGTGATACCATTGCACACAATATGATCGCCTACCGCGACCTGTACAACATAATGGAGGGCAGGTTCGAAGGCTGCGAGTTGCGGCACATAGGGAGAGAAAGCAACGAGGAAGCAGACATGGTAGCCAACCTAGGCTCAACCAAGGCGCAAGTTCCACCCGGTGTCTTCCTCGAGCGCATTGAGCACAGATCAATCAAGAAAAAACGGGCACCTCCTACATCAACCGCACCAGCCAAGAGCAAAACACCCAGCATAGAGGACCCGCCAGTCGAGGTACTCCTCATTGAGCCAACTTGGACTCAACCTTTCCTGGCTTACATACTCCGCAACGAGCTACCTGACGACATAACTGACTCACGACGTGTCACTCGACGGGCTAAAGCATACATCATCATCAATGACGAGTTATACAAACGAAGCATATCAGGTATGTTCCAATGATGCATCGCATTCGAAAATGGCAAAGCCATCCTTCGAGATATTCATGCAGGTACCTGCGGACATCACGCCAGCAGCCGATCACTCGTAGCCAAAGTCTTTCGAGCAGGTTTTTACTGGCCCACATCACTCAAGGACGCGTAGGACATAGTCAAAAGGTGCATCGGCTGTCAAAAATTCGCCACAAAGCGGCACGCACCTGCATCAGCATTGAAGACAATACCATTGGCCTAGCCTTTCGCCCAGTGGGGGCTCGATATGGTCGGGCCACTCAAAAAATCTTCGCACGGAGGGCACACTCATGTCCTGGTGGCAGTTGACAAGTTCACAAAGTGGATCGAAGCAGTCCCCATCACAAATTTGACTGCTACTACGGCAGTTAACTTCATAAAGACTATCATCTACCGTTTCGGCGTCCCAAGTAGCATCATAACTGATAACGGCACAAACTTCATGGCTGAAGAATTTCGTTCCTTCTGCAAAGAGCAAAGCATTACGCTCAACTATGCATCCGTCGCACACCCGCAGTCCAATGGCCAAGTCGAAAAAGCCAATGGACTCGTGTGCAGCGGAATCAAGAAACGCCTCCTGGTGCCACTCAAAAGAGCCGCGGGTGGTTGGGTTGAAGAACTTCCGTCGGTACTGTGGAGTTTGCGCACAACTCCTAACGTCTCAACACAGTTCACACCATTTTTCATGGTCTACGGCGCAGAGGCAATCCTGCCATCCGATGTGAAGTTCGATGCACCAAGGGTGGCAGCATACAATGAAGACGACGCAGAAGAAGCACTCGAAGATGCAGTCGACTTGCTCGAAGAAGCACGCAACACGGCCCTAGCTCGCACAGCTGTCTATCAACAGTGAAAGGACAAGGATGTCGCCTAGAGGGGGGGGGGGTGAATAGGCGTTTAAAAACTTTTCTGGTTTAGTCTTGCTAATTGCGGAATAAAACTAGATGTTTAAATTAACAAGCCAACAACCTAAATAAACTATGTCACCTATGTGCACCAACAACTTATGCTAAGCAAGTCAAGCAACAAAGTGATAGCAAGATATATAACTTCACGCACGAAGGCTATCACAATGTAAATTGCATAAGTAAAGAGCTCGGGTATAGAAATAACCGAGGCACGCGGAGACGACGATGTATTCCCGAGTTCCTCCTTTTTAGGGGAGTACGTCTCGTTGGAGGGGTGTGAGTATCAAACTCAAGATGCCACAAATGGCCTCACCCTATTCTCCGATGAACCTTGCCCAAAAGCTCGATTCACCTTCCACTATTGATTTCCTTTTGGACAGAAATCGAGTCCCTTACAACAAACTTGAGGCACAACCCACAAAAGGATCGGGAGCTCCCAAGCGGCCACAAAAGTCCTTGCACCGCCACAAAAGGCGCCACTCGCCACAAAAGGCGTCTAGGGTCCAATGACCCAAGAGTAACAAACTCACGAACTTTCACTTCCACGAATCTTCGTGGAGAGAGCAAACCGATGCACAAAAGCAATGGCAAGAGCACACGGAGTGCTCAAGTCCTTCACTCTCAAATTCCAACAAAGCAACAAATGCTTATGGGGGAATAAGAGAGGAAGAACAAAGGAGGAGAAACACCAAGAACTCCAAGATCAAGATCTACTAGGTTCCCCTCACTAAGAGGAGGAATGGATTGGTGGAAATGTAGATCTAGATCTCCTCTCTCAAATCCTTCAAAGATATGCAAGAATCATGGGAGGAATTGGGAGAGGGGTAAGCTTTCCAAGGTCAACAATGGAGGAGAGAGAAGGGGAAAAACGTGCTTGGAAGAGCTAAGTGGCTGAAGGTAGGTGGAGGGGTATAAATACCCCTCCCAGAAAAAGAGCCGTTACAGCCACTTAGACCGGAGACTCCGGACCACGGAGGCCGGAGACTCCGGCCAGTGCGGAGACTCCGGACCAAAAGTGCGGAGACTCCGGACCGGGGAGAGCAGGGAAAAACCATTTGCAGAAAACTAACACCGGAGACTCCGGACCACAAAAGGCCGGAGACTCCGGTCTGGGCGGAGACTCCGGGGAGACTCCGGACCAACTCCGGATTCAAAACAGCGGCTGCCGCCGCGAAGCTCTTCAACGCAGAAAAACCAGATGGGTCGGAAACTCCGGACCTTGAGGGCGGAAACTCCGGCCCTGCCGGAAACTCCGGGGAAACTCCGGACCTACTCCGGCCACGATACCGCAAGCGTCGTGCGCGAGGCACTTAGCCTCAAAACCAGGGGCCGGAGACTCCGGACCTAAAACCACGGAGACTCCGGATAGAAAAACCAGCAGAGCAGCAAATACTGAAATGCAATAACTTTCTCGTCCGAACTCCAAATCAGGTGAATCCAATTGCGTTGGAAAGGTAACGACAAGAGCAAGCCTACGCCGTGTTCATGTCATCAAGGAAGTTGACACACTACTTCGCAGAACACCCGATCACTGTAATCAGTAACTCAGCGATCGGGGATATTCTCACAAACCCCAACGCAAATGGGAGAGTCGCAAAATGGCTCATCGAGCTGGGACCAAGGGACATCAGGTACGATCACCCGAAGGCCATCAAAGCAAAAGTCTTACCTAACTTCACAGCCGAGTGGATCGAAGCTCAGTTGCCTGGAGCGCCAGATGTGTCCAACTCATGGACCATGTACTTCGATGGGTCCAAGAAAAACGAAGGTGCAGGCGAAGGTGTCATCCTCGTATCGCCAAAAGGATACAAGCTTCGCTACGTCCTGCAAATGGGATTCGAATTACCATCAAACAACGAGGCCGAGTACGAAGCCCTGATCCATGGCATGCGGATGGCCAAAGCTCTCGGGTGCACTCGATTAATGATCTACGGTGAATCGAATCTGGTGGTGCAGCAGACAATGAAGGTCTGTGATACCATTGCACACAATATGATCGCCTACCGCGACCTGTACAACATAATGGAGGGCAGGTTCGAAGGCTGCGAGTTGCGGCACATAGGGAGAGAAAGCAACGAGGAAGCAGACATGGTAGCCAACCTAGGCTCAACCAAGGCGCAAGTTCCACCCGGTGTCTTCCTCGAGCGCATTGAGCACAGATCAATCAAGAAAAAACGGGATACCACACATGAGAAGGTGTGGACCCTATCTTGAAGTGGACCGATAATATTTCCAAAGCCGAGAATGCAAACAAGTTTTCATCCGGACTCCGTTTTCAATGATCTTGGGCTTGTTCCGAAGATAATCACAAGCACTACAAGATCATGCATATACACATCATAGTCCATCATGTGAGGAGGAGACCACAAGGAGAGAGTTTGACCTCTCTAGAAACGACGAACCGGTAAAACCTCCAACATCAAAAACACCACAAGATATTCACTTGAAACCCGTTTTTGATGAACTAGAGCTTGGTATGGAGATGAACACAAGCTCTAAATTCTCACATGGATAAAAGCCAAATAAGAACCAAGAAAGATGATATGCCAAGAATGCAAAGGTTTGAGCTCTCCACAAAGATGCGATCAAGTTACTCACTTGAGAGCCCCTCTTGATAGTACGCCGTCTATCCTATAACCCGGTCTCTCACTAACAACATGAGACCGGTAAAATAGAAAACCTATCAAGATCATACCTTTGCCTTGCGCATTCCACTTGAGCTAGATGATGACAATCTTGATCTCTTCAAGTGGACCACCTTTCTTGATTGCGCTTGCTAGCACATGCTTGATGAAGACATCTCCAAATGCTCCCCCATACTCCATTATGGGAGAGCCTCGCTAAGCTCCGTCTTCAAGAATCCACTTGCGCTTCATATACTTCTTGTCTTGATATGATGATGGCTTGGAGATAAACATGAATCTTCACTCAATCTTCTTTTCCAAGCCACTCTTGCAATAAGCTCATCTCTACACATGACCATTCTTCATATATAAATCCTTGGATAGAACCTTGGTCATCATATACTCTTCTAGAGTCCAACACATGAACTCCAAACTTCTTCATGGACTCGATCTATAAAGATATCTCAATGCAAACATTAGTCGATAGAGATTGTCATTAATTACCAAAACCACACATGGGGCAACATATGCTCTTTCAAACAGGATCTCCGTAACTATCATAGCCGTCGACTGCGCACTAGGTCCTTCATGGTTGGTGACCTGGTGCTTCGGTTGAAGCAAAAGAAGGTGCACAAGCTCGCCTCCCCATGGGAGGGACCCTTCATCATCACCGAGGTCATCGACGGTGGCGCGTACAGACTGAAGAACGCGAAGACATGCGAACTTTCGACTAATCCTTGGAACGTTGCGCACCTGCGCCGTTTCTATGCTTAGGTTGTTCAGTCATATAATGTAATAGGCGATATGTCGGATGGCTGCAGGTTTCAGACGCGCTCTTTTCCTTACCAGGGTACCTATGGGGACTGGAAGGTTTTTAATGAGGCGGCCTGCAGCTTAACATTCAAAAGTGGAATATAATCAATATTCCTCCTATCTTTTTCTGTTCGCATAACTCACTAACAAGCACCTTAGCCGCACCCGAACGCTCGGGGGCTATGCTGTCAACAACATGAGCTTTTGCTCCCACAAAAATAACGCCATAGCCACACTCGAACGCTTGGGGGCTGTGTAATCATTAGTTCACACTCAAAATACTTCATAAACCCCACTCAATAGACTCGGGGGCTGCGAAAACTACAAAATAAACAATTCATATTATATACAAGATGCAACTTTACACTCGGGGGCTGCGCCCCCTATACAAGTTTATACACAAAAATCTCTAATCTTCAGGCTCATCCTTGAGGGGCAAAACAGGGCCAGATAGTTGGGCATGGTTCCGCTCGACCAACATCCTTGCAGAAAGAATGGTGCCATCAAGATCTTCCTGAGACAGAGTCGCACCAACAGCAGGTGGCGGCATCACCAAGTTGGGACGTCGACTCCGAACATACGCCATCGCCGCGTTAGCCCCAACCACAAGCTTTTGGGTCAGCAACTCCCGGATAGGTCCTGCATGGCGGAAAAGGTCGAGCAAGGCATGGATTCCTTGTGGTTGTGGTCCTGTTGGAAAAAGGGTCTGGTTGATGCGAATCAAAGCTGCCCTGCATAACTCGAGTAGCTGAGCGCTTCGCCAAGCTCGATCCTTCAAAGTAGCGAGTGTGCGCGCTCGAAACTTATCAATCCAAAAATGCTGACGACCAGTTGTCGCGTTGTCAGTGCGATTATCCAAATGCTTCTCAACGCGAGCTTGCAATGCTTGGAAGTCAAAGACAAAACCTGCAAAAGAACAAGTCGAGTAAAAAAAAGAGTAGCCAAAAAATCCGTAATCAGAGCAAGGATCGTACTCACAATCGAGTTGCCTGTTTACAAGTTCCATCTCGCCAAGCACATAATCCTCTCGTTGTATGGCCGGAGCCGGTCTCATTCTCAGCATATTCAGCTCGCGCTGGGTACTCTTTAGCTCTTACTCCAGTCTCACGACTTGAGTTTTCATATACTCCATTACTTTGGCATCATTTGCCACCTGAGCCTGCGACCGGGTGGCAGTATGAGGCGGCGAGGAACCAACTGGCGTATCGGGTTCCCGTGGCTGTTCAAAGAACAACCATCACAAAAATTTCAAGTCAGAAAGGGGAAACCCATTGCATCGTTTATGCAAGTTAAACAGCACGTAACCTCTCAGGTAAAAACACAAAAACATTCAAGGTGACATCCATACAAGTGTAACAAAAGCGCACGCATATTCGCGCGATTAAAGGTATCATTACAGATCATAAATATAAGGTTCGACTGTCACAAATCTATGACATGGACTCCGACCTAGCCCTAACTCGATACAACTAGTCGACTGAGGAATCACTCGGTGGCCATTGACTTTTTGGAAGAGGCTTTCCTTGCCTGGACCTTGGCGGCCTTGTCTTCAACAGTTTTTACAAGCTGTTGAGCATACTATTTGGCGGCCTCCATCCAAGCACCTAACCCCGCAGTTTTGCCGCCAGGACCTTTCGGGAACTTCGTCGTCACCATATCAAAATCTGCATCGACTCCGTACGCGAGCAACATGAGAAAAGTAGTCTGGGCACCACTTACCATTTGCTCACGACAGAAATCGGCGACGGCGGTCCCTTCTGCCTTGAAACGCTCCACCAACTCAGCAAATGTTGATGGCAGCTCGTCATCTGGGAAGAAGCTGCTGTGAAGGGCGCCTAGGGCATTCGCCGCCTTCGACAACATCTCTCCTGCTCTCCCGCTGGCGGCTTCCGTGATGGTCACGCTCTCATCGAGCGAGGCGCCCACGCTCTGCTTGCCGGGTGCGGCAGGGCCATCCATCACACCTAGGAAAATATACAATGAAAGGTTCAGGAATCTTCTACGCAAAATGTAATATCCAATGCAAAAGCAAGGCTGCGTACCAGTCAAGGCGGTGCTACAGGCGGTAAGTCGACCAATCGCCAGGCCTTCCCTATCTTCGGCAGTTTTTAGCCTTTTTCCAGATCGGCCACTCGACGACAGGCGTTGTTCAACTTCTCCGCCGCGTCAGCTGCTGACTCTGCAAGCACAAAACAAAAATGTAGTCAACAGGCCGCAAAAGGATTCAACTTGAAAAGGCTGTAATCCCATAAGAAGACACTCACTCTTGGCAACTTCGAGTTGATGCTGCAGGGTGGTGACCTCCGCTTCCATGTGAACATACTGGGCGCCAGCCTTCAGTAGCTCTTGCATAAATGGCTACAACACAGCAGAAGCAAGTTCAGAACAGATTCATCGAGTCTATGCACAACTTTAAACACCCGATGGTGATTCAATTGTGACACAAAAGCACAAACTTACATGATCCGCGGAGGCGGAAGTCGACGCAGGAGCACCTGTCGCCGCCGTCTCTTCTTTGTCAGCTGCAACCTCAGGCTCTGGCGGTACGGACGTGTCCGTGGCAGCCGCAGTCACAGTGGCTGCTGGGGTTTCTTGCGGCTGGCTACGCGCCATCGACACCGCGCTGCTCTTCTCTACCGTAGGTGGCGGTGGCAGGTCCTCATCGGATGATACACTGTGTCACACATGATAAGTATCCAACTTGGCAAAATTCATAAGCCAAAATTGGTAGTGCACAAAAAACTTACTCTTCAGTGAGGTCGACCATCCGACCAGGTGCGAGCACGCCTACGCTCGGACGCGACCTTTTCATCGGGCGTGGAGGAAGAGAGCGGATTGGAGGAACTTCAAGCGGGGCCAACGTCGACTCCGTCGCATTCCCTTCCTTCTCCTCAGAATCAGCTGTGTCCTCTTCCTCGCGCGACTGCTTTTGCTGACCATCATTGGTCTGCGTCTCAGCGTCACCTTCATTAGCTTCTGGAGTATGGGCGGTGGCGATTGAGGTTACCTCATCGTCCGAGCCAACCTCGAGTGGCTCATTATTCGGCACTGGGCCACTCTCTGGCAATGGAGGCATTGACTCGCAAATTCTGTGTCCGTGCACTTGGAAATAGCAAAAGAAATAAACATACACATGCGTAACATAGCAACTAACAAAATGGTGGCGAGTGTTACCTCCGGTAGAGGGTTGCTGGCTTCATAAGGTGCAACTGGCGACTTCGTCTCGCACGGTTCGTCATCAGTCAGTATGGTAAGAGTCCTCACCAGCTTTTTCTCCTCACTAGCGGACAGCTCCTCTGCGAGTGAGCGGGTTGGATCAGACACCCCGGTGTATGCCCACATGGCGTGCACCCGGGCTCGGAGAGGTTGCACCCGCCTTTTGATAAAGGTGGCCAGCAAATGGATGCCAGTCACCTCCTTGCCAACATTGGTCTACAGCTTCAAAACCTTCTCCAACAGCATGTCAGCTTCTTCAGCTTCGGCTCCGGTCGGTGGCGCAATCCAGGACGGCCTCTTCGCCACCGTGGCGTCTGCATTAAAGGGAGGCAACTCGAACGATTGGTTGCCCGTGGTCACATCCTTGATGTAGAACCACTTCTGGCGCCATCCTTGCACAGACTTAACAAACTTAATCTTGAAGTACTCGACGTCAGGTCAAGTTTGCACTCCAAAACCGTCCGGGCCCTTGACGCTGTGCTGACGCTTGACATTGAAAATGCGTCGAAACAACCCAAAATGGGGCGCAACGCCCAAGAAGCACTCGCAAAGCACGAAGAAGCAAGCAACGTGCAAAAGCCCATTGGGTGAAATCATGCAATTGCACCCCATAGACGTGCATCATTGGGGCCTGGGCGCGGGATTACCTCGGCGCCGGGGATGCGAACCTGCGTCGGGTCCGTCGGGATCAGCCCGTCGTTCCTCAGGCCGGTGAGCATCCACTTGCTCACCGTAGATTTGGTCCAGGGGCCCCTCCCTCCTCAAACCGCTGGCGGCGGCCCAGCCAGCGGCGCTGTCCGCCGAGGAATTCGCAGCGCTCCTGCCCTTCCGCGTGGCAGGTTTCGTCATCGTAGAGGTGGTTTGACAAAAGCTTGGATGCCAGGCTATGGCGATGCGAGAGGAAGAAGAAGGAAAGTGGCGGCGGAGGTAATGGCAAGTAAAACTTACCCAGCTCTGCCCTTTGCATATTTATCATCAAAGGAAAATCAATCACAGTCGTCAATCCAAGATCGTGTGCTCCACGCGGAATCCTGCCGTACACGTGGCGGGCATGGAGAGCAACCGTCGCCAGCTATTCCGTCCACTACGCACGGGAATCTAGGAACCATCATCACACCCCGTGAAAATCGCGCCAGAGCGGTCAAATCCAGTCCAAACGGCACCGCCCCTCGGTCATCACTGCATTACGGGCCCACAAGCGTGTCGTGTTCCATCAGTCATACCAAGCACGTCATCGATTGTCAGAAATTGCAGTCGAGGCATGCGTCATTACTGACGTCACTTCAGGTCTCATACTTGGTAGGAACGTCGAGTCCTTCAAACTTTACGACGAAGCCAGTACTTCGACTACCTCGGTTGTTTCAAGGGTGAAAATGCAAAATACGCAACACAATACATCAAGGCACTCGATAGTTTCTTCGACTGAAACGTATTACTCCCATCGGGAGCGTATCAAAAAATTTCTTCGACTGAAAATGCACAGGATAAAAAGATTTGAGATTATCCTCCATTGCGAGCAATAAAGCACAATCTCGGGGGCTACTCCCATCGGAAGCGCTGTCGCGCACCCGATAGAATAATGATAAAGATTCAGTCGACAGACGACTCGACTCAGCTGATAAGCACAATGTAACACAAAATCATACACGGTAAATTCCCGAGTTGCGTCCGCCGCAAAATATCTCGGATGCTGCATGCATAAGTGCAAAGGTAAGACCCGCCGATCTGTCGAGCTGGGCTAAGGACCGCTCCACCAGCGGTAATCCTTAAAACTTTCCATGTCAGCAGACATGATGAAAAATCCCGACAGACGCGTTGGGTAAATCTCAAAATTATACTGCAGAACGATTCAGTAAGACCTCAACGGCCTGAGTCGAGTCTGACCAGTCTGTTCCAGATTCGAGTCCGGTGACTCGAGTTTGATTGAAAGCTAGTAAGATTTTGACCAAATGTGCAGTTAACCGGTCCCGATCCGTCGAGTGTACCGGGTCTACTAAATTATTATCCCTTGATTATCATAAGCAAAAACCATAGTCGATGAAATAATCGACATAGTCATATAAAATGTGCTATTCATACAGGAATTCCAATCATATACACATGTTCAAAATATATGACGTGCACAGATGAATGAGTCCATGCCCGATTCTTCGAGTCAGACAAGTACCCGGGGGCTACTGACAGGGATATACCTTTCGTGTACCCTACCATGAGGGTACCTGGTGCACGTATCGACTAGATCCAACTATCAAGAGTCTACATGAAGCCCATAAAGGAAGGCCCAAGAAGACGGAGTATCCTCCAAGTTAGCCGTAGCCATAGTCGGTTTAGATTTTCCTTACTTATAAATCTGAGTCGGTTGCGAGCTCTCGAGACCCAGCCTATTATATAAAGGCTGGTAGGCCCATCGATGAAGGGACACGCAATACTCGAACCACCAAAACCCTAGCGAGATCGACATCTCGCCGGGACTCCATTGTAACTCGCATATACCCTCAAATCAATACCAGACAAGCAGGAAGTAGGGTGTTACTCTCCGGAGACCTGAATATAGATAAATCCTTACTTTTGCTTGTCAGCCGACGAAACTACCAGCTCTATCACGTTCTCTCACCCGTAATCTCAACTCATCGTTAACCATGGGATTTGATGAGTTAACCCCTCATCACCACCACGCACAACTGCACAAGAGTACGTTAAACATGTTCCCGGTGCCGGGAAACGGCGCGGCGGCGGTAGACACAGCGCGCGTTCTGGGCTTTGAGGTGGTTGGTGGTGGTGCTCACGGCAAGCCGGGGACAGCGCGCGGCGGCCAGAAGCATGCCTCGAGAAGGCTCCGGCCGGACGGTGACACGGGTGTGGCGGCGAGTTATTCTCTTCAGACATCCAGCAGAGAATGGTAGCTGAAGAACTGCTGAAGATGCTCAGGCCATACTGGCCTTCTGCTGATCGTGGGCCGGCGTACACTGGATCTGCCATTATTCGCATGGCCACATGGGCGAGAATATCCCATGCCTGCTCCGTAACAGGAATACGCAATACATGATCCTGTTACAGGCGATGAATGCGATTCATTGTTGCACTGTCGACGCTTCCGTCCAATTTCCAGTTCGCAAAACCAACGAATAACTCGTTCACACGCTGCAACGCAATCAGTCACTGGGAACCAGGCATGTTCGCCATGTAAGGCAGCACGTCACATGTGTAGGCCACAGCTCGATTAATCAGGACTCGACAATTTTTTCTTCTAATGCTGAACTGAATTACAGGAGTATGAACCACTGGTAGCAGGGGAGACACTGCTCGTTTACTCCTTGCTCGTGGAGCGCGCGTACTCGCGGTGTCCGGCGGCGCGCCGGTTCACGAACTCGGCAACCTCGCTCAGGAGCCTCTTGCTTTCCTCGAACACGTAGGACGCGTGGATGGCGTCCGGGAACTCCGCGACGCGGGCTTCCTCGGCGCCGGCGGCGCGGAGCGCGTCCGTGTAGTCCCTCTGCCTGTCCTGGTGCACGTCCCACCCGCCCACGCACACCAGCGTAGGCGGGAACGCGCGCCAGTCCCCACCGCGCCGGATCGCGGCCGGCACGTTGGCCGCCTCGTGGTCCCGCGAGGCGCCCGGCGGCAGGAACGCGCGCCACAGCCACGCCAGCCGCTCCGGCGCCCCGAACGGCGCGTCGCGGAGCCGCAGCTCGGACGCGGTCGGCGCCTCGCCGCCGAAGAATGGCTGAAGCAGGACCAGCCCGGCCACGCTGGGCTGGAGGCGCGCGGCGACGTGGTGGGCGATGTTGCCGCCTGCGCTGTCCCCGGCGACGAAGACGGCGGCGGGATGAGACGGGACGGCGCCCCCGGCGCCGGCGAGTGCCCAGCGGAGGGCCACCTCGCCGTCGTCGTAAGCGGCCGGGAAGCGGTGCTCGGGCGCGAGGCGGTAGTCGACGGAGGCGACAACGGCAGGGATGGACGCGGCGAGGCGGCGGCACAGAGCGTCGAACTGGGCCGTCGCGACGGAGTGGAACACGAAGCCGCCTCCGTGGAAGTAGACGATCACCGGCAGGTGGCTTCTGCCGTCGGAGTGTGCTGGAGAGAAGAGGCGTACGCGTAGATGTTCGGAGACGGCGTGGTCGGAGGACGAAACGCCGGCTGCGTCGGGGACGAGGCTAGGAGGGACGGTGCGGTCGAAGAGCGAGAGGAGGAAGCGGTTGGCCGTACCGTCGGCGCGGAGGCACGCGGAGTGAAGGATGGAGGCAGCGCGCACGAGCAGGCGCGCCCGCCACGGCAGAGGGGGTTTCGCCGACGGCGGAGGATCCAACGACACCATAGCGCTTACGCTGCTCGCCTTGCGCCCCGAGTGAGATGAGGTTGTCGCGGGTGTGGGTACGTGATAAGGAAAAAAAAAAACAAATTGTTGGTACGTCCAACGGTCCAAGCAATCTGGACTCGTGTGATTGGCAGATGGGCCGAAGCAGTTGTGTGGGAGGTGCTGTTTACCACGTATAACGGCGCGTCTGGGACGCACGCGTACCCTCGCTCAACCAGGCCCTCGGCCCATTTACGACGGGGAGGATGTTTATCATTTTTTTGAATCCATCAAAATATTTTCTAGAATCCATGAATAATTTGTAACATCGTGAATATTTTTTTAAAGTACACGAACAACTTTAAATATGAAATGAAAGAAAAAGGAAAGGCAACAAGGAAAGGTAAAAAGATAAAAGAAATAGAAAGTAAAAATATTAAATAAAAGTAAACGAAAAGACCCATCTAATGGGCCGACCCATTGGTGAGCATCATCAGGTGGCGATGGTGCATAGCGCCGCTTAGAGCGGCAAATAGGAATTCAACATTTGTGCTAGTAAAAAATGTGTTGGCCCATCAGAGCATCGTGTTGTATAAAAAAGAGCTAATTAACAAGATGGTACTAGTGATTTTTTATTTGTTAGAAGGAACACCTTGTGCAAGAAAAGTTCTGGTGTTACTGGTCCTTTAGGTAGTACACTAGTACCATACCAGTGACAATATTAAACATTTTGGTTGGTCCCTAGATTCAACCCCTAAAGAAATTTTACATTGCGCCCCCTCACACATAAAGGTTTTTGAAAAATCACATAAGAATCTTCTCGACCTCCACCTCTCCCTCGGTCATCACGGTCCACCTCGACCTCTCCTTTGTCCATATGTCATGGTCGATGTAACACCAATCCGTCAAACTCGCGCCCTGTGAACACACATTCGGTCCTAATTGAGCGGCACATTGACTAACTAGAATACCCTCAAATAATTGAGTGATGAAACATTGATTAGAGGACAAAGAAGACAAACAATGCAATCTTCTTCATAACAGGGGCCAAATTATGGTACTATAAATATTTTTTGTAAAACATAGTGAAGCATTGGCACCTGTCCAGCCCCCCTTGTCTCCGCCGCTTAATAGGTAAGCAAACCATGTGACACAGTTTAACAAAAAAAACATCATATGTGCAAAATAATCTTATCAATACTGGTATGGAGGAAGAACTAGCTGAAGACTTGAAGTGAGTTTTAGTTTTTCGTTCCACAACTCCTTGGTCCACTTTGCACTGAAGGTCGTGAAAGATGTTACATGGTGCAAGTCTTTGATTCAGTTAGACATGCCATCCCAAATCTATATATTTTTTTATTCCTACACTCTTCCTATCCTATAAATCAAAGTAGCATTTAATGTTATTGCCCTGTGCGTTTATTTAAATCTAAAGGCGCATCATCGTAGCGATTTGGTAGTTTGGTACCACCCAAATAGGCAGGACGGTAGAACTCCTCTCCACCTTGTGCACTTCTTAAGTGGAATTCGGGTAGCAGCCACAAGTGGGAGGACACCAAGTACCCTACACTTGTCGAATTACGAGATTCCCATGAGTCAACTCTCTTGGATGACCTCCATTTTTGTAGTAAATCTGATGTTTTTTCTATGCATGTGTGGCTAAGCAACATCTGTGGTCTCGTGTGTTCTATATGACCCAGACAAAACTAGCCGTACACTGGTATTTCACAAGGTCTTCCGTATTTTCATGATTATTATTTTGGGATCATAAATTGCTAAAGAAAGAAGAAATATTTTTCTTGAATTTCAGAATCACTGAATAATAACCCACATAATCTACCTTCACAAATAGGGTTAGTATTTCTTCATGATTGGCACATCTTCACGGCTTGATAAACCGACAGTCTCCACAGCTGACAAGAAATAATTTATCCAAGATCATATAGCGATGTAAAAAGCCAAGGCACCACCAACTTAGTGGCTTACAGGTGCGTAGATCTATCTCAAGTCAACCGTCGTCTTTATAGGTATAGCCGACAGGGCACCATTTTAAGCACCTCCTGGCGACCACGGTGTCCCATGACCAATTACATGTCCATGGCACCAAAACATGTTATGATTACCTAGCTTTGATCTACAACTCTTCCAATGGGAGCCATGTTTGCACACAACCAGGTGACTTACGTGTGTGCGTGTCACTGTGACGATCATCTGATGAAGGTGGCTGTCAGTGTAACAGTTAAGCTAGCTGTACTGTGGATTGGTGAAAAACCTTAGGCATGCAGAAGGAATCGTAGTCCACAGGCAAGTCAACTGCTAGATCGATCACTGTCCGGATGCATGGCGGTTGGTTTGAGAATCGAAACTAGTTGCATATTATTGGTTACAGTTACCGGCTGGAGCGGGCAACACGGCCGGCTCACCAGACGACCCGACAGCATCATCGCAGCCGCATTAATCCGCTGGCGCCGCCAGCGTATCGACGACCTCATATCGGGCGCAGCCGGCTCCCGACCATCACCTAGCCGGTCGCCGCCGGCCACGCACATAAATACTACTCCCTCCGTCCCGTAACAAGTGTCTCAAGTTGGCTCTAAAGTGGATGTATCTAGACATGTTTCATGTATAGATACATCCATTTTTTTGGCAAACTTGAGACACTTATTTTTGAACGGTCCTCAAATCTGCATGGTTACTTCAAATACGTCAAGATTCAAGATCCAACATCGCGGCCTGATCGATCAATACATATATTCCTCTTCAAAATGGGTTTGTCTAAATCTCATGTGACTGAAATTTTGGCAACTCTCAATTACGTGAGAAAAAATGAACCGCTGTTGAGTGAAAAGTACAACTCGTTCTAGTTGCACTTTTCTGTCCGCCAGCTGTAATTATTATATTTTACCGTAGTTGCACTCTGAACAGGCTGAAAAATCGCATCTGCAACGAGTTGCATTTTTCTCTGAACCATGGTTATTCTTTTTTAGGTGACTGATACATAAAAAAAATCTCATTTGCCTGAGATTTAGCAAAACCATTTAAATCCATCAGATCAAGCATATATGTCACATGTTCACCGTGCGGATTAATGCGGTTGAGAACGTTTTGAGTGAAAGAATATGTTTCGAATGTCCTTTAACATCTACTCGGATAGTAAAATTTATTTTTCAAATTGATGAATGGAAAAACATGGTGCATAGAAGTGCATGTTAGATCCACATCGATGGATAAAGAAAAAGAATAAACGTGCAAAAGGAGATGCCACTTGGGAGGACACTCAACTTGATGCCACTTGTCAGTATGTAAAAAGGCTTGACTTGGTGCTCTTGGGTAGCAACGTGGTCAGTGTTAGAATATTGGGCCCATTAGTGGGCAGCCCATATAATCAATTCTGGAAATCTCAAATTGGCCCATGTGCATGGCAGAAGCTTGGAAGTGCATGTACGTGACTAAAGTTTAGTCTCATACTGCTAGCTTAAAGAGAGCTGCACCACTTTATATAGTGGAGTGTTCTATCACTTGGTGTGCTGGCTGAGAATAGAAGGCTCTCTCGTGCGCACTCCTCCTCCTCCTCTGCCGCCGTCCGTCACGACACGCCGCGGGTTGCGGGAATGAGCCGAGCTGATTCTTATATTTTTGCAGTTCAGAAAAAACGAGTCGTGTTAGCATACGTGTACAGCTTAGCCAATTCGGATCGCTACCGGATCGTGGGCTGCTGTAACCGACTCAAACGTGTGCGACGTGGCCGGCCCACGTTGTACCCGTTAGGGTTTTCCGAACCGCACTATATATTGCCGTGCACTGCGTGCGCCGTCACACACCGAACCAATCTAGGTTTTGCCAATCTCGTGTCTTCCGCCGCCACCGTAGTCTACTCCATCCCGTGCGCCGGCGTGCACCGCGAACGGGACAGCAGGTCTCCGGAACCGCTCGTCCTTGTGATCCTGTACGGGAGAGGGCGAATAAGGTTTTTGGGAAGCGCTCCGCGCGACTGCTTTCAAGTTTTTCATCACGGCTCGCCTCCCTGGACGATCGCCGGATCCGCGGGCGGCTCGTCTCCAACGCCGTCTTCTTCGAGCTGTTGCTGATACCGAAGCCGCTCAAGCTGCTGCCGTCGCTGTTTCAACGACTGCTTCATCTACAACTGTTCGGTACATGCGACATAAACCGAACTGTTTTACTATGGATGTGTTGGCGTATGTCTTGCTGCTGTTCATGTTAATTAGTACATCTAGTATGTTTGTGTTTAACATGTTAGTAGCTGTGGTTGTCATGCTTTTTATTCTGGAATTAATCATGAAAATTATGCCTAATATTCGAACAATCCAAAAACCTTATATGTGTTATAGGCAATTTCCTGAGTTAAACATGGGACATCTATCCGATGCGCTGAGACCGGACAAGTTTGCCGTGTGGACTTTAAGAGATGGCAGTACAAGACCACACTGTGGTTGCGATCTCTAAAAGTGTTCGAGGCTAGTGAGGGTTTACCTGAAGGAACTATATCTGAGCAAGATCAGAATAAGTTCAAGGAAACCAATACTGCCTTTGTGAGACTCGTTCTGAGTGCTCTTAGCAACAAGCTGTTTGATGTGTACATGCACATCACAGATGCCAAAGAGCTCTGGGAGGCACTGAACGCTAAGTTCGGTGTAGCAGATGCTGGCAGTGAACTGTACATCATGGAGAGCTTCCATGACTTCAGGATGGTTAACAACCGTTCTGTAGTCGAACAGGCTCATGAGATACAGTGCATTGCGAAGGAGCTTGAGCACGCTAAGTGTGCCTTACCTGACAAGTTTGTGGCTGGTTGCATTATTACAAAGTTGCCCTCTTCATGGAGGAACTTCGCCACAACTCTCAAACACAAGAGACAGGAGATATCGGTTGAAAACCTGATAGCGTCTCTTGATGTTGAGGACAAGGCTCGGGCTAAGGACACCGCTGAGAAAGGTGAAGGTCAGTCTAGTGCCAATATGGTGCAGAAGAACTTTCACCATGGCAAGAACAAGGCAAAGAGTAAGCCTTCCTTCAACATGCCTACCAAGACTACTTCTTTCAAGAAGAAGAAGAAGATGCTGAACAAATCTGAGCTAAAGTGCTACACTTGTGGAGAGCTCGGACACTTCTCTGTGGACTGCCCAGATCGTGCAGATAAGAAAGGGAAGAAGCATGTCAACGTCGTGACCGCTAGCAATACTGATGGGTATGGTAATTTACCATTTGTGCTTTCAGTATTTCAATCTCCATGTTGGTGGATTGATACGGGTGCTAACGTTCATGTCGCCGATTCAAGCGTCTTAATGGGGAATGGATCACATGCTTCTGTTCGTGGTGTTGGCACGGTAGATCTGAAGTTTACTTCGGGAAAGATCGTGCAGCTAAGGAACGTGCATCATGTCCCTACTATGAATAAGAATCTCGTGGGCGGCTGCCTTCTGTGCAGAGATGGGTTTAAATTAGTCTTGGAGTCCAATAAAGTAGTTGTGTCAAAGTTTGGACAATTTATTGGTAAAGGGTATGAGTGCGGAGTCTTGTTCCGCTTTTCATTATCGGATTTTTGTAATAAGTCAGTAAACCATATTTGTGGCAGTGTGGATTCGGATGCCGATGTGTGGCACTCTCGTTTATGTCATGCTAATTTTGGTTTAATGAGTAGACTTTCTAGCTTGCGTTTAATTCCTACTTTCACCGTTGCCAAAGGTTCTAAGTGCCATAGCTGTGTGCAATCTAAGCAACCTCGAAAGCCTCACAAGGCAGCCGAGGAGAGAAACTTGGCACCTCTAGAACTCGTACATTCGGATCTGTGTGAGATGAATGGCGTGTTGACAAAAGGTGATAAGAAATATTGCATGACTTTAATCGATGATGCTACTAGGTTCTGCTATGTATACTTGTTGCACACTAAAGATGAGGCTATGAACTACTTTAAAATCTATAAAGCGGAAGTAGAAAATCAATTAGAGAGAAAGATCAAACGTCTTAGGTCGGATCGTGGTGGCGAGTACTTCTCCAAAATATTTGATGAATTCTGTGAGGAACATGGTATTATTCATGAGAGGACGCCTCCCTATTCTCCCCAATCAAACGGGGTTGCTGAGAAGAAAAACCGCACGCTGACCGATTTGGTGAATGCCATGTTGGACACTGCTGGTTTATCTAAGGCATGGTGGGGGGAGGCTTTATTGACTGCGTGTCATGTCCTGAATAGAGTTCCAAACAAGGATAAAAAGAAGACCCCTTACGAAGAGTGGTCTGGGAGAACACCATCACTTTCTTATTTACGCACTTGGGGATGTTTGGCGAAAGTCAATGTGCCAATTCCTAAGAAACGTAAACTTGGACCAAAGACAGTGGATTGTGTCTTTCTAGGCTATGCTCATCGGAGCATTTGCTACAGATTTTTAGTGGTTAAATCCGAGATACCGGATATGCATAACATTGCTAGAATTTCTTCTGAGATACTTGTTGAACCTAGTACATCTGTTGATATTCTGAACAACCACTTGTTGAGGAAGTCCTTGAGAAGGATGACAATGAATCAGCTCCCAAGAGGAGCAAGAGACAGAGGACCGAAAAATCCTTTGGTGATGATTTCATTGTGTACCTTGTGGACAATACTCCCACGTCCATTGCAGAGGCATTTGCATCTCCTGATGCTGATGACTGGAAAGAAGCTGTCCATAATGAGATGGACTCGATTCTTTCTAATGGAACTTGGGAATTATCTGAAAGACCCTACGGTTGCAAACCGGTGGGCTGTAAGTGGGTGTTTAAGAAGAAGCTAAAGCCTGATGGTACTATTGAAAAGTACAAGGCAAGGCTAGTGGCCAAGGGCTACACCCAGCGTGAAGGCGAAGATTACTTTGACACCTATTCACCTGTTGCTCGTCTCACCACCATTCGTGTACTACTTTCCCTGGCTGCCTCCTATAATCTCTTCGTTCATCAAATGGACGTGAAGACAGCTTTCCTTAACGGAGAGCTGGAAGAGGAGATTTATATGGACCAGCCTGATGGGTTTGTAGTAAAAGGTGAAGAGAGAAAGGTGTGCAAATTGTTAAAATCTTTGTATGGGCTGAAGCAAGCACCTAAGCAATGGCATGAGAAGTTTGACAGAACTTTAACTTCTGCAGGCTTTGCCATTAATGAGGCTGATAGGTGTGTATATTATCGCCATGGTGGGGGCGATAGTGTTATATTATGCTTGTATGTTGATGACATACTGATTTTCGGTACAAGCATGATAGTGATAAATGAGGTCAAGTCTTTTCTGTCAAAGAGCTTTGATATGAAAGATCTGGGACAAGCTGATGTGATCCTGAACATTAAGTTGATTAGGGATGAGAGTGGGATTACGTTAACGCAATCACACTATGTTGAGAAGGTCTTGAGCCGATTTGGTTATATAGACAGCAAGCCTTCTCCAACACCCTATGATCCCAGTGTGACACTCAGAAAGAACAAGAAGGAAACGAGAGATCAATTAAGATATTCTCAAGTGATCGGTTCACTCATGTACCTTGCGAGCGCGACAAGACCTGACATCTCTTTTGCTGTGAGCAAGTTGAGCAGGTTCATGTCTAACCCGGGTATTGATCATTGGCATGCACTTGAAAGGGTCATGCGCTATCTGAACGGTACAATGAGTTACGGGATTCATATTCAGGGCACCCTGCGGTGCTTGAGGGATACTGTGATGCGAACTGGATCTCAGATGTTGATGAGCTCTATGCCACAAGTGGATATGCGTTTATTCTTGGAGGTGGTGTAGTGTCATGGAGGTCTTGCAAACAGACCATTTTGACGAGGTCAACCATGGAAGCAGAACTTACTGCTTTAGATACAGCTTCTGTTGAGACAGAATGGCTGCGTGAGCTCTTGATGGACTTGCCGGTGGTTGAGCAACCATTACCGGCCATCCTTATGAATTGTGACAACCAGACGGTTATCATGAAAGTGAACAGTGCTAAGGATAATGCGAAGTCATCAAGACACGTTAAAAGACGCTTGAAGTCTGTCAGGAAAATGAGAAACTCCGGAGTAATGACTGTTAGTTATGTTCAAACTGACAAAAACCTGGCAGATCCCTTTACAAAGGGACTATCACGTAATGTGATAGACAGTGCATCGAGAGAGATGGGGTTGAGACCCGTGAGCGTTACACCATAGTGGTAACCCAACCTATGTGATCGGAGATCCCGTGAATTAGGACCTGGGAAGAACAAGCTAGTGGTTTGACAGAGGAGAGTTTTTATTTAACCCTCTCTATGTGAAGATGCATAACTCTCAAATTCTGTAAGGCAGGTTGGCGACATGCCTTAATGTGTTTCTGTTGGCTATTCGTAGCAAAGGTGCTATCCTACAGAGCGACCTTGAAAGAACACACCTATATGAGTCCGACTGTTAAACGTCGCAGTCTATGAGATTTGGGTGATCTCTAGTAAACTCATGAAGAGACCAGGGAGTACGACGCATATGCTCCACCCGCGGGGTAGGCTACTGGCAGCCACGTACTGGTTATGACTTTGAGTGAAGTCTATTGGCACCAAACTTGCAATTCAAGGTTCGTCCATTGTTCAAGTTGCTGGTAGATGTAGCTTGAAGCTCTAGGCAGAAGTTCAACTTAACAGTCTCTGCTGAAACACTGGTATATAAACAAGAAACGAGGTTTGGCAAAATCTCTAAATGGGAATTTGAGATCTGGTGGGGGATTGTTAGAATATTGGGCCCATTAGTGGGCAGCCCATATAAGCAATTCTGGAAATCTCAAATTGGCCCATGTGCATGGCAGAATTTTGGAGGTGCATGTACGTGACTAAAGTTTAGTCCCATACTGCTAGCTTAAGAGAGCTGCACCACTTTATATAGTGGAGTGTTCTATCACTTGGTGTGCTGGCTGAGAATAGAAGGCTCTCTCGTGCGCACTCCTCCTCCTCCTCCGCCGCCGTCCGTCACGACACGCCGCGGGTTGCGGGAATGAGCCGAGCCGATGCTTATATTTTTGCAGTTCAGGAAAAACGAGTCGTGTTAGCGTACGTGTACAGCTTAGCCAATTCGGATCGCTACCGGATCGTGGGCTGCTGTAACCGACTCAAACGTGTGCGACGTGGCCGGCCCACGTTGTACCCGTTAGGGTTTTCCGAACCGCACTATATATTGCCGTGCACTGCGTGCGCCGTCACACACCGAACCAATCTAGGTTTTGCCAATCTCGTGCCTTGCGCCGCCACCGTAGTCTACTCCATCCCGTGCGCCGGCGTGCACCGGCGAACGGGACAGCAGGTCTCCGGAACCGCTCGTCCTTGTGATCCTGTACGGGAGAGGGCGAATAAGGTTTTTGGGAAGCGCTCCGCGCGACTGCTTTCAAGTTCTTCATCACGGCTCGCCTCCCTGGACGATCGCCGGATCCGCGGGCGGCTCGTCTCCAACGCCGTCTTCTTCGAGCTGTTGCTAATACCGAAGCCGCTCAAGCTGCTGCCGTCGCTGTTTCAACGACTGCTTCATCTACAACTGTTCGGTATGCGACATAAACCGAACTGTTTTACTATGGATGTGTTGGCATATGTCTTGCTGCTGTTCATGTTAATTAGTACATCTAGTATGTTTGTGTTTAACATGTTAGTAGCTGTGGTTGTTATGCTTTTTATTCTGAAATTAATCATGAAAATTATGCCTAGTATTCCAACAGTCAGCAAGCTTTTGCATCACTCAAGAAGCATACCTTTTCAAAGCAGTTGGTGCATAGTGGCAAAAAAGTTAATGTCTTTTTTATATCGGATCTATATATGCTTACAAGGTGGCATGGCGTGACGTGGTATAATTTCCGACTGCAACATATATAATTTGGCGAAATATTTGGCGTGCACTAGTACTGTACTAGATTAGATAGTGAGGCTTTCCACTAAGTATTCATAGCTCTCTGATCTCTTACAGGTGGCACGGTAAAATACATGAAAATCAGGTGATGCTTCGCAAACAAAAAAATACAAAAGATATGAGAGATTAAGTGTTGTGTAATCTCTCGTCAACGTTGAACAAATATAACTGGTTGGAGAACATGGGATCTTTGTACCAATAGACTCGTCTCTCATCAGATATTTGTTTAGATACTATGTGCCACTTGATTGCATTATGGCTAATCTTGTCATTAACTTTGATTGAGATGTCGCTAAAAAGGCGACTAGGAACCCAAAGCATCCCAAATAATGGAGGCAGGTGACAGCGAGATTCTTACTAGGCCAAGTTTAAAAACTGGGGGGGGGGGGGGGGGGGGGGGGGGGTTCGTGAGCATGGCCACGTCAGACTCAGATGCTCCACGTCCGCACCTCGCGTGGCAGACCTGCATGGACCACCCGCGCAGATGGATGCACCGAATTTTCCCCGGATGCCGCCAGCGTGGCACCGGCTGAGCCATACTTATCGATAAACAAACGGCCCATCTGGCGCCACGTCACCAGCTCGGTGCGTTCTTATCCCCACGATCGATCCGTCCGAAGGGCCCTGCCATTCTCCACTAAGCTCCCCCTCGTCAAAGTCTCAAACCCCTCCTCACTCGCCACTAGCTAACCTCGCCGGTTTTCTACAAATTCTCGTCGCCTCGCTCGTTCGACCTGCGAGTCTGCGACTGACGCGTTCCCGTTGATTCTTGGAGCCTTCCGAGTACAGTTACTGCGGGGTTTGGAACGTTTGATCAGCTTTAGATCGAGCTGACTTCCAGAAAAGCTGGTTAGAAGATAGAGGTTGCTCTGTTTCTTGATTTCGGCTGGGGGCAGGGATGCCGGACTCCGACAACGACTCCGGCGGCCCGAGCAACGGGTACTTCCTGTCGCCCAAGGAGCAGGACCGGTTCCTGCCGATCGCGAACGTGAGCCGGATCATGAAGAAGGCGCTGCCGGCCAACGCCAAGATCTCCAAGGACGCCAAGGAGACGGTGCAGGAGTGCGTGTCGGAGTTCATCTCCTTCATCACGGGCGAGGCCTCCGACAAGTGCCAGCGGGAGAAGCGCAAGACCATCAACGGCGACGACCTGCTGTGGGCCATGACCACGCTCGGCTTCGAGGACTACATGGAGCCGCTCAAGCTCTACCTCCACAAGTTCCGCGAGCTTGAGGGCGAGAAGGCCGTCGGCGCCGCCTCCTCCGGCGGCTCCGGCTCGCAGCAGAGGGAGCCCACGACGCCGAGGAGCAATGGCGGAGGAGGCGGTGACCATCCCGGAGGCTACGGCGGCATGTACGGTGGCGCCGGGGCAGGAGGAGGCGCGGGCGGCGGTATATTCATGATGATGGGGCAGCCCATGTACGGCTCCCAGCCGGCATCAGGGTACCAACACCAGCCGCATCACCACCAGATGATGACGGGAGGACAAGGCGGATACGGCTACGGCGATGCCGGTGCGGGCGGCGGGCCATCGTCGTCGTCAGGCTTCGGCAGGCAAGACAGGACATGAGTGTACCTGCTGCACGAACTTCTTGGTTGGCGTATCTGTTTTACTGGCTCCGAGCAAAGGCTAATTAATCTCCATCCCCTTGTACTTTAAATTTGCTTAATCCAGTCATTTTATCGTTAGTAATTAGCACCGCTTGCATTTAACCTCTTGATGATCCAGCATCTGTGCTGCTAAAATGGGCTTTTGACAAGGTGTATTTCTTAAAATTAATGGCAAGTGCATTTTGACAAGATACCAGTGATGAGCATGTTCTATGGTGACCTGGATAAGTGGATATACATACTGTTTCTTTCAACCTCTTTCTCTATTTATTTGGCCGGGTTGTACTACGTAGTACTACCTGATTGGTACTTTTCTGTGGAGATAATTTGGAAAATAGGGTGTCGGTCGTGTGATCTCAGGTGTCGGCATGGATAATTTAGAAGAAATGTAATACTCCTAGTATATATACTGCTAAATATAGAGAGTGGTTTGCCTCTGGTTGATTGTGGGATTTAAACCCTGAAGCTTATGTCCTTTCACCGAGCATTTTACCAGTTCAGGTATAGTTTGTATCTTTTGAAATTAGAGATCTCTTCGAAGTAAATTGTGCCGAGTCCCGGAGGCTAGCCCACGGTACACAAATATATGGTAGATTCAGATTATTCAGTGTTACACGGTTTGAGTTTAGCTGCTTACAGTGTGTTACAAGAACATAACAACAAGTACTATGATGGTAATAATGTTCCAAAATAAAAATGAGAACCAGTAGAAATGAAAAGCGCAGGACTGAAACACCAAAGGAAATTGAAGAGAAAGCAAATATTATAGTGTTAATTATCAGAAACATATGACATTAGGATCAGTACATCTGATTCCTCTCGTGTTCCTTTCTAACATATACTCCCTCCGTTCCTAAAAAAGATGACTTCCATTTATCTACACAAGGTTTAATTATCTGAAACATATGATATTAGGACTAGTACATCTGATTCCCCTCGTGTTGCTTTCTAACATCTCCGATCTTGACACGTGGATAAAAGACGCAAATATGCAACACCATTATTAAAACTGCATGTACTTAGTGTGCAAGTAAACGACAAGCACAAAACTGCTGATCAGTGATGAGTCACCAAACCAACCTTAACTTGTTTAAACGATGCTAAATAAAGTTTATGCTCATGTAGTAGTATTGTTATCCTCTATTGGCACGGATCAGTGAGCAGTTAGTTGCACTCAGCTATCAGTCATAGGCGGCAACAAAGGGCAAAATTAAAGGAGAAAAGGCAGGGGAGATGATGACGGATGGATAGCTCGATGGAGCACTTGGTGGCAAGAAGTTTCCACTGGCCTTTTGGGGGCAGGGACAAGTGAGCCTGGATTTTATTGGGCACGGAAAGATCTCCCTGACTGATTGGATGACAGGTACATGCTCCTTTGCCCTGGCACCGAAATGGGGCTGCTTCTTCTTCTCTATCTGTGTCGAGAGACACTGCACTGCATTTGCATGGGAGGAGTATGCTAAAAGGTTGGTTTGACGCCTCTACTTATATTAAGGTCACTGTCCCTATTATACGTGAGAATCTAGCATGAAGACACCTGTTGCTGGGGAAATCAAAGTTGAGATATTCTCGCCCATGTGAAGGCGAAAAAAGAATCGAGTTGATGCCAAGGAGAACGAGGTACACATGGGGTTGGAAAAGTATTCGGAACACCATAGCATCAGAACATGCCAACTGGGTATGAGAGGATTTTGTTTTACAAATATGACCCAATGCACAATGCAATTGTCAAAAGTACCTCCTCTGATTTCTTTTTTTGTCAAATCTAACTCCAGCGAGATGTGCAAAAAGGGACACGTGTTTTTCCGCTAACACAGGTGGCAGGATGTGACTTCCGCCAACCCAGATGGCGGGAAGTCAGCTCCCGCGGTCCTGCCGAACCAAGTGGAGGAAACACCCTTGCCGCTGAGCTGCTGCCGTTTCGGGCAGCGCCAAGTGTACGTCGTCTCCGCGGTCGACTTTCCGCCACATGTGTTGTCGGGAAGTACATGTGTCGCCTTTTCACAGCCTGCCAAGGGTAGATTTGACAAAAAAAACTGGAGGTGGGTACTTTTAAGAATTGCATTGTGCAGGTGGCCATATTTGTACAAAATCGGTATGAGAGGATATGTGAATAATTTGAGTTGAATAATTTACGACAACAAATATTAACTAGACATGTATAATAAAATTAACATTCATACACATGTATCTACTCCTAGTCTCATTCAGATGCCACCCGGCACAGTCACTTGTCCAGAGTGGTACCTTCCATTGCCTGATCTGCCAGTGGGGCTTTTTGAGGTGGAGTTTCAGATTATGAGGAAAAAACTCGGAGATGTTGCCGCCTACAAGCATCGTTTTCCTCCTTGGATGAACCTCAAAGAAGTTCTCAAGAGTGTGCTGGTGCTCGGCATTGAATGTTGGGTGTACTAAGGGTCGGTCCAATAAAATTTTGGTCTCGAGACAAATAAAAACAAATGCAATTTGTACTAAAATTTTATACTTCTCTATTTTTAACCACTTTACAGTACACATATTTTTTTTAGTTTCTTTACAGAGTTTACGAGCAATATTATTAAATATTAATTATGTATTTTTCGTTAGAACTGAATGGAATTAAAATATAATCCATTAAACTATATTTTGTGATAAGATTCCATTCTAGAACTATTTTGGCTACAATGAATAATATATTTAATTTATACATATTTATGGTAAACATCTGTGAAGAGTACGATCTAACAAAAAATGCAATAGCGAATCTAGTGTATGATAAGTACTATAGAACCTTGTAGAGTATAAACTAATATAAAGACATTGATTTTTCATGGTCAAAATTGCTACCAAGTCAAAAATTTATAGTGTGGAAAATAAAATAGTGTGGAATTGTCTACAAGGACATTGCCTTTGTACTTGTTATTGCTTAACTAATCACCGATTGAAATAAAATAGTGTGGAATTATGCAATGTGTTTGTTATCATAATGTTACATAATTAAAATGGAAATATAGTTACGTTGATTTCCATATAACTTCCACCTGAAAAATATTACCAGACTAACTATACTTGTCACCATTGGTCACATTGGTTGTCTTTATGTCCCAAGAGGCCTATGGTGTGTATTTGCTTCCGCAAATTAGTCATTTCATTATGTTAAGATACTTCCCCATCCCAAAATATAAGGCACACATGATTTTTCACTATCTTAAATTAATGTATTTGACCACTAGTAAAACGGAAGGGTATGGATTGAGCTTGTATAAATGGCATCGTTGCATTTTTGTTTTGGAATACTCTTTTTCATATGTATTTATACTATTTTGACTTATTTTGAGTGAAACTCAAGTCAAAGTTGTGCACTGTTTGACCAGAAAAGTCATTTATGCGTTAATTTTATATAAGGATTATTAAATATTTTTTTGGTTGTAATAGATAATAGTATAGTGATCACTATATACTTTACTATTTTGGGCCCTTCTCTTCTATAGGGCCCTGGGGTGGTTGCCTTCTTGCCCGACCTATGGACTAGCACACTGGGCGTACCATTGTCTCTATGTGCATATCGGGTCTGGAATAGGTGTGAGCACAAACCCTGGCGCCAACGCAAGATGGTGACACCCATGTGTCCCATTTTCTTCGTTTAAAGCGTTCGCTTGATCAACCATTCACCTCTCAATGTTGGTGCAATCCCCGTTGGTGCGCTTAGCGGGCTTCAGTCTTTGAGCAATGTTTGTTAACCACAATTAGGCATGCGTTAAGGGTTTAGGGTCGTCAAAGGGCATCACACCACCGGTGGCCAATGGCATTCGAGGTTCCCATCGCCTTTCATAGTGCTCATGTTTTCTCATATGGTGATGCTTGACGAGTTCAAGACCAAGAGGAGGTGCACTCGTCACCATGGAATATTGCCCTTTTGCGGCGATGAACTCTTGTTGGTGCGAGTGACCTCGACGGTGTGATGCCCTTTGACGAATTGTTACTCTCGTAGTGCTGCAAGGCGTGACTGTTGGGCTAGCGTGCGATGTTTCGCAGCACGATCTCAACAATGAGATTCCTTCTGGTTGATCGGACAACACTCCTCCCTGCTCTTCCCGATGTATTCATGTGGTGTTGGGTGATAAGTATAAAACTTGGTGGTGTTGTCTAGGATATAGCTTGTGTTCGGGTTTCTTCCTTTGTTTCTGTTATTTCTTTCTTGTTTACACCCTCGAAAAAAGTGTCTGTGTTATGATCGGTAGTCTCCGTGTTGTATCCCGATTCTTTTTCATTTTAAATTTTGATTAAAAGCGGTTTAGTCTGGCTAATGAATGTTATGGTTCGCCTAATATAAAGAAAATCTTACAATTTGTCACGACAACTTACACAAGTACATTATCGCACCTAACTCTAGGTAACACCTTTTACAAACGGCTGATATGGTACACCTTGTCAAGGGTCTTTCGTCGTTGAAATTAGCGTTACCGAAAATCTTGGCAAGACCGGAGTTTTGTACATACCGTTAGCAGAGTGTTCTTGGCAGAACCATCTTGGTGGTGACGTTGAGAACACAACTCCAACTACTGGTCAGTGTTGGGTGTGTGGCGCACTTGCGTAGCTATTTTTCGACGTGTGAAGCTTTCTCAATTGCGAATAGATCGGGTTGACTTTCTGCCAATAAAAGAGAGTCGCGTGAGTTGGCCAGCGACGGCATAGTTCAAGCACGAGTGATCACTCGTGGGTGGTCAACGCCACCAAAGCCAAATTCACTCGCTGGTATCGTGCGTGTGCAGCAGAATACACACCGTAGTGGCAGTGGCTGCGTGCATTTTGACAAGAAAAGGAGCCAGTGAAGGGGCCGCGCGGTGCAGGAACCACCCACCCGCCCACCCACGGAAAAAAAGAAGATCGAGGGCGGCGTCAACGAGCGCGCTCGCGTGGACTTGGAATTGAGAATGCATGCGCGTGCGGCGTGACGGATGATCGTGAGGTGGGAAGCGGATGTCAACGCCTCAACGAGAATGCAACGCAGTGGATGCGAGATACTCCCTCCGTTCCACAATATAAGATGTTTTAGTCTTTTTCCACATGCACACGCACACATGTATCTAGACATGTTTAAGTGCATGTGTCTATTCTTTTAGTATGAATCTAGACATGCATGTATAACACGCTCGCGCTGCCGGATCGTTCGGGTGGTCGACGCTCTCGCGGTGGCATGCGTGCATCGCTCCTTCGCCGATTTGTCATCATGGGAGGCGGGGCGGGGACGGCATCCGAATGCTATCTGTCGATACATGATCATACCAGGTTACTTGATGAAAATACCTCTGTTGTATCGACAAGCACATATCGTCTCGGTTGTCTCCTTCCACGTGGGCTAATCCAAGTAATCCAGCTCCTCCCATTTTGAAATAGAAATATGGTGATTTTCGAGTTCTTTGCCTCGGGTGTACGAATTTGAAATAGAAATATGGTAATTTTCGAGTTCTTTGCCTCTGGTGAAGGGGTATCGGCAGTGATGAGAATAAATATTTTTCAGCCCACCCCAGAACGTTCTTCTCCAAAGCAGCGTCGATGGCTAGAGTTTGGAGTCAATTGTCCGACGGGCTAGAGTTTAGAGTCGATTGTCCGACATCCAAAAGACTTTTTGGATCGAGTAGATCTAGCAGCATTGTAGAGTAATATAGAATTGCTGAATCTGTTCGACAGTCTCTGAAAAGTAGTAGAGCATCGCTAGCTGTTTTTTTTTTGAACATACGCCAGCTGTTTTTTTTTTTGAACATACGCTAGCTGTTGTATGCAGGCTGCAGACCTGAGCCTAGGCATGCTTCCGATGGTTGGCCCTGCAGCACTTTGCTTACTTCAGACCTCAGATTTCCAGTCGGATTGCTTGCGCTCTGATTGAACTTCAACAACTGCATAATCAAATGAGCTCGAGTCCTTGCAAAAAGGACTACGGAGCTAGTGGTTTCTAAAATGCCATCAAATCCCATGTACATGTGAATCGGGCAGGACTTATAATCAGGGGCGTAGCCAGGCCCCAGGCTACACTGGCCACGGCCTGGGGCGTGGCATCAAAATTCTTTGTTGACTGTAGCTACAGTAGCTACAATTTATCACTGTTGGCCTGGGGCTTTGATCTATTCTAGCTACGCTACTGCTTATAATTGAATTTCAATAGTGTGCACAGGAAATGAATCAATTGGTAACCATACGATTGTTTATCTGTTTCTAATGGAGAAGGCCTAGAAAGAAATGTCTAATTAATGTGTCACAACTCACAGTTTGCACGTCTCTTGCGCATCAGCTTCGATCAGAAGATTCTTCCACTTCAAAATACGATCTCTCGTGTTCAATTACTCCCTGGACATGCACCGAATCTCTTAGGATAAGACACTTTATGTGGTATAGTGGAGAAGAATAGAGGGTGATTTGGATAAATATAGCAAAGATAAATCAAACCTTCAGGATCAGAATCGCTGCCTCCTTGTCCAAAACCCCGTTATATTCGCTACATATCAATGACTGAAAAGAATAAACAGAAACATATCAAGATTAAAAATGCTAATATTTTTTTATTCTCAGCAATGAGCTTGGTATAATATTTCAACTTACTTGGATACAATTTGGACAACCAGCAACACTAATGCAACTGCATGTCGAAACAAGCTCTAAAGCAGCAAGTAGAAGTTCCCCAAAAAGCAGTTTGACCTACAAGATTGAATAGACAAACTAATGATGTGGTTTATGTTAGATGTGTATATGTTACTGTTCACCACATGTATATGTACTGGCCTTTGGCCCCATTGGAATGTAGTTGCTCATTCATAACATGGTATCAGAGCAGGACTGGAGCAAGAAGCACATCGGTGTCGATGCCTCCTTTGTGCGTGCCGCTGTGCAGGACCAGCTTCTTGCTCTTCACCATGTGCCCTCTGAGTTACAGCTGGCGGATTTCTTCACGAAGGCACAGACTCGAGCGCAGCATGAGTTCTTTCTCTCCAAACTCAGTGTTGTTGATCCACCATGAGTTTGAAGGGGGGTGTTAGATGTGTATATGTTACTGTTCACCACATGTATATGTACTGGCCTTTGGCCCATTGGAATGTAGTTGCTCATTCATAACAGTTTACACAAAGATCATTCACATAGCCACATAGCCTGAATTACATAGCCGAATATATGATATTTCTGAAATTACCTTTGATGCTATGCCGATACCACCAGGGTGTTTATCGTATAAAAGAATTCTTTCTGGCATACCACGGGTTGCATGAGGATTTACACATTCTGTTCCTAGATCAGAAGCACTACACATCATATGCCTGCGCAAAGACACACACAGTCAACCCACTTAAAAGAGCTAAATTACTGAATTATGCAATAAAACTATGACATAGTTTACCACGACAATAGAATTAACAGTTGACCCACAAGTGGTTCGCAAATTATAACAGGGAAATGAAAATGCAGTACTGTTCTTTCAAACCAGTGTGGCAGTATTGTCTAACAATTGTCTTCTACCGCAAACCCTTTTTTATCAACGATTATGGAAGAAATAAATGAGAACTTACAAAGGCAATATATTCAGGAGTGCGTGTGAAGCAGCATGTGAACCACCTCGAAACTCTAGTTTCCTTTCCTCCACTGCTATTTTTGCCGACTGCGGAATCCGTATCCAAACAGCCTGTAATTGCGGCGTGAGATACAAAATATTGTAACAATCATGGAAAATGCGTCACAATGGTGCTAAGTGTATGTTTAGTTCAGCCACCGACCTCAGAATTGTAGGAATATGGAGGTAGGCTAAGTTCAACGGTGTCCAGTATTTGTAGCCTGATTTACATATGCGATGAAACCCAAACCATTTGGTTGTCACCGTGCAATCATTTGCTTGGGCAGTCGTCTTCAAACGGTTAGTTTTGCATGTAACAGTCGGAAGATAAGCCTTCAAGAGAAGGGCCAATTAATGATTGAGAGAACAAGATGTACTAAAGATTTCATTTATTGAGAATCTCGTGACTTGTTGATTTTAATAGAATTGTCCCTTTATAGACAAAACAGAAAAACAAATCAAAAAACTCAAAAGTGTGATCAAGCATTGTAGGAGGATCAGTTATCCTGCTTTATTTATAACATCAGGCAAATATGCGTTTCTCCCAGAAAAAAAGGAAAACAAGGAACAAGTCATAGATTGACCGGACTCAGTTGAGTTCAAACAAATCAATGAACAGTAAAAAGTGATATCATTGACATCAAACGAAAAAGAAGGTGTTCAATAGTCCTCAAAATTAGTAAATTAACAAGGGTCTATAAAATCAAGATAGAAAGATATGAATTATGTCACTCAACAATATTGGAGGGGATGCAACTTAACAATAGCAGAATACTTTCAAGAATATGTGAGACCAAGTATTGTAATGGTTTCAAGAACATACGTAATCTCCTCCTAGGACATTGATGTCAGTGTAGTCTCGTGTTTTTGTGTAATACTTCACATCAGCTCTCCTGCAGAAAGCTTTCCTTGATGTCAAATCAAGCTCCTCAACTAAGTAATTGACACCCTGATGCATGTAAATAGCACCCTCATACACCTGAAATTGAGAAAAGGGTCTTTAGATAATAAGCTACTAATAGTCTAATACCAGAACTCGAAACACAGAGTCATGTACTTGTGGCTCCAGAATTGATTACATTGATTGTAAATTCACGAATTATCTACCTGTTATGCCATCAGTGGAGAACATTCAAAGAGCCATACAAGCATAACAGATAGTCATGTAACAGTTAGAACATATTACCTGAAAAAATGCCTTACTCTCCTCAATTTCCTCAAGTAATCTGCTATTTAACTTGTCTATCACGCTGTACTTGTCATGCTCAATTGCTCTTATGCTCACTGTCTGTGAAGGTCTTTTCTGTAGAAATCAAAATACTACTGACACAAAAAGGAAAGGGGTTATTTTTATAAAATAGAGAATGAACAAATGAACGAACCTCTGGTCCAATATAATTCCACATAGTCGAAGAGAAAGGTCCAGATGGATTGTTAACCAGATAACCTTTCTCTTTTAGAGTCGTCATTATACTATCCAGACTGGAACCGAAGTGATTCTCATCATATTGCAAGCATATTGGATGTTCATAAGCAGCACAGGCAAGGTGCTGTTCTAAAACCTGTAATAAATTTTGAAATTCCAAACAACCAAGGGAAAAGTTAGATACTTAGAATTTAATATGGTCAGTTCACCGCACAGATTCATGGACCTACCTTAGGGTTATGTGAATCAACTTGGCAGTGTTCAATTGATCTGCCAAATAGTTTATGTGGGGATTTCATGAAATACTGATCTAAAGGACCCTCAAATGCAACATAAATCGCTAATGATTGTTTTGCTCTCCTTCCAGATCTTCCGGCTTGCTGCCATAAACTACAATCAAAATTCTATACCTTAGTAGGTTCAAAGCAAAAAGTAAGCTCTACCAGACAGATCACTTCCACCTACCTGGCAACACTCCCAGGAAATCCAAGATGCAATGTTGCATCAATATGTCCAACATCGATTCCCAGCTCAAGAGCATTCGTGGCAGCAACACCGCAAAGTTTTCCCTCAAAAAGATCCGCCTCAATTTTTCTTCTGTCCTGCAATAGTTTGTTCTTTAGTCCACGTTTAATAGGCAAACATGTTTTTGAGCAATCAATGCAGGGAAGGGGAAGGGGACACCTGAAGCCATTATTTCAGAACCAAGATTTTTACATGATTGTGATTAACGCAAGGATATATAGTCAAACCGTAGAAGGATGTTATTTTATGGTCCAGATTCTTCAACCGAACAGACCTAATGTTTAGCCCTAGATTTTTCAAGGAGCGCCGAAGGCCAGATGGCGTCTGATGTCTGCAGGCATATCGGTGTCCCAAATGGAGCTGAAGTGGGGAAGATACTGGAAAGATGCCGAATAGTTGCCCCACAGCTGCTGCATGAGGGCATGAGAAGAATAGGCAAGCTCTGTCTTTGACGGGAGACGCGCAGCAGAGTACGAGGCATCATCTTAAATAGTCTTGTAGCAGAGAAACATATACTCAAAAAGTGGCTCCAGAGATGATAATGCCACGGACTCAATCGACGCGCGCAATCATGGCAATGGCATGTCACGAAGACGTGGGCAGTAAGCGAGCACTTCATGATACATATAATTTTGCTATAAACACAAGTTAGGTTGATTTGAAATTGAGTTATTTTGTACAAGAACTTTAGATTGATTAGAAATTCTAACTTGAATTGATTTTGTCTACCAAACAGATGTGCCTGGCGATGGTTGGAGAAAGAAGGAAGTTCTTAACTGATAATGGTATATATCCACATAGGCAATGCTTTTGGAGAGAATACTGCCGGCAGACTAAAAATAGGGTGACCAAATTCATAGCTTTAAATATTGGTTGTTTTCTGAAGGTGGTGCAACGTATATGGACAGAAGATAGGCCATTTGAGGTATTGTGGGCAATAAGTTGCGGAGATGAACGAGTACACGCCACATTGACCTAAAAACTATTAGAGGTGTTCTGCAAAGAAATTTGAACTACTATCAGAGATCTCGCACATGTTTCAAGTGTCCCTGAGAGCTTGTTGTTTAGACTTTTGAAGAAAGGTCAAATTAGGAGGAATACAAATGACATAAAATTCACTTTTAGCAAAGCATAAGATAGCCCACAGGTGGTTTAAAATATCTATGCGTGATAGCCACATTCCCCATGAGCCCATTATTTAGAGATACGTATGTGGTATACATTGATGATAAATGGTTCTATAGGACTAGGAAATGCCAGAATTATTACTTGGCACGGACGAAATAAACAGAAAGCACGGCAACAAGCAAAACTATTATTGAGAGAACCATGTTCTTACCCACAATTTATAGATCTAGGTTTGATGATCAAAGTAACGACAAATTCTCTGACCAAATAGGCATATGTCCTTCTACACTTAACAAACAGCAAAAAGGGGAGCTGCAGCTGGTACCTTGATCACAAATTTCATGCTGGGTCCTAGAACAGAATGAAAAATCACAAGTAGAATGGAATAATACATTAGGGAGTTGGCAAAAGGATAATAACCTCTGCAATGTAGCCAGCACGATATACACAGATAGAATCTGCCAGTTCCTTTGCAGTCACCTCGAGAATTTCACGCCTACAATAACAGACAGATCAGCTAAAGTCTAAAGAACTAAGAAAAACACATAGAGAAAAACTCAAAGAAAAATGGATAAAATGAGAAGTAAAAAGGAGAGGAAAATGTGCTCTTACGTGTAAGATAGAACAAGCTCACAGAGCTTCCTTGTTTTACAGAATGCAATGCAGCGGAGCCCATGCTGAACCATCTCCGAGAACAGATAGGAAACCTCTACTATTGGGCTAACAAGTAAAATATGACATATTAGTTCACAACAATAACTGCAGAGTATATAATCATACACCTAATAACTGCCATGCAGTAGGAAACCAATTATATGCGAGGTTTGTTGACTCACGGATTCCACCTTTTTGGTGGAGAAAAACTAAAGGATTTATTTTCATATTAGAAACTTATACATCGCATATTTTTATGTAGAGCAATTACAAAACCTCACTAAGGGCAAGGATGTGTTACTTTTGGGCGTAGAGTACCATAGTACTTGAGAATGACGTGTCACAATATAGTAGTATACAGTTTGACTATAAGGTTTCAGCCTCAAGTAATATGGTGTGCAATAGTTAAACTACATTTAAACTTTTGAGCCATCCTGCTAAGAGTCTAGTAGCAATACAACTTTTATTAGGAATGATTCTTTGAACCAGATAAAAATGAAATTGGGGAAAATTGCAATGTCAGGCCAGCCACCAAAGAACAATCATAAAACACAAAGGCGATTATATGTTAAATTTGAATTGTAGAATTGCAATGAACAACAAGTAACAACAACACCAATTAGAAAAACTGTGTAAATACCTTGAGCGTCTAGTTACTGAACTACCTTTTGAACCTCCCTCCTTTGTCATATGTAGTGGGGGATTCCACAAGAGAAAATATTTAGAACCACATGGGCTTCCATCTTTCTGAATCAACTCAACATTATCCAATTTGGCCAGCTCCTGAGATGCATGCAATTCCCAAAGAGTGGATATAAATTAAGTCTGTAAAGATAATAAATGAGAAGATGGACATCTCAAAATAACATTATCTACAATACTAGTAAGGTCTTGCTCAACTAATTAATAGGTGTTTTCCATAATAATATTTATTTCCGAACGAAAAGGGACATTCATGGGGAGAAAAGCTGGTATTTAAACCAAAATGACCAAACCCTGGTATACTAAAGAAAGTAAAATGAGAAGGCACGGGTGTAATACATGCACTAAAATTATCAAGGAGAGCTGGTTTATACTTTTTTTAGTTACAAACCATATATTTTCAAAATTACAGTGAAGAGAAGATATGACCTACCATCACATGCTCACGTGGGTTTGCTGAGGTAGCTGTACAAAACATGAATGTAGGATGACTGCCATAAACTGCAAATACAGAAGACCAGGGTGCACAGGAATTATATTTGTAATTTATCAGTAGTACCTTTACTTAAATATATCCGCCGACTTACATGACACAATTCAACAAAAAAAAGGATTGAGGGGCCGATTGTTTAGTTCATAGTTCTGGTAGCAACTGGTCTAGTATTTGTCGCCCGGTGAGGTACGGGGCCGGGGAATCCCCAACCTGGCGCGTACGGCAATCAGTCTTAGGACACGTTGGATCTGGAGGATGCATACCTACCCCTTGCAACCTTGGCTCGGGCTTGATATGCAATTCCTGAGAGACAAGCGCCGGGTATTTGACGCATCCACCAAGATGGTGGTTCGCGACGGGACGTCGGCCCTTTTCTGGTTAGAGCATTGGTTGGATGGGAAGGCCATCCGGGAGATAGTGCTGGATCTCATCACGATCATCCAGAACGCCGCCAGAAACATCGTACAGTGAGGGAGGCGCTGGTGGAGCGCCGCTGGATTGCCTACATCCAGGGTGCGCTGAGCACGTTGTCCCTTTGGCAATACGTTCAGCTGTGGATTCAGGTCCGTGATATAGCGCCCACGACTGAACCTGACAAGTTGTTGTGGAGGTGGACGACCGATGTGCAGTACTTTTCCAAATCTTGCTACAATGCCATTTTTCAGGGTTCAATTGCGTTGGCCCTCTTGGGCCCCCATACAAGTCAAGTTCTTTGTTTGGCTCGCTTTCCAAAACTGTTGTTGTACAAGGGATAGGCTAGGGAGGCATGAGCCCTACACCCCCTGTGATCAGTCGGAGGAGACCATGCAACATATCCTTACTGTTTGCCCCTTCTCGAGGACCATTTGGTATGAGGTCCTGTCCTGGATCAGATCTACGGCAAGACCATCGGTGGAAGAGGACGACTTCGTAGTGTGGTGGATGGCTATCAATAAACCCCCCGCACTTTGCGCTAGGGCACCTTGTTGTTGCTCACGCTCACGACTTGGTGGATTTGGAAGCATCGCAACGCGGTCGTCTTTGACAACGTCCAAGCACGTCTAGCCTTCTCGACACAATTTGCTCAGATGCGAGCTCTTGGGCTAATGCTGGAGCAATCGGCCTACGAGCCTTGATCTCTCCCCGCACTTAGTTCTAGTGGGTTGTGTTATATGGCGCGGTGTAAATAACTCATGTTTTCCTGATTTTGTAAATATGGTTCTAGTGGGTTGTGCTCATTCCCAAGTTTGTAAATAACTCTCCTTTTCTATCAATGCATTGAAACGCAAAGCTTTCGTGTTTTCGTGAAAAAAAAAATCTGGTAGCAACATGAATGAAGCCATGAGTCAACAACCAAAATATTGTTCAACAAAGTATACATACTATTTGAGCAAATGCGCTTCAATCTTCTAAGTATAAGTGCCGTATGGCAGCCAAATGCTCCTTGATATGAATGTGCTTCATCAATGACAATATACCTAAGTAAATAACGGCAGAAACTCGTTATGGGATGCACAAGAAAAGATATGTTTACTAAACAAGTCATAAATGAAAAAAAAGAATTAACCTAGATGATGGGAAAAAATATTAACGAAACAAAACAAGGAAATAATATTGCTTCGACTTGAGGTTCAATATTAGGAATTGACCATTTTTCATTATGAATGACTTTCTATTGAAATCAAAAAATGGTACCATACTTCATCCAGTAATTTATACTCGAAGATTAAATATAATTATAGGAAAAAATAAGAAAATCGTTTGCTACCACCTGAGATTTGATAAAATCCTTTGAAATTGACCATGACATGGCAAGACTGACACGTGCAGCATATCTGGATTGGTAATTAACTGAGAGTGAAGAGAGTAAGTGATCAGATGTGCTGAAAAAATTAAGCACAACTCTATAGCACCAGGACCACCTATTTACCAGCCGGGAATTATCCCTTATCCAGAGACGATCTTCTCTAGGAGTATCTCCATCATAGATGTTAACATCAATATCAGTGTGAAATGCTTTCTTCATCTCCACTAATGTCCTCAACTGATCTTGAGCTAAAGCCTGCAATACAACAGCCAAGTTGGTTAAAAACATTTCACGTAACCATGACTACAACATAGTGGGTTCGGCCTAGACCTTTGTCGGAAATATATACAGAGCACACGCCGTCGAATCTTGAGAGAGAGATTCAAGAACAGGAATGTTGTAACACAAGGACTTTCCACTGGACGTTGAGGTTGCAACCGCAACATGCTTCCCGGAAATGGAAGATTGGATAGCTTCAGACTGTATGGAGTTCAAGGTAACAGAAGGCATTAGCCTCACCAACAAAATAAGCAAATACAGTAGATGACATACTCCATAATACCTGATGGCTATACAATCTAGATATTCCAATACTTTCTAATGCTTCCCTCATAGCTCCTGAAAGATGACGAGGAAGTTCTGCATATGATGCTCCTCTACATGGTATCTCCTCAACATGTACAATCTGAAACACATCAATCCCAACAACATAAAGATTGTAGTTTTATTGGCTTTTTACTTGAGAGAAATTCAAATAGAGTGGAAACCTGTCCCTCCTTTCCAAGGCCTTTCTTCAGATGTTCAACCATTTCAGCAGGTCCTAACGGGTGTTTATCCTACAATTCCAAATGCATCGTCAACATACTGCCCAATGCTTAGGACATGCATAATGCTCCTATTTGGAGATAAAACACTAGGCTGCAGTTTGGATTTATTCTACATGGGGTGAAAGCTAAGGTAAAATTGACAAGGCAAAAGAGAAAACTGAATCGCGGGGAACCTACATGGCATGATGATGCGGCAGATTTGACAAAACCACTCTTCGTATTCATGCTAGGCTGCTCCGATGCACCATCCACTCCAGATGTACCCCTGGAACTACTACCATGCTCCTTGGATAGTTTTCTCTTTTTCCTTGAACATCCAGTCGACTGGCTTTTACTTGTTGATACATCCTCTGCATATCCATCAGCACACGGGATACTTGAGGAATACAAATCTTTCAATGCAACATCAGCCTTTGGGCTACTCGGCATTGATGAGATATCATCCATAATTTCTCGCCAGGCCGAATTAGCCTCAGCTGCAACTTCCGGTGCTATTGGTGGATTGCACTCTGCTCTTCGCATGACGCCGCCACTGGAGAAGACTGCGCCGGCTTCCGTGTAAAGGGGACGAGAACGATGAATTCGCCATTACCAATCACAAGGCTGCCAACATCCGCCTCTAAGCGCAGTTTAGCACCCTTTATCATGAGAAAACATGCCATCATCAGGAAAACTGCAACTATATATAGCAGTTTCGAGCGCAGAGATGAATGTGCAGCAATACCGCGAAGCGTGACAAAGGCATGTATCAAAACGGTCCGAGAGGAGGGGGAGGGGGGATGGTTCACCTTGAGGAAGAGATGGAAGTTGTGGGAGATTTGCGCGGGAGGGAAGTAGCTCCGGAGCGCGGCCTTGAGGTCCCGGACAGAGGCGGCGGCGGCGAGCGTTACGGCGGTGGACCGGCCGTCGAGGGCTCGGACCTGGAGCTCTCTCCTCCTGCGCCATTGGGGCGCTACCGGGGCTGCCAGCGGGCTGCGCCTGGTGCTGCGGGACCGCGGGTCCCCGGCCGGCGGGTTTTGGCGCGCGCGACGAGGGGGACGATGGCGGCGGTTTGCTTGTGCTGTCGTCGGTTCCTTCTCTCCTTTGCCGTTGGCGGCGCTTTGGGCTTCAGAACGCTTCTCCGTGGCAACGCGCGAGGAGGCCCTGCCGACACAAGCACGGGCTTTGGTCCGAGGAGCCGCTCCCGCCTGCTGGACCGGCCCAGGTAAGCTTTCTTCTTTCGTTTTCTTTTTCGTTTTTCGTTTCTGTTTTAATATTTTTAAAATCGAATTAATATCTATTTTTGTAAAAATGAATATTATTTAAACACAAGAATATTTGTATTGATCTGCATGAACAATTTGTTCAACCACATGAACATTTATTCTGAACAGTATGATCAACTTTTTCTCACGAACAATGTTTTTAATAAAAATTCACAAGAAACTTTTCTAAAATATAATAGTACCATATCTGTTCAGTGGGTCTTTCCAAATAGAGTAAATTCCAGTTTTTACCCCCTAGTTTTAGAATTTTGACACTAATTACCCATTTAGCAAGTTTTCATTCTAATTACCCTATTTAGTAAATGTTGTACCAAATTTTACCCCTTTAATTTTTTTGAGTGATTCGGTAGCTGATCTCGACCATCAGGTAGAGGTGGCATGCCATGTAAACTATTTTCATATGCCGTGGTACGCGGGGGGGGGGGGGGGGGGGGGGGGGGGGGGGGACGACCGGATGAATCCGTTGCAACTCAACGCTGGATCGCTCCACATGTTGTTGATCATGTACCGTGGTGACCTGGTTACGGCCGCTATGGCGGCAAGGTTCGGCCAGCTGATGTACATTAAGGGATACTAATCTCAGCTAATTGATCGATCGACTCTACTACTCCTAGTTGTCATGTACCGTCTAATTTTTCTCTCTACATCTACATGCTTTGCCAATAAAAAATGCTTTGAGTACGACATGTTCACTACAGATCTTTGAGCTTATTTCACCGTGGTCTGTCATTTCTGCTCACCCCATCCCCGCTCTTTTCCTCTATTCGTATGCGTGCTCGTCTGATGTTGGATGGCAAGCACGGATGCTCTGATCCGTCCTACTAATTTTGCTCAGTCGTGCTAATTTCAGTTTCACTTCCATTTCCATGCAATTTTGTGAACAAATTTCAACGACAACAACTCTGAAACGTATGGTCCCAGAAATGTCTTGGTGTGCATAATTTATAGACCATAAGTCCGTAAAATTTTAAATAGGGTAACAATTGGCACAAACTTTTACTAAATGGGGTAATTAGGATGGAAACTTCTTAAACAGGGTAATCAGCGTCAAAATGTGAAATTGTGGGGGTAAAAACTGGAATTTACTCTTCCAAATACAGCCCGTGTTTGAAAATGCTTCAAGCGCTGCTGATGCTTGAACACTGTAGATTAGGAAGGACGCACTTTTCTGAGAGCTCGACATCTTCAGTCGAATCTCCAGCGAAAAACATGGTGTCACTTCTTGTCGGATTGTTTCCTTTGAGAATCTTTATTCGATAATGGAGATAGAGAATGAGAACAGCTCATTGTAAACAACTGATCGGCCAACGGCCAAGCATAAGAGTACAAGCGAAACATGCATGCACATGGACCCTGTTCAATTCACGAACTAATCCACGCATGCCGACACGTCCAGATCACAGAGGTGCGAGACCAGTGCCGCGAGACTTGTCACGGACTATCTAATCTAGCCGCGTCGCCATCTCCGGCGTCATGTGATTTACCCAGTCTCCGGCGACCCCTTTCCTGAAGAAGGAGTCGCGGGGCATGGCGTGGTACGCCCCCGACGAGCCTTTCTTGTTCACCTCCAGCCCCTGCATCTTCTGGAAGCTGCACAGCTCAACGACGCCCTCGACGGCGCCGGCGCTCTCCTCGGCGGCCGAGAACGGCCGGGCCACGAACTCCGCCAGCCTCCTCACGTGCTTGCCCGTGTCCTCAAGCAGGTCCTCGTACTTGAGGAAGAGGACCTTTTCGGGGCGCGCGAGGCTCGCATGCCAGTAGGAGAGAACGTGGTCCCAGATCGGGCCGACGGCCGCGGAGCCGTCGCAGACGTCCTCGAACAGCTCGGCGAACGTGAGGTCGGGCTGGCATCGCCGGAGGAAGTGCCACAGCGAGACGACCATGTCCTTGGGGTCCCTGCAGATGTACGCGACCTTACAGCCGGCGACGTCTGCGCCGGTGACAGACTCGGGGAGCAGGGTATACGGCAGGTGCGTGTTCATGAGGCGCGGTGACGGGAGCTTCTCGAGCTTGGCCTCCTGTCCGTCGGCGAAGATCTCGTCCAGAAACGGGATGCAATCGTGCGGGTTGAGGCGGAGGAGCGGGTGCTGCGCCAGCGCCGGGTACGCATCGCGCGTCATGGTGGCGAAGGCCAGCGCCTTCAGCCACGTGGTACCGCACTTGGGGTAGCTGGCAAGGATCACGTCGTTGCGGCGTGGGGCGAAGCGGCGCTGGAAGACGACGGTGCCCGCGACCCAGTGCTCCGGTAGCCAGAAGCCCTGGTACAGGCGCAGCTCCAGGCCGGCCTGTTGTTTGCGCGGCAGCGCCGCGACGAGGTCGCCAAAACTCTTCCTTGGCCGGGCGCTTCGGCACCGTACCGTCGTCGACGTCCGTGAACGGAACAGGGCCGCAAGTGATGGCAGCCATGGCTGTATACTAGTGAGTTGTGATCACTGATCAAGGCTGACAGATCCACTCATTTGAGGATAGAATATATATAGGGCGTCTTGTGCTTACAATAGTTGACTAGTGATGGATCAAACTTTGACTTGAGTGCCGCCAGACAAGTGGTATCTTGCCGTGCCCGCCAAGAAGCGGAAGCTAAGCCTGTTCATGGTTTGGTGTCAAACAGGGCAAACCGTGGAACCAAACCGGTCAAAACCGTGTGGCCGGTTTCCGCTGGTCACTGGTTTTGCCCGGGTTGAAACCTCTGTGACCGTAGAGACCATGCGCGGCACCGCCTCCCGGCCTTCCTCCGTCTCCAGGCATGCCAGCCCGCCCACCTGCGCCACGCTCTACGCGCCGTTGAATCAGGTGCTACGCGCGTGCCGTAGAGCAGCTCGTAGGAGACCACCGCCCAGCCCAGCCGCACGCCCGTGTGGTCTTCTTCATGGCCACGGCGCAGATGTCGTCGACCTTGATCGAGCAGGGAATGGCGATGGACAACCGCGTGGGGCCGTTCGCCGTGCCGCGGGCCTTTACGGCCGGCTTCGACGTCCTCGTCACGCTCGTGCTGATCCCCGTCTGCGACGCCGTGCTGGTGCCGCAGCTCATCGGCGTCGGCCTCGCGCTGTCCGCGCTCGCCAGCGACGGCGACGGCGACGGCGACGGCGTGGTCGGCGGCCCGTAGGAGGACGCCGACGTCGCTCGTGGCGCTGTGGCGGCGCGTGGTCGGGCCGGCGCGCGTCCGCAAGACCAAGACCCATACCAAGAAGAGCGAGACCGGGTCGCTCTCGCGCGCGCTCTGGGTGTTCTCCTGCGTCCGCGGCCACGGCAAAGGAAGGACAGCAGGCGCGCGCAGCTCGCCGGTTCTCTCGCAGCCGCAGCGCATCGGCGTCGGCCTCCCGCTGTCCGTGCTCGCCATGGCCTACTCCGCGCTGCTCGAGATGAAGAGGTGGCACGCGGCCGGGGCAGTGAGCATCGTGTGGCAGGCGGGCTCCGGACGGCATGAGGAGCCTGTGAACCGCACTCGCGCAGCTCTCTGTCGCGGCGGGGAACTACCCGTGCCCGTGCTGGGCGCCGTCGGCGTCCTCGACAAGGCGGCGGCCGGTGACGACCAGGCGATGCGTTTTGGACGGTTTGAAACCGTCTAACCCGTAGAACCCGTTGAAACCGCACCGTCTAAAACCGCGGATTTTGCGCTGGTTCTAATAAACCGTCCAAACCCGTGTAAACCGCGTATGCCCAGGCTTAGCAGAAGCCCATCCCCATCGTGCTTAGGTGTTTGAGTACTAAAGTGAAAATCGATAGAATACAAATCCTAATCTGCCTACGACAACTTGGACAATCGTGCTTTCTTTACTGGAGATCTTATGTTCAGCTTGCTTGAACTTTATTGGCTTTGTTAGAGTCTGGAGAACTTGAAATTCCAAAACGGGCTTGTAATAACGGACGACTGTTGTTTTCATTCTCAATGGAAATGGAAAAGGGCGGAGGCCTTTCATCTAACAAAAACATGTTTTCGCTTAACGTTTTTGCATCATACAGTTATCAAGAGATGGCGGATCGTCAGGCCAGACACACTTGTTAAGCGGGCCAAAATTTTGAAGCTTGATGGTGTGCACCACTCACGGAATCCACATGCCATTCCATAGTCTAGAATCCTTTCTTTTTTCGCGAGGTAGTAGTTTTTTTTTCCGCGAAGTAGTTCGGACTAAATTGTTCCATGCATTCATATTCTCAGCCCAAGTTGAGCACCCCCGTGGCAATGTATCTGATCAATTAGTTTTCCTTTCAAATATTTGCATCATCTACTAAATGGAAAATAGATGGGTCACCCTCTACGCTCCCACGCACGACTCTCTCTCTGCCTGCATCTATTTTCACTGTGTCTCTTCCGCTGCCCCTCTAATCCCGTGCCCTTTCTCCTCCATGGAAGCCACGGCTCAAGCACAACCATGAACAGGGCAATAGTGGAGCTTTAAATCAAAAGTCTCTAATTGTGTCGAGCCTAGGGAGACGATTGACAAGTGGGAATGGTCTTAGGGCCGCTGGATCTAGTGCCGACAAGATTCCGACATACATGTGTTCAAAATGTCACAAACTCGTGTGTGTTTTACTGCGAACAAATGAGATGCAAGACGATTCTAGGCGTTTGCTACAATTATTGCTCCAATGGTGCAAACCTACAACGTTGGCCTCCCATGTTTCTTAAGTGTTTCCGAAGTTTTCTCATGGAAGTTGTTGCGGCCAATGGTGATTTGTTGCATACCAAGTTTTTTGTTGCATTAGTTTTTCCAATATGTTACAATCTTTTTCTGTATGGTTTTGACCCATTCCTGAAAACAATGCTACTGTCATGTTGCAATAGTACAAAATTCGTGCTATGTAGTTTGATGAGTATGTTGTGATGGATGGACAATCCAAATCTCGTGTTTTATGTTGATCCGACGGTTGGAGAGACCCCCGATTCCCCCCACCGACGCCTAGCACGTCCCTAGAATCCAAGCCCAAGGCCTCATTTTCTTGCAATTGCAACGGATAAATTTTAATCAGCTAAAGCATGCTTCGTTCACTACTAGGAAATAGCCTATTAGTGGCGCACCTTTTTAGCTTTCTGTGGCGCATGGCCGGTGCGCCACTAGTATCCCGCCACTATTTTTTCTGTGGCGCACCACCTCCATGCGCCACATCTGTGGCGCATGGAGGTGGGTGCGCCACAGAATTATTTTTTGAATTTTAAAAAAAGGGCGGCCAGATCTAGATCTGGATCTAGATCTGCCGGAATTTCGCCGGAATTTCGTCGGAGGCCGTGTTGCCGTGGCCATGGCCGTAGGTGGGTGGAGGAGTGGGTCGCCGGAGGTGGGTGGGTGGAGGATGGGGGTCGCCGGAGATGGTGGAGGAGGAGAAGGATGTCGTCGGAGGTGGAGGTCGTCGTCACCGAAGGTGGAGGTCGCCGTCGCCGGAGGTGGAGGTGAAGGTGAAGGTCACCGTCGTCGTTGCCGGAGGTGAAGGTGGTGGAGGAGGTCGTCATCGCCGGAGGTGGTGGAGGAGGTCGCCGTCGCCGGAGGTGGAGGACGAGGAGGTCACCGGGGTGGTGGAGAAGGTCACCGGAGGTGGAGGTGGAGGAGGAGAAAAGAAGTGGAGGAGAGAGAGGAGAAGTGGAGGAGAAGTGGAGGAGGGAGGAGAATGGGAGAGGAGAAGTGGAGGAGAAAAGGAGAGAAGGGGAAAATAGAGGGAGAAAGAGGGTTTGGGCGGGATTCAAATTCGAATCCGGCCAACAATTCTGTGGCGCATCCCTACTCATGCGCCACAAAATTGTCTTTTCCAATTTTTATTTTTTTGATTTTGTAGAAAAAAACTTCTTTTTGAAATAACTTTTTACTCTTTTCGAATTTCCCGAATATGAGAAAAGTTCACCGGGCAAACCCTTGTGAAATCGAGCTTCTTTTTTCTCACGATTTTTTTGACATATTAAACGCATTTTTCTGACGTCGTATGCAAAAGTTATGGCCGTGTCAATATTTTTTTTCGTTTTTTGCAAAAAAAAGTCAAAATTCATATTTCAAAATTTCTTATACCAACTAGACACTAAAACCTAACTACATCTCAAAGGATTTTATTTTTTGAACATTTTATCATTTTCTTTTCTTCTTTGCAAAACTGAAAAGGCGATCCACGGGGGTGGGGTGGGGTGGGTGGGTGGGGGTGGGATATGAGCTCAAATAACCCATGCGCCACAGGAAGAGGGACATTTCTGTGGCGCATGTGGTTTGCGTGCGCCACAGAAATGTCCCTTTGTGTGGCGCATGCAAAACTATGCGCCACAGAAATATTTTCTGTGGCGCACGGCTATTTGTTGCGCCACAGAATCCAGTTGCTGTTTCTGTCAGTTTTCAGAAAACCGGATATTCCGGTCCTTCTAGAAATATCCGGTTGGAAATATCAGTTTTCAGAAAGTTTCATCTGTTGCGCGGCTTGGGCCGGAAATTCCGGTCCAAACTTGAACCGGAATATCCGGTCCCAGTTTTCCTGCAACGCCTTTTTGTCTTGGGGACCTATATAAGGCCCCCTTCTTCCCCAAAGGGTGCAACTCGTTTTTCTCTCTCTCCCACCATTGTTGATCTTGGAAAGCTTGCCCCTCTCTCTCAATTCCTCCCATGATTCTTGCATATCTTTGAGGGAAAAGCGAGAGGAGATCTAGATCTACATTTTCACCAATCCATCTCTCCTCTAAGTGAGGGAAACCTAGTAGATCTTGATCTTGGAGTTCTTTTGTGCTTCTCTTCTTTGTTCTTCCTCTCTTCTCCCCCCCCACAAGTATTAGTTGATTTTGTTGGGATTTGGGAGTGAAGGACTTGAGCACTTCTTGTGTTCTTGCGTTTACTTTTGTGCATCGGTTTGCTCTCTCCACTAGAATTCGTGGAAGTGAAAGTTTGTGAGCTTGTTACTCTTGGGTCGTTGGACCCTAGACGGTTGTTGGTGACTTGGGAGCTCCCAATCCTTTTGTGGGTTGTGCCTCAAGATTGTTGTAAAGGCTCCAGATTCCGCCTTGAATGATTCCGATAGTGAAAGGTGAACCGAGCTTTTGGTTAAGGTTCATCGGAGAATAGGGTGAGGCATTTGTGGCGTTTGAGTTTGAAACTCACACCCCTCCAACGAGACGTACTTCCCTAAAAAGGAGGAATTCGGAAATACATCATCGTCTCCGCGTGGCTCGGTTATTTATATACCCGAGCTCTTTACTTATACACTTTACATTGTGATAGACTTCGTGTTTGAAGTCTTATATTGCTATCACTTTGTTACTTGTCTTGCTTAGCATAAGTTGTTGGTGCACATAAGTGAACCTAGTATATTTAGGTTGTATGCTTGTTAAATTAAAACACCTAGTTTTATTCCGCATTTATCAAGTTTAAACCGGAAAAGTTTTAAATCGCCTATTCACCCCCCCCCCCCCCCCCCTCTAGGCGACATCGTTGTCCTTTCATCTACTACTCTAGTTGTCATGTACCGTCTAATTTTTCTCTCTACATCTACATGCTTTGCCAATAAAATTGCTTTGAGTACGACATGTTCACTACAGATCTTTGAGCTTATTTCACCGTGGTCTGTCATTTCTGCTCACCCCATCCCCGCTCTTTTCCTCTATTGGTATGCGTGCTCGTCTGATGTTGGATGGCAAGCACGGATGCTCTGCTCCGTCCTACTAATTTTGCTCAGTCGTGCTAATTTCAGTTTCACTTCCATTTCCATGCAATTTTGTGAACAAATTTCAACGACAACAACTCTGAAACGGATGGTCTCAGAAATGTCTTGGTGTGCATAATTTATAGACCATAAGTCCGTAAAATTTTAAATGGGGTAACAATTGGCACAAACTTTTAATAAATGAGGTAATTAGGATGAAAACTTTTTAAAGAGGATAATTAGCGTCAAAATGTGAAATTGTGGGATAAAAACTGGAATTTACTCTTCCAAATACAGCCCGTGTTTGAAAATGCTTCAAGCAGGGACGGAGCCAGCAGGGGGCGAGCTGGGGCCATGGCTCCCCCCATGCTGGAAAAAATTGTGATACCACCACACATATTATGTGTATTTAATCGCCAGATTAGTCTAAATTAACTTATATGGCCCCCTCCAAGTTACGTATCAACCACTTGGCCCCCCTTGTACAAAATTCCTAGCTCCGTCCCTGGCTTCAAGCGCTGCTGATGCTTGAACACTGTAGATTAGGAAGGACGCACTTTTCTGAGAGCTCGACATCTTCAGTCGAATCTCCAGCGAAAAACATGGTGTCACTTCTTGTCGGATTGTTTCCTTTGAGAATCTTTATTCGATAATGGAGATAGAGAATGAGAACAGCTCATTGTAAACAACTGATCGGCCAACGGCCAAGCATAAGAGTACAAGCGAAACATGCATGCACATGGACCCTGTTCAATTCACGAACTAATCCACGCATGCCGACACGTCCAGATCACAGAGGTGCGAGACCAGTGCCGCTAAACTTGTCACGGACTATCTCATCTAGCCGCGTCGCCATCTCCGGCGCCATGTGATTTACCCAGTCTCCGGCGACCCCTTTCCTGAAGAAGGAGTCGCGGGGCATAGCGTGGTACGCCCCCGACGAGCCTTTCTTGTTCACCTCCAGCCCCTGCATCTTCTGGAAGCTGCACAGCTCAACGACGCCCTCGACGGCGCCGGCGCTCTCCTCGGCGGCCGAGAACGGCCGAGACATGAACTCCGCCAGCCTCCTCACGTGCTTGCCCGTGTCCTCAAGCAGGTCCTCGTACTTGAGGAAGAGGACCTTTTCGGGGCGCGCGAGGCTCGCATGCCAGTAGGAGAGAACGTGGTCCCAGATCGGGCCGACGGCCGCGGAGCCGTCGCAGACGTCCTCGAACAGCTCGGCGAACGTGAGGTCGGGCTGGCGTCGCCGGAGGAAGTGCCACAGCGAGACGACCATGTCCTTGGGGTCCCTGCAGATGTACGCGACCTTACAGCCGGCGACGTCTGCGCCGGTGACAGACTCGGGGAGCAGGGTATACGGCAGGTGCGTGTTCATGAGGCGCGGTGACGGGAGCTTCTCGAGCTTGGCCTCCTGTCCGTCGGCGAAGATCTCGTCCAGAAACGGGATGCAATCGTGCGGGTTGAGGCGAAGAAGCGGGTGCTGCGCCAGCCCGGGTACGCATCGCGCGTCATGGTGGCGAATGCCAGCGCCTTCAGCCACGTGGTACCGCACTTGGGGTAGCTGGCAAGGATCACGTCGTTGCGGCGTGGGGCGAAGCGGCGCTGGAAGACGACGGTGCCCGCGACCCAGTGCTCCGGCAGCCAGAAGCCCTGGTACAGGCGCAGCTCCAGGCCGGCCTGTTGCTTGCGCGGCAGCGCCGCGAGGAGGTCGCCAAACTCTTCCTTGGCGGGGCGCTTGAGCACCGTACCGTCGTCGACGTCCGTGAACGGAACAGGGCCGCAAGTGATGGCCGCCATGGCTGTGTACTAGTGAGTTGTGATCACTGATCAAGGCTGAGCTGACAGATCCACTCATCTAAGGATAGAGTATATATAGGGCGTTGCATCATGCTTGTGCTTATCAGTTCACTCGTGACGGATCAAACTTTGACTTGAGTGCGGCCAGACAAGGGGCGCCCCCAGACAAGTGGTATCTTGCCGTGCCCGCCAAGAAGCAGAAGCCCATCCCCATCGTGCTTTAGGGATGTCGGCGGACGTTCGCTACACCTATGCTACACGTCCGCTAAGACTCCCGATCCTACGCTGCGTGTGTACGTACGCAGCATGTATTTGACCCATTCGTTTTTTTTCACGCACTCACTTTTTTCAGCGGACTGTCCGTCCTGTCCGCCGGCGCGTCCGTCGACATCCCTTTTCGTGCTTAGGTGTTTGAGTACTATAAAGTGAAAATCGATAGAATACAAATCCTAATCTGCCTACGAGAACTTGGACAACGTGCTTTCTTTACTGAGATCTTATGTTCAGCTTTCTTGAACTGTATTGGCTTGTTAGGGTATGTACAATGGGGTGACGTCAGCTTTCTTTTAGCATTGACACGTAGGATATTTGTCTAGTAGAAGAGAGAATAAACAAAGAGGAGGTTGTCTTCCCTTAACTAAAAGATGATCTCTTACGGAATAAGAGAAGACTAATTTCACCATTGTATCATTTGTCTTCTCTTAGAAATATAATTTTCTACTAAAATATAATTAATTCTCAGCAATTGTTAGGGATGGCAATAAGAGATAATGCATTGTATAACTTATAATTTTGCCTTCTCTAGATGATGTGGATGGCTAAGAGAGGACGTGTCTTCTCTACCATTGTACATACCCTTAGAGCCTCGAGAACTTGAAATTCCAAAATGTGCTTGTAATACCGGACGACCGGATCACTTGGCTGGAAAGACACCCCCCTCGCGCCGCTCCCCCAGGCGGCGCCAGGGGAGAAAAAAAAGGCGTCGCCAAGCCTCCAAGTCCGGCGCTCCCTTACCGCTGTCGTCACCGGCTCCGGCCGCGGCGCCCCCGCTGCCAAAAGGGTGGTCGTGGGGGGGGGGTGGTTCTCCTGGCGTGTACGTTGGTGGTTGACCGACCGTGGGGGCGACGGCGGTCGGGGCTCCGGATGCCGAGCCGGCGGGCTCGGACGAAGATGGCGGCCGGCGGGATCATGGCGGCGGTGCGGCGCGTGGGCGCCATCAAGGCCGAGGTCTTCGCCGGCGAGGCGCTCACGCGCGGGATCTGGGGCCCGTCGGGCCCGATTTGGGCCTGGCGGGCCCATGCGGGCGGGGCGAGCGGGTCGTGCCCTCTGGCGGCGTGAGTTGGCTGTGCCCTTGGCGGCGTGGTGACAAGGTGCGCGGCGTGGTGACATGGTGCGGGCAGCACCAGGACGGTGTGGTGACAAGGGGAGGGAGGAAGTCGGGGCGGCGGCCCCGTACCAGCGGCCGCGGCAGGGGCGTGGCCGGCAGGGCTGCTGCCGTGGCGTGAGGAGCCACGGTGGCTGCAGCATGCAGAGAAGATTGGTGGTGGGCGACGGAGTTTGACTTCCAACCGGCTGCTCCCTGAGCTTCGCGGGCGGAGAGAATTCCGGGCGAAAGCTTGCACGGACTCCGGTCTGTGCCAACGACGGCGACGCCTTTGGGCGTCGTTCCCTTCTTGATCGCGTCATTGTGGAATCTCGACCGGTCCGACGCGAGTGGTGCCAAGACTCTCCGGGTGAAAACCTAAGCCCCGTCGTGGGTGGGCAATGGTGACGGACGCGTCACTACCTTGTTGGAGGCGTCGTCTTGGAGTTATTGGCCCTCACGGTGCGATGGCTTCGCGATGGATGGGCAGGATAACCCCATGGTCTGGGGAGGAGGATGCCGGGGGGGCGGCCCCGGATGGTGGTGGACGTCGAGGCGGCGGCCTCGGTCGCCCACGCTACGACGGTTCTATGAGGCAGAGCCGTTGTTTAGCGTGGGTCTGGGTGGCGACTTGGATGAAGACTGCGCGGGCAGATGGTTCGTCGACCCGACTGGCTCGCCTTCGGGCAATGCGAAGGTCGATCTGGTTGCTACGCCGGGGCGGCGACCCCGGAATAGGTTGGTTTTGGTGGCGACCTGGATAAAGACTGCATGGGCAGAGGGTTCGTCGACCATGACTGGATCGCTTTCGGGCAATGCGAAGGTTGATCTGGTTGCTTCGTCGGGGCGGCGGACCCGGAGCGGGTGGTGTGTGTTGTGTCGTTTGGTCTACTTGTGTCGTGTGGGCGGCAGGTCACATCGTCTGTGCGGTTTTTTGGCCCTGTTTTCCTCATAAACATGGCATTGTACAGTTTGTATGGTTTTTGGGCCCGATTTCCCTTATAAACTGGATCAATTCTATTCTATCTATTCGCTATTCGAGCGGTGGATATCGACCACCTTAAGCTCAAAAATACCGGACGACTGTTTTTTTTCATTCTCAATGGAAATGGAAACGGGCGGAGGCCTTTCATCATCTAACAAAAACATACTTTTCACTTAACGTTTTTTGCATCATACAGTTATCAAGAGATGGCGGATCGTCACGCCAGACACACTTGTTAAGCGGGCCAAAAGTTTGAAGCTTGATGTTGTTCACCACTGACGGAATTCGCATGCCACTAGATCCCCTGGCGCGGCTTGCCGCGCGCCACCCGCCGTTGACACTGGGTTTCAATTTGCAAAACGTTATGACAAACATTCTTACTATGACAGGGTAGTCAACAGTTACTATACAAAGTAGTGCCAATACATAATTTTAGAGCAAAGCACAGTACTCTTTCATACATAAACACTACAAGAAATATGCTCACTAGTGACTCACCATATTGGTCACTGAATGGTCACGTAGTATCATTTGTGACTTTTTTGTGACCAAAAACATTTGGTCGAAAGCTGGCGGTCACAAACGAACGTACGTGACCATTTGGGTGCAATGGTCATAGACGTTCATGACTAAAATAAAGGGTCATAAGTGTTATGACCAATTGTTTTGGTCACCTGCTATCTGGCATGTCCACGTCAGATCCAACGTGGCATGGCTGACGTGGCAAACTTGTGACCAACTGAAATGGTCATATAACAGAATCAGCCCGGTCTAGTTCTGTGTTTTACATGGGCCGAGCCCAATAACATGGAATGTTTTTTTCTTTAGTTGTGATCGTCATGGGCCAAGCCCATTATTCGACCTTTTTATTTTTGGGCCATGGAAATTATTTTCTATTTTACGAATGGGTCCCACCTGTCAGGTTCTAGAATGTGGGTCCCAAGTGTCAGTTTCTGCAAAGTGGGTCCTGTCTGTTGTCTGGGTCCAAACTGTCAGTTTCTATTAAGTGGGGCCAGGTGTAAGGTTCAGGTGGGTCCCAGTTGTCAGGACAATTTTCTTCAGATATTAATGTGCCAATATAATATAAAAAGAAACTGACAGAAAACAAAATTAATACTAAGAACAACAGCAAGTGTAAATCTGTTACATCATATAACACAGATACAATGGCTCTACAAGTGCAAAAATTGTTACATGAGCTAAGTTCCTGATTCAGTTGCCTGTCTCTGTCACATGAACTCTACACAGGCAACAGAACCTGGGAGTGGACAAATAAAAAGTACATCTCATCTCAAATAAACGGTACTATTCTTGGAAGCCTCTTTGCTAATGTACTCCACGTTCTCATCAGTCGCCCTTTCACCAATTGGGCAGATCAGGGTTCATAGCCTTCAATATAAGCAAAAGAAGAGTCATGAGTTTGCTTGTCTTTGCAGCAAGATAATAAAAAGAAACAAAACTGAAAATGCAGATGACAAGTCTCGTAGTAAAAACCTGTAGTATATATAGCAAGAATTGACAACAAATTTCAGTTAGAGACATGCAAGAACAGAAGGTAGTAGGCACCTGCTTGATTATCTTCTGATTCTCCTTGATCTTGTCCTCGAAGTTCTTCAACGCGCCAGGTTGTTCCGCTGCAGCTCGTCCTACACCACTCAAAACAAACAATTCAGATCGACACCGACAATATTATCCCTTCTTTGCTTATCTAGACCACATACTACAAATGGGAAGCAACCAAATCATGTAGGCAACATAGATGAGCATTTTCTTATCAGATGTCAGGAGGTAATGCAAATAAAGAAATCTGAATAGAGGTTAATCCAAATATCACTGACTGATTCATACAGGAAAAACAATTATACAATACGTTAATACAACATGTGTATAATCCAAACAGTACTTGTTTTTTGATACAAATCCAAACAGTATTGAATCAATGCTACAACATCCTGCAATGCGAAAGGAAACAATAAAGGATTTTCTAGAAATACATACTGCTAGCAAACATCATAACAAACAATTGAGGCATCATATTTTTGGTAGATGGATGGTGCGTAATCACAAACAGTCAGATCTGCTAGCAATTCACAGAACTCAAAAAACACAAGGTGCGACATCATATTCAGTACTAGATTTCACAAAATTCACAGAACTCAAAAAACACTAGTACAGTCTGTAGTATAAATAACACCAGCTATGATGCCAACAAAATGGAAGCAATTCAAGGAAAGTCAATAGTATAAATAACACCAGCTAGAAAATTACATATGCTAACTCATGTACAAACAAGCACCAGCCTAGGAAGTTTCGATACAAATATTAACTGTCCTTTACAAACAGCATCTGGTTGTTTTTCAAACACATCAGCATCACATGGATGAACTACCAAATCAAACTGAATACATCTAGCTGATGGCAATTCTATCCAGTGTGCACAGTTATTTATCAACAAGGAATTTCAATTATACACTTCAAGCACCAAATAATAAAGTACCGCAAAGAAGCAATGGAGCAGAAAGCGGGGAAGCAGAGGGACGCACCGAGGGCAGGCTCTGCAGGTGCGCTCCAGTCGCCTTCCTCCTGTCATCTACTGATCACTGTAAAATCAAGTGTTCATCTGGGGCATCTCAATCCTCTCGAATCCATGGTTGTTCTGCGTTCTAAATGAATTAGAATGAGATAATAGTAATACAGTGATACTAACAATACTACCTGATGCAGTGGATTGCAGAGGGAACAGATGTGCGGCCTGACTGACAGGAAAATCGATGGAGGAAGGCAGCGACGGAAAGAACCTGACCTGGTGACGGATGGTGAGCGTGGGCGTTCCCCGCTGCCGGAGATTGGAGGAGGAACCCGGCCGGCGGTGCAGATCTTACTGGACCCGATCTACGGAGACATAGCTGCCACCAGCAACTGCACCAGCCCTCCAGCCCGTGGAAGATCTGATGAAAGCACGACACAGAACTCAAAACAGATCGGGAAGGAGTGGGAGGAGCGATAGGTCGGAGAGAAAGAGCAACGCCGGTGACGAATGGATCTCGGGATGGAGACGGCATGCAACGGGCGGGTTGGTGAGGCCGAGCGTCTGTCCTCGCGGGCATACCTCCTGCTTGAGTCGCGACCGCAAACCCTAGGTCACGCGCCGCCACCGTCCTGGTTGTCGTGGCCGGGGTGGGACGAAGCAACCGCCAACCCTAAGCCACGCGGCGCCGTGATCCGTCCAGCTCGACGAAGCGGCGCGCATCAAAGCACGCGCACACCGGCGAGCCAGCCGTCCGCGACGCCGTGGCTGCTAGGCGGTGCATCTTTCGCTGGAGGGCTGGTGCAGTCGCTCGATCTGCTGCGGGAGGACGAAACAGAGCGACTGGGAGATGTGGGGGTGGAGGAATGGAGGATGGGAGGAGAGGACGGCGGTGGAGGGACCTGCCGGTGAGGTGCGAGAGGCGGCGGTGGAGGGATCTGGATCGGGGCGAGGGAGAAAGAGGATCTAGGAGAGGAGGCGGCGGGGAGGAAAAGAGGATGGGGTTGGGGATTAGGGTTTGTGTAGTGTTGGGTGTGATGCCCGCTGCGGTGGTTGGTGCATTTTGGTTTCTCGGGAGACTTCCACCGCTTGATGCGTGGGTGATGGACGGCTAAGATTGGGTACAACGGAGTGATCCGCGTGGAGATGGTTCCTCGCGTCTTATTGGCCAGCTTTCTCGCGTTTAAATAGCCCGACTTTTTGTGAAGCGGCTACCAAGAGTGTCGTCCAAAATGGAACCGATACAAATTTTTTCACATAATTGATATCATTCTATGTACAATCACCAAAAAGTATTCATTTCTGAGCTCTCTACCATTTTCCGGTCAATTAAATGGTTTCCTACCGATTCAGCTGGAAATGGCTAAAATTTGAACTACAAGTGCTATATATCTTGCCCGTTATTTTTCAAGAATTTCATTTCGAGGTTCACAACTAGTCATTTCATCATAGATACACAAAAATATTTGCATGATTCAATCACTACACATGAACGCTCATGACCAAGACTTCGACTAGATTTTCAAACAAGCATACAAAATTCAAAAAATATCAAAATAATGGAAAACCTTCGTGCAGCGTCATGACATGTGACCCATTAAAAAATCATAAACTTGGAATGTGGCAATTTTCTTAAGAAAGTGTTCTCATAAATGAGTTATCATCTACGAAGATTCATGGCTTTAGGGCCACATGACGAATGTTATGTCCACATTCATGTTATAGTTTGCTTAAATATGCCCATATTGGGCACAAACGTGTATCTTGAAACTGTGAACAATGTTGCCGAAGAAACTTTTCATATTCCTTTCACGAAAAAATCTTTTTTTCTATTTCCGATTGCGAAAAATGGGTTATTTTGTGAAGCAACTACCAAAAATATGTCGTAAAGCAGGAGCGCTACATTATTTGAAAATACTAGACCACATGTATTTACAAATAACCAAATGGTTGTATGTCAAATAGTTTCCATCTACCTCTGGTAAAAAAGACAAATTCATGTCGATTCAGCTGGAACGGGGTCAAATTTGAACTACATGTGCCTCGTAGTTTCCTCATGATTTTTTTGCAAAAATCATATTTAGGTACACAAGTATCTATTTCATCAGAGATACTACAGAAGTTTTGCAAGATTTAACCCTAGGTACGAACGGCCATGTCCCCCGAGATGAGCATATAATGAAACCGGCATACGAAATTAAAAAAAAATCAAATAAATGGAAAACCTTCGCGTGGTGTCATTATATGTGTCCTAGTATCCATAAAAAAATCATAAACTTGGAATAAGACAATTTTGTTAAGAAAGTGTTCTCATAAATGAGGTATCATCTATGAAGATTCATGGCTTTAGGGGGCACATGACGAATATTATGTCCACATTCATGGTATAGTTTGCTTAAATATGCCCGTATTGGGCACAAACGTGTATCTTGAAACCGTGAACAATATTGTCGAAGAAACTTTTCATTTTCCTTTCACGAAAAAAATCAATTTTCTATTTCCGAATACGAAAAATGGGTTATTTTGTGAAGCAACTACCAAAAATATGTCGTAAAGCAGGAGCGCTACATTATTTGAAAATACTAGACCACATGTATTTACAAATAACCAAATGGTTGTATGTCAAACAGTTTCCATTTACCTCTCGTAAAAAAGACAAATTCATGCCGATTCAGTTCGAACGGGGTCAAATTTGAACTACATGTGCCTCGTAGTTTCCTCATGATTTTTTGCAAAATCATATTTAGGTACACAAGTATCTATTTCATCAGAGATACTACAGAAGTTTTGCAAGATTTAACCCTAGGTACGAACGGCCATGTCCCCCGAGATGAGCATATAATGAAACCGGCATACGAAATTCAAAAAAAATCAAATAAATGGAAAACCTTCGCGTGGTGTCATTATATGTGTCCTAGTATCCATAAAAAATCATAAACTTGGAATAAGGCAATTTTGTTAAGAAAGTGTTCTCAGAAATGAGTTATCATCTATGAAGATTCATGGCTTTAGGGCCACATGACGAATGTTATGTCCACATTCATGGTATAGTTTGCTTAAATATGCCTGTATTGGGCACAAACTTGTATCTTGGAACCGTGAACAATATTGTCGAAGAAACTTTTCATTTTCCTTTCACGAAAAAATCAATTTTCTATTTTCGAATGCGAAAAATAGGTTATTTTGTGAAGCAACTACCAAAAATATGTCGTAAAGCAGGAGCGCTACATTATTTGAAAATACTAGACCACATGTATTTACAAATAACCAAATGGTTGTATGTCAAACAGTTTCCATCTACCTCTCGTAAAAAAGACAAATTCATGCCGATTCAGCTGGAACAGGGTCAAATTTGAACTACATGTGCCTCGTAGTTTCCTCATGATTTTTTGCAAAAATCATATTTAGGTACACAAGTATCTATTTCATCAGAGATACTACAGAAGTTTTGCAAGATTTAACCCTAGGTACGAACGGCCATGTCCCCCGAGATGAGCATATAATGAAATCGGCATACGAAATTCAAAAAAATCAAATAAATAGAAAACCTTCGCGTGGTGTCATTATATGTGTCCTGGTATCCATAAAAAATCATAAACTTGGAATAAGGCAATTTTGTTAAGAAAGTGTTCTCAGAAATGAGCTATCATCTACGAAGATTCATGGCTTTAGGGCCACATGACGAATGTTATGTCCACATTCATGGTATAGTTTACTTAAATATGCCCGTATTGGGCAGAAACGTGTATCTTGGAACCGTGAACAATATTGTCGAAGAAACTTTTCATTTTCCTTTCACAAACTATCAAAACAATATCTTGGAACCGTGTATCAAAACAATGTAAATCCTTTGCAAAGTTTCATTTTTATGTCACCTAGTTTTGAGAAATTATCACAAACTTGCACTTAAGTACACTGCATTTGTTTTACATTGCATTTCGATTTAAAAGAATAATCCCAAAATTTTATTTAAGTTCCACAAAACCCAATATAAAATAATATAATCTTAGTGGTATTTATATTTTATTTTTACTAAAAACATTTCCTAATAGTATATAAGGACAAATGTTATATATAAAAAATTGAAAAATATTTAAGTTAAATCGGAGTTGAAAATCACTAGTTACTATAGAAAATGGAAAAGAAATAAGGAAAAAAAAAGAGCTAACCGAGCCCACCAGAGCAGTCAAACCAGCCCACTTCGCATCGCGGCCCAAATCCAACCGGGCAAACATTAAGAAGGTCCGAGTCGCACTATTGACACAAGCTGTGTTGTGGCCTAGTGGTTAGATCGGTTTGGTTGGATGGGAGGTCGTGTGTTCGACTCCAACCTCTGACTCAGTTTTTGCGTGAATTAAATCCAACGCCTCTAAGTAGTCCGTAGCGGGACCCTCCTGTCAGGTGGGGCTGGTGGGTGGGACACACCTGTCAGGTGGGTGGGACCCACATGTCAGGTGGGGCTGGTAGGTGGGACACACCTGTCAGGTGGGGCTAGTGGGTGGGACCCAGTGACACGTAAGCAAAACTGCCAACTAAGCACTGACACGTAAGCACTAACACGTAGGCAAGAAGCTGAGTTGGCAGTCCACTAATATTAATGACCATTTAAATTGGTCACAGGCAGCTAAAGAAAAGGCAATATGTCAGAGCTTTTTAGTTTATGACCAATTCATCTAACCAGGTTATGACCATACAGACAAGAAAAGTCACCATTGTTTCAGTTTTAGACCCTCCAAAGTTGTGTATGACCAAATGGCTTCAATTGGTCATAGAGCTATGACCAATTTTCCCTGGTCACTATAGAAAAGTCACTAGTTGACACATTTCTTGTAGTGAAAGTTTATAGCAGTAGGAGTCTTCAGAATATATAGGTCTTTCATTACAACATGTACAAATTATCAGAGATTTCAGGGTGCGGCTTGCCGCGGTCACCCGCCTTTCGCATTTGTAATCAGTGGATAGAACGCCATGTCAGGCTTCACTAGTACAACGTGACATGTAATTCAATACAACTATAAGTATTCAGCAGATAAACAGACACAGAATGCAGGCAATTACATTTCATATAGCTATGGTTGTTCAGATCTACATGAATATAAGTATTCAGCTGATAAATAGATTGACAATGCAGGCAATAACATTTCATATAGCAATGGTTGTTCAGGTATATATGATATCACATCGCTTGTATACATAAGGTTTACGTACTTGGCTTAGAATAGATAGTTCAATCAATACACATTATACAGAAATTATCACAAAGCCTATAGCTAGTACGAAGAAGATAAGCAAGATAGGCTAGAGCCGACTACATGATTAACTATATAACCAATACCAAGTCAAACCAAAACGCATTCAGAAACAGCGACTTGAAAAAACAACAGAAAGCGGCATCCACATAAGATGCACAGGAGCATCGGCTCAATGGGCACCTAGTCCATATCTACAGAACAGTTAAAAAAGGGTAGGCAAACAATAAAGAAAGAACATTCACTCGCAGCTTGTATCACCAAAAATCAACATTCCTAAAAAAGTAAAGCAGGAATCAGGCAGGCACTAACCTGAAGATAGAGGCAGATAAACTGTTTGTCTAGCTAAATGACATGGGGCATAGCAAAGTAGAAATCAGGCTGGCACTAACCTGAAGAGAAAACAAATGACGCAGGACATAGACATTGCGGTAGCTGAGAATGTAACTCCTATTTTGAATATGAATATGTCCGGCAGAACTCAACAACCGCCTTAACCGGGACACTAAGTGCAGTACTACTTTTGGTGATGCTCTGAACCACATCAGCTTTATCTTAAAATTTGAAAAACCAGATGTTAAACAGAAAAAGTCAACAAAGACCAAATTCAGGTTTCAGTTGGTAGTGATATACACAAAAAACTGGGACTTAGCGCAGTTGTTGTCAAATGAGCATACACTATACAATTAATCAATGGCTTAACTTATCACACACGGTTATAGTAAGCACAAAAAACACCAACAATAATCGAAGGTGCATGATAAGACTGACTGTAATGCCATAATGCGGTATTGTCGAGATAGTATATGTGATGAATCTTAAATATATGGGAGATGAAAATGCTAAGAAAATAAAGTAGTCAACAAATAATGTGCAACTTATCTACATAAATTATGTGGACAAAGAACCACAATATGCGAACTGGTGAAGACAACATTGTACTTTCTCGATCAACATTTCTATAGAGCCAAAAGCAAATATTGCGAAGTTGTGAACTTCATATAACCTAACCAAGCTCTTTTCTCTTCCGTGCAATTGTATCACACTTTTAAGATAACAATGTAACTTGGTACCTTCTTGCATTCCATTCTTGTGCATAGTCCATTCTTGCACTAATATATCCAGTTATGTAGGCAATCTCAAAGGAACAACTATATCTTAGAACAACAATGCTGTAAGTTGCCTTTTGGCTACCCCTTCCTGCAATATCCATAGAAGAAACGGGGATCTCATGTTATTCCACACAACATGCAATTTGGTCTAGATTGTACCCTGATTTACATTTTTTTTTGCAACTCACATACTTTCTCTATTACTCATCAGAAGTACAAGGTCGATGCATACATTCTCTCAGGAAAGATGGGACATAATTAACCCATAAGCATCTACGTCTAGAGCTACTAGCTTGCTTTGCACACAGGTGTGCAGCCTCATTAGCTGTACGGGGTACATAGGATAATGAACAACTAATGAAGCTAAACTCTAAGTCCTTAATCTTGGGTCTCAAACACTAACGAAGTAAAAAAAAATCCAATTATGCGAATGGAGTAGCAACAAAATCTACGATATCATTTGGGGATTAAAAGGAATCAAAACGAAGGATACAAAATAACCAGTGAATTTAACTCATTAAATACATGCTTGACAGCAAATTTGACAAAGTGTAAGCATATGGATACGAATAATGCATCCAAGGTTATCACAAGGAACTATGGTCATTGGCAAAGTGTAAGCATATGAAAAAATTCTGGCAGTCCTCGAAAAGTGTAAGCATATGAAAAAAGTGTAAGCATATGAAAAAATCTGGCAGTCCTGGAAAAGCAAAATAGGATTCACCCAGGAACTACCTCGATGATAGAGCACGCCAATAACAAATGGCATCGACAACCTTGGATGGCTATCACAAGGTTACAAATTAAAATGGTTCATTTTTGTTAGGGCTACTTTCAGGTAGATTTGAAGTGTGCAAGTTTAGCCCTTACACGAAATGACACATCAATATACCTATTATGTTTCTCTTTACAGGGAAAACATAAGAAAAATCCATGTAAAGAGAAGGCTACTCAAGCTAAAAAAATCACCATCTAGTACATGTCAAAAGGAAAACAAAAAATACATCCCCCAAATAAAACTTTATATTTACAGTCGCCTTAAATTTAATTCACACACTGCATGTAACTTTTTGTTTCAAGCTGAATGTTCAAATGATAAAAGCTTCTATAAATAGGCCTCACGCAGCAAACAAACATAGGTCTCTAGAAATACAAAAGAACAATCAGATGCATACTACTGCCATGAGAAGAAGTTGATAAGCACGGCACAAAGTACGCTTTGCAAGGCACAATAGCTTGGCACCGGACAGAGTCATTTGATCAAACAATTAATATGTTGTCTACTAACCCACACATTAGACAGAGAATATTAGCGCAACTGGTATAATCTGCAAGCAAAATGAAATATCACTATACTCATTTCTAAAAAAAATGTGTGACTTTTCATTTCTTTTTAGCATTACTGAAATATTTCTGGGAAGCTCCTACCCATAAAGGATAAAATAAGATCTAGAAGGGAATTGGTTACTACATTGGAGATGGTACTCCTGGTAGAACAAATAGAAACAATGAGCATCTGAATGATTGGAAATTTGGAAGGACAATAACAATCACAAAACCAACAAAATATTAAAATATCTAGAACAATCTGAGGAGCCATCTATCTAGATATGCGCGACACAACACACTGCACATAAAAGTTTTCGACAACCTTACAAAAAACAAATCACCTACCAGTTGACGGATCAACCATACTCGACTAACTCTTTGCCATGCAAACACCATATCGAAAATTAAAAGGGATGGCATGTACTTTTGTTATGAAACACAAAGTCAAACAATATTTCAAGCGGCTTAAAAGTAATGCAGGGACAAAAATCTAAGATTGTTGTATCATGGCATTTAGGAAAAAAGCTAGAGTGATTCACTTAAATCATGTTTTACCTTGTATTATACACAACAATCTCTAATATCCGCGTCTTACCTCTATGACATGAATCGCAGATGTTCCTCGCAGCTCAAAAAATAATTAATACTAGATTTAAATAACTCCGGCCCATGAATTAAAGTACACATGATTATCCTGAAAGGTTTCAGTAATAAGATTAATATCAGTGGCATCGATCGTCCGATGATCTTGCAATGTCAAAAGGTAGAAATAAGAAACAACCTGATTACCCTTGCAAGCAGCAAAAAAATATGGATGTGCCTAAACAGAAATAACAATACAAAAAAGAGGTGCAACATGACAGCAAAACACAATTGGTATGGCTATGCCTAATTCGAAACATGACAAAAAATTGCACTGATAAAGACAAAGTCAAACATAAACTGTCCAGAATATCTATAGGAATTGGAAAAAAATCTCAATTAGTTGCAGCGCGGATCCATATGTGGGACCTAGTTTGCAATAGAATTTCCACTTTTTAGGTGCAGAAACAAATAAAATCCTCTAGCTCAGGTCTACAGAAAGATTCAAAGCTAAACCATAAAAATAAATTTCACAAGCACGTTGTCCTATCTCCATTAGATTATATATGTATAAATAATTGAGAAAATCCTTACATGGAAGGTCGGAACTACAACTCATGCAAGACACTCTTTTCATCTGTCCTCAAGACCATAGCCTGGAAGGTAAATAAACATGTGGTTTTTATAAGGAATAATCATCATATACAAATAACCGAAAGTAGTGATCTTCTTAAATAATCCGTGGTTCTAAACAGATTGCACCTTTTATTCAGTTACCTGTTACGGGAAAAGTTGTCCTAGGAAGTGCAATGGAAGCACCATTCAGTGGTAGATGCACACAGTCTTCAGATGACCTTTCTTCTTATATTACCACCTATGTGATATTGCAACCATAAAATAAGAGAGTATGTAAGTTTTGACACTAAGAACTGCTACATAGAAATTTCTTAAAATGTACACTCTTGTCGATTTAGAAAAGCAACGGAAACAGCTTTATCTGCGCAAACTTTCTGTCCTGCATGCCCTAGCTGAATTCTTGGTAATAACTAATAAGAAGTAAGAGATTGTTATATCCAAATTCACATGGTAAAAGAACGATATGGATGGGGGATATGAGCATGAATCAGGACCAAATAACTCACTCAACAATTTTACCTACGTGTATATTTCTAGGTTAAATAACACAAGCACAAAAATTCCATGCAAATTCACCTACACTAAGCAGTGTTGTGCCCACAACCTTGAGAACAAAAATTTCAAGAGACGATGCTTACCCTCAAACAGATCAAATTAAATTATAAAATTTAAGTTCAACATAACCTGCAGCACACCAATGTTCATATCATTCATCCTATGATGAGCTTTTATGTGAATTAGATATCGAATACATAACCATTCACAATCTAACATATATTGAGAAAAAGGCCAAATAACGGATGTACTTCGTTAAGTTCAAAAAACTGGTCCCTTGCTCTGAATATTTTCTGCTGTTTTTAAGTGGCGTTCACCATGCTCAAACAATTGTTTAACTGTTACCATCAATTTTTTTGTTTCACTAAAATTATTACGTGCCTTCAGCTATATAAAAATATGCTAACACACATAAAATAGCATATGGGTTGCTTACTTTTGGACGCTTATATTGGAGAGGGTATAGCCGCCATTGTAGTTGCCCAGCTCATGATGGCAAGCCCTTTCAACATGTACCACCACTGCCCTGATTTTTGATAGAGTAAAGAAAAATAAGCAAAATTAAGGGGAAAAGAAGGTAAGCACGCAATCAAAATAACTCACCTCACTCTGAAATCAAAGTCAAGCATATCCCTGCACATGAATAGCATCAAAACATCAACCTACAATAAAGAACTCAAATATCCATCTCTATCCAAAACAGAAGCTACATTAGCCAAACCTTTTAGTCCATGGCATCTGCATTACACGCCTTCATAGTCAATGGCTTGTGGAGTGTGCAACTGCACTTCAAGTCGTGGTGCATCATAGCTAGGGAGATCTGTTCTTGTTGGAGCTCCACGGCCACACACATGTACAATAAAGTGGACCTAATCTGCATGATAACATCTTAAGCATGCATACATTTAGTCTATGGCAGTCTACCATGACAAATACGTTTACAACGGTTCATATCCAACCCAATATGTACATCACACAAGCACATCCCATATTTCAGAACTTACAAATGTAGATGAAAAAATAGAGCAAATCCAAATGTGCGCTTGACACAAGCAGAAACCAAATTTCTGAACCTAATGCAAGCAAACCTGCTATCATTCATTGAATATAAATTGCAGAATAAACCAAAATTATTAAAAGAACATGGCATAATATAACATGGATTAGTGCGCTATCCTGCAACCTCGTTGGCGTATTGCCAACATCTTATATGCACAGACAAAATAGCATCTGAACAAACAGATGCGGATCTGTGGGGACTAAATCAGAAAGTAGCCAGAGGAGGAGATGAGCAGAGGATTCATGAGAGGAGGCTCACCCAGCCGTGGCCCTCTGATATGATTTCAGGGCATCTCGTGCTTGCTGATGGTGAGGATGGGGATGACGTGAATGCATCGGCTCCTCGTCGACATCTAAATAAACAGAGATGGGGATCAATGGGGATTAAATGAAACAAATAGTCAGAGGAGAGATGAGCAGAGGTTGCAGGAGAGGAGTATCACCTAGGCGTGGCCCTCTGGTACAGTTTGACGGCCTCTCCTACTCGCTGAGGGTGACGCTGGTGGAGGCATGAATGGCTGGACCTCCTCGCTGCCCGTGCGTCGAGAGGCTAGGACGACCTCCTTCACCTTCTGCATCCTCGGAGGTCTTCCCAGCACCGCGCCGTCGAGGGAAGAGGACGACGACCGACGGTTCCATGGTGGGGGCGGCGGCGCGAAGCGAGGAGAAAATATCACGGGAAAGGGGACGAGCGCGAGGGCAGAAGGCGGCAGCTAGGGTTTCACCACGGGGAGGTATGGTTTTATATCACACGGTGAAAAGCAACGAATGGCTCAGATTCGCTCTAAGAACTCCATCCAACGGCCAAAATATGCTAAGCTCCCCTTGGGGTATCGGGTATCCCCGTTTACCTCTTTAGATTCCATAGTCCAGAATCCAGACTACGTTTCTTTTTTCGCGAAGTAGTAGTTTCTTTTTCCAGGAAGTAGTTCAGACTAAATTGCTCCATGCATTAACTTTCTCGGACCAAGTTGAACAACCCCGTGGCACTGTATCTAATCAACTAGTTTTCCTTTCAAACATTCACATAGTCTACTAAATGGAAAACAAATGGGTCGCCCTCTACACTCTCCCGCACGCTTCTCTTTCTCCCTGCATCTATTTTCCCTGTGTCTCTTCCGTTGCCCTCTAATCCCGTGCCCTTTCTCCTCCATAGAAGCCACGGCTCAAGCACAACCATGACCATGGCAATAGTGGAGCTTTAAATCAAAAGTCTCTAATTGTGTCGAGCCTAGGTAGACGATTGACAAGTGGGAATGGTCTTAGGGCCGCTCGATCTAGTGCCGACGGGATTCCGACATACGTGTGTTCAAAATGTCACAAACTCATCTGTGTTTTACTGCGAACAAATGAGATGCAAGACGATTCTAGGCGTCTGCTACAATTATTGCTCCAATGGTGAAAACCTAAAACGTTGGCCTCCCATGTATCTTAAGTGTTTCCGATATTTTCTCATGGAATTTGCTGCGACCAATGGTGACTTGTTGCATACCAAGTTCTGTGTTGCATTAGTGTTTCCAATATGTTATGATCTTTTTCTGTATGGTTTTGACCCATTACTGGAAAAAACTGCTACTGTCATGTTGCAATAGTACAAAATTGGTGCTATGTTGTTTGATGAGTATGTTGTGAGGGATGGACAATCCAAATCTCGTATTTTATGTTGATCCGACGGGTGGAGAGACCCCTGATTCCCCCCAGCGACGCCTAGCACGTCCCCTAGAATCCAACTCCAAGGCCTCATTGTCTTGCAGTTACAACAGACGAATTTTAATCAGCTAAAGCATGCTTGTTGTTTATGTCAGTGTGTTGTATGAGTACTAACGGAGTCGAGAACTCCATTGTAGAAATTATGAAGTGTAAGGACCTAAAACTAAGATCTGAATATGGAGGTCGACAAATCTAGAGGGACAACATACATATCAATTCATCATCATCTGGTATATCACGTGACTTAAAGGAAAACATAGCACCGATCGAGCGCACAAATAGTAGGAGAAAAGCAAACAATTCACTGAAATTCACAGCAACACTGCTTCGACTGTCCAGTAGCACAGTACAGATGGTAATACACGCTGGTAGCCAGTAGATAGATTTGACAACCGAGTAGTAGACATACGACAAAGGATCTGGATGCTACAGCTTACGGGGGGCATACATGTCACCTTAACGAGCGAAAGCGACAGCAGCCACCGCGGCACCGGCGGTGCGGAGAAGATAGTAGTAGCGCTGCGGGTTGGCCTTGAATGCCAATCGGGATATCATGAGCCCCCCAGCTCCAGGGGCCTTCATCATGGCCACGGCCGCCGATGTCGGCCAGAAGAACATGTAGGCGCGCCCACGGCGAGCACCGCCGCCGCGGCTGCTCCGAAGATGAAACCAGCTGGAACCACCATCGATCCCTTGATCAGACGGACCTTTTGCTTTGGTATAGCGTAGATGGTTTAGTAGGGGGTTTGCATAAATGGGACTGATAACATAGGATGTAAATGCCAATGCGGTGGTGCAGGTTATATATTCTGCGGAGGCCAGTGTTGACGTCCCGAAAGCCACGTTCCAGCTCGCGGTTTGTGAGAGAGTGGAAGTGAGGGGAGTGTGTTCCACAATGAAATGGTTTGCCTCAATTTTCTCATTGTATTCCTCCCTCTAAATAGGGGTTGTGCCGGCTGGCGGCCTAAGTCAACTATCCGGTCACATCGCTACGACGTGACCGGCCATACCCTGTCCATCCGACTTGCCACTATTGACGACGTCAAGACTAGGAAATACTGTAGGTGACGTCTAGCATGTCCTTTTTACCTACTCTGTACTGGTGCTGACGCACCACCTCAGGACACCGGCTACAGGACAAAGAGTCCCGCACTCGGCAACTCGACATCCGGCTCCCCTACTTGGAACCGACGTCCTGCTTGCCGCGACCTGGAACAGACTCCAAGTCGGGCACCCGCCCTCGACTCGGGACAGACCCCGTAGCCGGAGCACACATGCCGGCTTCCCACAGCTGGGAAGTCGACTGGAACATAAGCCTATTCCAACAATCACTCCCTAGGCTTGAGTTCTGGAGACACCTCCACCATGCCGACCCTTGTGCGCAGCTCTGCCAGGCGGACTCGTCCAAGTGGCTTTGTTAGCATGTCCGCGAGTTGGTGTTTGGTGGGCACGAACTCCAGCTCGACCTTCTTCGCCTCCACGCAGTCTCGAATGAAGTGGTACTTCAAGTCGATGTGCTTTGAGCGCTCGTGGAAGACGGGATTCTTGGCGAACGTGATTGCCGACTTGTTGTCGACCTTGAGCACTACGTGCTCGGCTTCGCCGTTGCTGAACTCGGCCAGCAACCGAGCCAGCCAGATCCCCTGGCAGGTAGCCGTGGCAGCGGCCACATATTCCGACTCGCAGCTCGACAAAGTCACGATCTTCTGCTTTAGTGACTGCCACGTCACTGGACTGCTCCCGAGGAAGAACAGCATACCCGACGTGCTCTTCCGTGAGTCGACGTCGCCCGCTAGGTCGTTGTCGCTGTAGCCGACCAGGCGTGGTGTACCTGCATTCCTCCCATACCTACATCCGAGTCGCGGCGACCCGGCGATGTAGCACAGAATGTGCTTCACGGCCGCGAGGTGCTCCAGAGTCGGAGCCTCCATGAACCGCGACACGAACCCGACCGCGAAGGTCAAGTCCGACCTCGTGTGCACCAAGTACCGGAGGCTCCCGACTATGTTCCGGTACTCGGTAGCATCCGTCGCGGGCGCCGTGCTGCACTTGGAAAGCTTGAAGCGTGGCTCCATGGGTGCGTGGACAGGGTTGCACCCGCCCATCCCCGCCTTCTCCAGCAGCTTCAGGTAATAGGCACCCTGCGAGATGTCGATCCTGCTGGGTCCTTGTCGGACCTCGATGCCGAGGTAGTAGCTCAGCAGCCCGAGGTCGGACATCTTGTAACAACCCGAAGTGGAAACCCTAAAAACCCGTGTAAAATTTTCGCTTTTGTGTTCCTTGCATCATGGCATCCTTGCATCAAGTGTAACAATTGGAACCTTTAACTTGTCGCTAGGGATTTGTGCTAGGGAAGTGTGGTTGTTGCTAGGGAATTGTGGAGGTGTGACAACATCTAAAAACCAAATTGCTAAATTTGCTTCAACCAATTTCAAAACCCGAAGGCACTCAATCTTGCAAACTAAAATCACTTTGACATCTCCTATTTGTCAAGGAGGTTCCAAGAGCTCCAAAAGTAATATCTTGCACATGCTCCAAATTGTTAAAGGAGCAACATCTTTGAATTTAGCAAAATGCCATATCCCACCTTTCTAAACAAAAGTGGTTCAAAACATTTTATTTGGAGGCGCCAATTTTTGTGGAGCTCCCACATGATATAAAAAGGCTACCCAAATTTCTGTCATATTTTTCTAACGTATATAAGTGCCTCAACTTAATTCAGGGTTATACTGCTATTTTAGAAGAAACAGGACCAAACTGTAAAAGGAGACTCGGATAATCCGATTTTGGTAAAATCGGATAATCCGACTTAATGCAGGGGGTTTTTCAGAAAAGTAGTCGTCTCCTTCGTTGCGCCTGTAGCGACCGAGCGCACAGCTCCCGCCGGACCCGTTCGAGCTCGAGCTCGCCATGGGCCCCTCTGCCCTCTCCCTGCAGGAAGAGAGATGCACGAGGCTGCTCCCCGACCCTATCCGCTCGTCACTTGCTCCCCGTTCCCCCATCCTCTCTCTCCCCGAGCTCCCGAACTAGCCGCACCATGGCCGAGGCCGCCGTGCTCGCCGCCGACACCTGAGGCCACTCCGGGCCAATCGACGCCCATAGAAAGGTCCGCCGCGGCGCCTGCTTCCTCTCCACCACAGGAATCCACTCGAGGAGCCCGCAATCGACGCCATTGTCCGGATTTCCGCCGACCACCGCCGCGACTTCGCCGCCCGAATTCCGCCACCGTGGGCCGTCTCCGACCTCGCCGCCTCTTCGTACGCATTCGTGGTGAGCGCGCCGTCCCCCGGGACCTCTCCTTTCCCCTCCCCGCGCTCTGCTTTTGGCCGCGCCGTCGAGGTCCTCGCTTCCGTCGCCGTCGCAGTTGCTGCACTTGCAAACTCGCAGCCAAGCCCCAGCTCGGATATTCCGAGTCGCGTGAACTCGGATTTTCCGAGTGGTTCCAGGGCTAGTAGACGTTAGGTCCTTAGAAAATTTCTGGGAATTCTTCGCGGTCGGATTTTCCGATGTTGCAAAATTCGGATAATCCGGATTGTCTGATATTCCGACTCTGAACAATTCGGATTTTCCGAAAAATCGCTCAGCACCAATTTCTACTGATTTAATTGTCTCCCTTCTATATGGGATAGCAATTCTAGTGCTGACTAAAAACAAATTGATAAGAAGAGATGACATGGATATACCCTTCGGGTACCCCGGCGTGAAGGTACCTGGTACAGGCGAAGCCCAGTAGAGGCCCAGAGTTAAAGAAGCCCGTGAAGAAAGAAGCCAGACGAAGAGAAGTTTCCTAAAATTAGATAAATCATAGTCGGTTAGAACTTTCCATATGTAAACCTAGTCGGTTACGTATCCAGGACCTGGCCTCCTATATAAAGGCCAGGAGGGTAACCGATTAGGTCAAGCAATTCATAGCCACCACAATCCCGACGAGACAAACAGCTCGCCGGACCCCTGTAACCGCATATTCACAAGATCAAATCCAGACAAGCAGGAGTAAGGGTTTTACCTCAATCGAGGGCCCCGAACCTGGGTAAACTCTCGCTTGTCAGCCGTCGAGTCTACCAGTACTACGCGTTCTCTACCACATAATCAACCCTAGGTACCTAACCATGGGATTTGCCGAGGACACCCCTCGTCAATTGGCGCCGTCTGTGGGAAGAGGTAGTGCTGGATTCACGGCCTCGCCGGTTTCATCATCAGGTGGTCACTCGACAACCTCTCCTTCACACGGTAATTCACCGATCGCCTCACCAAACGGCGGATCGCCGATCATAACTTCAGACGGCAACTCGCCGATCCCATCGACTGGAGCAAACTCAAAAAGCGAACACTCGCCAATTTCTCCAAGGAGGCTCAAACCACATTCAATCGAAGCTCAACAGGCCTTCGAGAGTCTAGAATCAGGTTTGGACGTTACTGTTGGTGACTTAAATTTTTTCGTTGATAAAGATGGTGTGCAGGATCTGTTGGACACAATCGACATGGAGATACTCGACAATCTGTCGACTGCATCCGCAACACCTTCAATCTCGGCAGCAACATCATCACAGATCGCACCGATCCAAACACCAAGTGACTCTGCAACTTCGATGGACGACGAAGAATTTCGCAAAGCAGTGGCCAAAAACTTTGGAGGAAGCGAAGTCGAATCTGTGTTCCGTCCAAACAACTCGGCTGAGTCACTCGAAGGCAACTTCGACTGCACAAACCTCCCGCAAAGCAAGGAAAACCTCGATGACAGCATTTACCTAGCCGACTTTAATGGCCCTGAGGTGCAGGCCAACCACGAGATCTTCACGTGCAATACCAGAAGCTTGGACAAGACAATCGACGATCAACTCGACTACGGCAAAACCAACAGCAAACCGAGTAACTCCGACATGAGTTTGGATGAAGACGCCGAGTCCATGGTACGTGTCAGCAGCGTGGAGATCGCCAACCAAGTAATACCTTACCAGGTGTATACCGCAAGCGCCGCAGAAACATCCGCGGCAGCAGCATGTCGTCGACCCACACAATTTCCATGCACAGTTACCATGCCTGACGGAAGGACCACCCTAACCATCACGGCTGAAACAGCGGAGAAAGTGGATCAAATCATAAAAAATTGCGCGATGATGCCAATCGACGCAACTCCAGAAGAACAGATGACTTACGCATACTTCAACTGGCAAGAAAATATTCGACTGAACAATTACAGAGCTACACTCGAGGAACGCAGAAAACAGGCGAGCATATCAAGCGCCAGGCGAAAGGCACTATCCATGAGTTCTACTGGGAGACACGATCCCGCAAATAGGCCAAGGCTCAACCTGGGTGAAGCGGATCGAGCTGCAATCACTCGAAACCTTGACCCAGCTTTTATGGAAGTGGATAGGGAAGGACTGATCATACCAACTGAGCCAGTTGGAGCACTGATGACATTGGGCAACTACCTCAAAACAATCGAACCTCCAGTGGGAGATCCAAAGAGAGATCATCACCTTCAACTATACAAGCAACTGGCGATTGCGACAAAGGCCATACAGCCAACGCAAACCACACCCGCACGAGAAACATATCGGGATCGTCGCAGTCGAAGCCCTAGGGGAAGAAGCGACGAAGAAGCTCGCGCCATCGGAGGAGCCGATCTAGAAGGTCATATAGCAGTAGCTCTGACTCAGGGGCAGACATAGGGCCATGCGGAGCATTGTGCTTCACTCGACGAATTCGGGAAGCTCGCATGCCCAAGAAGTTCTCACTCGCAGCAACGCCAAAATTCAATTGCAAACAGGAGCCCTCAGGCTGGTTAGAAGATTACAGATTAGCCGTCGGCTGTCAGCGTGGCACAACAACTACAGCAATGCAGTACATACAACTCATGATGGAAGGAGCAGCTCGCGATTGGCTCAAATCGTTACCCGAGTCATATTACGACTCGTGGGAGCAATTCCGCGATGATTTCGTCAGATACTTCGGACCCTTATGTGACAGGCCCAAAACATTTGAAGAACTCAAAACATGTAAGCAAGGCCCGGACGAGTCGTTGCGATCATATATAAGGCGATGGACCACCATCCGCAACTCGATAGGACATGTATCAGAAGATAGGGCAATCGACGCCTTCAAGGAAGGCTTGTGGAGGAAAGATTTCAGGGAGATGCTCGGACGAGAAGACCCAAAAACAATGGCAGCCCTCATGGCAATCGCAACGAAGTGGGCAAACGGAGAAGACTCAGTAAGAGGCAATCAACCTACGCCATCACACGACAACCACGACAGAGATAATCGAGATCGTAGAGACAACTATCGGGATGATAGAAGGCGCAAGCGCAAATATCGCCACTATGATGATGACAAGCCAAGTTTCGTAGGAGCAGGGTTCGCCCAGCCGCGAGATAGTCGAGACCAAACTGTCAAACATCCTGAAGATAACCGAGACAATCGAGACCACCGTACAGACGACCGAAGAGACAGTCGAGATCGCCGCTCAGATGATCGCCGTGACAATTATCGCGGACGTGACAACCGCGACAGTTACAGAAGGCCTGAATGGCGCAAACGAGCAGACAAAGAGCCAGAGCGCTCACTCGAAGAGCGGATGGACGATTACTGCAGATTTCACCTATACAAGGGAGACGACGGTAGGTTACGTGCTAATCATTCATTAAAGAACTGCAGGGAATTCGACCAATTGGCGATCGAGTACGTACTACGCCTGCAAAAGGAAGGACGCGCTCCACCGCAACTGACGCAAGCACAGCCAATCGCAGTAACCCACACGCAAGCGGTACCAGCTCAAGCGTACTCTACACCGCAACATGTGCAACAAGCTCAGGTATATTCTGCGCCACAGCAAGTACAGCATACTCAAGCATACTCTGTTCCACAGCAAGCACAGCCTACTCAGGCATATACAGCGCAGCAGCAAATGCAACCAGCACCAGTATACATGGTGCCCACACAACATAACGGAGGAACACAAGTGGCAGCAGCCATACATCAAGTACCCCAGGGAGAGGAGCAGCAATACCCTCCCACTCGAGGCCAAGTGAACATGATCCAAAAAGGGCGACCATCCAATCGAGAACAGAAATTGCACACACGACACGTCAACATGGCGGTCATGGCACCCCAGCTATTCCAGAATTTTGAAAGGATCCGAAGTTCCAATTACCTTCAACCGAGAGGATCACCCGCCAGCAGTGTACCGACCAGGGCACGCAGCCCTTGTACTCGATGCGCAAATTGGCAATTACGCCATGACCAAGGTCTTCATGGATGGAGGCAGTGGCCTCAACATAATCTTCACGGATACCCTGCGAAGGATGAACAAGGCAGTCGATAATCTACCAGAATCGACAAACACCTTCCATGGCATCGTCCCAGGCAGAGCAGTACACCCGAAAGGTACAGTCCAGCTCGATGTTACATTCGGGACCCCTGAACACTTTAGAACCGAGTCGATTGAGTTCGAAGTCGTCGACTGGAAGTCACAATATCACGCTATACTTGGGCGTCCGACGTTCGCAAGGTTCATGGCTGTTCCACACTACGCCTATCTAAAGCTCAAGATGCCAGGACCAAAGGGAGTAATAACAGTCAATGGCAACTTCCAGAGATCCGATGCATGCGATCGAGACTTTAGTAAAATCTCAGAAGCGTTTCGAACAGAGCAATTTCTTGTGGAACAATCACCTGACAGAAATTCCGTAATGGAACCAGAGCTCAAAAAACAGGCAGTCGAAACTGTCATACATGAAGTACATGCCATATGGACAATCGAACCATTGGAGGAGGAAGACGACCAGCAGATCGACGATCTTGATAGACCCGATATTTGGGTATTATATTTCGAAGGATCGAAAGGGAGAAAAGGCATAGGCGCAGGTACGACACTCATATCACCAGGCGGTGAAAGACTTAATTATGTCTTACAGATAGATTTCCCCTTCCCGTCAAAAGTTGAAGCAGACTATGAAGGCCTATTCCAAGGAATGCGATTGGCAAAAGCTTCAGGAGCAGACGAAATTATCATCCGCGGAAACTCCAGCATAATTGCACAAAACGCAATAGGAGCAGGAAGGGGCAAGGTGGCTAGCCTAGCTGCATATAAAGACCACTATGACACATTGCAAAAAAGGTTTCGCAGTTGCCAACTGCAACATGTGACCCGCACTCGCAACAAACAAGCAAGTAAATTGGCCAATATTGGGTCAGCAAAGGCGCAAATACCGCCAGACGTTTTCTTCAGGCGAGTCAGGCACAGATCAGTCAAAAAGTGGCATCCTCAGCCCACTCCGGCAGTCGTAATCACAAAAAAGAAGCCGGACAAGGATGATCCCACACTCGGGGCGGCGGTAAAAGTGGCTCACCCCAACGCATCAACCACAAGTTTGGCCATGACCATAAAAGGCGGCATCATCATCTCAAACTTCGAAACCCTAAATGGTATCATCATAGACGCTGCAGCACAATCTAAGGAACACACTCAAAAGACAGACAAAGCTCAAGCAATACTGCCACTCGAAGGGTGTGCAGAAAGGCACATCATATGGGAACGGACAAGATCCTCCCAAGAAAAAGAGCAGATACCTCAGCAAAGACACAAGAAAGGTTTCGAGGCTGTCTTCACACATGAAAGATCAAGCTACGATGCCGGCGCAAACAAGTCATCAATGCAAGAGTTACCAAACAGCTCAGACGATCCCTGGTGTTGTTCCAATAGGGAGTAGTCATACCAATGTAACAAAACATATATGGGCCAGCAGGTTTCAGACGCACTCTTTTCCCTTACCAGGGTACCTAAGGGGACTGGAAGGTTTTTAATGAGGCGGCTTGCTGGTCGAATACGTATTCGGAATAAAGATATATGTTCCTTCATATTTTTCATAAATACTTTTCATATTATTTACCCCACTCGACATGCTCGGGGGCTGGGTCAAAACACATAAAACCCAAACCCCACTCGACGTGCTCGGGGGCTGGGTCAAACATATAAAACTCAAATCCCACTCGATATCCTTGGAGGATGGGTCGAATACAAAAGCCAACAAACCCCAATCGGCACAATCGAGGGCCCTCATAAGTATGAACATGCAAAAATCCTTTCATATATGAAACATTACATATTTACACTCGAGGGCTGTCGCAATTACAAACCCAAGACTATAAGCTAAGAGCTTGGTTCATCCTTGATATCTTGCACATGACCAAAAAGTTGTTCTTTACAACGATCGATGAAGTCTTCAGCAGCATCACGGGTCTCGATCAACTGCGATTGAGGAACAAGAGTACCAACCGCAGGAGGACGAAGTGCAAAATTTGGTCTTCGACTACGGATATAAGCCATAGTGGCGTTGGACCCAAGAATTGCAAGCTGCATCAAAGACTCCTTGACCGAGCTCGCCACTCGAAAGATATCTATCAAAGGAAACAGTCCTTGTGGTTGAGGACCCGACGGGAAGAGCGCGCAATTCAGCTGAGTGAAGATACGCCTACACATTTCGAGTACTTGGGCGTTTCGCCATACTCGATCCTTCAAAGTAAGGAGAGTGCGGGCATGCACTTTATCTAACATAAAATGCTGCTTGCCAGTCGTTGGTATCTCAACAGCATTATCAAGAAGTCGGTTGACCCGCTTATCTTCCTGCTTGAAGTCGGGTACAAAACCTACAAAAGCTACAGCCGATTGGTCCAGGGCATAGCACAAATAAATGCAAAAACATCAAGCAAAAGGAAGGGAAGTCATATACTCACACTCGAGTTGCCTATTTATGTTGTCCATCTCGCCAAGAACATATTCTTCGCGTTGGGTAGCAAAACTTGGCCGGGAACGAAGTAGCACCAACTCAGCCTGAGTGCTTCTGAGTTCCTGCTCTAATTCCTTCACTCGATTCGTTGCCACTACAAGAAATATGCTATCTTGTGACCCTCAATATTGGTCACAGAAATGGTCACATTCTGTCATTTATGACCTTTTTGTGACCAAAAACATTTGGTCAAAAGATGAGCGTCACTAATGGCACAATGTGACCTTTTTTGTGGATTGGTCATAAACGATTATGACCAAACTAAAAGGTCGTAAGTTTTGTGACCAATTTTTTTGGTCACGGGCGATCTGGCCAGTCCATGTCAGATCCTACGTGGCAGGGCTGACGTAGCAAAATTGTGACCAAATGAAATGGTCGTAGATCAGAATAAGCCTAGTCCAGTCCAGCCTTCTAAATGGGCCAAGCCCAACAATTCAGCCTTTTGGAGATTTTTTTTGCTATCCAATCTGGTCGGCAACTGGGCCAAGCCCAACAAGTCGGCCTTTTTATTTTCTGGGCCATGGCCTTGTTGGCTCAAAAATTTTAATTTTTCTTTTTTATTAGATGGGTCCCAATTGTCAGGTACGGTTCTGGAGTGTGGGCCCCAGTTCTCATGCTTTGGGATGTGGGTCCCAATTGTAACATCATATTCTACATATTTAAATTTGACAGTATATAAATAACCAGTACTTAAATTGGCAGGCTCAAAACACACGTAATACTTCGACAGCAAGATTCAATATGGAGCTTCTGCTCTACAAATAATACGTAGTACAATGGCAATCACAGTTACAAGCCCTACAAGTGTAATAACTGATGCTTTGCAAGCTCTACAAGTGCTATCTTTTTCAGCATGGAGCTACTTCGATAGCGATCACAAAGTAGGCACCTGCTCCTTTCATATGAACCACATGCCAGACTCACTGGAAGGACTGAGCTAACAGAACCGCAATATGAACTATCATCATGCCTTCCACGGTCACCCTGTTACATGAATCAGTACTTCAGTAGAGAAGAATTAAAAAAACAGTAGCGAATATATTATGAACTGGCCATTCAAAAAAAAGGGACATAGTAGATAACACAAAGTTATCTAGTAACCCAACAGCTATGATCCTTTAAGATTACCAAGAGAGGGTAGGACATATCATATACCTACAGGAGCGAGGAGAGCACAAGACGTAGATACCTTAAGGCGAACGCAGCAGCTCCAGGTCCAAGCTAAATTGATCTTCGAAATAAAAAGACCTGTAAGAAAGAGTTCAATCAGACACCAGCAGAACAGATTTACCAAACGAGACCATGATCATCATGCATCAGGATTTCCTATTCTAGCAAATCGCCATCTAGATGCACAATGCAGCGACGAGGAACAAAAAATGGGTATCCATCATTCATTTCTCAAGAGAGAAAATAATTTACTTATACAAAGGAAAGCAAACACTGAAGTAGAGATCTGAGGGCAACTAGTAGCTCTACACAACTGGACAGCGTGTACACTAGCTGCAGGTGTTCATGGCTGTTCATGCTATTACTCTACACAACTTCACTGCACGTACACTATCTTCATGTACATACACATGTCAGGGTAACATTTAGGAGTGCCATTACAATTAAAATCCACACATTGCATCACACGAATTACAAAATTTCTGTTGAAACAAGATTATGGAAAACATGCTCTATTCACAGCCACAACTCATGATATCCCTAACTAGACAACAGAGACAATAGAAACTTGATGCTGGGGGTCTATCTGACCATGATAGATCGTTCAGGTCAACCAAATTACCTTCTTATCGCTGAGGAAGTTCCTGATCACCATGTCGTTGTTCTTCCAGGTGATTGTGGTGTAGATGGGGAAGTTCACGATCATTGCCAGTTCCAACCTCACCGGGTGCCGGTCAGGACGCTACGCCGTTGTCACTCCATAGCCATCCGATGTAGCCGAGGTCAGAGACGCCAGATCCATGCGAAGCTCCACCTCCTATCAGTTCCGTCCTCGGCTCCTTGCTCATGTGTCGCTCCTGTTGAGGAGCCACACCTAAGTGAGGAGCGTAGGGACCCAGTTGATCTGCAGTGTTATTCAACTTCTCATTTTGCTCCGCTTCTGCAACTTGCTTCCCCTTTGCTCCACTTCTGCAACCACACGACACAGCACAATAAACTCCAGACACAGTATGCAGTATAAATGATGATAACAATAAAAAGTGGCCAAACAGGCATATAAAATCAATTGCATCCTAATTCTATCTTCAACAAGCAAAAAAAATAGATATATATATATATATATAGAATGCCAGTATAATTAATCAAGCTGAGAATCACACGAAAAATATATATGCAGCAGTACAGCAGTTGATACCAATATCCAACTAATTTTAGAAAAGCTCGTGATGTAATCAAAATAATTACTTAAGAACTTGGCGTAAAAATTGATTTTAGTCAAGAAACTTTGCAATGCTTATTTTCAACTTATAGAGTCCAGAATACTCATTTCGTATGTTCTGACAAACTTGAGGTACATAAACACAGAAAGGAAGTATGATTACAAGCTAGGCGAAATGCAAACATACTCCTATTGTATTGATGGATCCCAGCTTGTTTAAATCAGAGCAATTGATTAACTTACAATCTAGAAGTCTAAAATTGACAGTTCCTAGAGAGTAAGCCATCCGATAATGTCCAAATTGCCACCTCATAATTTTTTGCAATTGTATCACTCTATATCAGTTATCTTCCTACAATACATATGTTATAGTGCTCTGGCAGTAATGTGTCACATAATGACCAGATGACCACCTGATATACCGATTGTACATATTATATACTCAGTAATGTATGATATAACCACAAAATGACCACCTGATGATACCCACCGTACATGTTACATTACTCAATATCGCATAATATAATACAAACACCAAATGACCACCTCAGGAAAACAGTAGTTCTTATATCCAGCTGTGTTCCACAAGGCTACAATACATGCTACAGCTATCAAATGTGACCTTGCATAGCATGGTACGTATGATGTGCACGTCTGGAAGCCATTTAGGTCCAGCATCTAGTAGTTGACAAAAGGTATGGATCGTGTCAAGTGCACAGGAGCATGAATCCAAAAAGCAGGGTGGTGAGACGAGCTTACATGGGGACAACATGGGAAGTAGATGGGGCGTCGCTGGTGGGGTGTCGACTGTAGCTCCAGCTGCCCGCCTGGATAGAGAGGTACAGAAATAGAGGCCTGCTCGGCCTTGAGGTTGGGGTTGCGAGGTCCAGGCAGCAGGATCCAGCAGCGTCTAGACCCGGGGATGCCAAATCCTAGGGACGCCAGGCAAGGACGGATCCCCAGAGAGCGCACGCACGGAGGGGAGGGGTTAGCTGCGCCGGTGAAGCCCCACCCTCGCGTCCAGGGGTGCAGCGATTCGGCGACCACGCGACCAGATCGGGCGGCCCGTGAACTGGTCCACCCTAGGATCGGGCCGACATCGCCGCCGAGGCCATTCATCTCGGCCGAGAGCCCGACGATGCCGTTTTCACGACGACCACGTCGCCGTGGGAGACGGATGCGGGGGAGGAGGTGAAGGACGAAGGCGAAGCGGCGAGCGTGCGTGGACGACGAGGTGCGGGGAAGACGGATCTGGGCAGCGCGAGGCTAGGGGAGGTGGTGGCCGTCTGGAACGGAAGGTGTCGGCGGCGGATCTCGGGTTCGAAGCGGGGAATGGGGAGTAGCGGCTAGGGTTGGGAAGAGCGATTAGGGTGGGCCGTGGGGGTTATACGGTGGTCTGGAGGAATTCACGAAACTGCCCCTGGTTATTTGGGTGATGCGTGAGTTGGGGTTTCTGGGGGTATTATGGTCATTGCAACTCCAACAAATGGGGAGGCGGGAGAAGTTGTCGCTGATCCAAATTTTCAGATTGGATGGGGGAAATGTGTTGTGAGAGGGAAATTCTACTCTGGAGTTTTCCTGCGTCGGGATAATATAAATAAATGCCTAATATGTTTGGTCTATTCGTTTGAAATAGGTAGAATATTTTGAATAATACTAACACATGTCTATCCCGTGCGTTGCAACAGGGATAAAAAGGAAGTAGTGTCTTTCAAACATAAAAAAAAGTTCAAAGCGGGTTAAATTTAAACTACAGGTGCATGATAGTTTTCTATTTATTTTTTAAGAAAATCATTTTTAGTTACACAAGTAGTCATTCATGAAGAGATCCGATGAAATCCGTGAAAAATTCCACCCATAGCTTTGAACAGTCGTGTAAGCCGTTTTGACCGTATTTTGAAATCGGCATAAGAAATTCAACAAAAAATAAATAAATGGAAAACCTTCTCATTGTTCCATTATATGTGACCTAGTTGCCAAAAAAAAAAAAGTTTGAAATACGACAATTATTTTTAAAAAGTGTTCACACAAATGAGCCAAATGACGAAGATTCGTGGCTTTTAGGCCAAATGACGAATGTTATTGCCACTTTCATGTCATAGTTTCTTCGAAAACTTTGTTCAGCAACATTATTTGCCATCCCATAATGAACACATGTGCCAAATTGGGGCACATTTGGACAAACTATGTCATGAAAGTGGCCGAAACATTGCTCCTTTGTCTTCAAAGTTATGAATGTTCGTTCGTGATAGCAAGTTTCTGGAACATTTTTTATATAAAACTTTCTTATTGCAAGTTTATTTTTTTTTCTCGTAACTAGGTCACATATGTTGACGCTACGCGAAGGTTTTTCATTATTTTGATTTTTTTTAAATTTCGTGTGCTCATTTGAAAATCTAGTCGAATTCGTGGTCGTGACCGTTGTGTCTAGTGGTTGAATCATGTAAATATTTTGGTGTATCTCTGATGAAATGGATACTTGTGAACCTAAAAATTAAATTTAGGAAAAATAACGGACAAGCTATGTGGTGGTTGCAGTTCAAAATGTAGCGGTTTTCAACTGAATCGGCAGGGTGCCGTTTAAATGGGCATAAATAGGTAAATAGCTCGGAAATGCATTCCTTTGGGTGAATGTACATAGAATGATGTCTACTTTGTGACAAACATGTATCGGTGCCATTTTGGACGACACTCTCGGTAGCCGCTTCACAAAAAACGTTATTTTAAGCACTTGAAAAATGAAAAGTGGTTTTTTTTTGTGAAACATGTCGAAAACTTTGTTCGGCAACATTGTTTGCCATCCCATAATGAACACATGTGCCAAATTGGGGCACATTTGGACAAACTACGTCATGAAAGTGGCCGAAACATTGCTCCTTTGTCTTGAAAGTTATGAATGTTCGTTCGTGATAGTAAGTTTCTGGGAACACTTTTTATATAAAACTTTCTTATTGCAATTTTATATTTTTTTCTCGTAACTAGGTCACATATGTTGACGCTACGCGAAGGTTTTCCATTATTTTGATTTTTTTTAAATTTCGTGTGCTCATTTGAAAATCTAGTCGAATTCGTGGCCGTGACTGTTTGTGTCTAGTGGTTGAATCATGTAAATATTTTGGCGTATCTCTGATGAAATGGATACTTGTGAACCTAAAAATTAAATTTAGGAAAAATAACGGACAAACTATGTGGTGGTTGCAGTTCAAAATGTAGCGGTTTTCAGCTGAATCGGCAGGGTACCGTTTAAATGGGCATAAATAGGTAAATAGCTCGGAAATGCATTCCTTTGGGTGAATGTACATAGAATGATGTCTACTTTGTGACAAACATGTATCGGTGCCATTTTGGACGACACTCTCGGTAGCCGCTTCACAAAAAACGTTATTTTAAGCACTTGAAAAATGAAAAGTGGTTTTTTTGTGAAACATGTCGAAAACTTTGTTCGGCAACATTGTTTGCCATCCCATAATGAACACATGTGCCAAATTGGGGCACATTTGGACAAACTATGTCATGAAAGTGACCGAAACATTGCTCCTTTGTCTTGAAAGCTATGAATGTTCGTTCGTGATATCAAGTTTTTGGGAACACTTTTTATATAAAACTTTCTTATTGCAATTTTATATATTTTCTCGTAACTAGGTCACATATGTTGACCCAAGTAGTTGAGATACTGTTTTGGTTTTACCACATATAGTATCGTCACAGAAAGGTTAGCTTGTTTGATTCCTTTGACCATGAGAATATGCGATTGTGTATTCTGGAAAGCTTGCTTTGGTATAGTCAACTATCACACCGTAACAGGGTGATCAAAACGGCTATCACTGGGTAATCTTGAAGGCATGCATCTAACCGTAATAGTTCAAGATCAGGAATTACTCCTCTAGTCAATAGAGAGATACATCCTAGGCCCACTCGGTGTGATAGTATCCATGACAAGTCTCCCTAGATCAATCTCTCTCCCTCTCTCCCATCCGTTTTATAAGACACCCATGACGTGCCGGCCTCCGATTGCGATGTTGAAATATGTGAAACTTTGTATTTTTTATTTTGTTAGCTAAAATAAAAAACAACTCATATTGTGTCTCATTAAAAACCAACGCATATTTGAAATATACGAAACTTTGCAATTTTTATTTTTATTAGCTAAAATTTGAATTTTTGTGAAGCAACGATAAAAAGTATTTACTGTATGTTATTTCTTGTTTAGACTTCCAAAATAAAAATCTAAAGTCACTCCATTTATCTTTTTTAGGTCACTCCATTTATCTGGACTGAATCTCGTATGTAGCCCATAATTTCCTCTCCATAGCCTATCTCTAACATCTTATGGGCCATCAGCCTATTCGGTAGGGCAAAATCTGTAGAAGAAAATAGAAGGAGGGGTGAGAATAGTAGGCCTGCACCGAGGCACAGCCCAACAAATGTCCAGAATTGATTAAAAAGGGAAGTGTGGCTTCGTATCACGAAGCAACTGATGGCGTAGTGGTTAGAACCATCCGTCCGTATGGTGAGCGGGGTTCGAACTTTGGTGGCCGCATTTTTGTTCGGTATTTATCTCCGAATTTGTGGTTCCTGGTTCTGGGATCCCACGCGTAAGGCGCTCGTGTTGGACTATCAGATTGACATCTAGGACACCGATTGGCAAACTCATTCGCTAATTGGTCCCACATGTAAGTGGCCCAATGCTAACAGACACACCCTAAAATAGGACATCCCCTGAGCGGGTCCCACATGTCAGCATTGATATTTCATAATCTGAATGGCCATGTCACGGCCATGTCACATGACACGTAGGAGAGCTGCCTACGTGTCCGTCCAGTCACCACTTAATACATGAAAATACAATTTTATTACATGTTACGACCATCTAAATTGGTCATAGTCGATAAGAAATAACATCGAAAATCCTATTCATGAATTTACGACCATTTTGTCTAAGGAAATTATGACCTTTCTAAACAAAATGTCGTTATATTTTCGGGTTTGGACCCTCCAAAATAGCTTACGACCAATTGGTTTGAAATGGTCATAGATTTATGACCATTTTTCCAGGGTCACTATAAGAAGGTCACAAGTTGGCATATTTCTTGTAGTGTGCAAACGCAAGTACCCTCGCATCATTCCTTGCCTGTCCAGGTGTTTAAGTATGAGGTATTGAAGATCCACCGGGCATGTGTTCTTGTGGCTGATTCATAAAGCAAAATGTTCAGGTACACAGACGCATAAAGATGTAAATTTCAGGTGGTTCAGCATATTTCATTCAACTACAAAGCATTCAAAAGCATACTAAGCATAAATAGCAAAGGCATACAGGCCAGGTTCGAGTAACCTAATTACATCACAAATGTTTCCTAAACCTGTGACACAGACTCCGCCCTATTTTTACGCGACCGAGCTGCAACAGCTTCAGCACGGCGCTCCATGGTTTGGATGCAAAGCTCGCTCATTCGAGTAGCAGGATCGGTGACACCCTTGAGTGATAGTGGCTTTCCATCTTGCTTTTTCGGGTAATCCGACAGTGCAGTGGTGAAGTCAGCCTCTACACCATTGCTTAGTAAAAGCTTGAGGGTGTACTCCGAGCCGCGTACCGTGAGTTCGCGTGCAAAGTCCGCCACGATTGAAGATCCCTCTCCAAACGCCGCAGCAAGACCTTGAGCAGTCAACGGGGTTGTGCCCGTAGGACACATCCCTGCATGCAAACGGCCAAGGGTACCCGTCACGGCAGCCAGATCCCCTTGGGTCTTGGACAGCAACGCTTCAAGCTCCGCAATAGCACTATCAAGTGATACCGTATCACTCGATGTCCCAGCAGAAGTCGACATACCTTCAAGACCTTCAAATTCAGAAAACAGAAGTCATAAGTAAAAACTCTCGAAAGACAAAAAGCATCTGTAATCGCAAAATCAAAACTCTCACCTTTGGCAGCATGCGCCAAGCCTGAAAGACGTGCAGCCAGATCCTTATCGCGGCGAGTGATGGCATTCTGGGCATCATCGAGTGCTTTCTTCGATTCAGATTGTTGGGAAGAAAGCTGGGTCTGCATATTTTTTACCTGCTCCTCCAGGTTTTTTACTCGCTCCTCAACAGTTTGTTTGGCTTCTGCACAAATTCGTAAATATTCTCAATTACCATGATAATTACGAGCAGTAGAGGAAAAAGATTTCAGCACAAAATTACTCACTCGCAAGCTCCGACGAGGTTGACTGCAGGGAGTCCCTCTCGATCTCCAACCGAGCAAAAGATTGGATCCAAGGAGCCATAGCAGCAAACATCGGCTAAACGCAGAAAGCATTCACAGTGTTAATATGAGCAAAAGAATACATGGGCAAAGACAAGCACAAACACACTCACGTGGTCAGTCCAAGGAGTGGAAGAAGACGCCGCAACATCTGCAGTTGAAGTATTCTTCTCTTTGCTCACGTTGGCAGTCACCACCAAAGTCGAAGCTTTAGTAGCAACAGGAGCAGTACCCTGTGTTGCTTCTGGAAGGATGGTTGGCTGTGCCACAATCGACGAATTTACGACTCGAGGAGGAGATGGCGACCTATCGCTAAAATATCATCAAGCAAAAGCATGGTCAATCGAAAAAGCAGCAATCACAAAAAGAAGCCAAAGAAAAGAACATATCATAAAGCAAACCTGAGTTCCTCCTCTTCATCGGAATCAGGATCGTTGACAAGAGCAAAGACACCCAGGCGAGAAACGCCACCCGAAGCAGCAGGAGGACGAGGCGTGAGTGGAGAGGAGCTCAAAGGATGACTCTTAACGAGGGATTTAGTACTCGAATTGCCAGTGTCCCCTTCCTCATCTTCCTTCGACTCCGAACTCGAAGACTTCGGTAGCTCCAGGCGACGGAGTTTGGGCTTATGCACGATGGGCTCAGCATCAGACTCGACTGCGGCCTGCTCCACCTCCTCGCCTTTTTCTTCTGCAATAGTCTCTTGGGGAGTCGAGTGAGCAGAGGCGGGTTCAACCAAGGATGTCTTGGGAATATCCAGCGCCGCAGTCTCAGGAGTAGGCCCAACTTCAGGCAGAGGAGGGAGAGAAGTAGTAGTCGAGTGATCCTACACATATTCAAACAAACATAGTCAAAACAGTCGCAAAAAGCACGTGGTCGAAGAGTAGAAATCGGCAGAGAAAAGTTCTTACCTCGGGTAAAGCTTTGTCTGGCCCATACGGGACATATGCGAAGTTGAAGTTGATTTTTTCAGAAACTTTGATCTTCGTCACTTTCTTCACATGAGCATCCAGCTCCTTTTCTGACAGCTCCACAGTGCTCATTCTGCTGGTGTCGAGTGGACCCTCATACTGCCACATCGGGTGGGTGCGAAGACGCATGGGCCACACTCGCATCTTCATATAGGTGCTGATCAACTGAGTGCCAGACACAGTCTTCAGCAGCTTGCTAATCTCATTCAGCAAAGGGGTGGCTTCCTTCGCTTCAGCAGCAGAGATAGGGTGATCCCAGGCCACCGTCTTCTTGGGAGAACTCTCAGTCGAAAACTCCGGAAGCACAACCTGATCGACTGGTACGTAGAACCACTTCGCTCCAGCCTTGAGCGGAGTCGATTGCCTTCAAGCTGAAGTAGTGCGAGTCGTTCCGCACTTGAACAGCAAACCCTCCGACGGGGCACGGGCGCTTGCCGCGGCAATTGTCACGCACTGTGAAGATATGTTTCCACAGTGCCCAGCACGGAGACACCCCCAAGAAGCACTCGCACAGCACCATAAAACATGTGATGTGCATAATGCTGTTGGGGGTGAGGTCATGAAGCTGTATGCCATAGGCATACAGCAGCCCCCGCATAAAGTCATGGAGGGGAAGAGCAAAACCACGAGGGAGGAATTCAGCAAAACAGACGCGCTCGCCGGCGCGTGGGTCAGGGCGTACCTCCAAGCCTAGAGCACGTACAGCAAGTTGAGCGGCCGGTGTAGCCACCCTTTCTGACGATACTCAGAAAGGGTATCCTCGGTGACACAGGACCTTGCCCAATCACCGGGGACCTTCAGGAGAGCGTCGGAAGGCTCGGCCGTCTGTTTCCCTTTCTCCATGGCGTCAGGAGTGGGTGCGGCCGCAGCATGTTTGCTTCTCTTGGGCGCCATCGCGCAGAGCAGGAAACTTGGGCAGAGGAACAGAGATGGGCGGCGAGCGAGGAAGAAGATGAGCAAGGAGGGCAAATGGCAAGAACTCATAAAAATCCGAGGAGATCGCTACTTAACGCACAGGGCGCAGGCCTCATCGTAACCGTCCATCAAAGATGTGCAAAATCCGGTTGTACATGTGGTGAGCCCGGAACGCAACCGTCGCGCCCCACGCCGCCCACTACGCACAAAACCCAAGGAAGTTATGATGGCACAGCGAAAAAATGCGTCACGTCCGGTCAAATCAGGACTGAAACGGCGTCCTCAGAGGTCAAAACTCTGAGAAAAAGGCCCACATTGACACGTCTTGTCAAAACAGCGAGCGCGCACCTAAGATGTCACGGATGATGTCAGAAGAAGAAACAACATCCATGGTCGAGTAATGGATTCAAAAGTACAATCGACGCATAATACAGATTGCAATCGACAGAGGATTCGACTGCTACATATACTCCCATGGGAGCATACATCAAAATTCTTCGATTGAAAACATGCAGAACATAATTTAAGATTGTCCTCTATTGCAAACAATAAACCACAATCTCGGGGGCTACTCCCATGGGAGCGCTGTCGCGCTCCATAAAGCTCTTAAAAAGGTAAAAATTACTCACTCGACAAAGTTGACTCGACTGATTCATTTCGGCAAAGTCCTTTAATTTCACAAACATAATTCATAAAATTCCCGGACTATGTCAATCGAAAAAGTCTCGGATGCTGCATACGCAAATGCAAAGATAAGACCTGCCGATATTAATCGAGCTGGGCTAAGGGACACTCCGGCAGTGCTTTCCCTTAAGTTTTTCCGTGTCAACAGACATGATGAAAATCCTGACGGACGCGTCGGGTAGCAAATATGATCTGCAGAACGAATCAGTAAGACCCCAAGCGGCCTGAGTCGAATCTGTCCAGTGTGTTCCAGGTTCGAGTCCGGGGACTCGAATCTGATTGAAGGCTAGTATGGTGTTGCCCTAATGAGCAGTTAACTGACATCGTTGATTCGAGTAAGTTCAGGCCTACTAAGTCAAGATCCCTAGGCAAATACATCAAAAATGTTCCAGATTCGAGTCCGGGGACTCGAGTTTGATTGAAAGCTGGTATGGTTTTACCCGAATGCGTAGTTAACTGAACTCAACTTTCTTCGAGTGAGTCAGGCCTGCCAAGCTATAATCCCCAGGCAAAAGTTGTTTCGAGTATGTTCCAGATTCGAGTCCGGGGACTCGGGTTTGATTGAAAGCTAGTAAGGTTTTACCCGAATGTGTAGTTAACCAGTTTTGAGTATTCTGGGCCTACTATGCTAAAATCCCCAAGATTGCATAAAAACATATATACTGTTCAGAAAAATAACACATGTGGAGTGCATCCATGATTCTCTGTAATCAAGCAAGCACTCGGGGCTACTGACAAGGATATACCCTTCGGGTACCCCGCGTGAAGGTACCTGGTACAGGCGAAGCCCAGTAGAGGCCCAGAGTTAAAGAAGCCCGTGAAGAAAGAAGCCAGACGAAGAGAAGTTTCCTAAAATTAGATAAATCATAGTCGGTTAGAACTTTCCATATGTAAACCTAGTCGGTTACGTATCCAGGACCTGGCCTCCTATATAAAGGCCAGGAGGGTAACCGATTAGGTCAAGCAATTCATAGCCACCACAATCCCGACGAGACAAACAGCTCGCCAGACCCCTGTAACCGCATATTCACAAGATCAAATCCAGACAAGCAGGAGTAAGGGTTTTACCTCAATCGAGGGCCCCGAACCTGGGTAAACTCTCGCTTGTCAGCCATCGAGTCTACCAGTACTACGCGTTCTCTACCACATAATCAACCCTAGGTACCTAACCATGGGATTTGCCGAGGACACCCCTCGTCAAGAGATAATCTAAAATAGGAATTACAAATGCACTAACTTTATCGGTTAGACATAAAAATGGTGTATCATACTAAAACGCTCCCAAAATTATGGGCTAACTAGTAGCATCATTTCATGCATGTTCACCTCTTTTTAGAGCACAGGAAAACATTAAAACAATGAGTAACTATCTCCTCTCTTGTTAAATACTTATTTTCTCGCACCCCATGTAAATTAGTTGCTCTTGCTAGAATAAGTCGGTGCATTAAAATGTCATTCATCATTTTTGTATGCATTGCACCATTGCCAGATGTTCATTGTTGTTCTGCTTTCCGGTGTGTTTGCTCTCCGATAGATCACGAGTCCGGAGTTGAGCATCATTACTCCGACGAGCAGTTTGACTACTCCGCTCAACAAGGCAAGCGTAATCCCCCTCTAGCATATCTTATCCTATTTTCCGCAAATATTTTCTCCACTATAATATTGCATGCGGTTCCAAATGTCAATTTTGGATTAGAGTATCCTATAGTTGCATTAAGATTCCGATGCCAATTACCTGTTTCCCTCCTATTATCCATAGGATTGTACTGTTGGCCTGAAATAATTAACTATGCAGTGTTGATGCTTAGCCATGCTTAGTTAAAATGCTTAGCAGTCGGTGGATGTTTCATGGTTGGAAACAGGTGATGAGATGTAGATGATGGTGGAGAATTTGTGGTGACAGGTAATAAGATGCTTAAAGGTGGGGATGAGAGGCCGGTATGTGGTGTTTTGTCTCACTCTCGCCGCCTAGGTGCGAGTTCTTTACCTCTTGAACCAAGAATGAGCGCGCTTCCTTTCGGTGGGGTATATGGAGCCCTCGTCGACCGACTAACTTGAGCGGGACTAGCCAGGGTCCTCTAGTTTGAGCTTCCATTTGCGCGTGCGTGATGATGGTGGTATGAACTGGGATGAGGATGTGGTGTCTAGGAAAATGAGTGGCCACGGGGCAGGGTGTTGACGATCGCTGCTCCGTCCTCACTGATGATCCTGGGTTAGTCTTTAACAAGGTAAAGGTTGTAACCGTTCCCACTCAGCCGGCTTTCCCCGGAAGAGAGCTACGTGTAGGCAATGAGCCGGGCGGTACCGAAGGTAAACACAGTGCACCCCTGCAGGGTTAAATCTTTTCGAAAAGCCGTGTCCACGGTTACGGACAACTTGGGAAAGGACGATAAGATCATAGAATAACTTTAACGGAATGATTAAAAACTGGGTACTAGAGGTACCACTCAAGATTGCAAGGTGAGCTTCCTCGAGGGTGATTCGGGGAGGTGCCTTTGATGAACAGGTACATGGTTGATGATGGTTGATTGAGAAAGGTGAAAAGAAAGAGTTACTTCTTACCCTTTTAAAATATCTGATTAGTCGATGCCATGAGTTATGTTTTTAAATAAAATCAGCTTTATGCAAAACAGCCATAAAACTTTGAAAGCCTCATCGAGCTAATTAGCTCTTAATCTTGCGAGTTCGTCGAACTCAACGTCGTTTGTTTTGTTTCAGAGGAGGACTTCACCGACCTCGAAGGTGGGTTCTTTGTGGACGTCGACGAGTAGTCTGGGGTTCCCAGGTGGCAGCTTGGGACATCCCGGAACAGCTGGCGCTGTGATGTTTATCTGTAGGCCTCTTAGGCCATATTTGGATCTTGTTGTTTAGAACAACCTAATTTGCTTCCGCTTGTGTAATGTTGGGTCTGTGACCTCTGGTTGTCATTTGCTATCTTTCTCTATTATAAGAGTTGAACTATATGATTTGTGTCGTAGAGTCTGTGATGTGCCAGTTGTTCCACAAGTCTTGATCTCTTATTATGCATTGAGGGTTGTGCCTGTGTTAAGGCATCAATCGGGGTGTTGCGTTGCCGATGATCCATTCCGAGCAACGCCTGCCAAAGGTTTTGGCCGGGGATTGGTAAACCCGTAACCTCCGGTTGTATCGCTTAACCGGTGACACACAGCATCACTGTATAAGTCGGGTCGGGGCGCCACAAGTTGGTATCAGAGCAGTACTGCCTGTAGGAAACCCTTCTACTGGTCGATGTTGAGTCTAGTGTTTGTGAAAATATTTTTAACCTAAAAATGAGTTGTGAAAACCATCTTAGGATTCTTTTTACTCCTTATCTGGTTACCCTCTAATCTCGGAGCAATCTTACCTCGATTTGAGTTTAAAGGTTTTACTTCTCACCTGTTACTTCAAAATGATTAGAAACGGGGTGGGTTCGACCTTTAGTGTTATGTGTCACGTTGCTCCCGCTGCGTTGCAATCCCAAATCAACTCAGATGTTTCTACCGAATCAAATCATTTGATCCTTTCTTTGGGTTTTAACCCACGGACTTGAACATAAGGTCCCGGATTGTGTCAACTAGAGTGTGTTAAGTTGTGATTTCTTAACTCTCACTAGTAGCACATGATGCTGATCTTTGACCCAAGTTCTATCTTGTTGTTTCCTTCTCGCAAAGTATTATCGTCCCTAGTCTGTGTACTTGTGTAGACGCTAATGCTATTGTTCGACCATTCGGAGAAAGATACTAACCGTGTCATTGTCAAATCTCCAGAATGGCTCGAGGAGGTCGTGGAGGCCGTGGTGGTCGCGGTAACCACAATGATGATGAGGATGATCTGCCGCCACCACCCTCGATGGCTGAGGTCTTGATGGCCATTGAGGAGAACCGTGGGCGCAATGAGCGCTTGCTTGAGCAGTTGGTGCAGCAGAATGCACGGAGGAACGAGTGCAACACTCTCACTGAGTTCCTGCGCTCGCAGCCACCCACCTTTGCTGATGCTAAGGAGCCACTGGAAGCTGATGATTGGCTTCGTGCTTTGGAGCGCAAGTTCTCCGCGCTCATGTCCCATTGGCGAGCAAGTCAACTTTGCCACCTACCTCTTGGTTGGTGCTGCTGGCTGTTGGTGGGAGAGCCATGTGGCTTTGTTTCCAGCCAACCATGTCTTCACCTGGGCTGATTTCGCACTGCCTTCCGTGCGGAGTACATTCCCCAGCCGATCATGGACTTGAAGAGGAGGGAGTTCCTGGATTTGCAACAGGGACGGATGGACCTCCGCACTTATGGTCGTGAGTTCAACCATCTCTCTCGTTACGCCCCAAGGGACGTGACCAATGATGCTGACAAGCAAGAGCTGTTCCGCAAGGGTCTGACTCCGCAGCTCCGCTATGAGTTGCTTCCCTTCAGGTTCCAGACCTATCAGGAGCTGTTCAACCAGGCTTTCACCTTGAGCAAGGAAGAAAGGAACTTGAAGCTTCCAAGAGGCCCGCACATGGGGACCACCAGAGTTCCTCGGGTTCTGAGAGCAAGAAGCGCAGGGTGTTTGTTCCCTACAGCGGTACCGCGTGCTCCATTCATGCCAGAGCCGCAGGATACAGGCCACCTCCTCCGCGCCCCACTACTTCGACACTTGGGGTAGGCGGAGTGGGTACCGTCCTATGCTACCTGCTCCACCTGGAGTCACTTGCTACACCTGTGGCCAGGCTGGCCACTACTCCAGGGAGTGCCCCCAGAAGGCACCTCTCGCGATAACTCCTGCACGAGCCCCTGCCACTCCAACTGGCAAGGCTGGACCTATTGTGCGTGGTCGCCTGAACCACGTCTGTTGAAGAAGCTGAAGATGACCCCGGCGTTCTTATGGGTGAGTTACGAATCAACGGCAATCAGCTACAGTTTTGTTTGACTCTGGAGCATCGCATTCATTCATATCCATAGCTTTTGCAAAAGACCACAAATACCGTTCGAGAAAATGAGCCGTCCTTGGTGATCTCACTCCTGGTTCCAAATGGCAAACCGATGGGTTACTCCTGAGGTCCAGATTAATATAGGTTCCTTGTCTTTTCCTTATGCCTTGGTAGCTCTGAAGTCCAAAGGCATTGATGTCATACTGGGCATGAACTGGCTAGCAAATACCAGGCTAATCTCGACTGTGCCGCCAAGACCATTACTGTGACCGCTCCTTCCGGTGACATTGTGAAGTATTGGCCTGCAACATCAATACCTCCGTCCGCCGTCGTACCCAACTCACCTGAGATTCTCCTTTGCTTTATGGAAGGCGAATCCCCTCCTGAAATCCAGGACATACACGTGGTGTGTGACTTCCCGGATGTGTTCCCGGAAGAATTGCCTGGCATGCCTCCTGACCGAAGTGTGGAGTTTGTCATAGATCTACTTCCCGGTACTGCTCCAATTTCCAAGAAGCCCTACCGTATGCCGGTGGAAGAGTTGGCTCTGTTGAAAGAGCAAATTGATCAGCTGTTAGCTAAGGAGTTCATCCAGCCTAGCAGTTCACCTTGGGGTTGTCCGGTACTCTTTGTCAAGAAGAGGGATTCTACCGTGCCTCGTCTAGTCTCTGACTATGACCGTTGAATGCGGTGACAATCAAGAACAAGTATCCTATTCCTCGCATCAATGATCTGTTGGATCAGTTAGCTGGTGCAACGGTATTCTCCAAGATGGATCTGAGGTCAGGCTACCATCAGATAAAATCAGAAAGGAGGATATTCCAAAGACGGCATTTGTTACTCGTATGGCTCATATGAGTATACCGTCATGTCCTTTGGTCTCACAAATGCCCAGCTACTTTCATGAGGCTCATGAACTCCATCTTCATGGATTATCTTGACAAGTTTGTCGTCATTTACATCGATGACATCCTCATCTATTCCAAAACCAATGAAGAGCATGAGGAACATCTTCGTTTGGTTCTGACAAGACTTCGAGAACACCGCCTCTATGCCAAGTTCTCCAAGTGTGAGTTTTGGTTGGATAATCTTGTCTTCCTTGGTCATGTGATATCCGCTAATGGTGTGGCTGTCATTCCGACAAGATTCAGTCCATTTGGATTGGAAAACTCCAATGTCAGTCAAGGACATTCGTAGCTTTCTCGGATTGGCGGGTTACTACCGCCGATTCATCGAAGGTTTCTCCAAGATAGCCAAGGCCTGACTGACCTTCTCAAGAAGGATAAAAAGTTTGTATGGTCGGCCGAAGCTGAAGAGAGCTTCAAACACTGAAAGCCAAACTCACGTCCGCTCCTGTGCTTGTCCTGCCGGACACAAGCAAGGATTTCGTCGTCTTCTGTGACGCCTCTCTACAAGGCTTGGGTTGTGTATTGATGCAAGATGGCCATGTGGTGGCGTATGCTTCTCGCCAATTGAAGCCGCATGAGCACAACTACCCAACTCATGATCTAGAACTTGCCGCGTGGTCTATGCTTTGAAGCAATGGAGACCATACCTGTTTGGTAACCGTTGCGAGATCTTCTCGGATCACAAGAGTCTGAAGTACCTCTTCACCCAGCCGGATTTAAATCTCAGGCAAAGGCGTTGGTTGGAGTTAATCAGGACTACAATGTGAGTCTGAACTATCAACCCGGCAAAGCAAACGTCGTGGCTGACGCGCTAAGTCGGAAGTCCTATTGCAACAATCTGATGATTGAGAAGGCCCAACCTGCTCTTCATGAAGAGTTTGCCCGTTTGAACTGGAAATTGTTCCCTCGGCTACCTTGCAAATCTGGAGATCAAAGCTACTCTTGTAGACCAGATTAAGGATGCTCAGAAGCTGGATGAGGGTATTCTGAAATCAAAAGAACATTGCTAGTGGCAAGGCCAAATGTTTCTCGGAAGATGAATCCGGGTTGTTTATTTTGGTGACCGTCTAGTGGTGCCAAAGAACCGGAATTTGAGGGAGCTATCCTCCAAGAAGCTCATGAATCACCTCTCTCTATTCATCCCGGTAGTACCAAAATGTACCAAGACCTTCGCCACAATTTGGTGGACTCGTATGAAACGAGAAATTGCCAAGTATGTTGCTGAATGTGACACATGTCGACGGGTAAAGGCTGAACATCAAAGACCTGCCGGCACTCTTCGCCCTATTGCAGTCCCGAGTGGAAATGGGATGAAATTGGTATGGACTTCATCACCGGGTTTCCCCGATCTCAAAAGGGCAACAATGCAATCTGGGTAATCATTGATCGTCTTTCCAAGGTTGCTCACTTCCTACCAGTCCGTGATGATATACGGGCAAGTCAACTTGCTGACTTATATTTGGCTCGTATTGTTCCATTGCATGGGGTCCCTCTGAGGATCATATCGGACCGTGGAAGTATCTTTGTCTCCAAGTTTTGGCAGAGTTTCCAAACTGCTATGGGGTCCCGTCTCAACTTCAGTACCGCCTACCATCCTCAAACTGATGGTCAGACCGAAAGAGTGAACCAAGTGTTGGAAGACATGCTTAGGGCATGTGTGATCTCTTTTGGCAAGGGTTGGGAAAAGTATCTCCCTTTCGCGGAGTTCTCCTACAACAATAGCTATCAAGCTAGTCTGGGCATGGCTCCCTTTGAGGCTCTTATGGAAGAAAATGCCGCACTCTCTAAATTGGTCCGAGACCGGAGAGAGAGCACTCTTTGGTCCGGATGTGATCAATGAAGCTGAGGAGAAGGTGAGAATCATAAGAGAGAATCTGAAGATTGCTCAGTCTAGGCAGAAGAGCTACTATGATAAGCACCATCAGGAAATTCACTATGAAATTGGTGATAAAGCTTATCTCCGCGTCTCTCCCCTTCGTGGCGTTCGCCGCTTCGGAATCAAAGGGAAGTTGGCACCTCGCTATGTTGGCCCCTTCACCGTTCTGGCCAAGCAAGGAGATCTTTCTTATAAGTTGGAATTACCGGTCATCTTTCCAAATGTACATGACGTGTTTCATATCTCTCAACTTCGCCGGTGTTTCAAAGATCCTATCCATGGGGTCAATCACGAAGAGCTGGATCTCCAGGAAGATCTGACCTATCGCGAGCATCCTATTCGTGTTCTAGATGAAGCCGAAAGGAAGACCCGTAACAAGACCACCAAGTTTCTCAAGATTCAGTGGTCGCACCATTCCGAAGAAGAAGCGACTTGGGAACGAGAGTCTAGTCTTCGTGAGGAGTATCCCGACTTCTTTTCGCAACCTTAGAATCTCGGGACGAGATTCCTGTAAGGGGGGTAGAATTGTAACAGCCCGAAGTGGAAACCCTAAAAACCCGTGTAAATTTTTTGCTTTTGTGTTCCTTGCATCATGGCATCCTTGCATCAAGTGTAACAATTGGAACCTTTAACTTGTCACTAGGGATTTGTGCTAGGGAAGTGTGGTTGTTGCTAGGGAATTGTGGAGGTGTGACAACATCTAAAAACCAAATTGCCAAATTTGCTTCAACCAATTTCAAAACCCCGAAGGCACTCAATCTTGCAAACTAAAATCACTTTGACATCTCCTATTTGTCAAGGAGGTTCCAAGAGCTCCAAAAGTAATATCTTGCACATGCTCCAAATTGTTAAAGGAGCAACATCTTTGAATTTAGCAAAATGCCATATCCCACCTTTCTAAACAAAAGTGGTTCGAAACATTTTATTTGGAGGCGCCAATTTTTGTGGAGCTCCCACATGATATAAAAAGGCTACCCAAATTTCTGTCATATTTTTCTAACGTATATAAGTGCCTCAACTTAATTCAGGGTTATACTGCTGTTTTAGAAGAAACAGGACCAAATTGTAAAAGGAGACTCGGATAATCCGATTTTGGTAAAATCGGATAATCCGACTTAATGCAGGGGGTTTTTCACAAAAGTAGTCATCTCCTTCGTTGCGCCTGTAGCGACCGAGCGCACAGCTCCCGCCGGACCCGTTCGAGCTCGAGCTCGCCATGGGCCCCTCTGCCCTCTCCCCTGCAGGAAGAGAGATGCACGAGGCTGCTCCCCGACCCTATCCGCTCGTCACTTGCTCCCCGTTCCCCCATCCTCTCTCTCCCCGAGCTCCCGAACTAGCCGCACCATGGCCGAGGCCGCCGTGCTCGCTGCCGACACCTGAGGCCACTCCGGGCCAATCGACGCCCATAGAAAGGTCCGCCGCGGCGCCTGCTTCCTCTCCACCACAGGAATCCACTCGAGGAGCCCGCAATCGACGCCATTGTCCGGATTTCCGCCGACCACCGCCGCGACTTCGCCGCCCGAATTCCGCCGCCGTGGGCCGTCTCCGACCTCACCGCCTCTTCGTACGCGTTCGTGGTGAGCGCGCCGTCCCCCGGGACCTCTCCTTTCCCCTCCCCGTGCTCTGCTTTTGGCCACGCCGTCGAGGTCCTAGCTTCCGTCGCCGTCGCAGTTGCTGCACTTGCAAACTCGCAGCCAAGCCCCAGCTCGGATATTCCGAGTCGCGTGAACTCGGATTTTCCGAGTGGTTCCAGGGCTAGTAGACGTTAGGTCCTTAGAAAATTTCTGGGAATTCTCCGCGGTCGGATTTTCCGATGTTGCAAAATTCGGATAATCCGGATTGTCCGATATTCCGACTATGAACAATTCGGATTTTCCGAAAAATCGCTCAGCACCAATTTCTACTGATTTAATTGTCTCCCTTCTATATGGGATAGCAATTCTAGTGCTGTCTAAAAACAAATTGATAAGAAGAGATAATCTAAAATAGGAGTTACAAATGCACTTACTTTATCGGTTAGACATAAAAATGGTGTATCATACTAAAACGCTCCCAAAATTATGGGCTAACTAGTAGCATCATTTCATGCATGTTCACCTCTTTTTAGAGCACAGGAAAACATTAAAACAATGAGTAACTATCTCCTCTCTTGTTAAATACTTATTTTCTCGCACCCCATGTAAATTAGTTGCTCTTGCTAGAATAAGTCGGTGCATTAAAATGTCATATCATCATTTTTGTATGCATTGCACCATTGCCAGATGTTGATTGTTGTTCCTGCTTTCCGGTGTGTTTGCTCTCCGGTAGATCACGAGTCCGGAGTTGAGCATCATTACTCCGACGAGCAGTTTGACTACTCCGCTCAACAAGGCAAGCGTAATCCCCCCTCTAAGCATATCTTATCCTATTTTCCGCAAATATTTTCTCCACTATAATATTGCATGCGGTTCCAAATGTCAATCTGGTTGGATTAGAGTATCCTATAGTTGCATTAAGATTCCGATGCCAATTACCTGTTTTCCCTCCTATTATCCATAGGATTGTACTGTTGGCCTGAAATAATTAACTATGCAGTGTTGATGCTTAGCCATGCTTAGTTAAAATGCTTAGCAGTCCGGTGGATGTTTCATGGTTGGAAACAGGTGATGAGATGTACGGATGATGGTGGAGAATTTGTGGTGACAGGTAATAAGATGCTTAAAGGTGGGGATGAGAGGCCACTTCAGTATTGTGGTGTTTTGTCTCACTCTCGCCACCTAGGTGCGAGTTCTTTACCTCTTGAACCAAGAATGAGCGCGCTCCCTTTCGGTGGGGTATATGGAGCCCTCGTCGACCGACTAACTTGAGCGGGACTAGCCAGGGTCCTCTAGTTTGAGCTTCCAGTTGCGCGTGCGTGATGATGGTGGTATGAACGGGGATGAGGATGTGGTGTCTAGGAAAATGAGTGGCCACGGGGCAGGGTGTTGACGATCGCTGCTCCGTCCTCACTGATGATCCTGGGTTAGTCTTTAACAAGGTAAAGGTTGTAACCATTCCCACTCAGCCGGCTTTCCCCGGAAGAGAGCTACGTGTAGGCAATGAGCGGGCGGTACCGAAGGTAAACACAGTGCACCCCTGCAGGGTTAAATCTTTTCGAAAAGCCGTGTCCACTGTTACGGACAACTTGGGAAAGGACGATAAGACCATAGAATAACTTTAACAGAATGATTAAAAACTGGGTACTAGAGGTACCACTCAAGATTGCAAGGTGAGCTTCCTCGAGGGTGATTCGGGGAGGTGCCTTTGATGAACAGGTACAATGGTTGGTGATGGTTGATCTCTGAGAAAGGTGACCAAAGAAAAGAGTTACTTCTTGCCCCTTTCAAAATAATCTGATTAGTCGATGCCATGGAGTTATGTCTTTTTAAAATAAATCAGCTTTATGCAAAACAGCCATAAAACCTTGAAAGCCAATCATCGAGCATATATTAGCTCTTAATCTTGCGAGTTCGTCGAACTCAACGTCGTTTGCTTATTTTCAGGAGAGGACTTCACCGACCTCAATGGTGGGTTCTTTGTGGACGTCGACGAGTAGTCTGGGGTTCCCAGGTGGCAGCTTGGGACATCCCGGATCAGCTGGCGCTGTGATGTTTATCTGTAGGCCTCTTAGGCCATATGTTGGATCTTGTTGTTTAGAACAACCTAATTTGCTTCCGCTTGATGTAATGTTGGGTCAGTGACCTCTAGTTGTCATTTGCTATCTTTCTCTATTATAAGAGTCGAACTATATGTTTTGTGTCGTAGAGTCTGCGATGTGCCAGTTGTTCCACAAGTCTTGATCTTATTATTATGCTATGATAGCTGTGCCTGTGTTAAGGCATCAATCGGGGTGTTGTGTTGCCGATGATCAATTCCGAGCAACACCTGCCAAAGGTTTTGGCCGGAGATTGGTAAACCCGTAACCTCCGGTTGTATCGCTTAACCAGTGACACACAGCATCACTGTATAGTAGTCGGGTCGGGGCACCACACATCTGGAACAGGCTCCGCATCTCCAGCTTGAACCTGTCAATGTCACTGGAATCTGAGCCCGTGATCACCAAGTCGTCGACGTAGACACCGACCAGAAGTCGGCTCGGAGTCGCTCCTCGCGCGTACATGCCGTGCTCCGACTCGCACCTTGCGAAGCCGAGCTTGACGAGGCATGCGTCGAGCTTGGTGTTCCATGCCCTTGGCGCCTGCTTGAGGCCGTAGAGCGCCTTGTCGAGTCGGAGCACCATGTGCTCCTTCCCATTTGCAGCGAAGCCGGATGGCTGCTGCACATACACCTCTTCCTCTAACTTGCCGTTGAGGAAGGCAGACTTGATGTCCATGTGATGGACGTCCCATCCCGTACTCGCAGCCATGGTTTCTTATGGAACTAAACTCCATGTAAATTGAATCTTTCCTCTGGCTAGAACAAACGTCTGCAGACATATCTGTATCCTCCATGTAGTTACTCATGGTACAACAGAAGTAGTAATGTAGCTTCCGTCATTGTTTATGCCATCTCCTATTTCCTTAACAGTCTATACTATACTCAGGTGAATCCCCTTTGAACTTCATCATTAGGGTATTGGCATACTTTTCATAGCTGAATGTCGATGATTCTCCACTATCATCAAACATCTCCTAACTTCCTCCATCACGAACTTATGATAGGGTTCTACTTCATAGGATAGGGTTATCAATGATACCATATAAGTAACACTGACGTGGATGTAATCCATTTGGTGTATCAACTGGTACAAGACAGTCTTAACTGGTTATACCAAGTTGGAAATTAAATAAGGTAGATGAATATTATACCTATAGAATAGTAAATAAGAATATCTACTCCAGTTGGGTAAAAATGTGTATACAAATATGACAGTATTATCCTCAGGTGAATAACCATCATAGTTATAGAAATATAGAGTTTAGTTAAAAATATGATAACTCCCTATAGTCTTACCAACCTACAAGTCTCCTAAAAGGGTTTTAATCCTAAGGTCGTTCGCTCTGATACCACCTGTAGTGACCCAGCACACCACTGCATGTTGTAGTGTACAAGTCGTTGACATAATACCCACGGAAGGACCATTCCGTAAATATTACATCCTTCAGAGTAGTACAACAGAAACATAGCCGGTCCAAGGTAACACTATAGGATAACAACACTATTTAGTACAAAATCTCGAGAACTTCCTTTACATACAGAAGTAGGTCTCATGCAAATGAAACTCGCAAAAGATCCAAGTCGAAGCACTAAGCTGGATACCAGCTCTACTTCTAACTCCTAATTCACTACTGCTGTTATCACAGCCCTATCTATCCATTTGGAATCTCCGTGTCTGGAGTTGTGCTCCTCCATCTAGCTATAGTTGTCATGTCCATAGGCTTTGTTGTCGACGTGTCCACCGTTGCACTATGGTCGCCACGTATCCGTTGGCTAAGTAGAGGTTGATTCCTTCAGGCCCACCAGGTTGATTTGACTCCTTGTCGAAGATCTCACCAATATTGCTATGGATTCCTGTCCTTCTTCTGCTGTCTCCAATTATCTAAGCAGGGGTCAACGGAGGAAAGAGTGAGCAACACGAGCGTTACTCAGCAAGTTCATATAACAGGAATAAGGTGTTTTATGCACTAGCTACCATCCATCCCAAAAGGTCATGGATGAACATGCATAACTTTGTAAAACATTTTTAGGAAAAGATTTATTTTATCTTCAGAAAACTATGCCCGTCATCGATTCACAGGTGCTAGGGCCTTGAGGAGCCTCCTTTCCTGCAGCGTTCGCCGTTCCTTCCTGGAACGTGGAGTAACATGTCACATTTTTACACTCTGCAGAGGTGCGTTACTTTACCCATAAGAGACCAACGCCTTGTTGCACAACCGGGCGAGTCTTTCCCGTCCACACTTCCTTTGGTGTGGGGCCCAGTCGTTGATCCAAGCCATTCGCCGTGCTTCTCCAACAACCCCGCATGCCCACCCAATTCATGCATAGCAGAATTACCCCTGGCTCTACCCCTCACGATAGATACCTAGGCATCCTCTTGCAGACCATCATAGACACCAGAGTCCGTGGGCATTAAGGGGTCCCACCCATGTGCATGTAGTCGCACTAGATCTACAGCGTACGGCTCTGGCTGCCCGTTGACATGCGAAAGGGAGAAGATCACAGATGACTTTCCCGTCCCATTCCAAGTCTCATGGTTAACGCTTCATATACGGCGCAAGAACGCTGACGGCATTGGTTCTTAAGTCCTAGGTAATACTTTCCCGTGCAAATGGAACCTCCACCAACCACATCATACCATGGTTCCATCTGCCAGCCAACAATATATATATAGCAATTCACATCATTCGAAAATAGGTTTTACTTTTTCATGCAATGATAAATCATAGTATTTTGCATTTACTTTGATAAACATAATCAGGTAGGACATGAGCAAGAGTGAACTTGCCTTTTTGACTGCAAGATTATGCAGCCAAGGTCTTCGATACAATAAAGACTCCAAAATCTGGAAAAACATCATTGGTCCGGTAAGGACTAATGTTTGAAGAAGCAATATGCTATTATGCATAAATATGAGATGCATCGCTTAAAACTACGTAACTAACTCTCGATGGTTGAGGGTTGTTTGAGTTTGGTGATTACTTTTAGATTAGTTTTGTCTTCAAGTTTACTTCACAAGAAAGATGAATTTAACATTCTAATTTTTAAGTACCATGTTAAACATAAGAATAAAGTAAAATGATATCATAGTATTAAGTGATTGTTTTAGGGTTGATCATAATCTCTATGTTTGTAAAGAACATGTATTGACTTGAATTAATTAAAGAAGTGGTGTAGTTTTATTATTCATGAATACAAAAAGAATAACTTTTGAAGAAATAAATAATATATACATTTGTTGGTATCAACACATATCATAAGGATAATTATTTTAATTAATCAAGTACTTACTAACTTATACTTAGCTTTGTTTATTTTTGGATGAAGGATTTGTTTTTTAGAGTAGAACATTTTTTTATTGCTATATTAGTGTTTGTGAACTTTTAAGTTGTTTCCTATTTTCTTTACTTAACCAAACTATGAGTTAAAGAGAAATGAAATATGTGAAACATTTATTCAACAGAACTTAGTAGTTCAAAGTTTTGTTGGATTCTTATTTATTTGAAATGATTATTATATAGTAATCGAACAATTTCAAAAGCTTATAACTTCATTTTCAGAATTATGAAAATAATCCTATTAATTATTTTCTTAAATAGAGTATCATTTTAATTAATCATTATTGAAATAAAACATTATATGTTATGGTGAAAACCTATTTTAGAATTTGAAGTGAAGCATGTGAAACATTTTACATGAAATTAAAATGTATCTAAATTAGCATTTTAAATTAATTCCATATTTCAAATAATAACCAAATTGTTGTTTCAATTTTATAATGATTCAACTTTAACTAAACAAGCATTTTGTTTACATAAACAGATAAATTCTATTTTTCTGGTCATTTTGGTATATTATTTGTATTTTTCTGATTTAAAATGATTTAGTTATGAAATTTCAAAGTTTAAATTGAAATTAAACAATTTCTAAAATTCTCAATTTGAGTTGGACCCACATGTCATAATTTTAATAATTACTAAACTAATTTCTAAAATGAATATAATTCTGACAGTGGGGTACACATGTCATATATCTATTTATTTTTGAAAAGGAAAACTAGGGAATAATCTGATTGGTCTGCTGACGTCAGCATGACGTCAGCAATGGCCGGTGCTCCACTGTCGAGCACGGACTCGACGATTTCGAGTGTTCCCGGACGAATTCGAGTGTGCAGAAGACAGAGCACGACAAGGTGAACCATATGGTGGTGGCGCCGCTGGCAAATCATCACCGGAGCATCGCCGGAGACGAGCTCGCGCGACGGCGAACGGTGGCGCACAGCACGACCACTAACCCGTGTGCGATTGTAGAAATTAAAGGACTAGGGAGCTTTGTATGCTCACCATGAGTACATCGGTTGGCTCAGCGAGGCTTGAGGAAGACGGACGGCGTCGAAATCATCCGCGAAGCTCGGCGGCCGGAGTTGGAGAAGATGACGGATTTCTCCCTCCCTAGAGCTTCCCAGCACGCGAGAGTAGATGAGGAGGACAAGGGAGGCATGGCGGAGCTTCCCAGCCCCTCGAATAAGCACGGGGAGGTCGGAATCGAGCGCACGGCGGCGGCTCCCGCACGGCTAGGGTTAGAGTTTCCCGTTGATTTCTGGGGAAAGAGGAAGATAGAGAGGCGAGGTGAGGTAGAGAGAGAGATGGGGACGTCTCCCGTGCTTCTTATCCCCGCAAGCAAGAAGGCAAGCAGGAGGTGGCACGGCGGCGTCGTCCTCTGCCTTCTGGCAAGAGGAAGAAGAAGAGGAAAACGAAAAGGAAATGCCATTTTGCGAAAAACCCCCTGGGTTTCCGGGAAATAGCAGAATCAGTGTAAACAGGCCCCTGGTTCCTGTTTTTGGACTATTTTAAGGTTATAAAAATTACAGAGAAGTCCCTGGACAGTTTAGAATCCTAAAATTGAGTTATTTCCAGTTAAGGACATAAATATTTGAATTATTTTAGAATATTTGCATGATTTGAATTTATTTGAATTACAAAATGTGTTTGGCATAATTGAATTTATTTTACATTACTAAATTTGTAGCTTACAGTTTATATTTTTGTTGAGCATTATTTGCATAATAATTTATTTATTACCATTTGATTATTTGGGAATTTGCTATATTATAAATTCATTTGGAATGGTAATGGTTTTGGTCATAGTGGAATTTATTTTCTACTACAAAAGTTATTTCTTATAACTTCTGTTTTTGGTGGGACATTAATAACAACATGAATATGTATTTTGCTATAATGATCATTTGTGAATATTTTGCATACTTTGAATTCATTCTCCAATTAAAAGGAATTTAACCAAATTGGATTTATTATTTACTCACAATTGTATAAGTTGTGAGTTTTTGTGGGGTTATATTTATAGCAACATAAATGAATACATACATTGCTATACTATTGTTTGTGAGTATTTGCTACTTTCAATATTAATTAATATTTCTTACTTGAATTCACAAAGTAGGTGGTTATAGGTAATCAAACTATAGATTTCAATAGATGTCCAAGAGATGGATTAAGTGTTTGATAAAATATTGGGCAACACCCAAATTATGGTCCATCAGTATATGCATGAAGTCACACTGTGGTGCCTGCAGAGAGTATGCACAATGTTTTAACAAACTCCATGCCACACATGAAATATTGCCTCAGTGGTTTTAACTTGTGATACCTGACATCTTAATCATGTGAAAACATGATCATATGTGTATAGATACACAAGGTAGTGATATCCTGCCTGTGATTAGGACTTATGATAAAATAGATGAATAGAATGATGAGAACAGAATCATACTTGATTCTCTCACTCATACTGATAATAACAAAAATGATATTCTCCCTTTTTAAAGATCAAATTATTATGTGTGTGGAAGCAAGTTGCTTATACAAGGGATTATCAGTTAGTCCATGGGTTCCATTTACCACATGTCCAAATTCATCTCATCATGAGAATAAATATTTGAACAAGCCAAGTGGCTCTTGTCACTGGATGAACTTGTGAACTCCTCTCCTATGAGACATGTTCACACTCACATGAATTAGTGAAGTAACTCATGTGATTTCATTAATTGGTGATAGAAGAATGTATATGTGTTTTATGACATCTCAATTTGCCTTATGCATACAAAAGAATTTGTTAACAAGATAATCAGTCTTGTCACCAAATTACTTCATATATTACAAAGGTTGAGATGTTCTGAATTATCTGACCTTCTATTTATTTGTATATGACACTCAATTGTTTGAGCATACAAGAGTGATTTGTTAACAAGGTGATTAGGCTTGTTACCAAACTACTTCTATATAACACAAACCTTAGAATATCACACTATTTGTAGAGAAGTTAATAAGAGTAAATTTTGATATTGGAGTTTCCAAATACTTAGTAATGGACTAGCATAATACTTCTATGCATATCAAAGAAATACTTCTTCATAATCTTCTTGTTGAACTTCCTCCTTTCTTGTGTTGCCTTCTCTTGTAGAATGATTTTGAGAAGATTAGGAGATAAGAAGATAAGATAGTCTTGATAGGATAAGTAGATCTAGATTAAGATTTAGTTTAGTCTTTTATCCACCTTCCGTATATTCCTTCTTTTCTTTTCTTTAAGATATGTACTTATTCGATTAATGATGTAAGTCATACTCATCATTTGATTTATAGTTTCTTGTATTATTCGTTTGTAACCAATTGTTTGAGAATTTAGATAAGACAAGATTTTGAAGTTTATAGCACTCATGTTGATGACTAAGTCTAATCCACCAACATCAGCGAAACCTCGATGTATGTTTCACAAGTTTGGTTCCAAGTTTTTAAGTTATTCGACATCTATGGTCATTCTCAACTAGTCTTTCGAGTGGTGGTTGAACACTCTATGACTTCGTTGAAAAAGTTTTAAATTTTCTCGTATTTTCAGATGCATGCTATGCAAATGCACAAATCTAATTTAACCCCTTTCTACTCTCTGAACTACGGGTCATTACAGTATCTCCCCCTTAAAATCAACTTCGTCCCGAAGTTGCGGTTTCCCTCACGTATGGATGAGTGTAAATCACTTCTTACAATATCATCTTCTCCAAACCTTCTTCCTACAACACAAAGTAACAACCAAATCTATACCGCTGAATGGATCTGCCTTCACTTTCCACCTTTCTATTCAAACGTCCATCAAATTTACCTAATGGTTTCTCGAAGAATTCAGGGTACTGCCACAAGGTTGTGATTTCCCAACAATTCCCCGGTTAAGAGATATCCTTTCTAACATCCAATAACTTCCCGGAGTACAATTGATAAGTCCACCATGACGCGAACAACCAATAAGATCTCCCGGTAAATCAGATAATCACTCTCACTAGCATTCCAGTTGGCTTTCCTAGAGTCTAGAGAAGAAGACCTATTGCACAACAGGGTGCAATTGGTGATAACATAACTCTAAAATAGAATAGGTTGTTGGTTATCTAGTCCAAACTCGGCTGATATAACAACTCTTTCATTTGTCTGTTGCTGGAATTTGATTCTTTTATTTCGATTTATCAAACGATGTGCCTCTTCAATCTTATGTTGGTTCAACCTCCAACTGATTCCTTGGATCTTAGGATGTCAATCCTATGGCAATCCATCCTTCTCTACTGCTACCCCGTATAAATGATGACTTCACTATATCTTGACATCACATGTCTCTATTGGCAACATGCCAAATAACTAACTCCTTGGGCTATCGACAATCTAGGAACTCATCTCCCATGGTCCTGATGTGTGTTCTTTGGAACATTGAACTTTGAACTCTTGTTGCCTTGTTCTCGATGATATTACTATCTCGCTTTGCTTGAAATATCAGACTTTGTTGTTGTCTGCTAAGTATTGAATTTGTTGCTTCATACTCCTCTACCACCAACTTCATGACTCTTTTAGACATATAAGTCATGTACTACTTCTTCTTGATCTTTTTCCAGAGTTTAATTGTGCCTTATGACTTCCAACACCCATTTCTTCCGTCAAGTTACGACAACTTCCAACTATATGTGACTACATACTGCGGCTTCTTCCATCGTTTTTCAGTTCTCGCTTGATATCCTTCACTATATCATCTTCAGTAAGCCCTCTTCCAAATGGTGATGATATTCTTCCTTGATCTATCGTAGTTCCTCCATCCTTCCATGTTCTGATGATGCTGATCTCCAATCCAAATATGATGTGGATTGTGGTCTATCACCACGTGTAGCTTCATTTACTTCGGTCATCTTGACTTCCATCTCTACAAAAGCTTTCATTGTTGTTTGAAACTTCTGAGAACACGTCTCTCCCTTACACGAATCCTACCTAGCTCTAGATTAGTAACATGAAGAGAAGAACTCAATGTAACAATCATGCCATTGTACATCAAATTCTAACTTCATGTACCAACCTAGCCAATCAAAAATCCAATAAGATCCAGTAAATTGCAAATGCAGTTATATATCAATCATGCAACATAAGCCCGTAAAATAACTAGTACCTTGAGTAAAAACATCTCAAGTACCCAGGCTTAGATGCTATACACTACAATATAGGTATATATTACCTTATAGTCCTATGCTAAAACAACTCTTTGACTCGGTATTTACCCCAGTTGACCATTTGCAATGGAGTAACACAAAGACAAAGTACTCAAAGAGTAGTTGTGGTTTGACTTGGTTTCTTATGGAACTAAACTCCATGTAAATTGAATCTTTCCTCTGGCTAGAACAAATGTCTGCAGACATATCTGTATCCTCCATGTAGTTACTCATGGTACAACAGAAGTAGTAATGTAGCTTCCGTCATTGTTTATGCCATCTCCTATTTCCTTAACAGTCTATACTATACTCAGGTGAATCCCCTTTGAACTTCATCATTAGGGTATTGGCATACTTTTCATAGCTGAATGTCGATGATTCTCCACTATCATCAAACATCTCCTAACTTCCTCCATCACGAACTTATGATAGGGTTCTACTTCATAGGATAGGGTTATCAATGATACCATATAAGTAACACTGACGTGGATGTAATCCATTTGGTGTATCAACTGGTACAAGACAGTCTTAACTGGTTATACCAAGTTGGAAATTAAATAAGGTAGATGAATATTATACCTATAGAATAGTAAATAAGAATATCTACTCCAGTTGGGTAAGAAAATGTGTATACAAATATGACAGTATTATCCTCAGGTGAATAACCATCATAGTTATAGAAATATAGAGTTTAGTTAAAAATATGATAACTCCCTATAGTCTTACCAACCTACAAGTCTCCTAAAAGGGTTTTAATCCTAAGGTCGTTCGCTCTGATACCACCTGTAGTGACCCAGCACACCACTGCATGTTGTAGTGTACAAGTCGTTGACATAATACCCACGGAAGGACCATTCCGTAAATATTACATCCTTCAGAGTAATACAACAGAAACATAGCCGGTCCAAGGTAACACTATAGGATAACAACACTATTTAGTACAAAATCTCGAGAACTTCCTTTACATACAGAAGTAGGTCTCATGCAAATGAAACTCGCAAAAGATCCAAGTCGAAGCACTAAGCTGGATACCAGCTCTACTTCTAACTCCTAATTCACTACTGCTGTTATCACAGCCCTATCTATCCATTTGGAATCTCCGTGTCTGGAGTTGTGCTCCTCCATCTAGCTATAGTTGTCATGTCCATAGGCTTTGTTGTCGACGTGTCCACCGTTGCACTATGGTCGCCACGTATCCGTTGGCTAAGTAGAGGTTGATTCCTTCAGGCCCACCAGGTTGATTTGACTCCTTGTCGAAGATCTCACCAATATTGCTATGGATTCCTGTCCTTCTTCTGCTGTCTCCAATTATCTAAGCAGGGGTCAACGGAGGAAAGAGTGAGCAACACGAGCGTTACTCAGCAAGTTCATATAACAGGAATAAGGTGTTTTATGCACTAGCTACCATCCATCCCAAAAGGTCATGGATGAACATGCATAACTTTGTAAAACATTTTTAGGAAAAGATTTATTTTATCTTCAGAAAACTATGCCCGTCATCGATTCACAGGTGCTAGGGCCTTGAGGAGCCTCCTTTCCTGCAGCGTTCGCCGTTCCTTCCTGGAACGTGGAGTAACATGTCACATTTTTACACTCTGCAGAGGTGCGTTACTTTACCCATAAGAGACCAACGCCTTGTTGCACAACCGGGCGAGTCTTTCCCGTCCACACTTCCTTTGGTGTGGGGCCCAGTCGTTGATCCAAGCCATTCGCCGTGCTTCTCCAACAACCCCGCATGCCCACCCAATTCATGCATAGCAGAATTACCCCTGGCTCTACCCCTCACGATAGATACCTAGGCATCCTCTTGCAGACCATCATAGACACCAGAGTCCGTGGGCATTAAGGGGTCCCACCCATGTGCATGTAGTCGCACTAGATCTACAGCGTACGGCTCTGGCTGCCCGTTGACATGCGAAAGGGAGAAGATCACAGATGACTTTCCCGTCCCATTCCAAGTCTCATGGTTAACGCTTCATATACGGCGCAAGAACGCTGACGGCATTGGTTCTTAAGTCCTAGGTAATACTTTCCCGTGCAAATGGAACCTCCACCAACCACATCATACCATGGTTCCATCTGCCAGCCAACAATATATATATAGCAATTCACATCATTCGAAAATAGGTTTTACTTTTTCATGCAATGATAAATCATAGTATTTTGCATTTACTTTGATAAACATAATCAGGTAGGACATGAGCAAGAGTGAACTTGCCTTTTTGACTGCAAGATTATGCAGCCAAGGTCTTCGATACAATAAAGACTCCAAAATCTGGAAAAACATCATTGGTCCGGTAAGGACTAATGTTTGAAGAAGCAATATGCTATTATGCATAAATATGAGATGCATCGCTTAAAACTACGTAACTAACTCTCGATGGTTGAGGGTTGTTTGAGTTTGGTGATTACTTTTAGATTAGTTTTGTCTTCAAGTTTACTTCACAAGAAAGATGAATTTAACATTCTAATTTTTAAGTACCATGTTAAACATAAGAATAAAGTAAAATGATATCATAGTATTAAGTGATTGTTTTAGGGTTGATCATAATCTCTATGTTTGTAAAGAACATGTATTGACTTGAATTAATTAAAGAAGTGGTGTAGTTTTATTATTCATGAATACAAAAAGAATAACTTTTGAAGAAATAAATAATATATACATTTGTTGGTATCAACACATATCATAAGGATAATTATTTTAATTAATCAAGTACTTACTAACTTATACTTAGCTTTGTTTATTTTTGGATGAAGGATTTGTTTTTTAGAGTAGAACATTTTTTTATTGCTATATTAGTGTTTGTGAACTTTTAAGTTGTTTCCTATTTTCTTTACTTAACCAAACTATGAGTTAAAGAGAAATGAAATATGTGAAACATTTATTCAACAGAACTTAGTAGTTCAAAGTTTTGTTGGATTCTTATTTATTTGAAATGATTATTATATAGTAATCGAACAATTTCAAAAGCTTATAACTTCATTTTCAAATTATGAAAATAATCCTATTAATTATTTTCTTAAATAGAGTATCATTTTAATTAATCATTATTGAAATAAAACATTATATGTTATGGTGAAAACCTATTTTAGAATTTGAAGTGAAGCATGTGAAACATTTTACATGAAATTAAAATGTATCTAAATTAGCATTTTAAATTAATTCCATATTTCAAATAATAACCAAATTGTTGTTTCAATTTTATAATGATTCAACTTTAACTAAACAAGCATTTTGTTTACATAAACAGATAAATTCTATTTTTCTGGTCATTTTGGTATATTATTTGTATTTTTCTGATTTAAAATGATTTAGTTATGAAATTTCAAAGTTTAAATTGAAATTAAACAATTTCTAAAATTCTCAATTTGAGTTGGACCCACATGTCATAATTTTAATAATTACTAAACTAATTTCTAAAATGAATATAATTCTGACAGTGGGGTACACATGTCATATATCTATTTATTTTTGAAAAGGAAAACTAGGGAATAATCTGATTGGTCTGCTGACGTCAGCATGACGTCAGCAATGGCCGGTGCTCCACTGTCGAGCACGGACTCGACGATTTCGAGTGTTCCCGGACGAATTCGAGTGTGCAGAAGACAGAGCACGACAAGGTGAACCATATGGTGGTGGCGCCGCTGGCAAATCATCACCGGAGCATCGCCGGAGACGAGCTCGCGCGACGGCGAACGGTGGCGCACAGCACGACCACTAACCCGTGTGCGATTGTAGAAATTAAAGGACTAGGGAGCTTTGTATGCTCACCATGAGTACATCGGTTGGCTCAGCGAGGCTTGAGGAAGACGGACGGCGTCGAAATCATCCGCGAAGCTCGGCGGCCGGAGTTGGAGAAGATGACGGATTTCTCCCTCCCTAGAGCTTCCCAGCACGCGAGAGTAGATGAGGAGGACAAGGGAGGCATGGCGGAGCTTCCCAGCCCCTCGAATAAGCACGGGGAGGTCGGAATCGAGCGCACGGCGGCGGCTCCCGCACGGCTAGGGTTAGAGTTTCCCGTTGATTTCTGGGGAAAGAGGAAGATAGAGAGGCGAGGTGAGGTAGAGAGAGAGATGGGGACGTCTCCCGTGCTTCTTATCCCCGCAAGCAAGAAGGCAAGCAGGAGGTGGCACGGCGGCGTCGTCCTCTGCCTTCTGGCAAGAGGAAGAAGAAGAGGAAAACGAAAAGGAAATGCCATTTTGCGAAAAACCCCCTGGGTTTCCGGGAAATAGCAGAATCAGTGTAAACAGGCCCCTGGTTCCTGTTTTTGGACTATTTTAAGGTTATAAAAATTACAGAGAAGTCCCTGGACAGTTTAGAATCCTAAAATTGAGTTATTTCCAGTTAAGGACATAAATATTTGAATTATTTTAGAATATTTGCATGATTTGAATTTATTTGAATTACAAAATGTGTTTGGCATAATTGAATTTATTTTACATTACTAAATTTGTAGCTTACAGTTTATATTTTTGTTGAGCATTATTTGCATAATAATTTATTTATTACCATTTGATTATTTGGGAATTTGCTATATTATAAATTCATTTGGAATGGTAATGGTTTTGGTCATAGTGGAATTTATTTTCTACTACAAAAGTTATTTCTTATAACTTCTGTTTTTGGTGGGACATTAATAACAACATGAATATGTATTTTGCTATAATGATCATTTGTGAATATTTTGCATACTTTGAATTCATTCTCCAATTAAAAGGAATTTAACCAAATTGGATTTATTATTTACTCACAATTGTATAAGTTGTGAGTTTTTGTGGGGTTATATTTATAGCAACATAAATGAATACATACATTGCTATACTATTGTTTGTGAGTATTTGCTACTTTCAATATTAATTAATATTTCTTACTTGAATTCACAAAGTAGGTGGTTATAGGTAATCAAACTATAGATTTCAATAGATGTCCAAGAGATGGATTAAGTGTTTGATAAAATATTGGGCAACACCCAAATTATGGTCCATCAGTATATGCATGAAGTCACACTGTGGTGCCTGCAGAGAGTATGCACAATGTTTTAACAAACTCCATGCCACACATGAAATATTGCCTCAGTGGTTTTAACTTGTGATACCTGACATCTTAATCATGTGAAAACATGATCATATGTGTATAGATACACAAGGTAGTGATATCCTGCCTGTGATTAGGACTTATGATAAAATAGATGAATAGAATGATGAGAACAGAATCATACTTGATTCTCTCACTCATACTGATAATAACAAAAATGATATTCTCCCTTTTTAAAGATCAAATTATTATGTGTGTGGAAGCAAGTTGCTTATACAAGGGATTATCAGTTAGTCCATGGGTTCCATTTACCACATGTCCAAATTCATCTCATCATGAGAATAAATATTTGAACAAGCCAAGTGGCTCTTGTCACTGGATGAACTTGTGAACTCCTCTCCTATGAGACATGTTCACACTCACATGAATTAGTGAAGTAACTCATGTGATTTCATTAATTGGTGATAGAAGAATGTATATGTGTTTTATGACATCTCAATTTGCCTTATGCATACAAAAGAATTTGTTAACAAGATAATCAGTCTTGTCACCAAATTACTTCATATATTACAAAGGTTGAGATGTTCTGAATTATCTGACCTTCTATTTATTTGTATATGACACTCAATTGTTTGAGCATACAAGAGTGATTTGTTAACAAGGTGATTAGGCTTGTTACCAAACTACTTCTATATAACACAAACCTTAGAATATCACACTATTTGTAGAGAAGTTAATAAGAGTAAATTTTGATATTGGAGTTTCCAAATACTTAGTAATGGACTAGCATAATACTTCTATGCATATCAAAGAAATTCTTCTTCATAATCTTCTTGTTGAACTTCCTCCTTTCTTGTGTTGCCTTCTCTTGTAGAATGATTTTGAGAAGATTAGGAGATAAGAAGATAAGATAGTCTTGATAGGATAAGTAGATCTAGATTAAGATTTAGTTTAGTCTTTTATCCACCTTCCGTATATTCCTTCTTTTCTTTTCTTTAAGATATGTACTTATTCGATTAATGATGTAAGTCATACTCATCATTTGATTTATAGTTTCTTGTATTATTCGTTTGTAACCAATTGTTTGAGAATTTAGATAAGACAAGATTTTGAAGTTTATAGCACTCATGTTGATGACTAAGTCTAATCCACCAACATCAGCGAAACCTCGATGTATGTTTCACAAGTTTGGTTCCAAGTTTTTAAGTTATTCGACATCTATGGTCATTCTCAACTAGTCTTTCGAGTGGTGGTTGAACACTCTATGACTTCGTTGAAAAAGTTTTAAATTTTCTCGTATTTTCAGATGCATGCTATGCAAATGCACAAATCTAATTTAACCCCTTTCTACTCTCTGAACTACGGGTCATTACACCTTCGTACCTCGATGGTGGCGTGGCGAACTCAACGCCAGTCAGGGACTCGGTCGTCGGGTTCCCGGGTGTAGACGGGGAACCGGCTGGGGGTGTCTTACTCCCAGCTCCGGGAGCCGGCGAGTCTGGGGTCGGCGAGTCGGGTCCGGGACCCGCACTCCCGTCTCCCGGAGTCGGCTGCGGCTCGAACACCATGTGCTCGACCGCGAAGGTGTCGTCTCCGAAGGTGTTCATCGGAGTGTCCGGTGAACTCCAGTCCCATCGCGCATTCTCGTCGAACACGGCATCTCGCGTGATGGTCACGCGGTTAGTTGCCGGGTCGTAGGCCCGATAACCCTTCATGCCGGGTTGGTACCCGACGAAGATCATTGGCCTGCTCCGGTCGTCGAGCTTCTTCAGCCCGGGTCGTGTCTCCCTGATGTGCACCACGCACCCGAACGTGCGCAGAAAGCTCACGTCCGACTTGCGGCCATGCCAGGCCTCGAACGGTGTCTTGCCGTCCACGCTCTTGGTTGGTGACCTGTTTCAAGATGAACACGGCCGTCGTCACCGCCTTACTCCAGAATTCACCGGGGACCTTCTTGGCTTTCAGCAGACTGTGGGCCATGCCCACAATGGTCTGGTTGCGTCGCTCCACGATGCCGTTCTGCTGTGGGGAGTACGGAGCCGTCAGGTGACGCTCCACTCCGAGCTCAGCGCAGTATGCCGTGAAGGAGCCGGAGGTGAATTCGCCTCCGCGATCCATTCGCAGCGTGTGCAGCTTGCAGCCGGTTTCTGACTCGGCTCCCGCCTGGAGTCGGATGATGGCGGCTGCGGCCTCGTCCTTCGTCGAGAGAAGGGCGGGCCACATGTACCGCGTCAGGTCGTCCACCAGTAGGAGGAAGTACTTCTTCCCACTTGGAGTGGCCAAGGTGATTGGCCCGCAGAGGTCACCGTGGACCAGCTCGAGTCGATCTTTCGCCCGGAACTTCGCTTGTTTTGCGAACGAGGCTCGCCTCTGCTTCCCTGCTAGGCAGGCGTCGCAGAGTTGGTTCACGTGCTCCACCAGCGGGAGGCCACGCACCATCTCGCCCTTCGCCAGTCGGCGCAAGCTGTCGAATTTGAGTTGCCCGAACCGGGCATGCCAAGTCCACGCCGGGTCGTCGCCAGTGCGCACGACTAGGCACACCGGCTGCGCGACTCGCGCATGCAACTTGTACATCCGGTTCGGCTCTCGCCTGACCTTAATCAGGAGCTGCCGATCCCTGTCACGCACCCGGAGGATCCCATCCTCGATCAACACTTGGCAGCCATTCTCGTCGAACTGGCCCAGGCTGATGATCTGCGTATTCAGCCGGGGTATGTAGTACACCCGGTGACGGCCCGGTGCTCACCTGACTTGCAGACGAACAACACCGTCCCTTGCCCGCAGATGTCGACTCGCGAGCCGTCCCCGAACTTGACAGTCCCGTTGACGCTCGAGTCGAGGTATCAGACGCCCTTCTTGGCGTCCCCCTCCTGCGCCAGGTTGACCTGCGCCTTCTCCTCCAGCAGGAAGAGGACCGGCTGTAGCTCAGCCGGGGTGGCTAACTCCTTCCGAGTTGCCGCGGTCGACTCCTCCCGAGTCACCGCAGTCGGGTTCCCGTGACACCTAGTGTCGGGTGGCCGACTCCTCCTGAGTCGCCGTGGCCAGCTCCTCTCGAGCTGCCGAGACCGGCTCCTCCCGAGCCGGTGTTGCCGAGTCCTCGCGACTCGAGGATGTCGGGTCCACGCGACCTGACACGGCCAACTCCTCCCGAGTTGCCGAGATGTCCCACTCCGCGATCCACTGGATCGGCGCGAGTACCTCCGGAGGAGTCGACGCTCCCTCCGTCTCCGCCACCGGTCGAGTCGCTGACTCTGCCACCGGTCGAGACAAGGGTGCCGCCTCTGAGGTTCCCGGCTCCGCGTAGTGAGCCGGAACAGGGAGCTGTGGGGCAGACGGGACCGTGCAGGCCTCCATCATGAGAAGTGCGTTGTCGTCTTCGTCGTCTCCGCCACGGACGAGGTGCGCTTCCGCATCCCCTCCGCGCACGAGGTGGGCTTCCTCCTCGCGCTTCTTCTTGCGGCAGTCCCGCACCCAGTGGCCGGCGACTCCGCAGTAGCAACACGTGTTTTTCGACGCGCCGCAGTTCCCGGCTCCGTGAGCCGGGCTACTTCTACCGCGTCCACGCGGCTTGCCGCCGCCGCGACCGACAAAGCTGGAGGATCCTCCTCCATCCTGCAGACGCATCCGGGAGAACCACTCCTCCTCCGTGAGGAGTAGTTTGCCGCCCTGCTTGGCCTCCGGCTTCTCCGCCTCGTGTCGCTCCTCGGCCGTTTTGAGGCGGCCAATGAGTTCCTCCATGGCGAGCTTGTCGAGGTTGAGCAGGGTCTCAATAGAGCATGCCATCTGTGAGAACCTCGTGGGAACGACCGAGAGGAACTTACGAATTGTGTCCGGCTCGGTGACGGTGACGCCGAGCACCCCAAGCTGCGACACGAGTGATGACAGCTGCATGGCAAAGTCGTCGATGTTCTCACCGTCGCCGAACTTGATGGCCTCGTACTGCTTCTTGAGCGCCGTCTCCTTCGCCTCGCGGACACGGGTATCTCCGACCCACATCGTCTTGATCGCCTGCCACGCCTCCTTGGCCGTCTTCTTCGACGCCAGTGTGGAGATCATCTCCGGCGGGACGGCGAGCAGCAGGAACTCCATCGCTGCTCGGTCCGTATCCCGCTCCTCCGAGCCATCGGTGATGGCCTTCCAGACCTTGCGCGACTCAAGCTTGACTTGCATGAGCAGCGCCCAATCCGCATAGTTGGCCCGCGTGAGCAGCGGCCAAGAACTACCGGATTCCCGCACAACACGCTGAACTGCCAGCGTGCTGTCGGCCTCCTTCCCCTCCGCCGGAACAAGCGTCTTGCCGTCGCCCATCTCCGGTGAGATCTCTCAAAGAACCTAAGCTCTGATACCAATTGACGTCCCGGAAGGCACGTTCCGGCTCGCGGTTTGTGAGAGATTGGAAGTGAGGGGAGTGTGTTCCACAATGAAATGGTTTGCCTCAATTTTCTCATTGTATTCCTCAATCTAAATAGGGGCTGTGCCGGTTGGCGGCCTAAGTCAATTATCCGGTCACATCGCTGCGACGTGACCGGCCATACCCTGTCCATCCGATTCGCCAGTGTTGACGACGTCAAGATTAGAAAATACTGTAGGTGACGTCTAGCACGACCTTTCTACCTACTCTGTAATGGTGCTGACGCACCACCTCAGAACACCAGCTACATGACAAAGGGTCCCGCACTCAGCAACCCGGCTACCCGACATCCGGTTCCCCTACTTGGAACCGACGTCCTACTTGCCGCGACCCGAAATAGACTCTAAGTCGGGCACCCGCCCTCGACTCGGGACAAACCCCATATCGGGAGCACACATGCCGGCTTCCCACAGCCGGAAAGTCGACTGGAACACAAACCTATTCCAACAAATGCTGTGCGCCTGTGCATTTGTTGCTTAGGAAGAGTTTGGAGCTACGAAGCGGAAAACACGACATTCACTGGGCAGTCAGAAATCGAATGGAAACAGGCGCCGTCGCATAGTCCATACTCACATTCATGTGAGTGACTCCATGCACAACCCATGTCTTGTATTCCATGGTCACTTCGTATACCTAGGGACTTTCTTTTTTGCGGTGCTTATGTGTAGGACTTGAATTGTGCAGGCTAACGCGAGCTTGAATGGAACGACACGGGAGACGTATAGGCGGCATATCCACGAAAATGCGTTTTGGCTCACGAGCGTTGTCCTGGGTGCTGAGATCTATGCCGTTGTGTCAGACGGAATAGAGGAAATCTATTATACAGTAAATACGGTCGGAGCTGTGTGCGGATACGGTGCAGTTGGTAGGTGCATTTAGGTAGTATGGTTGGTTGGTGTGCCACTGTTTGTGGACGAGCGTGTTCGCTGTGTCAGAGAGATGAGCTACGGTAAGTCTTTGATATGGGCCCATGATCAGAAGTAGGTACCTAAAAACATTCCGTACCAGACCGGAAACGAGGTCTCGACCCCCAGAGCTCTGTTCTTCTTCCCAATCGGTCCCAGATCTGGAAAATCCAAGCGCCGCCGGCATGGAGGCTGCGCTGCTCCCCGGCATGGAGTTCTTCGAGCAGGCTCGGATTGAGTGGTACATTATTTCACCCACGAGATTTTTCGTTTTTGTTCTAGGTGTCCTTGCTTCCCGGTCCATTCCATCACACCCAAACCCAATCCTTAAGCTCCTTCTTTTTGACTCATAGCCAAGCTGCAGTTGAAGAAGGCGGAAGCGGGGGAGGATCTCTAGTGCCCGGAGAACTCCCCCATTTCTCCTCTCCAGCGGATACGCCATTGGATGCGGATTCCGACAACACCGTATCGTCTATTGTGAGTGGAATAGTTGATCTGTCAAGAATAACTGGCAGTTTTGGTAGTGCAACAGATGCTTCGCCGCAGAGTGATCGAACTGTCTCGAACAACAAGAGGTGAGCCTAGAACAGATATATGTCAGCACATTTTAAATTTTCATGTTCTGAATCAGAGTGCGAATATTCCGCAGGCTTAACATGACGCACATGTCTAGATATAAAACCTTAATTATGGTGACTGATTCGACTGTAATCGCTTGGCTCAATGCAACATCTGAGAACATACAACATGCAATGTAACTGGTTTAAATTTTCTGACATTACGACCAAAATATTATTATAAGTCTATTTTGTTTTTAGCATCCAATGACGTTGATAATCTGGTATTTGGTTCTGTAGTGCAATACCATTTTAGGTGTGAAAATTATAGACTTCATAGATGTAGAGATTAAGCCGTCAAGAATAGAAGCGCATGCTCGTCATGCCATTTTTACATTGGAAACTCTATGTTATTTGTTTAATGATGTATTTCTCTTCGCGAGTAAGACAATGATAGAAATTGAATTAGTTAGGCATCGGCAGCTCAATGGTCTATATGTCTTAATTCGAATATATATTTTATAGTTGGTAAATGAAATAGAACCAGAATCAGATGCCAAAACAGACACACCAATTGTTTGTGATTGTCGTATACCTGGGAGAAATCAATATTTGACGTTGTTATTTTATAAACAGGAAATCTAGTTGTTTGGCGACTGAGGACGGCAACGTTGATGTATTTACACGGGCACCTGGTCCATCGAAAAATGGATCGGGAAAAGGTGTGTCTGGAAGTCCGCACAACAGCAGTTCAACGGACAACCCGGTTGACACTGCTGTATTCGTTGACAGCAAAGAAGCAGGTGATGACTTAGATGAGGATCCGGATGAGACACTGGACCAGAAAGGTGTGCCATGGCAGAAAAGGTGAGAATAGGTTTGAATCCGTACTGATATTGGGTCATGTAAAGAGAAATATATTTAAGCAACTGCGACAACTCAAGTTAGACTACCTTCGTTAGTTTTATGCAGCTTCAATAGGCGTGATAGTTTTTGATAACTACATATTAAATGTTACAATAAGTGGAATCCGTACTGTTATTTGCATGTAAATAGAATTTTATATATGCACCTGAATTAAAATTATGCAGTGTCAATATGTGTGATTGATTTTGATAACTACATTGTCATACAGAAATATGTGGAATGAAAAAGTGATAATCTTCTTGCATTGGTTTCAGGATAAGGATAGGGAAGGCACCACCTGAGCGGCCTCAGGTGCCAGGTAGGGTGTCTGCCCTTGAGAAGTCCATTAGGGGTTTTGCAAACCAGGAATCGGCTTCTGTAATCAATCCAAAATCAGGGGTCACCTTCACTCCATTAAGGAAGCGTATGACTTTTACAACATATACTCATGGGAGGTTGGATTTGGAGTATGGTACAGGAAGAGCCGTCTTAACGTGGATAGAGAAAAATGCATGCAAGAATTGTTGTGCGGTGAGTTGATAGAGAAAAACCCATGCTTAATTTTGGTCTTTTGGGATAGGGAAGCCGCTTAAAGTGAACAGCAGGTCATGCAAGTGTGAGTGGCCCAGCTTTGCTTCGATTGCTGAGGGCGGAGGACAACGGCTGGTATGTTGCGGAGCATAGAGTAGACCACAACCACAAGCTGGCTGCTAGTTGCGGTGAACGGCTACATTGGCAGTCGCACCGTCACATAGACACCTATACTAAACAGCTAGTTAAGCAGTTGCGTGAAAACAACGTGAATGTCACAAAAGTGTACATCATTATTGGCAGTGTTTCGGCAAGATGGAAAACGTACCATTTTCCAAGAGAAGTCTGAAGACGCTCTGTGGGAAGTTGAACAGGGAGCATGCGGATGACGATGTGAAGAAAACAATTGAGGTGTTCAAGGAAATACAGGTTGGAGATCCTGGGTTTACTTATACTGTTGAAGTGGATAACGAGAGCAGGATTAAGTCTCTGATGTGGACTAATGGACGGAGCATAGAACAGTACCATTATTTTGGTGATGTTCTCACGTTTGACACCACGTACAGAACAAATTTGTACGATATGCCGTTTGGCTTGTTTGTTGGTGTGAACACTCACTTCCAGAGTATAATTCTCGGTGGTGTATTTTTGAGGGACGAGACAGTAGATAGTTTCAAGTGGGTTTTCTCCGAGTTCATCAGAATGATGGGTGGGAAACCTCCGCAGACAATTTTGACAGGTACTTATATTTGTCTAATCACTTTATTCTTTTATGTTTGTCATGTGTATTGCTGATGTATATGGTCTCCTATTATATCTAAAGTTATTTCTGTACGTGCGCTCAATTGTAGACCAAGCGCGGGCAATGGAAGTGGCTCTAATAGAAGTCCTCCCAGGAACAACCCATAGGTGGTGCAAATGGCATGTCCTTAAGAGGGCAAAGGAATGTCTTGGAAGCCTCTATGGTAAGAAGAATGATTCCCGAGCTGAATTCCATAAAATTGTTCACCACATGTTGACTGAGGAGGAATTTGAAGAGGGTTGGGAAGCATTGCTTGTGAAATATGGCCTCAAGAAGCATCCATACCTTACTCAGATTTTCGAGGTTAGGAAGAAATGGCAAGTTCTGCGCAAAGATGACCAGCACACAAAGGAGTGAGAGTGCAAACCACATGCTTAAAGTTTACGTGACGCCTGCGTGTACAATGCATCTGTTTGTCAAGCAGTATGAAAACTACAATTCGACAGAGATTCGGAGGAAAGTTTTCAAGAGAGGAGGACATCATTGGTTGGTCCTGTGCCATGTGTTTTTATTGACCTGTTATGAATGGAGATTTTTAATTTTTCTCGACTGGACTCATTGAATTATGAACTATTAATTGCAGGCTGGCGTCGTACTCAGAGTCAACATAGGCATTGAAAAACATGCAAGTAGGTTTACACCAGCACCATGTTTGAACAGTTTGGTCAGGTTCTGTTTGAATCAGGTTGCTACAATGTTGAAGAGGTGGAACCAAGAAGAAGATACCTCAGTAGACACGTCAATGCGGAGAAAAGAGAGAAATGGTGCAAGGTTGTGTTTGAAGTGTCGGTTTCCGAAGACGCGGACTTTTTAAACTGTGTTTGTGCAATTTTGAACACACTGGAATGCTCTGCTGCCACTCTCTGAAGGTGATACATTGCATTATGGGGGACATCGTTTTATTATGTTTTTGATATTTATTAAAATTCGAATATATTTAATGATTTGTCTACACGTGCTACAGGTCGTGGTGCATTTGGAAATTCCTAGGATACCTATCAAGCACATACTAAAGAGGTGGACCGTCGATGCTAGAGATATATTGCCTAGCAATCTGGTGCATTACCAAAAGGACCGAGGGCCACATAAATCAGTTACAACCAGACACACGTGACTTTATCTGAAGGCGCTTGAGTTGGTTCAGCTTGGTGATTCAAACATTGAAACATACGACAAGGCCATGGATGTTTTGTCTAATGGAATATCATTGCTCGAACCATTGAGCAAAGTCAAGGACGGCATGGGTGTTGCGGAGAAAGAGAAGGCTGGAAGATCACACTCATCAGCTGCTTGTATAGAAACGGTGGCAGTCAGGGACACTGTTGATTGGCTCCATGCTTTGAAAGGGCTGTCGGCTCCAATGAAGAAACGGGAATCTGGAAGACCAAGCTCCAGCCGTGAGAAAGCCCCATACGAGAACTCATCAAAGCCATCGCGCTTCTGTTCGATATGCAGAGAAAGTGGACACAAGAGCACAACTTGCCCACAGCGAGGAGATAAACCGAAATCTGGAAGGAAGCCAGCAAGGTGCTCCACGGATTAACAGGGCATAGAAAGAACACATGTGGGACACCACCATCTCCAGGTTTCTATAAGATATAGCAAGTTTTTTTACAACGAAAATAGAGTGTGATTTGATTGATTTAGGACTCATACGCTGTAAACTGGTTAAACCTTTGTACTTAGCTGTGTTGTCTTGTATGGGCCCAGCGATTGATCTCCTGGGTATTCGGTTGTAAAATTCTACAGCAATTATGTACCTGACAGTTTGAATTATGATTTCTGGGATAAGTATGCACAATTTGTTGTATGATGCTATAGCTTTGGTCAGATGCAGTTAACTATCATTTTCGTTTCCAACACGCCACTGATTACAACCAGTAGCAGTGAGGGCATTGAATATTTGGAGCGGGTTGTTGGAATTCAAATTCAAAAAACGAGGGACCCTGTCCTCAAAATGTTGGAGGGAAGACTGTTTGCCTCTGTGTACGAATAACGGGTCGCCTATAAATACCTGATATCATTCGCCGGCACTGGTGAGTCTTTACAGAACAAAGTTGGTTCGATACGATATCTGTCTGATTAGTAAGCTGAGCATGTCCCCGCCATGCGGAGGACTCCTGCATGTCCTACGTTCGGAAGGAACCGCCATAGGTTCTTGCCATGGGAGGTGAGTTTTAGTTATCTCAGGTAAACAAAACTTTGCATCCTTAATTCGGTGAGAATTGCATATACACAATTGCGAATTACAAATTCATTGATAATACATCATTACAGATAGACTTAACACCTAGCCACAGCGATTACAGTAACGAAGTGCAAATTAAATTCCTAATCTCCTGACATGGAGGGGAAATGGTAGAAAAACTACATTCTTGGAAATAAAAATACATAACTAATCATACTACTGGAAACTCGCATATGTGTGCTAGCCTACATCATTGCACACATATAATCTTGTAGATCATGAGATCTAGCTCAGCTCACTCGCTCCATCAGAGACTGAACCAGATGCAGAGGGTGACTATGAGGTTAAGCACGCAGATGCAGAGATGGCCGATCTGAGCTGCAGTGCCGAGACGAATCCGGCCTCCAAGGTGTGCAAATATCCCACCCCTCGCCACAACCCGAAGATTGCCCGGAGGAACTTGAACTGGAACACCTTCGTGCACTCCCTGGGGAAGAGCCTGCAGTGCGACGAGCAAGCTAGCGTACTGCTCGTGCCACTCCCAGAAAGTGCATACGCCAGCAGACTGAAAATAAAAAAAAACAGTCAAATGAATGAGATTCAGTGAGAAACAGTGGATCAAATCTGAGTGAAATACAAATGTGAATCGTACAGAGTTGGGGCACTTGTAGAAAGTAGAAACGCCTCCCTTGATTGCCTCCTTCGCGGCGAACCACATAGGTTCGGATGACAGCTAACCTACATATGGGGCAACGGATCAGAGGGAGAGCAGGGACAAGGGCGACCATTGAGTTTGCTGAGCTCTGCGACATGCTTGCGACAATGGTGGGAGGTGAGCGCCGGGTTGGGGATGAGAGAACAGATATAGCGTTCCGGGTCTTACTGTTCACCAATGGCACAGCTACTGAACCTACATCTACTCCTGCCGCAGCTACTCCGACAGTGGAGTGCGACTTTGCGCTCGCCGTGCCGATCAAGCCATAGCCGGCACACCTGCTCCATTAATTGTGCGGGATTCATTAAATACGGGTCACTGTTTTATACTACACAGTACCTTTTCCGTGCCTGCAATACGATGATGCCCTGAAACTATACTCGTACGCATACATCCAAACGGGCGGCCTGATCGAAAAGGCGTGCGGATGAGATTTCGGTCAATTCTCGGTAGCAGATTGCTTCCCTGCATAGGCTGACAACCGGCAGAAACCGAAGCACCTCAAGTTCTCGAGCTGGTGGAGTCAGAAGGAGGGGAAGTGCACGTTTGCTGAGATTGTCAGGATGATCCCGCAGGCTGGTCGCGGTGGTCGACCTAAAGCAGCGCGAGGCCGTCAGGATGGAGGTCGTGGGCAGAATCGGTCTGGTTCTGGTGGTGGGGAGGGGTCCGCCCTCAGGCCCCTCTCCAGCAAGTGCAGCAACCGCCGCCGCGTCCTCAAGTTCCGCCGGCGAATTCAGGTCTGCAAGCTCAACCTCAAGCCGTGAATCAGTTTGTTAATCCTGGGAATTTTGGAGGGTTTCAGCAAGGGAACTGGGTTCATCCACGGTTCCAACCTATGGGGCAGTGGCAGCCGCAGTTCCAGATGCCATTCATGCAACCGAGCCAGCTGCTGAATCCCCTGATGTAGATGCCGCCTGCTGCCTTTTCTGGGCAGCCGCAGTTCCAACCTAGTCAGATTTTTGGGTCGGCGCAGACAGGGGGCCAACAGGCTGGAGGTGGTCAGAAGAAGAAGCAATCCAAACCTCCAAACCCAGTGGACAAGCCGCAGTCAAGTATGAGTGGTGAGAATGTGGCTCTGGGAAGTGATCACAGTTCTGAAATCTCTGAGAGCTTGATGTTCGACATGAAGTACAAGGATGTTATATGCTATAACTGTGGGGAACCTTGTCACTTTGTGGGCATGTGCCAGAAACAGAAAGTATGCTTTATATGTAAGAAGCCTGGGCATCATATGGATAACTGCTCTGATTGGATGAAGTCTATGCCAATGGCACAGTATTTTGGAAGTGCTAATACTGGGCTAGGTTTCTTCCATGTCGAAGTTGAGGACAGTAGTGCTAGTAGCTGGCTCAACTTTGACAATGTGTGTATTGCTGTAGTCATGGAAGGATCGGTGACCGTAGAAGAACTAAAACAAAACTTCTCTGACATTTGGAGGACCAATTGGCCATGGCAAGTGAGACAATTAGAAGTTAACAAGTTTCTGGTCAGGTTTCCTCCTGGAAAAAATGTCAAAGACTTGATCAGCTACCCTTCAATCAATCTCAAGAAGAAAGGTGTCTCTGTCTCCTTTGAGGATTGGAATGGGGAGGTAGATTCATGTGGAGAGCTTTATGAAAGATGGGTCTGTATTAATGGGATTCCGACGAAATGGCTAACTTGGAAAGTGATGGCTCGAATTGCTACCAGCCTGGGAATTTTCATTGATGTAGATTGGCACGAGATTTTCAGAAGCTTCTACAAGAATGTTAAGGTGAAGGTTGCTGTCAAAGACCCCTCGAAGATTCCAAAGGATAGAGTCATGGAATTTGGGGGCGTTTTCTACATGTTGACCTTCTCGGTTGAGACTGATGCACCTATGGCTAGTGGACCAGGTGTTGACACCGGTAGCGCCCCGCCGGAGTTTTCCCCTCCAATCTTCAGCTCCAGGTATCTGTTTCGTGGTTTCTGTGTTTCGGCGGCGCTCCCTTTCGCGAAAGCCCTGGGGGGGGTCTATATAGTCGTTTTTAGGTCAAGACGAAGCTTCGGGAAGAAAGATCGACGGCAGCGGAAGCCCGAGGGCCAGGATGGGGGCCCCACGCGGTCAGGGAATCTGGCCGCGTGGGCCCACCCCTTTCTGCCTTCTGGTCTCCGTTTCTTCGATTCCTTTGCGCCTACGTTTCGTTCCTTCCAAAAAAGTGATCCCGTAAAGTTTTAGGTCATTTGGACGTCGTTTGGGTCCCTGAAACATCAAAATATAGAAAAAGGTGTTTTTGATAGCGCAGGGTTAATTCCAGAAAAATGGAGGAGTTGTTAATTATCCCCAAAACTTAATATAAATCATGAATATAACCCTTATATGATGCAAATAACATGGAATAACATGTAATAAAATGTAAAGTTCATGTATGCATTTTACATGCATCAACATCCCCAAGCTTAACCCATGCTCGTCCCGAGTATGAAGGTGATAAAACTAACATGGACTTTGCATTTTAATACTATCAATGGATATCAAAGGTGATTACTATTGCTACATAGAGTCAAATGATTCATTCTTCAAAGGAATAACAATATGCAAGATAAATTATGAAGTGGTATCAAATACTCAATGTAAAGATGTTCAATGATAAATTCACAAAGTGTAATATAGAAGAAAGTACTATGGACCAAATGTATGCATAATGAAAATTAAAAACATCCTATGGTGGTCATAGAGTACTTCTTATGAAAACTGAATATAAAAGGTGGACACTTTGGATAGAAAAATAAGTAGAGGTAAAGCATGAATAAGTTTCATCTAACTTCCAAACACTTCTACTTAAGTTAATGCTTGCAATGTGGTAGCCATTGGTGTGGAGCTCTCATTACCCCTATCATAGCATCTTGAATGATTAATGTTTAAAGTGAAAGCAAATATGAGTGGTGTGCTTGACAATGTATTGGTTGAATGTCTCATGTCCCTTGAATACAAGTATCTACACTATGTGTTACTCACTTTGGTCCACAAAGTAAATTCAAATAAAGGTCATTGCAAGTAATAATAGTATCATCAAAAACTGCACTGGGGTACCTCTTGTCCCATGACATGAACAAGCCCATGTCAAAACAACAAGACAAACAGACAATGAACAATCTCATCACTCTTTTATTTACTATGGATATAGCTTTTTATTATGTGGTGCATCACTGAATGAACATTATGGTTATGCTGTAAATTTCCACCATGAATGATGCATGGCTTAGATTAGCGGCCCAGGCATTTCTCTAACCATTTATACAAACTCTTTGAACTTACTAAGTATCCACATTCATTTCACCCATGATAGGCATCCATAAACAAAGTACATGACGTCAACTAAATATAAATAAGTGCAATGTTGAAAGCTTGCCATGTGACAGCACATATGGGCTAACTCCCAACCAAAACAATTGTCAAGCCCACAACTTCATAATTTTAATCACAATGGTTCATGCTTATTAAATGCAATAAAAGTAAATTGTGCATCAAGTTCGTGAGAGCTTTTAACCAATTTTTCCCATGACAATCAATAACATAAGCATTTGAATTCAGAATGTAGATAACACATTATAACATGATAAACATACTTGGAATAGCATAAAGCTAATAGGTAGATATGGTGGACTCACTGGAAAAACTTTGGTTGAAGGTGTTGGGAAACAAGCTTTTTACTTGTTGTAATTTTTGGGCTAGCAATAGGGAGAAAGTTGACCATCTAAATGCATGCATAAGTGTCCATAGAACTAATCAATCCATGTTAAACCAAGTAAAGTTAAAATTCAACATCTAAACATGGTAAAAGATAGCTCTTGACAACACACTTGCAAATTAACATTCATTCAAAGCACATGAATTATGCAACTATATGTATCTTTTAAAATCAACTCAGACATCCCTATCCCAATATATTTAATAGCATCCAACATAATTCAACCCAAACTTTCAGTAGCTCTCTCATATATAAATGATAGTGGTGGTCTTATTAACAAACCAAAATAACAAAAGCAAATAAAAAACAGACGCTCCAAGTTTATACGATAAAGTGCTATGATCGAAAAACAGAAGTTAGACGTGTGCAAACCGAGAGTGTGTTGGTCTAGTGGGTTGTCTTGACATCCCCAAGCTTATGGTCTTCACCATCCTTGGATAGCTCTTGGTGCAGCTCCTCTAATCCCTGTGAAAAAACTTCAAAACACCGTTTCTCCCATTTCTTTTCTGTGGTGTGATATTAGTAGTGATAAACAAATAGGTTCCTTGCTGCATAAAATCCTTAGGCAAAAATTTATATGAATGTCCAGAGAGTATATAATGTTGTATGCCTACTCATAAACTCAATTGAATCAAAAAGATTCAAGCAAAAAGCTCAAAGAATGCATCAAACAATATCAAGACAGAATCGGTCCAGAAAAACAGCAGCAGCAAAACGCATTTTTCTACCCTACTTAAACTCGTCAGAAAAATCTGCAAACAATCACGTGTGCAGATGATGAAAAGTTGACGCTACTGTTCAAATTACAGCTCAATCGGAGTTACATATAAAAAATGAAAAATCAAACCGTGCACAGACTTCGTGCAGGCAGAAAACTCTCCGAAATGAATAGCAACTTTTCAAACCCAAAATAGGTAAAACTTGGTTCTTTATTAAAAATCGCAGAAACAAAACTAACAAACTACTCTCTTGTTACAGCAAGAGGACTCAAAAAAAATCTCAAACAAAAACAACCGGGTTGCCTGAAAGTGCATGTGTTACCCCATGTGTGGTTTTGGTAATTAATGACAATCCTTATGGACTAATGTTTGCATTGAGATATACTTGTAGATCTTGTCCATAGGAAATGATTGGAGTTCATGTGTTGGACTCTAGAAGATTACATGATGATCAATGCTCTACTCAAGGGTTTATATGAAGAATGGTCATGTGTAGAGAAGATGAAGTGCAAGCTCAATATGATCCATCTCGAAAGATAACATTTGATTGAAGCTTGCAAAGGAGACATGAAGACGGAGCTTTGCGAGGCCCTCCCATAAGGAGTATGGGGGAGCATTTGGAGAAGTCTTCATCAAGCATGTGCTAGCAAGCACAATCAAGAAAGGTTTTCCAACTTGAGAGAGTCAAGATCGTCATCATCGAGCTCAAGTGGAAAGCGCAAGGCAAAGGTATGATCTTGATAGGTTTTTTATTTTACCGGTCTCATGTTGTTAGTGGGAGACAGGGTTTTAGGATAGACGGCGTACTATCAAGAGGGGTTCTCAAGTGAGTAACTTGATCGCATCTTTGTGGAGAGCTCATACCGTTGCATACTTGGCATATAATCTTTCTTGGTTCTTATTTGGCTTTTCTTCTTGTTGTGTTTTGGTGCTTGTCGTGATCTTCATGACAAGCCCAAGTTCTTCGAAAACGGATTTCTTATAGAAAACTTGTTGCGTTTTCGTGTTGGAAATATTATCGGTCCACCTTCGAGATAGGGTCCACACCTCTCCATGTGTGCTATCCCTCTATATTTGTGACCCTTAATATTTGTGGCAAAGCTCTTGTCGTTACCTTTCCAACGCAATTGGATTCACCTGTTTTGGAGTTCATACGGGAAAGTTATTGCATTTCAGGTTTTGCAGTTTCATTGTTTTCAGGCCGGAGTCTCCGGTCTTCTGGACCGGAGTCTCCGGTCCTTGGTTCTCCTCGGAGAGTGTTTTTCTTGTTCAGCCCCTGGTGGGGGCCGGAGTTTCCGGCCCAAGGGGCCGGAGTTTCTGCCTGAGCTTCTCTCGTCTGTTTGTTGTTCACCCCTGGTGGGGGCCGGAGTTTCCGCCCCCAAGGGGCCGGAGTATCCGCCCCAGGCCAGAGTATCCGGTCACTTGGACCGGAAACTCCGATGTGAATCTGGCTGCAACGGCTACTTTTCTGGGAGGGGTATAAATACCCCTCCACCTTCCTCCAGCCAGCTAGCTCGCCCAGCAACCTTTGCTTTCTCTCCCCTCCATTGTTGCAAGCTCATTTCTTGATATCTCCCAATCCCTCCACCCAAACTCTTTGATCTTTGGAGGATTGAAGGAGAAGACCTAGATCTACATTTCCACCAATCAATATCTCCTCTAAGTGAGGGGAACCTAGTGGATCTAGTTCTTGGAGTTCTTGAGTGGTTCTCCTCTTTGTTCTTCCTCTCTTATTCCCCCATAAGCATTTGTTGCTTTGTTGGAATTTGAGAGTGAGGATTTGAGCACTTGTGCTCTTGCCTTTTGCATTTGGTGCATCGGTGTGCTCTCCACGAGGATTCGTGGAAGTTGAAAGCTTGTGAACTTGTTACTCTTGGGTCTTCGGGCCCTAGACGCCTTTGTGGTGGTTGGACCCTTGTGTGGTCACTTGAAGCCGTTCGGGAGCCCCCAATCCATTGTGGGTTGTGCCTCGGATTGTTGTTGAAAGCCGTTCGGGAGCCCCCAATCCCATTGTGGGTTGTGCCCGGATTGTTGTTGAAAGGCTCCGGATTCCGCCTCGAAGGAATACCGATAGTGGAAGGTGAACCAAACCTTTGTGGTGCGGTTCATCGGAGAAGAGGGTGAAACCTTTGTGGTTGTTGAACCGTTGTGTCGGTTCACACCTCTCCAACGAGACGTACTCCCTTTCAAGGAGGAACTCGGGAATACATCCTCGTCTCCGCGTGCTTCGGTTATTTCTATACCCGAGCTTTTACTTATGCACTTTACATTGTGATAGCCTTCGTGCTTGAAGTATTCTATATTGCTATCACCTTGTTGCTTGTCTTGCTTAGCATAAGTTGTTGGTGCACATAGGTGAGCCTAGTTTATTTAGGTTGTTGGCTTGTTAATTTAAACACCTAGTTTTATTCCGCAATTAGCAAGCCTAAACCGGAAAAGTTTTAATCGCCTATTCACCCCCCCTCTAGGCGACATCATTGTCCTTTCAATTGGTATCAGAGCCTGGGCTCTCTTTTTGGGCTTTACCGCCTAGAGAGTAAAAGATGTCGTTTAGGGAATTAGTGCACGATCCCACTTTCATATTCGATGGCACAAATTATGATGTTTGGAAAATTCGCATGCTTAATCTTTTTAGGGCCATGGGTCCAAATTATATTAAGAGGATTGTGGATGTGGGTTTTTCTCCTCCAAAGGATTCCAAGAATTATCTTTAGAGGATGAGGAAAACTCTCATCTCGAGACTCTAGTTTCTAATGGTCTTATATGTGTTTTGAGCGATGTAGTTCTTGCTTCAATCATGCCTTTTCGGAACGCTCATGAGCTTTGGACCAAGCTTCAAGATATATATGAAGTGTCCAAAATTATTGAGGATGATTGTTCTCCCTCCACTCCGGCCGTGATGAGTTCACAACTTCCACTTCACCAACATGTGATTTGTCACAAGGTAATGATATGGTGAGTGGTGATAGAAATTGCATTGTGATGGTGAACTACTATTGATATACTTCTTCTCTATCTCATTGCAATGTTCTATCTTTGGACTTAAACTCTTCTAGCACTCCAAATGTCATACATGCTAGAGTTGATAGTCCTTGCATATCATGTAATAGTTGTTTAACTAAATCTCATGATGATATGCTTCATATGTCTTGTTGCCATGAAAAAATGCTTCCATATCCTCTAGTACTTGCATGACTAACAATGTAGAGGAATCCCAACATTTGTTGGAACAAGACATGGACCTAAATGGTGCTTCAAGTAATTCTTCATCCTCTTCAATCATTAATCATGTTTGCCTTATGGCTAAGGATTCCGAGGTGTCTCCCACCTCAAATCCAAATTGTGATGATGTGGATGAGGATTCTCATGAAGAAGGTTTTGATTTTGAATCCTTAACCAAGATGGGTGAGATGGTACTTGGTGCTCTCCCCAAAGGTAGTAAAGCTATCCCTCCTCTTTGTGAAATCATTGATTATGTTTCTAAGAGTAGGGAATTTATTGAGGATTTGGAAAGTCAATTTGATGAGAAATGTCAAATTGAGAGGATGACTCTATTACTATAGCTTCCTTGAAAGCTTCTCTTGAAGAAGAAGAACTTAGGTCTTCTCTTGAAGAGAGACTTGAATCTCTTGATGAGTCTAATGATCTTATTATTGCTAAAATCATTAAGGAAAGAGATCATGCCCTTGCTAAAATAAAGTGCTTAAAAAGGAAAAAGTTGAATTTGGTGTTGGCAATGCTAGACTAAGTGAGGACATAGAGAGACTTGACAAAGCTCACAAGGCTTTAGAAAGTGAACACTCTCTCCTTATCAAGTCTCATGATCAACTCCAAACTCAACTATCTAAGAATGATAAGCTTGCCAAATTGTCTTCTTCCATTTCTAATATTAATGATGCTTGTGCTACTAACTCCACTTCTTGTGAAGCATCTATTTTGAAGGAGAATGTTGAGCTAAGGGCTCAACTTGAGTTGCTATCTAGCAAGTATGGGAAATTGGAAGAAAGTCATGAAAAGCTTTCTAGCTCTAATGATGATCTTCTAGCATCCCATGCTAGGCTAAAGTTAGCTCATGAGGCTATTATGTCAAAGGTAACATCTTGTGAGCCTCATGTGGAAATTGGCACAACTTCTTAAAAATGCTTTATTGCCATGTGCTAGTCCTAGTGATTCATCCACTCACAATGTTGCTACATCTTGTGATGAATTACTTTCATTGCCTTGTTGCTCTAACAATGAAGCTTCTACTTCCTCTAGTGTTTTTGTTGATACTAACCATGTAGAGGAACTAAATGAGCTCAAGGCCCAAGTCACTTCTTTGAAGAAAGACTTGGAAAAGCGTCATGTTGGGAAGTCCACACTTGACAATATGTTGAGTGTTCAAAGACGCCCCAATGACAAGAGTGGACTTGGATTCAACTCCAATAACAAGAACAAGTCCAAGTCAACAAGAAGAAGGGCCAAGAACAAGTTAAAGATTCGGCCAAGATTGTTTGCTTCAAGTGCAAAGTTGAAGGGCACCATGTTAGATCTTGCCCTTTGAAGAAGAAGGCTCTTAGTGAGAAGCAACAAGGGAAGAAGCCTCAAGTTCCTCAAGTTGAAGAACACCTCTTCCCAAGAAGAATCAAGCTACTCCTCCTCAAGTCAAGATTCCAACCAAGAAGAGAGGAGGAAGTCGATGTTGCTACCTATGCCGTGAGAAGGGTCACCTTGCTTCTTCATGCACAAATGGTACCTTATCCAACCCCATTATATTGATGATGTTTATTCTCTTCGGAAGGATAAGGTTGGCAATGTGTTTGCCAAATATGTTGGGACTCAAAGTGGTGTCAAGAAAAGAACCATTTGGGTTGCCAAACCTATTGTGACTAACTTGGTTGGGGACCAACAAGCTAAAACTTGATCAATAGGTGTTGTTGGAGGGCATTGGAGACTTGGCTACATCATGAAGAATTAAGGGATCTTCATCAATTATATTCTCTCAAGCCAAGTCATTTGGATTATATTGTTCTATCTCATATCCAATGTTCCTCCTTGCGGTAACTTTTATTTAAATCATATATACATTGAAAGTTGCTTGCACCCTTGCATGTGTTTGGTTTTGTACCTTGCTAGTGTTTGTATGTGTTGTGCTCTCTACTTACTTATCTTGAGAAATCAAGTATGTGTATGTTGGTTTGCACACCATTTACTTGTTTGAGCCTTATTGCTTTTATTTGATATCTTATCTTGTTGGCTCTCTTTTGAGAGATTAATGGACCATTCCATTTTTGGAGAGTGATATGCTTCGTGCACTTCACAAACCAAAAATGTGTGTACATGAGGAATACCACTTAGTGATGATATATCAATCTTATCTATTCTCTATGTGGTATGTCATGCTCATGAGAAATTCAAATTCTATTATGTCCATTAATTTCTCGAGTTGGTTTTGTTTGCCTCTTGCTTTAAAAGAAAATGGATTATCACATTATGGGGGAGTAATAAGCTATGTGCATATTACAAGCCTAGAAAATGTGAATATGTGAGGTGTTGCCACCTAGAATTGATATTGTCATTATCCTTTTCCTTGTGGCATGTTGCTCAAACAAGTTCCATATTTGATCATTTGCTTCTTGTCTCTTTTCGTTTGGATCTTGTTTGTGATGGAATTTCTTGATATGGCTTTCCCTAAATATGTTCTCATATATCTCTTTGGGAAACCAATTGCTTCAAGCTACTCCTTGGAGTTGCTTTGCATTATTGCGTGATTTTTGAAGCTATCAAGAATATCTATCTATCTAAGCATGGCTTTTAATTCCTATCCTTTGCCATATGCTTATGTTTTGTGAATATGATCTTGAATATATCTTTGCAATCCACCACCGAGAAATATCTCCATACATTACTTGTCTTGACAAGTGATAATCATATTTGTGGTAAATATATTGATCATATTCACTTTGGCTCTTGCTTTGAATTGCCTTATTTGATTGCCAAGGATTTGTTTTGATCTAACTCTCATTTGTCTTCCTTGTATCTTTTGGATCCTTTATTGCTCTACTTGAAATTTGTTTTGTGCTTTCTTGAGTTGGGAAAAGCAATGAACCAATTCTTGTGCATTGATCTTCAAAAGTCATACTTCTTGATAATGCACTATTCTTTGGGAAGCTATCCTACTTTGAGTAAAACACCGTTCTTTAAATTGGTATTGCAATTTCTTGCCTTTCTTGAACATGACTAGTGTTTGAATAATATATATATATGGAGAGTGATGATCTCATTTGTGTGCATTTTGTATTCAAATGCAAAATCTTAAATAATGCACACATCTTGGGGGAGCAATCCTATAGCTTTTTGAACATTAGTTGTCTTCATTTGATATTTGATCCCGATGACGTGTCTCCTTGGAAGACAAACATTTTTCGTCTTGGTACTTGTGCCATCATGAAAAGTGTAGAGGGTTTGGTTTATTCCTTGATGATATTTTCATCATTGGTATCTTGTTTCATTGGTATCTTTTCAAAGTGGTATCTTCACTCATGTGTTGATTTGGATATTTGATATAATTTGGACACTTTGTTTTCTTGTCACACTTGTGTGTGCTTTGTTGGTTTACTTGGTGTTTTGTCTAAATTATATCTTGTTTGGTTCTTGAAAGTCATGTGCATGCATATTTATTATATGTATATCTTATGGCATGCTTACTTTCGTTGATCCAATATATAGGATAAACTCCATCAAATCCTAAATGACTAAGATGTGCATGAAATTCAATTTCATATCTATATGCACATAGTTATGTGGAGTTTGTCCTATGTATTGTAGTTGCTCTAACTACTTTGGACCCAATGAGTTTGGGTACCATTTTGTACTTGAATTTGTTTTAGGTACATTTGGAGATGCATTGGAAGCTTGTCTCATCTACAAGGAAGGTGTTGTCACCATGTGCTTATTGGAGCCAAGCTTGGATGATCATTCTTATCTTCTACATCACCAATGCTATCTCGGTAACAAGTATCTACCTCATGCATACTTTTCTAGCTCTCAACCTTGTGTAGGTTGTTTCATGGCATGAATCTCTTTGGTTGCAATTCTTTTGATTCTTGCAAAACGTCTTTATTGCAAATGTGAGTAAGCCGGGATGATTACATATCAAGGGGATATATATTCATGATTCATCGATCCCATATGTCAATCTAGCACTTTCTACTTAGTCTCTCATATGTAATATTGATGTTTTCAAAATCATTTGCCTTTGCGATACTTGTTATCTTACTCGGAGCATCCCTTTATCACCTTTATCCTTTGTGGATAGTTTTTGATGCTATGATGAGTATGTGTTGGAAGTTCATCTATATCCCTTTAAGATAAAATTGAGCTTTGTGCTATGCTTTTAAGCAAAGATCTTATTGGTGTATTTATGACTTCCTCTTGGATATCATGACCTTTACCTTTGTACCTATTTTGTGTGTACATGTTTTTTGTGGACTTATATCTTCGTGATTGTGTCTACTTAGAAACTTATACACATAAGAATAGTTACATCTTTTTGGTATTCCAATTCTTTAGTGACCACCCTTTGCTTTTGTATCTTTGGTGGTCTCTAATTAAAGGCACAAGCTTTGTTGTTTATGTGTTATGCTTTTGAATCTTAATAAGCTTGTGGAGCTATTTGCTATATCTCCGTTGGTGTGTGAGTATGTGAAAGACATGATATGCACTATGTGCAACACTTTTTGAAAGACTATGTTGATGATTTTGCTCATCCTTGTATTAGTCTCCTAAAATGTCTTTATATCTCACACCCATCCTTTTATTTGCCGCTCCTTGCTCATGTTGCAAAAAATTGTATTTGTTGCAAGTTGTTTTGCCTCACTTTCATCTATATTCTCTTGCATGTGCTTGTGTTCGAATTTATCTAGGAGGGAGTGAGGATTCCATGTTGTGCACACTATATTGAAATGCAAATCCTATTTGTGCACGTACCTTGGGGAGTTCCCTCTTGATATTTAGAACATTTTTCGGATCCTTTTGATTGCTTGCTTCTTTCGTTGAAGTATCTTTCTATTTGATATTCTCACAATCTTTGGATCCTCAATATAGTTTGATCTCCTCCAACTATTCGTTATTGGATATGTGCATTTGATTTCACTCATATTATGAGAAATGCACACATTATGGGGGAGCTCTTATTATATTGGCCTTCTTACTTTTCACCCATTTCGGCAATCGTTGCCAATGGGGGAGAAGTTTAGAGGGTTTAAGAGTTGTTGGTTTTATGCTTTAGTTTGTTCTCAAGCATTTGCCTTTCTTGCTCTTGCATCCTTGCTCTTTGTGTTGCATGGTTGCTTAATTCATTATATAAACCCTCGTAAAAGGGATTGTCATCAATTACCAAAATGGGGGAGATTGAAAGTGCATGTGTTGCCCCATGTGTGGTTTTGGTAATTAATGACAATCCTTATGGACTAATGTTTGCATTGAGATATACTTGTAGATCTTGTCCATAGGAAATGATTGGAGTTCATGTGTTGGACTCTAGAAGATTACATGATGATCAATGCTCTACTCAAGGGTTTATATGAAGAATGGTCATGTGTAGAGAAGATGAAGTGCAAGCTCAATATGATCCATCTCGAAAGATACATTTGATTGAAGCTTGCAAAGGAGACATGAAGACGGAGCTTTGCAAGGCCCTCCCATAAGGAGTATGGGGGAGAATTTGTAGAAGTCTTCATCAAGCATGTGCTAGCAAGCACAATCAAGAAAGGTGTTCCAACTTGAGAGAGTCAAGATCGTCATCATCAAGCTCAAGTGGAATGCGCAAGGCAAAGGTATGATCTTGATAGGTTTTCTATTTTACCGGTCTCATGTTGTTAGTGGGAGACCGGGTTTTAGGATAGACGGCGTACTATCAAGAGGGGTTCTCAAGTGAGTAACTTGATCGCATCTTTGTGGAGAGCTCATACCGTTGCATACTTGGCATATCATCTTTCTTGGTTCTTATTTGGCTTTTCTTCTTGTTGTGTTTTGGTGCTTGTCGTGATCTTCATGACAAGCCCAAGTTCTTCGAAAACGGATTTCTTATGGAAAACTTGTTGCGTTTTCGTGTTGGAAATATTATCGGTCCACCTTCGAGATAGGGTCCACACCTCTCCATGTGTGGTATCCCCTCTATATTTGTGATCCTTAATATTTGTGGCAAAGCTCTTGTCGTTACCTTTCCAACGCAATTGGATTCACCTGTTTTGGAGTTCATACGGGAAAGTTATTGCATTTCAGGTTTTGCAGTTTCACTGTTTTCAGGCCGGAGTCTCCGGTCTTCTGGACCGGAGTCTCCGGTCCTTGGTTCTCCTCGGAGAGTGTTTTTCTTGTTCAGCCCCTGGTGGGGGCCGGAGTTTTCGGCCCAAGGGGCCGGAGTTTCCGGTCCCAGGGGCTGGAGTTTCTGCCTGAGCTTTTCTCGTCTGTTTGTTGTTCACCTCCTGGTGGGGGCCGGAGTTTCCGCCCCCAAGGGGCCGGAGTATCCGCCCCAGGCCGGAGTATCCGGTCACTTGGACCGGAAACTCCGGTGTGAATCTGGCTGCAACGGCTACTTTTCTGGGAGGGGTATAAATACCCCTCCACCTTCCTCCAGCCAGCTAGCTCGGCCTAGCAACCTTTGCTTTCTCTCCCCTCCATTGTTGCAAGCTCATTTCCTTGATATCTCCCAATCCCTCCACCCAAACTCTTTGATCTTTGGAGGATTGAAGGAGAAGACCTAGATCTACATTTCCACCAATCAATATCTCCTCTAAGTGAGGGGAACATAGTGGATCTAGTTCTTGGAGTTCTTGAGTGGTTCTCCTCTTTGTTCTTCCTCTCTTATTCCCCCATAAGCATTTGTTGCTTTGTTGGAATTTGAGAGTGGAGGACTTGAGCACTTGTGCTCTTGCCTTTTGCATTTGGTGCATCGGTGTGCTCTCCACGAGGATTCGTGGAAGTTGAAATCTTGTGAACTTGTTACTCTTGGGTCTTCGGGCCCTAGACGCCTTTGTGGTGGTTGGACCCTTGTGTGGTCACTTGAAGCCGTTCGGGAGCTCCCAATCCCTTTGTGGGTTGGGCCTCGGATTGTTGTTGAAAGCTGTTCGGGAGCCCCAATCCCATTGTGGGTTGTGCCCGGATTATTGTTGAAAGGCTCCGGATTCCGCCTCGAAGGAATACCGATAGTGGAAGGTGAACCAAACCTTTGTGGTGCGGTTCATCGGAGAAGAGGGTGAAACCTTTGTGGTTGTTGAACCGTTGTGTCGGTTCACACCTCTCCAACGAGACGTACTCCCTTTCAAGGAGGAACTCGGGAATACATCCTCGTCTCCGCGTGCTTCGGTTATTTCTATACCCGAGCTCTTTACTTATGCACTTTACATTGTGATAGCCTTCGTGCTTGAAGTATTCTATTGCTATCACCTTGTTGCTTGTCTTGCTTAGCATAAGTTGTTGGTGCACATAGGTGAGCCTAGTTTATTTAGGTTGTTGGCTTGTTAATTTAAACATATAGTTTTATTCCGCAATTAGCAAGCCTTTAACCGGAAAAGTTTTAATCGCCTATTCACCCCCCCTCTAGGCGACATCATTGTCCTTTCATTGCCTCCCGTAAAGCGTTTTTTATAGCCATATAGCTAGGCTTCTTACTTGATGTTCATGAAGGTTGAAGCTCATGAGGGAACTTATACTTTGATGTGTCCCTCTTCCTTGGAAAGTGTTCATGCATAATACCAGGATCCCATGGTGTTCTCAAACCAATAAAAATAATAGTCAAGTTGAACCCTAGTTGAGAGAAAAACAAAACACAAAAGTAATAACAACGAAGTCTAACTTTCTTTCTATGCATTGGCATTTTGTATATGAATGAATCATCATAAATAGAAGTTTCCCAATGCATATTAACAATATATGAATCATCATAAATAGAAGTTTCTCAATGCATATTAACAATATTTACTTGCAGCATATAATTATTAGTAACATAAAGAGGGTTCTTATCACCTCTTTCATAATAGTTGCAAGTAGTAGAAATAAATTCAACCATATAACCACAAGAATCATTCAACTTAGATAATTTAGGCAATTTATTATGGAATTCATTAGCATGCTTCCCTGTTTCAAAATAGTTAATAAGATCAATATCAAGTTTAATATCATGGTTGCAACAAAGATTTGGAACTAAAGGTAATTGCAAACCACATAAGTATTTCTCAACATAAGCAAATTTCTCCTCTATGGTGTAATTAGGAGAATTTAAGAACAAAGTAGGACTATCATGAGTAAGAGTACCATCACAAACAGCAAGTATATTATTTTTATCCTCACATAATTTAGTAACAACTAAACATGGAGGTTTATCAATAAGCATAGGACCATCATCTAAAGCATTATCATATAGCATATTTAAGCAATACTCCTCATTATCATCAATAAGTTCACTAGTAGTATTAATAGAAAGTAAAGGAGCATTTTTAGTTTCATCATAATAGCATGGATTCTCATAAATAACAAAAGATTTTTGAGTTTGAGTGTTACTATCATTTGTTGATGGTGAAGCTAGGAGATCCAACTCTTCCCCAAGCTTGGGTTGGAGCACATCCATTTCAATTTCCTCTTCACATACTTTCTCTTCCAAGCTTATGTTTTCATCATCCTCTTGGGGTTGCACGGGCATCCCCAAGCTTAAGCTTTTGTCATCTTCTTCCTGCAAAATATTAGTACTTTCCGTGGCAGCAAGAATTCTTTCTTTAGGAGTAAAATATTTAAGAAAAACCTTCCTCAAACTACTCCATTCAATAGTAACTTCTTCATCCAAAGACTTGAACCAAATACGAGCATTACCAGATAAAGACAAATATAATAGCTTTCTTTTTACCTGATCATCAGAAATACCAGGAAGCCTAAATAAACCACATATCTCTTCAACTGTCTCCACGTGTTCACGTGCAGACTTAGTTCCATCCCCTGTAAATGGATTTTTCATAACTCTTTTAACATGACCAACGGGAATTTTATAACCCACTTTAGATATCTCAGACACAGTAGTTTCAACCACTTTAGGAGCATTAGCATAAGCACTTTCATATAAAGCAAGATGCAGCGAAGCACGATTCATAAATGCCATAGTAATAGTATCAATAGTTTTTATGTATTTTATGTTTTTAATGAAAACTGAAAATAAATATCTAGTGCAAACAAGAATAAAAACTTAAACGCTACGCTCCCCGGCAACGGCGCCAGAAAAGTACTTGATAACCCCCAAGAGCAAGGGATCACTGTAGCACCTCTCAATGTGGAAGTAAGGTATCGATCCGCAGGAGCAAGAAGGAAAAGTTATCTATTCCCTACAACTAAAGTGTCACAAGTTTTAGTTGATTATGCACTAAACAAGTTTAAAGAACAAGATGGTTGATTTAATGGATGGAAGTTTCACGTAACAAAACAAGAATGTAAAAGTGTCCCAATTCTCTTCAATGCAAGAGGGCAAGACAAATGTTTTCTCTTATAGGAACAATGGACATGGGTTCATGGGTTCACTTAATCCTCTCCCTCTCATCTACGGTGATTATCATGTGATGCATGTAAAATGCATACATGAACTTTACATTTTATTACATGTTATTTGCATCATATAAGGGTTATATTCATGATTTATATTAGTTTTGGGGATAATTAACAACTCCCCATTTTTCTAGAATTAACCCTACGCCGTCAGAAAACCCCTTTTCTATATTTTGATGTTTCAGGGACCCAAACGACGTCCAAATGACCTGAAACTTTACGGGGATCATTTTTTTTGGAAGGAACGAAACGTAGGCGCAAAGGAATCGAAGAAACGGAGACCAGAAGGCAGAAAGGGGTGGGCCCACGCGGCCAGATTCCCTGACCGTGTGGGGTCCCCCATCCTGGCCCTCGGGCCTCCGCTGCCGTCGATCTTTCTTCCCGAAGCTTCGTCTTGACCTAAAAACGACTATATATAGACCCCCCAGGGCTTTCGCGAAAGGGAGCGCCGCGAAACACAGAAACCACGAAACAGAGACCTGGAGCTGAAGATTGGAGGGGGAAAACTCCGGCGGGGCGCTGCCGGTGTGGTCTCCTTCCCCTCCAACAACATCTCCACCGACACCATGATGAAGAGGGAGTAGTCCACCCCTGGACTATGGGTTTGTGGAAGTAACTTATGTATCTCTCCTCTCTATGAGCTTCACTAATTAGTACCGTATGAGCTGCTGAACATGATTACGGTCATCTATGTAATTCCTTTGTGGTGGATCTTTATTATGAGTTAATACATGTTTGAGATTGCAATGGTTTTGTTTCAGTTATGAAAGTAGATGCATATTATGTACCCCGTTCTTATTTACTTGTCATGATCAAGCATGTTTATGAGAGCATGTGAGGGGGAACGTGTGCATTAGTTGGAGTAACGGGGGGTGGCTAGTGCAGTGAACGTGAGAGAAGTTCTGCGATCCACTTGGGTTTTCTACCTTACTTTGTTGCCTCACTAGGGATAAACAAAAATACCATGCTACCGGAGAGTGGATGTGACCTTGGCCACTATCTCCATGACTAGATCTAGCATGTTCTTATTTTAACTTCATGTCATTGAACTTATTGCTATGCTCTGATTTATCTTAATTACTAAGGTGTTATGATTTAGTTCGCATCTTGGTGGAGCATAAGAGAGAGAACAACTTATACTTGAGATCTCTATGTTAGGACGTGATGCCCATATTATTAATAACTTGTCAAACCATGTCTTGCCATCTTTCATGTTAATTTTAGTGTTCCATTGTCTACCACGTTATCAAGAGAGAGTGCATTTGTGAAACCATGAACCCCGGTCCATTTTTAATCATAAGAAACACCTTTCCAACACTTTTATCACCACTTTTGTTTGCTGCCATTATTAAATCCGAAAATACAAAAACACTTTTACATCTTGCATTCATATAAAAAACCCAAAAATATCATTTATCATTACTACCACCATCCTTGCATATTTATTTTACCATCATTGCATATTTACTACTGTTTGCATATTTATTTTATTATCATTCTCACACCTTGTGCTTGACAACCACTTGGTGAGGTTGAGGGCACAAAACAATTTATTTTGTTGCAGGTTCTCAAGAGAAGGATAAGGAGATAACACCTGAAATACTGGTTCCCCGAGAGTTCGATATTAAACCCTCGAGTCACCCCTCGTGGGGAAAACTGTCTTCCACTACTACATACACTCTGCACTTGGAGTCTCAACCTAACCCATTTACTTTTCACGCAGGTACCACGCGAAGGGCTAGCAACTGTTTTCTGGCGCCATTGTGGGGTAACTACGTGAAGGGCCATCAAGACGTTTTCTGGCGCCGTTGCCGGGGAACCATAGCTGAAAGGTTTATCCAAGGATCACTCACATCAAGTCAACTTCATCACCAACTTGTGTAACAACCTAAGCTTGGGGAGTTGCACCTACGTGAGCATCATCTTATCCATCTTTACCTACAATCATTTTATTTTGTTTTGTTCTTGTCTTGCATATCATCTTTATATTTCGGTTTGCATATTTATATTCAGTTTTGCATTTTTGTGTTGCATTTGTTATTTCGAGTTGCATTAGTGTCATTTTACTTTCAGTTTTGCATAAAAAATTAAAAACACATAAAAACTTGTTAAATGGGAGATAGAACTAAATTGTGTGACTACACAAACACTCCTAATGATCAATTTATTGCTAAGCCTATCACCACACCTGAGATTACTGCTGAGAGCTATGAAGTTAGTCCTAGTTTGTTAAACTTGATAACTAGGGAACAATTTGGTGGTAGTGCTGTTGAGGATGCCTCTATGCATCTTCATGATTTTATTGAAATCTGTGACATGCAAAAGTTTAAAAATGTTGAAAGTAATGTCTTAAAACTGAAGTTATTTCCTTTCTCACTTAGAGGAAAAGCTAAAGAGTGGCTACATTCATTACCTACTGGTAGTATTAATTCTTGGGATGATTTAAAAGAAGCTTTCATTAAGAAATATTATCCCCCTGTTAAAATACTGCAAAATAGAAACAATATCCTCTCTTTTAGGCAAAATGAAAATGAACATGTTGCCATGGCTTGGGATAGGATTAAACTCATGCTTAGAACTTGTCCATCACATGGGGTTAATGAATGGACCATTTTACACTCTTTTTACAATGGTCTAAATTACATGTCTAGAAATATACTTGATTCAGCTGCTGGAGGTGCTTTCATGGGAAAAACTATTTAGAAGCTAAGAACATTTTGGAAAGTATCTTGCAAAATTATAGTCAATGGCATACTGATAGAGCACCTAGTTCATCTAAGAAAGTGAACTCTATAGAAGAAACAAATGATTTGTCATCTAAAATGGACACCATTCTTGCTTTTATTAATAAACAAAATTTTGAAAATATGCCTTTGCAAGAACTAGTTGGTAATAATCCTGAAAATGTTGATGTCAACTTCATTAGGAACTATGGTAATAATGGGTATGGTAACAACAATTATAACTCTTATAATAAACCCCCATATGTTCCTAACAACCGTCCTTTAGTGCCATATCCTAATGCTAATGATAAATGGAAGCCTATGTCATCAAGCAATGATAATTTCGAAGCAAATAAAATTCTTATTGAACAAGTTGCTAGTCATAATACCATGATACAAGAGTTGAATAAATCTGTTGCTTCTATTAGTTCTGATATTAGAGGTTTACAACTCCAAGCTGCAGGACTAGACAAAGCCTTGTCAAAACTAGCTGATAATCAAGCCACTTTATTGAGTATGTCTGCAGGGAAACCACAAGCACCACCCACGGTTGGGATGAATTCTATTAATATTGCTGAAAGTGTCCCTTCTACTTTGGAGGGAACTCTTAATGAACTGCTTGAATATCCTGAATATTTGTTGCCATTTATGTCTCAACTTGTTGGTTTAAAGGAAGAAGTTAATGAAACTAAAAATGATGAATCTCTTATATTAGTTATGTTAGAGAAAAAAGTTGAGGAAGTTAAAATGCTTAGTGAAGTTAAGGAACCATTTGTTGATTTAGAGAAGTGTAGCTTGCATGAATTAATTTCTATCTTACAAAAATTTGCAAGTGATCCTTCTGTTAATATTAACCAGGCTGGTTTTGGTTCCTATATTGCTAATCATGTCTTAAAAGAAAAGATTGCTAGGTACAATCAAGAAGCTATGATACCACCTAAGCTTGGGGATATGGATCCCTAAGTACTAGTAACCATTGGAAAAGAGACACACCATGCCATTTTAGATCTAGGATCTAGTGTCTCTATATTATCTAAAGAACTATATGAAGTCCTTGAACTTAAAAATATTGAGAAATGCTCTATTGAACTTGCACTTGCTGATGATTCCATTAGACATGCTCTAGGAAAAGTAAGTGATGTTATGGTAGAGTTACACATGACTTTTGTGCCTGTTGATTTTCTAATCATGGACATGGGGAATAAAACCTCTAGTCCTATTATTTTGGGAAGACCTTTTCTTCGTACTACAGGTGCCATTATTGATTCAAAGGAAGGGAATGTGAAGTTTCAGTTTCCACACAAGAAGAGCATGGAACACTTCCCAAGGAAGAGGGACACACCAAGGTTCAAGCTCCCTCATGAGCTACGTCCCCTTTGATTATCAAGTAAGTAAGCCTAGCTATATGGCTATAAAGAAAGCGCTTTACGGGAGGCAACCCGGTTGTTTTTGTTTGAGATTTTCTTTGAGTCCTCTTGCTGTAACAAGAGAGTAGTTTGTTAGTTTTGTTTCTGGGATTTTTAATAAAGAACCAAGTTTTACCTATTTTGGGTTTGAAAAGTTGCTATTCATTTTCGGAGAGTTTTCTGCCTGCACGAAGTCTGTGCACGGTTTGATTTTTCATTTTTTATCTGTAACTCCGATTGAGCTGTAATTTGAACTGTAGCTTCAACTTTTCATCCTCTGTATACGTGATTTTTTGCAGATTTTTCTGACGAGTTTAAGTAGGGTAGAAAAATGCGTTTTGCTGCTGCTGTTTTTCTGGACAGATTCTGTCTTGATATTGTTTGATGCATTCTTTGAGCTTTTTGCTTGAATCTTTTTGATTCAATTGAGTTTATGAGTAGGCATACAACATTATATACTCTCTGGACATTCATATGAATTTTTGCCTAAGGATTTTATGCAGCAAGGAACCTATTTGTTTATCACTACTAATATCACCCCACAGAAAAGAAATGGGAGAAACGGTGTTTTGAAGTTTTTTCACAGGGATTAGAGGAGCTGCACCAAGAGCTATCCAAGGATGGTGAAGACCATAAGCTTGGGGATGTCAAGACAACCCCACTAGACCAACACACTCTCGGTTTGCACACGTCTAACTTCTGTTTTTCGATCAAAGCACTTTATCGTATAAACTTGGAGCGTCTGTTTTTTTTGCTTTTGTTATTTCGGTTTGATTTTTATAAGACCACCACTATCATTTATATATGAGAGAGCTACTGGAAGTTTGGGTTGAATTATGTTGGATGCTATTAAATATATTGGGATAGGGATGTTTGAGTTGATTTTAAAAGATACATATAGTTGCATAATTCATGTGCTTTGAATGAATGTTAATTTGCAAGTGTGTTGTCAAGAGCTATCTTTTACCATGTTTAGATGTTGAATTTTAACTTTACTTGGTTTAACATGGATTGATTAGTTCTATGGACACTTATGCATGCATTTAGATGGTCAACTTTCTCCCTATTGCTAGCCCAAAAATTACAACAAGTAAAAAGCTTGTTTCCCAACACCTTCAACCAAAGTTTTTCCAGTGAGTCCACCATATCTACCTATTAGCTTTATGCTATTCCAAGTATGTTTATCATGTTATATTGTGTTATCTACATTTCTGAATTTAAATGCTTATGTTATTGATTGTCATGGGAAAAATTGGTTAAAAGCTCTCACGAACTTGATGCACAATTTACTTTTATTGCATTTAATAAGCATGAACCATTGTGATTAAAATTATGAAGTTGTGGGCTTGACAATTGTTTTGGTTGGGAGTTAGCCCATATGTGCTGTCACATGGCAAGCTTTCAACATTGCACTTATTTATATTTAGTTGATGTCATGTACTTTTGTTTATGGATGCCTATCATGGGTGAAATGAATGTGGATACTTAGTAAGTTCAAAGAGTTTGTATAAATGGTTAGAGAAATGCCTGGGCCGCTAATCTAAGCCATGCATCATTCATGGTGGAAATTTACAGCATAACCATAATGTTCATTCAGTGATGCACCTCATAATAAAAAGCTATACCCATAGTAAATAAAAGAGTGCTGAGATTGTTCATTGTCTGTTTGTCTTGTTGTTTTGACATGGGCTTGTTCATGTCAAGGGGCAAGAGGTACCCCAGTGCAGTTCTTGATGATACTATTATTACTTGCAATGACCTTTATTTGAATTTACTTTGTGGACCAAAGTGAGTAACACATGGTGTAGGTACTTGTATTCAAGGGACATGAGACATTCAACCAATACATTGTCAAGCACACCACTCATATTTGCTTTCACTTTAAACATTAATCATTCAAGATGCTATGATAGGGGTAATGAGAGCTCCACACCAATGACTACCACATTGCAAGCATTAACTTAAGTAGAAGTGTTTGGAAGTTAGATGAAACTTATTCATGCTTTACCTCTACTTATTTATCTATCCAAAGTGTCCACCTTTTATATTCAGTTTTCATAAGAAGTACTCTATGACCACCATAGGATGTTTTTACTTTTCATTATGCATACATTTGGTCCATAGTACTTTCTTCTATATTACACTTTGTGAATTTATCATTGAACATCTTTACATTGAGTATTTGATATCACTTCATAATTTATCTTGCATATTGTTATTCCTTTGAAGAATGAATCATTTGACTCTATGTAGCAATAGTAATCACCTTTGATATCCATTGATAGTATTAAAATGCAAAGTCCATGTTAGTTTTATCACCTTCATACTCGGGACGAGCATGGGTTAAGCTTGGGGATGTTGATGCATGTAAAATGCATACATGAACTTTACATTTTATTACATGTTATTCCATGTTATTTGCATCATATAAGGGTTATATTCATGATTTATATTGAGTTTTGGGGATAATTAACAACTCCCCATTTTTCTGGAATTAACCCTGCGCTGTCAGAAAACCCCTTTTTCTATATTTTGATGTTTCAGGGACCCAAACGACGTCCAAATGACCTGAAACTTTACGGGGATCATTTTTTGGAAGGAACGAAACGTAGGCGCAAAGGAATCGAAGAAACGGAGACCAGAAGGCAGAAAGGGGTGGGCCCACGCGGCCAGATTCCCTGACCGCGTGGGACCCCCATCCTGGCCCTCGGGCCTCCGCTGCCGTCGATCTTTCTTCCCGAAGCTTCGTCTTGACCTAAAAACGACTATATATAGACCCCCCAGGGCTTTCGCGAAAGGGAGCGCCGCCGAAACACAGAAACCACGAAACAGAGACCTGGAGCTGAAGATTGGAGGGGGAAAACTCCGGCGGGGCGCTGCCGGTGTGGTCTCCTTCCCCTCCAACAACATCTCCACCGACACCATGATGAAGAGGGAGTAGTCCACCCCTGGACTATGGGTTTGTGGAAGTAACTTATGTATCTCTCCTCTCTATGAGCTTCACTAATTAGTACCGTATGAGCTGCTGAACATGATTACGGTCATCTATGTAATTCCTTTGTGGTGGATCTTTATTATGAGTTAATACATGTTTGAGATTGCAATGGTTTTGTTTCAGTTATGAAAGTAGATGCATATTATGTACCCCGTTCTTATTTACTTGTCATGATCAAGCATGTTTATGAGAGCATGTGAGGGGGAACGTGTGCATTAGTTGGAGTAACGGGGGGTGGCTAGTGCAGTGAACGTGAGAGAAAGTTCTGCGATCCACTTGGGTTTTCTACCTTACTTTGTTGCCTCACTAGGGATAAACAAAAATACCATGCTACCGGAGAGTGGATGTGACCTTGGCCACTATCTCCATGACTAGATCTAGCATGTTCTTATTTTAACTTCATGTCATTGAACTTATTGCTATGCTCTGATTTATCTTAATTACTAAGGTGTTATGATTTAGTTCGCATCTTGGTGGAGCATAAGAGAGAGAACAACTTATACTTGAGATCTCTATGTTAGGACGTGATGCCCATATTATTAATAACTTGTCAAACCATGTCTTGCCATCTTTCATGTTAATTTTAGTGTTCCATTGTCTACCACGTTATCAAGAGAGAGTGCATTTGTGAAACCATGAACCCCGGTCCATTTTTAATCATAAGAAACACCTTTCCAACACTTTTATCACCACTTTTGTTTGCTGCCATTATTAAATCCGAAAATACAAAAACACTTTTACATCTTGCATTCATCATAAAAAACCCAAAAATATCATTTATCATTACTACCACCATCCTTGCATATTTATTTTACCATCATTGCATATTTACTACTGTTTGCATATTTATTTTATTATCATTCTCACACCTTGTGCTTGACAACCACTTGGTGAGGTTGAGGGCACAAAACAATTTATTTTGTTGCAGGTTCTCAAGAGAAGGATAAGGAGATAACACCTGAAATACTGGTTCCCCGAGAGTTCGATATTAAACCCTCGAGTCACCCCTCGTGGGGAAAACTGTCTTCCACTACTACATACACTCTGCACTTGGAGTCTCAACCTAACCCATTTATTTTTCACGCAGGTACCACGCGAAGGGGCTAGCAACTGTTTTCTGGCGCCATTGTGGGGTAACTACGTGAAGGGCCATCATCATGTTATAGATAAAGTACACACAACTGTCATGTTTTAATGGTAGCTTTAATGACGGCTATATGTCCTACAACACATAGTTGAAAGAAGTACTCATTTGTGTTGCTAGGTCACCCCTCGTAAGGCTAGCATGGTTGCTGTCACTCCCACATCATACTCTTCCTTTTTATCCCCAGATAAAGGATGTTGGGCTGTATTTCACATGTCACTCAATACATATGCCGTTGTCACACCGGCCATCCCGTACCTACATACATCATACTTCATAATGGACAATATTCTAAACACTAGTGCAATGATTCATAATTCGTGTGCATGACCACATCTCTCTCATCTATCCACACTTGGTGGTGTCAATCACCTCATGACAAGGATAAACAAGGCATTATGCATAAATCAAACCATCACATGCATCATAGAATATCTCCAAAGTATGACAAATCATAAAAGCTCCAACACAACTGTAAATGCATAACAAATCATCTCATACCCCAATATCCACCATAGGAATTACATAGATGACCATAATCATGTTCAGCAGCTCATACGATACTAATTAGTGAAGCTCAAAGAGAGGAGAGATACATAAGTTACCACCACAAACCCAAGTCCAGGGGGTGGACTACTCCCCTTCATCATGGAGACGGTGGAGATATTGTTGGAGGGGAAGGAGACCACACCGGCAGCGTCCCGCCGGAGTTTTCCCCCTCCAATCTTCAGCTCCAGGTATCTGTTTCGTGGTTTCTGTGTTTCGGCGGCGCTCCCTTTCGCGAAAGCCCTGGGGGGTCTATATATAGTCGTTTTTAGGTCAAGACAAAGCTTCTGGAAGAAAGAACGACGGCAGCGGAGGCCCGAGTGCCAGGATGGGGGGCCCCATGCGGTCAGGGAATCTGGCCGCATGGGCCCACCCCTTTCTGCCTTCTGGTCTCCTTTTCTTCGATTCCTTTGCGCCTACGTTTCGTTCCTTCCAAAAAAGTGATCCCCGTAAAGTTGCAGGTCATTTGGACGTCGTTTGGGGTCCCTGAAACATCAAAATATAGAAAAAGGGGTTTTCTGACAGCGCAGGGTTAATTCCAAAAAAATGGGGGAGTTGTTAATTATCCCCAAAACTTAATATAAATCATGAATATAACCCTTATATGATGCAAATAACATGGAATAACATGTAATAAAATGTAAAGTTCATGTATGCATTTTACATACATCAAAATCCTACGGTGTTCACACTTTTAAGGAGCCAGCTGATAATATTGCTGTGCAACTCTTGGCTCAGTTTGAAGGGGAATCAGATGATGAAGATGATATTGTTGACGGTCTAGCAGCTGCTGCTGTTGGGGAGCAACAAAAACCTACTGATGATGTGGCTGAGGGGAAGAAGAAGTAAGTCTGGGGGCCGGTGCTGGCTCCTCGGATGAGTGCTCGATTGAAGCATGATGGGCGCACAGTAGTTGAGAAGGCGCAGGATCTCAAGAAAGTACAAAACCTGGAATCAAAAGGTATTAAAACTGCGAACTACAACTCCTTTGCTGTCCTTGATAATGCATCCTTGTTAAATAATGCCGCTATGGCTGGTATTGAGTTAGGTAGAGACTCTGTGGAGATTGCTGAGAATATTGATAAAATAAGAGAGGTGGAACAAAAAAGAGCATGTAATTTTAGAGATGAAAACCCTGACATGTTTCTGCCTGATAATATTGATATAAGTAAAGGTGATATCGTAGCTGCTATGACCTGTCAGTATGATGGGTTTGGTGGTGTCGATAGCTCAGTGCCCTGCGATTACGACAGGCCTGAAGCAAGTGGTACTACGCATTTGAATGCGGAGGAACCTGTGGATTCACCTTGGATTGAGGTGTTTTCCGGTAAGAAAAATAGTAGAAGTAAGAGAAAACTTATTTTTAAATCCAATGGTAGTAGGCCTTATAACGAACATTAGAGGTCTTAACAGACCTAACAAAGTCATGAGAGCGCATGACCTCATTAGAGAGACATGCCCAGATATTGTTAGCTTCTCTGAAACAAAAAAAGATGATTTCACTAAGCAGAAAACTCCTGTCATTAGACAATAATTGCGATTTTACTTGGAATTGGCTTCCTGCAGTTGGAACTGCAGGTGGAGTTCTAGTAGGGATTAGGAATGATAAGTTTGACGTCCTATCCTGGGAACTTTTTAATTTCTGTGTCTCTTGCGTTATTAAATGCAAAAAAGATGCTCAAGTGTGGAGGTTTGTTTCTGTATATGGGTCTGCTTATGATGAATATAAGCTTGACTTCATTAACGAACTCCACAATGTAGTGTGTCGCTGGGTTGGTCCCACTTTAATTGGGGGGATTTCAATCTGGTGAGAGAGAGTAAAGATAAAAATAATGGTGTGATTAATCAACATTGGGCTAATTTATTCAATGATTGGATTAATAAATTCTCTCTCATTGAATTAATAAGCCCAGATAGAAAGTACTCTTGGGCCAATAATCAGGATAATCTGGTGATGGCACTTATTGACAGAATTTTTGTTACAACCTGCTGGGAAAGTTTATTCCCGAATGTGGCCATAAGGAGTTTGCCAAGACTGGGGACTGATCACACACCATTGGTCTTTGACACTGGTGCGTTAGTGGTCCCGAAAGTTAAGCAATTCCGGTTTGAAAAATGGTGGTTAAATAAGGAGGGTTTTAGAGAGCTTGTTGCTAAAATCTGGAACACTCCCTGTCGTCTCACTAGAGCTATCGACAGATTTCAATTTAAAATTAGGTTGCTCAGAAAAACTCTAAAAGATGGAATGCCAACATTGAGGCAGACCAGCGTAAACATAAGCAGCACCTCATTGCTGAGTTTGATCTGCTTGATATATTTTCCGAGTCACAACCTCTATCCCCTGTCTCTAAGGCAAGAATGAAAAATATTTTAGATGAGCTGCAGACAATTTGGTCGAATGAGGAGATTAATGCAAGACAGAGGTCGCGGGAGCGGCAGATTCTGGAAGGAGACCAGAATACTGCGTACTTCCATTCCATGGCAAACCAGAGGCGTAGGAAAAAGCAGATTACTGCTTTAGACGGCCCTAATGGACCTGTGGATGACACAAAAGGTATGCTTGACATAGCTGTGCAGTATTACAAGTCTTTATTTGGGTTTGAGAACAAGTTAAATATCAATCTATCAGAGAACTTTTGGGACCCTGATGAACTTGTTACTGCTGAACATAATAATCTTTTAGATGCAAAATTTACTGAAGAAGAGGTAAAGGAGGCTGTATTTGGCTCGTATGCTGAAGGGGCTCCTGGACCGGACGGTTTTTTCCTTTCTTTTTTATCAGCAGTTTTGGGAGTTAGTTAAGAAGGACCTCCTAGATATGTTCAATGACTGGGACTCTAGCCAGCTTCATCTATTTAGGTTAAATTTTTCCTTGTTGACTCTTATTCCTAAAGAAGCTGATGCAACCAGTATTCAGAAGTTTAGGCCTATTGCATTGACTAACTGCAGTTTTAAAATTTTCTCAAAATGTTTGACTACTCGGTTGAGTCAGGTTTGCAATGACCTTATTTCCCAGAATCAAACAGCCTTCCTTAAAGGTAGGTTTATTCTGGAAAGCGTAGTTTCAGCGCATGAAATTATTCATGACGTTGTCAGTAAACAGGAGTCTGGGCTTATTTTCAAACTGGATTACGAGAAGGCGTACGATAGAGTTAATAGAGAGTTCTTAATTAGCATGATGAAACAACGGGGTTTTAGCCCGAAGTGCATCAAGTTGATTATTTCGTTGCTGTATAAAGGTTCGGTTGGAGTTCGTATTAACGATGTTAACAGTGACTTTTTTGAAACTGGGAAAGGAGTCCGTCAAGGAGATCCTATTTCTCCCATCCTTTCAACCTTGTAGCTGATGTATTTACTATAATGCTCAAAAAAGCTGCCCTCCATCACCAGATTACTGGGTTGTTGGATTTTTTTTGTCCTGCTGGCATCATTAGTATGCAGTATGCGGATGATACACTTCTTTTCTTGAAAAATGATTTGAAAGTTGTTCAAAATCTTAAGTGGATTCTTTCGTGCTTCGAACAAATCTCGGGGCTGAGGATTAATTTTCACAAGTGTGACTTGATCCCTATTAATGTCCAACCTGAGACTGCCCAAGCGTTTGCACAAGCTTTATGCTGCAAAATCGGGGATTTCCCCTTGAAATATTTGGGTGTTCCTCTTCATTATAGAAAGTTGAGGAAAGAGGACCTTCAACCCATTATTGATAAAATTCTCAAAAGAGCTGCGGGCTAGAGAGGAAAGCTTTTATCCTATAAAGCTAAGCTCATTTTGATCCAGACCTGTTTAGCTAGTATCCCTACTTACTTGCTTAGCGTGACTAAGTTCCCCAAGTTGGCCATCACCCTTATTAACTCCCAAAAGTCTCATTGCTTTTGGGATGACTATGAAGGGCACCGTAAATATCACCTTGCGAACTGGGAAATGCTTTCTCAGAAAACGGAGTATGAGGGGATTGGCATTCCTAACCTTGCTGACATGAACATGTGCCTTTTGGCCTTGTGGGTTAAGAGGTATCATTTAGATCAGCATAAGATGTGGAAACAAATTATTGATTTTAAGTATGATACTAACAACCCAAACATCTTTGCTTGCTCGCCTGTTGGCGCCTCTCCTTTTTGGAAAGGGGTCTTGTGGGCCGCCAATGCTGCAAAGATTGGGTATCGTTGGAAAGTTGGGAATGGTAAAAATGTAAAGTTCTGGGAGGACCAGTGGTTCGGATCGTCTAGTTTAGCGATTCAATACTGGGACCTATATATAATTGCCAATGAACATGATATTTCGATTGCTGATGTCTGGGATGGATCTCAGCTTAAGATCTCGTTTAGGAGATGTGTTGATATCCAACTTTTACTTAAATGGTATGAATTGCTTCAGATAGCAGGGTCATTAGACCTGTCTGATGAACATGATGCAATTATCTGGAAGCATGAGTCTAAAGGGATTTATTCTGTTAGTTCTTTCTACTCGATTGATAACTTTCGGGGTGTTATCCCTGCTCATGTTCCGGCAGTGTGGAGATTATCTATTCCTCCGCGTGTTCACATTTTCCTTTGGCTCCTTGCAAACAATAAACTTCTGACCAGAGATAATATGGCAAAAAGACAGCATTTAAATGACTTGACTTGTGTTTTCTGTAATGAGCCTGAAACTGTTATGCATCTTTTCTTCGAATGCGCTGTAGCAACAGAGATGTGGAGGAACATAGCTCCCATCACTGGGGTCGAACTTCCGTGCACTTATTTGAAGGTTGCAGGCTGGTGGATTTGTGATAATAATCATAAAATTGCCAATATTGTGCATGCATCCTGCCTTTGGGCGTTATGGAAGTTCAGAAATGACCTGTGCTTTAACAGTGTGACTTGGCATAAAATGCAGGTGCTCTGGCGAAGAGTGGTAGCCAGTCTGGCTCTGTGGCAACTGCTTTGTCCAGAGGGAGCAAGAGAACACTTGAACGTTGTGGCTGGAGCGATTCGGAAGCTGGGGCAAGAACCATCTCTGCTGATGTGGCCCGACCCGGGTTGATTCCCCTGGGATGGCAGGTGAAACAAACTTGGAGTGGCGTCACGCAGATCAGCCTGGGGCGAAACAATGTTGAAGAAGCTGAGTGGGCTGAGTACGCAAGGAGCTATGTCGCAACTCTGGAAGCGATGTCCCTGCGCCTGGATGAGGATTGGATGATGGTTCCTTTCTGAGTTTGGAGCTGGATGTTTGTTTTCGGTTGGAGTGGCTTCTCTCCTCCTTTCTTAGTTGTAGTCCTTTCTGTTCTTTCTTTCAGATACTTATGTGGTAGCTGCTCGATAGAGCTGAACCTTGTCTGATGCTGGTAGGCTGCCATCATCCGAGCTCCTGAATGTTGAATAATGTATGAACGTTGTATGGTTTCATTTTCATTAATGGAACCGGGGCGGGGCCCTTTAATTCTAAAAAAAGAGATTTCGGTCACACTGGTGCCCGAGAGCCAAACGTCCGCTTTGGTATATCCAGCGCTGCACGAATGCCTACACCTGCTACATAGACAGCAGCGCTGCCATCTGGGCGCAAAACTTCCGTGTCATGTACTTTTCTTGGAGAAACACTTATGCTCTTTTATTTTGCAGGAACATGCTGGAGGCGTCGGCCGCCGTCCATTGTCGGACTCAGCCACTCAGGAAAAAAATTGGAGGGTGTGCATAATACTTTTTTCGCACAACAATATAAATAGCGAATCGAAACGTGGGGCAAAAGCTTTGTAGTTAGTACATATTTCATATTTGCGTGATTCCAATACGAATACTTTAAAACATCAACAAAGTTTTACTACTCCTTCCGTTCGGAAAATGATGTCTTAGATATATCTAGATTTGGATGTATGTGTATACTAAAATATGTCCACATACATTCAAATCTAGATATATCTAGGACATCCTTTTCTAAACGGAGTGAGTACATGATAAATATATCATAAATAGTGTCGACGATATATGTGGCCAGCCTATATAACTACATTATACGGACGGCCACCCCATCCTGCCCGCAGAAATCAAGACCTGGGGAGCTGCGCGGACATGTTTGGTGTACGACGCCTAGACCCAGGATGAATAGAAGACGAAATCTGGTCCACCATTGCCACCGCCGGGATGTTCTTCATGGAGAGGCGGTCGAGGCCATCCCTAAGCTCTACTTTACTTGCTCTGCAACTTTGGAGGCACAATCATTGGTTCTGTGTTTAGTGATTTCCTACCCAGATTCACAAACAAAGAGCTCTCTGTATTGAATTTCTACATCATTAGCATTAACCAAACAAAACAATTCACTATTGTGAAAATTAATTTTTTAACGGATATAGTTGCTAAAATATAAAAAACATAAGTTTCATCGACATATTGTAGAATGGATACATCATACACCACCTTCTACTAAATGAGGGATGCGACCTTCTACTTCCCATCTTGCTTTGCTCTAGCTACTAAAATACCTAACATAGTGTATGAAAGTAATGGACAAAATCGTCATTAGCTCTAATACCCACATCCCGTGGTGATAAAAGGATTAATCCAGACACATCATTCAACATCAAAATCTTTCGTATGTAACATCTGCTGAAGACAAATGCCATTTTACCTTACCGTAAGCTTTTATAAAGTCAATTTTAGTAAGAACAACATCCATGTTCTTCCTATGAAGTTCATGGATATTTATGGAGCACCACCACTATCTCTAAAATATGGCGCCTAGGCAGAAAGGCCGTTTGGGTGGGTTTGCTGAATTTGTGCGCAATACTTGAAATGTGATTAGTCCCAACTTTGTAAAAAATTTAAAACTCACATTTAATAGGCGAATGGGATGGTATTGTTGTATCTGGACATCATTGTATTCTTTTGTAGTAAAATATTACTGAAATTGAGATGGAACAAGGGTACCTCTCCACTTTGGAATTTATAAATCATAGCCATGAAATTTTCTTTTACAACATTGGAGAACATAAAATTTAGCAGGGAACTCATCTGGTCCCTCTCGGAGTTTTTTTTCATTTGGAATATGGTCTTATGCACTTCATTCCCTGTGAAGTCATCGATGAGTATATTATTATGTTTGACCGATAGTTGTGTGATATCGCGAGATTTTGATTCTAGAATGGTAAAATTGATATTAACTGGTGCCCCAAGCAACGTCTTGTAATATTCTAAGGTTTTCTTCTCCAACGATGGTATCTTCATCTTTTTCAAGTTGGAGGATCTTCTTCCTTCTATGTTTTCCATTAGCTATTAGATGAAAGTATTTTGCATTATTTCCCCAGATTGAACATTTTTAATCTTTCGCACGTTCTGCCTACTTGGACTCGTTGTCACGTCTGAGCTTAGTAACTTGGTAATTTGATTTTTTTTGAAAGTCTCCCTTTTGGATGCAATTTGGAAAATAGTTTGCGCTTTCCTATCCAAAATGTCAATAAATGTTTAATTTTTTCGAGAAATCTCAATAATGTTTAAAAGGCGTTATTTTTTCCCTTCTTATAAGTGCTACTATGATTACAAGCCCAACACCTAAGGAACTTCCGGCATGGCTGACACTTATTCTGCCACAGCTCCATAGAGTCATTACCAGCCGAAACCGACCTCCATTCTTTAGAGACCATGTCATAAAACCTCTCCATGCAAAGCCATGATATCTTGTCTAGGTAGGTTTGTTCACCCGAGTCTACCAACATGGGGTTGTGATCTTATACTGACCTGGTTAAAGCTCAAACATTTGTTAGAGTGTTTCTTTGTTTCCACTCTATATTAGTCAAAATTGTATCCAACTTTTCATACGTAGGTAAGATTGGCCCAAGTTTATTATCTTCCAGAGATTGCTAATGCTTTGAGGTCAAGGTTTTGAATGATCGCATTAAAAGTAAAAAATCCATGTTGCATTATTGAAGCTGTTATTGCTTTTCTCCTCCTCACGACGAATAATGCTGAAATCTCTGCAAGACAAGAAAGCTAGTGGATCCGATTCATAAATGCAAACAAGCTTGGCGAAAAACTCAGATTTTTTGGGCATCTTGGGCTGCCCCATAAATTGCGATTAAAGACCAGTGGAAACCGTCAGCTTTGGACTTTAGTTGAGATTTCACACAATGATCTCCGATAACCACATTCTTAACTTTGAAGGCAACCACATTGAAGATGACACTATAATGCCCCGATCTCCTGAGGCGGTAATTAAGCTACCATGCAAGTCAAAACCTACCGCGATGTAGAAACAGATGAAAGGGTATATATTATTTCCTAATCAACCACGTACGTATGCAGAATCGCAGATCAATACTCTCCCGCATGCGACGCGGGGAATAGTTTGGCCCCAGCCCGAAGACCACACGCCGATGCTAGCTTCATTTGTGATGCGTGCAAGAAGTCACTGGAGCAGTGTCAACATGCTAATTGACGCATATTTTGCTAACGAGGGAAGCTAATTGACGCAAATCACTAGTTCTGCATTAGTACGTACTCACTCCGTTCCATAATATAAGATGTTTTAGCTTTTTGTCACATTCACATGCACAAATATGTATCAAGACATTTTTCCCCCTCCCCTCCCCGTGTTACTGTTTGAGAGAGGCGAAAAGGGAGCGCTCCTCTGTCCCTCGGTCCGCCGATAGCCGATCTGCCGGTCCCCTTCCTCTCCGGCCGCTGCTGCGGTGGCGGGAGAGTGGGGGGACCCCGGTCCGTGCCTAAGTCGTGTACATAGTAGGGTAGCGGTCTCCGGCGGCGCTGGCGAGGTGGTGGCGGCGGCGTCGTCCTGGAATAATGGTGCTGGCGCTCGGTCCCCTCCACGACGAGGCCTTTGGCGGAGTCGGCGAGCTGCTGGAGTTTGGTGCTCTCGGATCTGTCGATCCGGTGAGCGTGGGTGCTCTCTGCGTGCTCGCCGCTGCGGAGACGGCGTTCTGCGCGTTGAGCTTTTGTCCTCTGATCTTCTCTTCGTCGTGGCAGGGTGGGCTCTGACCCTGCCATGGAGGATCTGGAGGTGGTGCGGCCTGGTTCTGGCGGTGCTCGTCGGGTGCTGCGGCCGCTTGTACAGGAGCTTCTTCGGTCGGAGTTGGATCCAGTGCAGGGGAGATGGCGCGTTGGATCTGGAGGGCGGAGCGTCTTGGCCGAGGTTCGTTCATCGTTTCAGGTCCCGGCGTCTGACGGCGGACGGCTCTTGCGGATTCTACAAGCGTGGGGGCGCTCCTTCTTCCAGTGAGGTTTGCGGCTTCGTTTCTTCTCCTTCGCCGGCGTTGTTGGTGCTGGAGAGCGGCGGTGGCCGTCGCGGTGGTTCAGCGGTTAGCGCTGTTGTGCTGGATTTCCTTCTCTGGCAGTTCTTGCCTGTGTACTGTTTTCTATTCGTATTTTTCCGATGATTGTACGCAGGCTTGACATTCAAAAAAAAATGTATCAAGACACATTTTATGTACATTCCACTCTTTTTGGTACGAATCTTGACATCCTATATTATATAATTGAGGGAGTACTCAATACCCACGCGTACAAGCCCAGCCCAGTTAAGGCCAAACTCCAAATCGGGACTAAAGACCTCGTCCTTTAGTCCCGGTTGGCCACGGGCCCAAATATGGTTGGGACTAAAGCTCCGAACGGAAGGCTATTTTTCTAATAGTGTTCGCTTTGATTTACCGAGTACCAGGGGAGGTCGTCTCCTTTACCCTAATCTCAGATTGATTTTCCATGGCGCCTACCGCCGGTCGCAAGCTACGCTAAGATCCAGCCGCTGGAAAACTCACTCTCGCGACATCGTCGTGCTAGCCGCTGGAAAACTCACTCTCACGACGTCGTCTTGCTAGCCGCTGTGTTGAAGTGTCGATCCTGCCGACTGCTGCGGCGCCTCACCAGTCACCATCATGGAGGACGTCGACCTCCCAGTTAGTCCTGATCAATCACTCAAATCTAAAGGTACGCTGGTAATGCTACACATATAACCCATCAATACTCTTTGAGAAAGTGTATTTACAAATGCCAAGCCTAATAAAAGTGCTAGCTGATCGGCAATAATTTTTCACATTCAAGATCGGTATAGCAAAAGGTCAGCAAAAAGCCGATGAATATATAATTTTTTTCCAATGAGCTTTACATATATAAGCCATAGTTATGTTGGTTAAGGCTCTACATTTGTGACGTGTACACTATTGGTGACATGTCTTACTGAAAGATTGAACTACGTCTTTTTCACTTACTCTTAACAACATATCTCGCTCAATAAATATCACTAAGCTGGTTGAAGAGCTCATCGCCCATGCTATCTCTACACTTATTTTTCACTGGACTCATTGTAGAAAATGCTCTTTCAACATTTAAAATCACCTCTTGGGCCTATCTCTATGAGGGCCCAAGTCTATTGTCTTCCCAAGATTGCTAATTCTATGAGGTCATGGCTTTGAAAGATCGCATTTAAAATACAAGCCATCTCACATCTAATCTACTATTGTTTTCTCATGTCACGACAAGTGTATCCGATTCACAAACACGAACAAATTCCACCGAAAACTAAGACTTTTTGACATCTTGGGCTGCGATTAAAGACCACTCGAAACCGTCAAGTTTGGACTTGAGTTGAAATTCACACAATGATCTCCGACAACCACATTGTTAATTTGGAAGGCGACCATATTGATGACTACTAATACGAACAGACTCCACCAAATACTCATGGCATGTACAATGGGGTGACGTCAGCCTTCTCTTAGCGTTGACACGTAGGATATTTGTCTAGTTGGAGGAGAGAGAATTAAGAAAGAGGAGCTTGTCTTCCCTTAGCTAAGAGATGATCTCTTATGAAATAAGAGAATGCTAATTTCACCATTGTACCATTTGTCTTTCCTTAGAACTACAATTTCCTACTAAAATATAATTAATTCTCATTAATTGTTTAGGGATGGCAATAAGGATAATGCATTGTATAACTTATATTTTTGCCTTCTCTTAATGATGTGGACGGCTAAGAGAAGACGCGCCTTCTCTACCATTGTACATGCCCTCAGATTTTGTAGCATCTTTTGGATGCCCATTAAACTGTCATTAAAGACGACCACTCAGTTGAGATTTCACACAATGATCTCCGACAAGCACATTCTTAATGTGGAAGGCAACCATATTGATGACTACTATAATGACCCCGATCTGCATTCAGGCGGCAACCTACCATGCCATGTCAAAACCGGATGAAAAACGTATATAATCAACCATGTATGAAGATCAATCCTCTTCCGCATGCCGACGCGCGGTCCATAGCTTGGTCCCAGCCAAAGCTTCATTTGTGATGTGTTCACTAATTAAGCACAGGAGTATTTGAAGAAGCGATGATTGCGCTAACTCCTCCTTAATCAATATATAGGGGCAAAGCTTTTGCCTCATAAATTCAAAAAAATAAATGATTGCGCTCCGTCCACATCGGCCAAATGACGAGCATCATGCAAGATCGGGTCCTCACAGCGTCTGCACGCGTCATCCCGTCGGTGATGGCAAACATCCAGGCCCGTACAACGCAGCGAAGCCCACCAAGCAGGCTAGTTTAGTGCATCGTTTGGTGCTTGATTATTTTTCCCTGGCTTCCTCTTTCTTTGCGGAGGCCAAGCCTATCTACGTCTCCAGCCCCTAAAAGATCCAATCGTCTATTACCCTAAAAAATCGATCTGATCTTCTCCTCCGGTCGATCTGCCATGGAGCTCGCCGCCGTTCGCCGTTCGCATACTACACGAATCGTCAGCCGCTAGCAGAATAACAGGGTATGGATTCTAGCGATGGCGTGTTCCTATATATTGCTTCTTTGTTCAAGTGTTGATCATGCCAACTGCCGCGGTGCCACAGCATTGTCGTCCTCCGAAGTCTTACTCATCAAATACTTAAATCAAATCTAGAGGTAACACAGATAATAGCATACTGTACTTTTGTTTGTGTACGCATGTGCATAACTATAAACCCTAGTTGCTTAATCAACAGATTAGCAATGATTGTCCTTGAAGCCCGCTACAAGAATAGTAGAAATCTCACATTTTTATTTGAGTTAATGGCACCCGCAGTCACGCAACTCGTCACGTATGTACACTTAAGTCACACTTCTCCAGAACGTGATTTTTTGGTCACACATCTGGACAAGTGAGTGCACGGTGGTCTCTGGGCCCACGTGTCAGACCGTTTTGCAGAAAACCTCCTGTATTTTTAGATATTTCGCAAAATGGTCCTCCTAATTTTACAAAATGGTCCTTCTAATTTTGTACTATTTTGTAAAATTATATTACTCCAGTGGGTTTTCTGAAAATTTACCGTCCAAAACGGACTGACACGTGGGCCCAGAGACCTGCGTGCACCCACTTGTCCAGATGTGTGACCAAAAAATCACGTTCTGGAGAAGTGTGACTTAAGTGCACATACGTGACGAGTTGCGTGACTGCGGGTGCCATTAACTCTTTTTATTTACCACCCGTACATAAAATCCTGTTGGTAAACTTATGCATGACGCATAACTAGACTCGTTTACCGCTCTAAATTGTTACGTGTTTGCGATTGACTCGTCTGAGTTTCATCGTGGAGGTTATTTAAGGAAAAAAAATCTAGTAGCTTATCTGAACACCAAACAATTTTTTTTGGCTTCGTCGGTGCCTCGCCCCCCTATGGCTAAATCCTGCCACCGCCCCTGAATATGGAGTTTCTATAAAGTATGGTTGACACGAGTCTTGATCTCGTACTTTTTGTCACACAACCGGAATTAAAGATTAACTTCAAACAATCATGACCAAATGGATCCAAACCATGGAGCTTTATTGCATATTATTTTTTTAATCACAATATAGAACATTAGAGTGGACAATACACAATATTTGGAAACGATAATCGATTACATACCCTGGATTGTTTTTACCCAGGTATGTACGTAGTCGTAGACGTAGTCCATAGGAGTGGTAAAGGCGATGGAGGTGGGTTGCTTTGTTTGCCATGACCAACGTGTGTGTTTTTTTGGCACACGTATAAGTAGAAGTACCGATGTGATTAATTTTTGTGGAGAGAGGATGCGCGTGGAGAGTGCAGCACCATGGCCTCGATTGTGATTCCTGGTCCGAAGGCCAGCATCGCACCCCACTCCGGCAGCAGATCATCACCATCCTCCTTCCTACGACGGCGCAGCTCATCGAGCACGAAGACGATGGTTGCGCCGCTCATGTTACCGTACTCGCGAAGCACAGTTCGGCTGGCTGCCAACTTCTCTGGCTCCAGCTTGAGCACCGTGTCTAGGTTATCCAAGATTGGGCGGCCACCTGGGTGCACCGCCCAGAAGAGGTCGTTCCAAGAGCATGGAGCATCGGCTCCAGTAGTACTAAAAGCATCTTTGAGACATTGCTCGATGTTCTGTCCTATGAGCATCGGCACCTGGATGCCCAGGTGGAAGTCCACGCCGCCTCCTGAGACCTGCATGCCGAGCACATGTTCGCTCCTTGGTATCGTTGTCTGCGTGGCGGAGATCATCTCGAACAGCGGGAGTTCACCATCACCGAAGGGACCGGCTCCCACGATGACGGCGCCGGCACCGTCGCCGAACAAGGCGGTGCCAACGAGGTTGCTCCCGTCAGGGCCGCCGAAACAGACAAGGGTCATCTCGGAGCAAGCCACCAGGACACGCGCACCATGATTGTTCTCAGCGAGCTGCTTGGCGAGGTGAAGTGCCCTGCCACCGCCGTAGCAACCGTGGAGGCTGAGTATGGTGCGGCAGACCGTGGGACGGAGGCCAAGGAGCGAGGCCAGCTGGAGGTCGACGCTCGGGGCCTGCCAGGCGGAGTAGGTGCTGAAGACAAGGTGGGTGATGTCGGTGGCTGGGCGGCCCCACTCGGTGATGGCCTTGATGGCCGCGGACTCTGCGAGCTTTGGGACAGCAGTGGCAGCCATGTGTATGCGAGTGTCGAGGGATGGCAGCTCTCTGTCGAGGAACTCCGGGTGGGCACCAAGTGATTCCTCAGTGAGGTGGAAGTGGCGTTTCTCGATGCCTGTTTTTTGGCCTGGAAGGAAGAAAAAAAAGCTCCTCATGTTTTATTGTGTCTGCTAAAAAATCTCGCTGCTAGGCGACGGCACCACAACAGTTATTACAATAGCTTATAGGAGTATACAACTAGGGAAAACATGCGGACTGCTTTTTATGCAAAGGGAATAATGTAGATTATACAGTATAAAACTAGGGAACATGCAGACTGCTATTTTATGTAAAGGGAATAATCTAGCTTATATAAAACTAGGGAAAACATGCAGATTGCTTGTTATGGCAAAGGGAACAATTACTTAATGGTTAAAGTCAAGAGTAAGATAGGGAGAACGCATATGCTTACAGATCCTCTTCATCTTTTCTTTGAGTTCAGTAAGGTGGTCGCTCTTGGTGACGCGGAAGAGGTTGTCGGCGAACTCGTCCTGGGGTACTAGGACGCCAGTGGGGTTGGCGGTGCCGATGGCGAGCATGGCCGCAGGGCCTTCCCGTGCTGCTGCATGCTCCCGTGGCTGTTACCGTTGCCGTTGGCTTTTGTCATGGCCGATGGTGAAGTGACGTACGCGTGCACTCGGGCGATAGTTGGAGCTTCAAAGGCAGCGCAGTGCGTGTGCGTCTTAGGGGCTCTGCTGGGCTCAGGTTTTATAGTTCCATGCCTGACCAAACAACGACGACCCATATAAAGTCTGGCCACTAGTTAATCTCAATCTCAATCCCCCCGCCCCTCAGAAAAATCTCAATCTCAATCACTTCAAAGTTTGACGAGTATACGGCGAGTACTAGTGATTCTTGGCTCTGTAACTTCATGATTTGTCTTTTATTTGCACTGGGTCCGTGGCTCAAATTTGCAGCTGAAATTTTGTGGGGTGTTGGAAATATATCTTCCGTAATTTTTTTACTTTGTTTCCGCGTCCTTCACGATTTTTAGATCACCAATAGGATGTGCTACTACATGTCAAAAAGGTGTTACAACCATAGGCGGCAACAAAAAAACGTATGTGTATACAAAAGGTCTCCTCTCCTTATCCCCTGCTACAGTTCTCCTGCGGCGAAAAGGAGGCGACCGCAAGGGCGAGAGCTTCGCCGGCGAGCCTGCTGCTCCCCTCCGCCTCCGGCCGCCGTTCCGGCGCCGCGAGGTGGGGAGGAGCCTCGGCTCTGCCGTGCGTGTAGTTTAGGTAGAGGTATAGGTGTGTGTGCCCGTGTAGCGTCGCTGAAGACGGTGGCGGTGGCGCTGCTTGTTTGGGCTTCGTCCTCCCCCTCTGGTCCCCGTTCCGGCCTCATCGCCGGGGAGGCTGTGGAGGCTTTTCGTCGGGCGCAGGCCGCCTTTGGTACTTCTCTGGCCGGCCGTGGCGGCGGGGGGAGGAGGCCGTGGTGGTCGGCGTTTCCTTTTTGGTGCAGGTGGTGGTGGAGGTCTTCTTCTTCGACGTTCGAGCTCTGGCCGGCCTTGGTGGCGAGGGGAGCTGCGTCGGGAGTTGGTGTGGTGGTGGTGGTGGTTGGCCTGGACGGCGGCGCGTCGGCTGGGAGCTTGGTGGAGCTGGGGTGTGAGCACCGTGGCCGTGTTCGTTCAATGAGTCAAAGCTTCGTTGCGCGGCGGCGGACGACTCTTGCGGCCTCTACATCTTCGTGGCGGTGCTTCCTCTCAGGCGGCTGGCGGTACGGCGACGGCGGCGCTGGCTAGGTTCTTGGGAGCCGGCTTGGGGTCCGATTGTGTTTCTTTCAGTCTGCTCAGGGTGCTGCGTGCAAATTTTGGGGTCTTTTTGTAATTTCCTTTTCTTTGCTGGACCTTCTTGTAATTTGTACTGAGTACTCTGATTATATGGATCGGATCCTTCCTCAAAAAAAAAAAGTATGTGTTTCAGTAGCATGTGTTATAAGGACAATTGTATTAACACACAATATTTGACCATATATTTATAAAATATGTTACAATAATGCCACAGCAACGTGTAACAATGTGTTACCATATTCCCTAATATTGATGAAATAATTTTACTGCACCTTTAGCTGTTAGAGTTTTCGTTAGTTCAGGTTTCAGGTTTCTGAATAACAACCAGTGTGTCCGTCCTCACCTCGGTTCAGGTACAAATAGTAATAGTTTAGTTCGCCGCCTCGACCTGTAACCGTGGGAAGGTCATGGCAATATTAGAGCATCTCTAGCAGTCCCCTTAAAACGCGGAACCGCAAAACAGTTTTGAGGGTCGCGTTTTTCGTGATTTTGCTCTAGAAAACGTGCCGCGCAGAACAGAGCCCTCAAACGAAACTGCAAATTCAACATTTCAGATTTCGCGGGAACAAACGCAGTTCATCATTTTGGATGTTCTTCGCTACAGATGATTGTACTCGCGAATTTTACACAAAATACTAACCCTAGAACACTTGAACTAACAACAGATCGCCGCCGACCTAACCCCAGAAGGCAAAATTCGGCTCCTCACCGGAGCCACGGGCACGGCGGCGACGCAGCGGCGGAGGAGCTTCACTCCTCGTCGTCGGAGACGAGGTCGATGACGGGTGGCAGGGTGCTCAGGACGAGGCCCTGCTGCAGAAGGATGTCGTCGATCTCCTCGTCGCGTTTGACCTTGGCGGCGAGCTCCGCCACCTCGTGCTCGGAGCGCAGCTGCGTCACCGCGCTCGAGGTCCTCGTCGGAGACGAACTCCTCCGGACAGAGGGAGGTGCCGAACTGTGCGGCGTCGTAGTCCTCCGGTGGAGGAGGTGCTGGCGCCGCGGAGGAGCTGCTCGCGGCGGCGGCGGACTAGCTCGCGCTCCCACCGGAGCCGGTCAAACTTCTCAACCTCGCGGACGAGGAGCGACACCGACACCGGCTCGTTGAGACCTGCAAATGCCCTCGCAGTCCATATAAATGAGCGCTGGCGGTGGGGATTTATGGGCCCCCTCAAAACGTTTACGGGCTGGGCTAACTTTGCGGGCGCTGCTCTGGCCCAAAAACGGCCTCTAACCCGTAAACTCGCCGGAATTTTGGTTTGCGCGTTTTGAGGGCTCTGCTAGAGATGCTCTTAGTGGATCATAATTGTCGAGGGCCATGGGATGACATGGCCGGTCTGCTGGGAGTGCATGGCCTATTTCTTTTCTTTAGTTGGCTAGTTTGGTTGATAATTCAACCATATAAATAAAGGAAGTAACATAAAAGTCGCATTTGAGCGCGGCACAAACTCTGCGTGTGTGTCTCTCTCTCTCTCTCATACACAATAAATATAAAATATTCCTCACATATTTACTCTACGGATCGCAAGTAAGTTCCACCCATACTTTACTTGAAAACTTCAGCAATCAAAATTTCAGGTCGTTTTTGTGCTTAAAAACCACTATCGGGGGAAGCAGCGAATGAAAACAGGACCACTGTGGCTTTGCCTTCTTGTCTCGGGGGAGTAGCGCCGCTGCTTACATAAACCGCTATTTTTGCCAGCGATTCATCAAGGGAGCACTTGTGAACTCTATCCAACAGTGGGCAAAACTATACACAGCTACCACCCATGGTAGCAAATCCGTATTGTATTTGGTATAATAATCTTATCATACTTTTACCACTACTCATCGTCAAATGTTTTACATGAATTTTCAAACAAAATTACATATACGTGAAAACAGACATGCTCTGGTGCTGGATCACAGTCAAAACTGAATATTGTGTACATGAGTCTTACCTAAAGAAGCTCGTTGTATGGGTGAACATTAATCAATTTGGACTTTTTTTTTAAAGATTCACAGGGTGGCCGTCGCCCCCCGGTTCCATTACTTGAACGAAACCACAAATTACAGTACATGTCTAGAGGACAGAAAGTAAACTAGATGAACTAACTCTAGCCAGGCTAGAGGGTCTACAAATGACTAGAACTCAGATTTACAAACTAAAAACTAGAAGAGCTAATCTCTGCAGAGCAGCGATACAAACTGAAAGCGATGCCTATCTAGAACAGGAGAGAAAATTGCAGCAGCAGATGAGACAAGGCTCGGAACTGTTGCATCTCTTTCCAGTTGGTTGCACCACGATCAGGAGAGTGGAGTTTGGCCCATGAGAGCTTGCAACATTGATGAGGAAGAATCAGCAGCGCTTGTTACTGGATTCGGCAGTAGAGGAGAAGAGGTTGGCGGTCTTTGCGCTGAGATGCACCCAGCAGCTCAACATCTATAGCACGCAGCTGCTACGACCAGCTGGAGGAAAAAGCCGCCGGGAACCGCCACCAGCAGATCTGCACAGACCTGGGCCCAAGCGGCTCAGATTTGGCCGCTGCCGACCCCTCCATGCCTCCGCCGCCGGACCCCAAGGCCACCGTGACCCGCCTCTGCTGCGCCCGTCACCAGCGCAGCTCGCCAGGCCCCTAGGCCCAGATTGGGTCCGCAAGGGTCTAGATCGGGCCCGCGCAGCCGGGACGCCGCCGTGCACCCCGCCGCTACCCGCAGATCCTCCTAGGCACTGCTCCTAGGCCAGCCGCCGTCCGTCGAGGCGAACCGCCGAACGCGAGCTCGCACAGATCTTCAGCGCACCGCCGCCGGCCGGACGCACCCCGCGTCGTCCTCCAAAGCACACGGGGAAGGGAGAGCCCGCTGCCGCCAGCACCGCACGGGCTACGCCCCGCAGCGCCCGCCGGCGGCGGCGGGGGAGGAGGGGAGAGGGCGGGTCGGGGACAGGCGAGACGGGAGGGCGCCTCGGTCGCTCGCGGGGAGCGACGCGAGATGCGTATCTGTTCTCTGCTTCGCCCGCATCTTTGTGATCAGCACGAACAAAAAAAAAACAAAAAAAATACACGAGGAGGAAAAGTCTAATTCGCACACGATCGCATGTTTCATACAAGCACAATTGTCTGAGCTGGATGCTTATTGAGCCTGTTTTTCTTTAAAAATGGAAATTTTAATTAGTGATAAAAAAGCATGAAAACATAAAGAAGTACAAATTCAGGAAAGTCTGAACGTAAAAGGTTCCACAAAGAAAGTTGTAAATTTCGGCCTGTGTAAATAAGACAATGGGTGTCAAAAACTGGGCAACAGTTGGTTATTTGTGGACTATCAAATTTACTGGCTTTTTTCCCACCAAGTTTGCAACTAACAAGCTCACTAGACTCGATCACTAGGTTGAGGATTCCTTATCCATCCATAGAGATAATCTCTTTGGTGCATTTTTCATCACAGAAGATAGCTACTAAACGAAGGGACCTATTTGATTGATTAATTTCCAACCTGGTCGATCTATGGTTGCAGATTTTGAAAGGAAAAAATGTTAAAGGCAAGATGGGCTAATTAGCGGATGTCCACATGTTAGATAACAAGCGGGTCTTTTTAGACAACGCAATTTTTGTTAGTTTTGGCAATTTTTGGACTGCCCATACGTCATTTATAGAGACTTCCACATATATGCGGTACAAGATAAAATTGTTAATCTCAGCGAGATTCTCTTGTAATTAATTTCTGTAAGTTATATTTCAGACGGCAAATCCTCTAGTTCTTGCTCATTCACTTCTGGGGAAGAAAGAACTTCAGCCTTCTCCAGAGTGGTATCTTGATCCCCATCATAATCGAACACCGATGAGGGGCATTCGAGGTCATGGGACTCGGATACACTCATAGGGGTAGAACGAGGTCCAACTGTCGTAGGGCTCCCCAAGCGAGGTCTCGGTGTACAATAGAGACCCAGGATATCTCATCTAATTGGAATAATTGGAATATAAGAAAAATCAAGATTACTTGCTCCATAATCACAGGGTATCTTTGCAACAGACTTAGATCAGAAGCTCGAATAATTTAGTCGATAGCCTCTACCCTATCCCCGCGGACGACTCGGAGAGTGAGTGAAGGATAAGAAGCCACCATCCTTCTAGTGAGTTCATTATGGCTGACGACTGTGTCACCCCTGTTATACAACGGTGCACCCAACAACGGCGGCACTTGACAACATTGGACCTGAACGCCGAGGAGATCAACTTCAGCAATATGACATGAACTCTACGAGGTCGCTCTGTCCATCGCGGCAGGAACCTGTAGAATAATGAGATTGGCGGAATATGTTGGATGTATTATTGAGCCGCATGGGCGAGTATATATTGGGTACAAGACTTGGAGGGCAAGAAGCCTCTCCTAGAGATAAGGTAGGAGCCGGATTACAAATCCTAAACTACCAAATACATGTACGCTAATTATATCTCTAACATCCCCCGCAGTCGTAGCGGTAGAGTCGTGAACAACTGGAACGTCGCGGACGGTCAGACTAGAGATAAGCCGAAGTAGAATCCAGGGCCTGACATCCCCCCGCAGTAGGAGCGGGAACGTTGTGGACGGTGTCGTGGCGCAGATGCTTGGACTGTAGAGGAAGCTGATGAGTGCTCAAGCGAGTTGGTAGCCCTTTGTGACGATGTCGAGGGAGCCGAGAGCGTTAGGCGGTGCAGCCTTGGTCGTGGTAGCCGTGCGAGAGGTCGCCGTGGTCGAAGTCGTGGTCGGGGTTGCCGGTGTCGAGGTAGACGCACAAGAAGCCGCGGGCGCATAGTGCGTGTGAAGAGGATGACGGGGACGCGTCGATGTAGTCGTCGAGGATGCCGATGCCGGAGACGATGCAATTCCGAGCCATCGAGGACGAGGTGCGGCCATTGTTTTGCCGGAACAAGGCGCTCGTCGGGGAAGAAGGCATACTCCGGCTTTGCCAGAGCCGAGTATGCATAGAAGAAATCGGTGACGTGGTCGAGGCAGTCGTAGAGGAGGGAGTCGATGCCAAGGACGTTGTCGAAGCCGATGTAGACGAGGCGCCATCCCGGGTTTGCCAGACCCGGGGCCACTTCGTGGACGAAGGCACGCACCGGTGTTGCCAGTACCGTGCATGCGGGGGCAGGTACCACCGTGAACCATACGCCAGTGTCAGAGGGGCTAGCAGAGGAGAACTCGACGACGGTTGCGGCGCCAATCGGGGGGGGGGGGGGGGGGGGTAGAAGGTGCCGATGTCGTCCGCGGTTGTCGGAGTAGACGTAGTCGGAGACGAGGATGATGACGCTGGCGACGAGGTCGTGGTGGACGAAGACGTAGAAGGCGGCGGCGGCCTGGAGTGGCCATGTTGGATGCCTGGACAAGGGGTGGTCGGCGGGACCTGCGACGGCCTGAAGTGGCCATGCAGGTTACCTGATGAACTGTGACGGCGTTACTCGAAGTAGGCGAGGAAGAACCCGGCGGCGTGATGAAGACCATGCACGGACGGTGGCGTTCCTGTGCCTAGGGAGGCAGCGCGGCGCATATCACGTAGAAGTCGACGCGCGGGGACAGAGGAGTGGACCGCGAGCCGCGGCGCTACAGCCCGAAGGGGCGACGCAGCAACAGCGCGCGGGTCGGGGCGATGGCGGGGTGCCGCCAGCGGCGTACACGCCTGGGAAGGCGCGTTGGCTGCCAGCAACATGGACAAATGGCGGCGGCGCGGCGGCCCGAACGGGCGACGCGACGGCAGCCTGTAGCTCGACCGGTGGTTGGCGCGTGCTCGGGGACGTGCTTGGCGTAGACGTGCGCGTGATCGGTTAGTCAGACCGACGCGGCGCGGTACACGCCATGGCGGCGGCGACGACGCGCAGATCGGAATCGATGGCGAAGTTGTCAGTGAAGTCCCGGTCGATGACGGCGAAGACGAACCGGCGATGGAGACCATGCAAGCGAGAGAAGCCGGCGGCAACGCGTCGAGGCGTCCCTTGGATGGCGCGTCCGGCCTTGCTACGCAGTTGGTGAAGACGAGCCGGTCGGTGCGGAATCGGCGCCGGTGTGTCAGCCGCGATAGCCGGCTTGGAGGAGCCGGCCGGTGCGGAGTCGGCGCCGGCGAGTCGGCCGCGATAGCCGGCTGTCGAAGAGAGGGCCGGTGCAGGTCGATGTCGTTGTCGGAGTAGAGGCGCGAGAAGACGACGGCGGTGGGCGATGCAAACCAATCTTAGATCGGAAAACCAAAAAAGAAACGCCGATCAAAAACGACCGGCGAGAAAGAGAAAACCTGGATGAAGAGACCGGAAAAAAGACTCTACGGCAGCTGATCACACGATCGGCGGATGAACCCTAGGTACGGGTCGCGCGGTCCCCAAGAGAGATCATGAAGATCGATCTCCCCGGGGGCGGCGCGGTGCGGAAGCGCGACGGCGGCGGCTAGGTCAGATCGTGCCGCTCTGATACCATGTAGAATAATGAGTTGGCGGAATATGTTGGATGTATTATTGATTCTCATGGGCGAGTATATATTGGGTACAAGACTTGGAGGGTAAGAAGCCTCTCCTAGAGATAAGGTAGGAGCCGGATTACAAATCCTAAACTACCAAATACATGTACGCTAATTATATCTCTAAGAGAACCAGCAAGATTCAGGCTAGTCATGATGCACTCTACTGAGAGAAGCAGGACGTCCTTGACGCTCACCAATTCATGCTTGAAGTCCTTGCACGTATTAGAAGGCAAGTCCACAATGCCCTCCTCTCTACTCCATGTCGTAGGAATGGCATGCGAATTTACGCCACTCCTCATGAGAACATTGTAGCCGCCCGCCAAGCTGGTGATCCAGCCTGGCATACCCGACTACGAAAACCTCGTAACGCGAGGGAGGGACGGATATGAGGGCCGCGAAGTCATGCCGCACATGGCTTCTCCCACGAGATGGACATTTTGTGTGATGTGCACACATGCCCTTGAGGCTAGTCAAGACACTAGTAGTCCAGTCTCTCGTAGATGCAACCAATTCCCCTTTTATCAACCTACCCCTCAACCATATCATCTAACGGTCTTCCTAACCATAGTTCCTTACTGTGCATGTCGACCATGATGAACGATCTGCCCCGAGGAGGCTTAAAGATGGACAAGTGTGTTGTGGTGTCTGAACTCTTCTAGTCGGTGGTCGCTAGAATGCTGGCCTAGGTTGATTGGTTCCACGGTTGGCCAACAAAGCCTTGACGGATCTGAGATCTATATACTTGATGGCAGATTTTTGACTCCCATTTATTGGCGAGATGCACCCGTTTGATGGAACCCAACGTATTTGAATGAACCCAACATATTATCTAGAAATTAAACTTAGCTTTAGGTTGTAGAGAAAAAGTTGTACTTGGAAGGACAGGCAGAAAAAAAGAACTCGTACAAATAGTAGTTTGACAAGGATTCCGAATTTGATGAATGGTCACACAAGATATTTGCGTAAATATTTATGGCGACTAAAGATATCACTGGGATTTTTTTTTTCTTATGGTTTCTTAATAGACGAGTGCTTTTAACTGGGGACAATCTTACAAAACTGGACATGATGTAAAAAATGTGTTTTTTTTTTGCATAGGGATGAGTCCGTAGAACATCTTTTTGTATCTTGTTCTTTTGCTAGAAATATTTGACGTTTGATTAATTTCACTTTTAACATCTCGCCTCCTAAAAGAATATCACATATGTTTGGTAATTGGCTCAATGGTCTTGATGCAAGAATTAAGGCACGAATATGCATAGGCGTCTCTGCTTTTCTTTGGGCAATTTAGAATTACCGGAATGACATTATTTTTAAGTATATATTGGATTCACGAGTGGTCCATTCTTCTTCTAGCCAATGAACGGAGTCATATGGACTCTGGATATACCCGGAGATCGGCGGTCATATGAATTATCTTCAGCCGAGGTGGAAGGTGGTACACTAAAAGGGTTGATGCTTAGTGTTGTTATTTTTTGTTGTTGCTAATTTCATGTTAGTGTTGTTATCTTTGGTTGGGTTATTTTCGTTTCCACGTTATGTGACCCTTGAGTTGTAACCGATGAATTTAATACTTGCTACTTTTTCTAAAATTTGCAATAAAAGACTGTGCGCATCATATTGATGCAGAGACCGGAGTTCTCATTTCCAAAAAAAAAAAGAATTCTGGACATATATCTTTATTGAATATGTAGTTTTACTTTAAAAGTGGTGGGAGCGCATGGCTATCTGTGGTTGGGTTATATAATCTGAAACAAAATTTTAAAGAGCTAGTGCAGCGAATAACGATCAACCAATATCCAAATGCAGTAATAGCATGTCGCTCACGCCGAAGATCAGATCGTGTATTGTAGTATTGATTTGCTCTTAGCAGCCCCTAGTTAGTTAGGAAGTAAAGGTCAAGATACAATGGCTTGTTTCAGCGTCATTGTTCACTACTACTTCAGAACAATCAATAGATGGACCACAAATGATCATAAGACTCGTTCCTCTTCCTTGTGTACCTTTCCTTGTTCATACAGAAAGGACTTCGCCGACGGGCAAAGAGATCGATGTGGTAGAAAGCAACGTGCGACTTGAAGGACATGATCGAGCCTGTCTCTAGCCGCAGTCAGCAATTTCTACAGAGAAATAACTGTTGCTACCTCGGCGCCAATTAATTAGCAGAATTGACTATCGAACTGAGTTCTTATCGTAAACAGCACATGGCGTTACTTCAAGCAAAATCAAGAAATTGGTCGTACAAAGCTGCACATAACACATAATACAAACTTCTTTTGCTGTTGACCCTAAATTTTGGTCTAATTAGTTGCAGCTATCCCAAATAGATGAATTAGGGTCTTTACTTAAATTTTGAGTCTAATTACTTACGTTCGGGGGCATATAAGAGATCATTTACCCATGTAATGATTGCCTACTCCTCAAGACTCAATAATTGTATCAAGAGACACTTTAATTGGAACCTTATGCAGCCGAGATTTCGTTAGCTAAGATAAGTGTATTTTTCATAAGCAGTGAATTATGTGTTTACCAAGACACATTTTAATTGGGAGTCATAAAAGTGTGATAAGAGCTTATGAGATCCAAGAATTCATTAAATTTTGGTATAATTTCGTTACATAAAACAGTATATTTGTGACCCGCTACGCTGCTCAAATTTCCTGGCATCACAGCTCGGCAAAACTCTGCTACCCAAGGTTGGTGTTATGTGCAATTTGCTCTCATGTGTGCTGCTACTTAACATAACATCAAAAAATGTATCGTCTCAACAACCAAAACCAAAAGAAATCATTTACATGCAGGTCATTCGTTTCTGATCTTCTATTTGTAAAAAACACGTTCCCAATTTTCAAATTTTCAAATACATGTGTAGGTGGTTCTCCTTGCCCCTCCCTCCCTTCCCTGCTCCCAACCCGTCGTATGAACGTTCCTCAAATGATCAACATTGTCTAGTGCCCCCAACCCAACACACAAACCCCTTGACGCTGTCACACAAACTCCATCGAAGTCGTCGGCCTGACTTGTGACCAAAATGAACCAGATCGCGTGGCTACCCCTGACTACTCCCCAACATCTCAACAACCTCTACATCCGACGATGCTATTCCCACAATATAAACTTCTCAAATTGCCGACAAGTGCTACATTTTTTCCTAGTTTCCCTCTGATGCCTCCAAGTCTCGAGCAATGCCATGGACATGCAATGCCAGATCCGTCGTACTCCCCAGTCTTTGGTCTATGATTCTTTCCGCATCATCGACAATCATCTTCCGGCCACAGTTCAAATAGCAAAAAAATTCTCTCTCTTCTTAGCTCGTCGCAACCTTCCTGCTCGCTTCACTTGGCGGCGACAAAACTATTGATCTCTTGCCTTAATCACTTCCTACTTTTCATATTTTCCGTTTTCTCCACTGACGTTGCAGATTTCATTCTTCTCGAAGATCCATGAAAGCACCACAATTTCACTCTTGTCTTTGACAACATCTCAGGCCCTCTATCGCAACACCTCTTTCCAAATGACATTATGTTTCGATATATTCAACTGTAATAATTCCTTCAATCACAGATGACCTCGTCTGTAACTCTGAGTTTCACTGCTACTATTCACCTACAGTATGAGGTGTAGTTCTACAAGGCACTCTCTATTCAGATCTATCGCTCGCATGACCTCTCGGCCAGACCTCAACATGATGTTTCAATGACTTCTCGGAGGACTAGCATCCCTCTATAAGTTATATGCAAGATTCAGAGGATGTTTCCTCTGTCGTCTCTCAAAGACATTGAGACCCTAATGAGTAATTTGGAGACTTTGCCATGCCTGGCATTAGATCAGATTCCCTAATCGGCCTCTACAACCTCCCTTGGCGATGAGGTTAACTTGGCCCATTGAACTTTTGGATCCCGATGTCGCTACTTGAGGCATGTCTGCTCTATCGCCTCATTTGTCATCTATGACTCCATAGGGTAGTCTATCAATCCCTTATTTATGCTCTCATTCATTCATTCATTCATCGTGCAACACTTCCTCGTAGAAATAGTAGCCTCAGTAAATCTTGCTCAAAGTAGCCTCTAATAATGCAGGAAAGGCAACACGTAATAATTTTATGGTAATTAATACCCTGAACCGCCAATTATCTCGGGTTAACTCGTTCGTTCTCTCATCTCTCCATGCTAATATGTTGTTGCTCCTTTTACCAAAAGATCTAAAATCCTCAAGAAGTACTCAAATCCTTCCACCTAGTATCACTCTTCATTGTTTAACTGCCCCATGTCCGCGTGGCAAATTGTAGATTCCAACCTCTCTTCTGGTATCATATCATCGAGTAAAACCTATCCCACGAGCCTATCCGTAGACTAAAACGGCTAAATCCTAGGCCCTCACTAGTCTGAACTACCAGAACAACCTATCGATTTTCCACTTTTCTTCTTTCAACCGCCTACACACCATTACAACACCCTACATCCTTTATAAGAACCGTAAGCGATCTTTGTTCAGCTTTTCTCAGCAATTGTGGCCATGCATCTCTGCTCGTTCAATCTCTCCACTTGATCTTGACACTACATATCGATTCAATGTTTCCCATCCACAGCCGCATTGCCGTCCCTCAAATCGCAATGGCCTGCGACCCCCAACCCACTCAGGACTTCGGGAGCGACAATTTCACCATTGTCTCGGGTCCACTTGGTGAGTTCTGGCACCACAGGTACTAGACCATGTTGAGTGATTCGCTCATCCATGCTCAGCTTTATGACTCTCCCTCTGATTTGTGGTGGAGTTCTCCCTGTTGCGTAGAGACGAGTAGTTCAACCTCGCTCAACGTCCTTCGATGGGGACTTTGAGCCTGGCTATCAGTGCCAGTGGGCTTGCTAGCTTTTGATCAGCTCTCAATGGACCAGATACCCGTCGGCTCTGAGAAAAATAGTTCTGAATTGTCGTCCTGCTCACATGCTCTGGATGAAGAATATGCTATTCTCTCTTATGCGTGTGTTTCTTGTCGTACACATCATTTGCGGCCTTCCCTTCGGGCATTCAGGCCGCATACCTGAAGATCTAAGGATGTGTTTTGTTTTTGGATGAGGTAGAATGTAATGGAACCATTCCATTCCTCCATAATGGAATGGTTCCATTCCAGTGTTTGGTTTTGGCACAAAACTGTCATGGAATGGTTCCACCTCGTTCCATTCTTGTGTTCTGTTTTGGAATGGGACGAGGATGGAATGGAATGGGTGAGAATGAAATTATTCCTAAACTTGATTAATTATTCTTAAACTCGATTAATTATTTTTAAACATGATTAATTATTACTAATCTTGATTAATTATTCCTAATCTTGATTAATTATTACTAATCTTGATTAAATTATACCTAAACTTGATTAGTCGGGGAGATTAGCGGAGCGTTCCACCTCGTTCCACCGAATCGGTGGAACGTGGGCATTCCGGATCTAGGGGAATATTCCCTCAAATGGAACCACCTAATTCCATTCCACCTCCAAAACCAAACACAAGAACCAGCTCCAGGTGCGGAACGGTTCCATTCCGTTCCACCTCATCCAAAAACAAAACACACCCTAAATGCCCAACGACCTTGACCTTGTCTAGGTGTGTGCGTCTTCTTATTAGCTTACCTAGGAAAGTCTAATTTCTCACATACCACATTTTAAACGTTTGTCCATATTTGATAAGATCGAGCTCTAGTGGCCTTATTGTTTCCAAATATACCACTTAAAATTAGTAATATAAAATGTGGTTGATATTCCTCACTATGACCGGTCTTAATATATTGATTTGTTGTTAGAAGCCATTATTTGTTTAGGAAGCAACATTGGACATTGAATTAATTGCGAGTACATACTACAACACATTTCTATGTAAAATAAATATCATAGGAAAATTGGCAGGCGAGCTTACGTGCATTTGCACCTGGCTACAAAAATTCATTTAAAATATTTACATTATCATACAGAAATCTGTACACATCCACATTGTATGTGCACACTTAAAATCTGATAGAAAAGGGCAGCTTTCTATGATCTGGGTGAAAATACAAATATAGTTCTCTGAAAAATCATATCTTATAATGTCAAAATAATTTTTACTGTTCATCCCGGGTGCAGAAATACCACCCCCAGTCATGTCATAACTTTTCCTCCTCCAAGCCATCACGCTCATATCATTACGAAGGTCTCTAATTATGCGTACGAACATGGCCGATGCAAATTATTGCTGGAATTTAATGGAGACAGGTAGCAAGTAATGGTCAAGACCAAAGCTTTATGACATTTTTAATACAGACCACTCGTAGTAATTCAGATGCTACTCTCCTAGTATGTTACAACCTCAATACCATGGTATAATAGGTGTGGTACCCGGAAAGTTCTTTTGGCTCCCGAGCACTAGTGCTCCTGTCAGTATAAAAAAAATCGAAAATCATATTTATGAGTTTGAAAAAATTCTGAAAAAAATCATGTATGTTCTTAATAAAGTACACTATAAGCGTGAAAAATCTCAATGGACAATACTTTGTAGTATGGGCTACACAAAAATGACAAAAGTTGGAAATTTGAAACAATACACTATACGCTATACTCCAATCTGTTCATTTGTTATTTTTGTGTAGCACAAAACATAAAATATTTTGCATTGTGATTTCCACGCTTGTAGGATATACCATTAAGGATTTGCATATTTTTTTTCAGATTTTTTTGAAACTTTAAAATATAGTTTTTCATTTTTTGAAAATGATGAGATCACTGGAGCTCGGGAGCACCAAATCTCTACTCGTGTGGTACCTTAGTATCTTCATTTAATAAATTGTAGTAGTCATAGTAGCACTTTCTCTTAAGATATCCTATATCACAGCATCATGATATGGTAATACCATCTTTTCTTTCTATTTAATATTATTACTATCATTCAAGGTAGAGGGAAAGTTCATTCAAGAAATACACTAGAATACCCAAAACAAGAGGGAATCCGCAAATGAAGCTTACGAGATGTAAGAGATGTTAGTAGTGTCAGCCCCACAAATTCCAACTGTTGGAGTGTTGGGCACATTTTATTTTATCCATTGCAGTTAGTGTGTATGTGCAGGGAAAATACAAAGGAGCTCACGGGTCTCCCGTCAATATGGGGTCATCTCCAGTGACTTGCTCTTATCATAATATCAGTCACAATGTTAATGTGACACTACAGTACTCCCTCCGGTACAGTTTAAATGACAAGATTTCGTTTTCATGCAGTTCCACAACTAGCTTAGGTTTAATCGCAATAACATTTATTGGCAGTTTAATTAGGACGATTTGGCATCAATCAGCCCGCAAAATCTCTCTTTCCTTTCTTTCGGTAGTGTGTACACGGGGTGGGAAACCTGCATGCAAGTGGGAACGATGCATGCATAGATAACGGCGCGTTTACTGGCCAGACGAGTGTGCCCTGTAAACTACCGGAGGGAGTATGTAAATAGATCAATATTGTATCTTAACTACTCCCTCCGGTCCAGTTTACAGGGCTTGCGTTGCTTGTATCATTTGGTTGCCAATTTTATCAGTGTAATATAATTTCTATTACACAAAGTTATACCGTTTGAAAATATGAAATACGAAATTTTATAATGGTATTTTTTTGTAATATATACCTTGTATTACGTTGATCAAAATACCGATAGGAATATACGCAAACCTTGTAAACTGGATCAGAGAGATAGTATGTGCAAGCCCGGTAAGCCTATACATTGGGAACGTTACCTTTTGAATAGGGATTTACAAATGGATTATATTGCAGAGATATTTATAATGTAGGATAATTGAACATTAATTATTGCTCAATGATATTAAATGCAATTTGACAAATGCAACCCATCAAAGGCATTTAACAACCAACCTTGGTCACACTCACATGTGGATGACATTTCCGTTGAAAATTTGAACCAGACAACAACTAATATTATGGTTGGAGAAATAAATACTAAGGCCGTTGATTACAAATTCCGGATTCAAAGTTTGAGTGAAAAGTAGTAAGAAGGACATGATTTAATTCTGCAAAATTGTATGACACTAAAGTAGAAAAAAAGATGCCTCTTTAAGAAAACTCGGTATTTTAGGATGTTAATTTTGCGAATTTTTGTAGCAAAATATTTAGTTAATTTCTTGATTTCAAAAATTCTAACTGATGTGTCAATATAGTAAACATCGGAATGTCGTCTCTTCTAAGAATTTTGTGAAACTAATTCCTAGAAAATTTAAAAATCCTTCTAAGAAGTTTGTAAAACTGATTCCTAGAAAATTTTAAAAAGATTTATTGAATCATGGATTTGAAATAGAATTTTTAAGTAAAGAAATTTTAATCCACACCGTTAAATCCGAGATAAACTATGATATCCATCACGAAAATTCACTGGACCAGTATGTGAACTTAGATGCTCATGTGAAATACTTAGTTTGAAAAGGTCATTTTGTAAAAATATCATTTGGAATGGATGTGATGAAAACCCATTAAAAGCCACAATTACTCTTGTCAGTGGGCTAGAGTAGCACACATCTCTTAATCAGGGGCGGAGCCAGGATTCGAACATGGGGGGGGGGGGGGGGGGGGCGAAAAGTCGACGATCATTAAAGAGAAATTTCTGATGGTTCCATAATATTTTGATCATTAGATTGCATGTCAACCGGATAAGAATTTTCATCTACAAGAGGTTGCTGCACTTCAGATGATTTGCATTTTCAGCAACGGAACCAGAACCAATCTTGATATTAGCACTTAAAACTGAACCAATCCGCTTAAAAATTAAATCTACTCGCCGTTCCTTTCTCTTCATCATTGAATTTTTTTATGAAATACATAAATCAGACATGTGCTATTATGCTAATATAAGCAAATCTAGCTCCCAAATCTAGTGGCCTATATTCTACTGAAACTGAACCAAACAAAGAACAAGGAAGGAACTCAAGTAATATACAGTAGAAGTCTAGAAGAAACAGAAATATGGCAGTACCTTTAGGCGTCAGTAGCACCGTAGCAGGCAGTAGCAGGTAGAGTGCAGCGAGCGCCCTAGCGATCGATCAGATCGCCCTAGCAGCAGGCAGAGTGCGGCGGCCGGCGAGCGCCCTAACGATCTGATCGATCGCCCTAGCAGCAGGCAGAGTGCGGCGGCCGGCGAGCGTCCTAGCGATCGATCAGATGGACTATGTGTGGCTGATTCGATCGCCGGTTGATCTACCGATGGACTATGTGGCCGGTACGTGGGCTTAATTAACTTTGTACATAATTTGGGCTTGGTTACCTTTGTGAATAATAGATCAATTAATTGATAATGGGCTAATACATGTAATATTACCTACTGAAAATTATTGTGGGGGGGGGGGGGGGGGGGGTCGGACCCCTGCTAGCCCCCTGTCTCCGCCCCTGCTCTTAATTGAATTGGACCAATGTTGTATGTGTATTCCACCGAATTATTACCCTCTGATCTACTATATTTTGTACTCGCTCCGTTCCAAATTAGATGACTTCCATTTGTCTACATGCGGGTGCATCTAGATGTGTAATAAGTCTAGATACATCCGTATTTTGACAAATGGAAGTCATCTATTTTGGAACGGAGGGAGTATCTCTCTTATTGCTATTTTAGATACACATCCTGAGCTCATTTGCACGGTGCAGATATAGGGTTCTCCAGTCCTCAAGAGCTCTAAATTCCCGTCGATGGGCAATACAGTAGTTTTCAACAGCTACTCGTGTATAAAAAGGCCTTGGTAGCGGTGATGTATGCCGGGCCAAGAGCTACACCTGCATCCGGGTTCAGATTCCCTGCATCCACGCTGCACTTTGCAGTGAAGTTAGCAAAGCTAGAAACATATAGCATGACGCTCAAACTCCTGGCCGAGGTGAGCCCGCAGGAGCTGCTCGCATCTCTCGCCGAGCTCCAAAACCACCTCCTCGGTTACGTCAAGTCCATGTCCCTCAAGTGCGCCGTGGATCTGGGCATCCCGAACGCCATCCACCGCCGCGGCGGCGCCGCCACTCTCGCCGACATCGCCACCGACACCAAGGTACATCCGGCCAAAGTCGCCGACCTCCAGCGCCTGCTCGAACTGCTCACTGCCTCGGGCATCTTCAGCACCACCACCCCCGCCGGGGAAGACAACGTCATGTACGGGCTAACCACGACGTGCCGCTTCCTCGTCGGCTATCGCAATCTGTCCCCATGGTGCCCTTCTTGGCCAACCCTCTCGTGGTCTCCTCCTTCTTCAGCATGCCCGACTGGCTCAAGACCGAGCCCGCGGCCACCAGCGCCGGGTCCATCTTCGAGCTGGCACACGGCTGCTCTCAGAGGGAGATGGGGATCAAGGACGCCGAGTTCAACACCGTCATGAACAGCTCCAGGGCTGCTGATAACCAGCTCTTCCTCGAGGTCATTATCTTCGACAAGGGCCGCATCTTCCGCGGCCTCGGCTCGCTCGTCGACGTCGGCGGTGGCAAGGGCGAGGGCACCAAGATCATCGCGAGTGCTTTCCCGCGCATCAAGTGCACCGTCATGGACCTTCCTCACCTTGTTGGCGGCCAGGACGACGACGACGGCACCGGTCATGACAATCTGCAGTTTATCGCCGGCGACATGTTTGAATCCATTCCGTCCGCCGATGCTGTCGTGCTCAAGGTATACATAACACATAAGTAGTACTCCCTCCGTTCGAAAAAGGATATCACAAAAATAGTCTATCTATAGTTTATTTTTGTGACATGTTTTTTTCGAACGGAGGGAGTACTGTACAAGTTTTTATGAATACCATCGAGTCACTTATACTACTCCCTCAAAGCACGTGGTATGTACTATTTGCTCATCAGGGCGGTGTCCACAATGCGGCATTAAATTCTAGTATTTTGATGCATGGAAACATGTGACCGACATATTCTTGGGTACAGTTTATATACTGAGAAAGCCGTTTTGCAACCCAAATTCCAGCCAACTTGGAGGATTCAAAAACAAAAAAATATTTAAGTTTCAAAGAAACTCTAATTTTTTTGCAGAGATCCATAAAGATGAATACTTTGAAACTGTATAAGTTTAATACAACATAAGTGTTATGTTCCGTGTATCTGAATAGGTACTAAAAACTCAATTTTGATCTTCACATTTTTCTCCACAAAAAAAAATGTACATAATAGACATCTATACGTACTTGTTTTTGTCATTTTTTTAAATGTTAATTTTTTTATTTTCTTCAAACTAATTTGGCTCCAATAAGAGTTTCCGATTTTAACACAATAATATAATTTGTAGTCGTATATACATAGAAACAAAAAATTAGTACTCCCTCCGTTTCTTGATGTAAGGTGTATAGTTTTTTGAAGAAGAATCCGTAATATAAGGTGTATTTACAATAAATGGACAATTTGACCCATAAAAAATGAGACCTAGTCTCAAAAGAGGGATTCATTTTGTGCCTATTAAGAACTCATCTCTCACGTCTTTTTCCAGAAAAAAAAATTAGTCCACTCTATGCAAAAAAAAACATGTCTTAATATACGTACAGAAAACTATACACCCTATATTCAGAAATGGAGGGAGTAAATATTTTCTTCATGGGTGACAAAAATTTGTCAATGGAATCTTTCAACTTAGGTAAAATTAGGAAGTAGCAACGGAGCAGACGGAAATTCATTTTGGCACCGGGTGCATATGCACCCGGTAGTTCAAAAACATATTTCAAAATGTTATAAAAATCTAAAAAAATTACCCGGATAGATCTTCGTATTCTATGTGTTTACAAAGTGGTTTCACCGAAAACCGATATATTTTGTGCCTTGTGTAAAAAAGACAAAAAAAAAAGTGTCGTGAAAAGCCTTATTTTAGCACCAAATTTTTTCTTTTTTGTACAAGCCACAAAAGGTGTCGGTTTTTCGTGAAACGACTTTCTGAACACATAACATGTTAAGACCTATGAGCGAACATTTTTTTTCCAATTTTTTTGACATTTCAAAATATGTACAAAATGCATTTTAAATAAAGGGTGCATATGCACCCGGGAGGCAAAACACCACTCCCCGGAGCAGAAATATATTGGGAACTAAGAGGCGCTGCCACCTCACATAACCTATACAAATCTTACTTCTAGTGCCTCCTCACTGACAATTGGCGTGTTCTGACAGAATCGTCCCCCATGCATGCTGCCTCCCACACGCCACTTGGCTCTTTTGTTGATACGAACTGGGAAACAAACTTTTGAACCGAACTTAAAAAATATGGTCAATTTTCATGGTTGTGTTCCTCATGTCGAGCTCTTTAAAACTAGCGATATGTTTTAATAAAAATAAATATACTGCCCTGAATTAGGTAAATGCGTTTGGATATCCTACAAGTTTATCATTCCGTGACTAATCAATTCAATTAAGTGATATGCTACTTTGAAAGTAATACTAAAAAAGATATCATTTGTGAAAGAATTAACGCCATCATTCTTGACGTTTATGTAATACATGTTAATGATGATTTTTCTTCACTAATAATTTATATTTATTTATCTATAAATTTGGAACTTCTACAATTTTTAATACCCTCACCATTGAGTTTTCATCTCAGGTGGATATTGTATTCACTCGACATTTATGATTATTTTGTACTACATAACACTGACCTATAGTGTAATTTTTTGTTTCACCTCTTTGACTAAATTGTTTGTATTTTTCCTTCAAATTTTTATCTATTTTATAGAATATTTTGCATGACTGGGGTCATGACGATTGTGTCAAGATACTTCAACGATGCAAGGAAGCCATCCATACTAGAAATGTTGGAGGAAAAGTGATAATCATAGACATGGTAAGAGGATCCGCACACGGAGATAGGAAAATCAATGAGATGGAAGCCATACAGAACATGTTCATGATGCACACCAATGGGATGGAACGTGACGAAAGTGAGTGGAAGAGGATCTTTGTTGATGCTGGATTCAGTGATAATTACAAACTCATGCCAGTATTGGGTCCCTATTCCGTAATTGAGATCTACCCATGAAAACTCGGTGAACCACCGAAATAATGGATGCAATAAGTTGCAAGCACACATGGACCCGACATGCTCATTTGTATGCGTGTGAACTATATGTTTTGTTATCAAGTTACATTGGTACCATGGATGTGATGTTCTTTACTCTACTTTTAAATGTAGATGTTTGCAATTTGTAAAATAGTATGTTATGAAACTATGTGTTTTATTTTGATCAGTGATTGGATTTTATTCTATCAGCTAGCCACTATTTATTTTATGATATATTAAATATTGTTTATGTTCTCATTGTGTCTGGTGCGTGGAAAATCCTACGTTGCAGTGGTCTGGTCACACCAAATGTTTTCTTAAAGTGAGTTTGAAACTCAGTTTAGAACTATCTCCTCTTATGGAGTTCTAACATATTAGGTGCTCCTTGCGACTAAACTTTGTAAATCCTAGATCTAGACCATTTAATATTAGTTGTGCGTGATTTAGACCGTGCATCCTAACCAAAACTTTCTCTCCTCTTTCCCCTACTTGCGTCTAAATCAATGTCTAATGTGCTTTAAATCTCCACAACTCTACCAGATTCCTCGATGCCCTTTTACTCCTCTGGCGCACGTACCTGTCTTTTCTTCTCTCCTTATTCCTTACACAACACTTGATGCATATGGCTCTATGGGAGATACATCGCCTGATGGCCTTTCCATATGTTCCTTACCACTAGTAGGTAAAAACGTTCCTGCCTTAGGACACACTACCGCCCAGAGTCGTGGCATCATGGGAAAAATTATGATAGTTGAAGTCATTGGTTTGAATGCCATCATATTTGTTTTCTTAGATCCATGGGTTCATTAGTGACTGACAACAACTCTGAGCAAGATGTCGATGTTATCACATCGAGCCTGTTGCTGGGGAAGACAACCAATGGATCTGTTATGTAGCTTATCCATCCCCTAAAGGAGTGTAGGGTGAAGCCAGTTAAGAATATATTTTATAGCATTTCAACAGAGAAACCCTCGTCCAAAAATTAATTACAGATTTTTCTAACGGAAAAAATTCTTCCCTTTTTTTTTGGGGCAACCGGCCAGCCAGCCCAAGCCAAAAGTCCAAGCCCAGTGGCCCCATATCTTCTCTCTCCTCCTTTCCCTTCAACCCACATGGGCCGGCCCGAGCGACCAACTAACCCAACCGGTTTTTTCTTCAATTTCCGCGCAGAAATTTTCGGACAAAAAACCGTACCCTATTCAAACTCAAATATCTTGAGCTCGGAGAGTCCAAATTGACTTCCGCATATTTTTCCTTGTTGCCAACTCCTATAAGTTTCATTCCACCGACCTACAAGCATCTCCAACCGGACTGTGTATCAATGAAAACTCAAACAACATTGAACACCAATTTATCAACAATTCAAAACGAATTCAAAATTTGTACCGAATAATAAAGGGAAGAAGGTTTCTTCCTTCCGAATTTCCAAACCTAACAATTCAAAACAAATTCAAACCCTTTGACCATAAAATTTTAGACTATACATTTGAATACATATTAATCGTAGTGAAAAAAATATATAGCACATAATTGAATTGATGGTCATTTACATTTCCAAACCTAGTAAGTTTGCACCATTGCATGGCGCCTCTGCATCTCACCATCTGCCTCCGTATGTGCATTATGTGTATTCCATACTTGAACTATCATGCTATATGAAAGCTATTCTTAACCACTAAGTTCACAAAACTGCATGTGTCTTATCTCCACTAGAAATGTTGCATTCTAATCTTTATGCGGTACAAAAGCTTATGACTAGATCAATCAAAAGGAGATTCTTTCTCCACCATCCAGGGTACAACCAAACCGATAATGCTTTAATCTACTTTAGTAATAGTGCTGGCATGTCATCTTTCTTGCAGGAAACAATCATATCAAAGATGATAGAACCTATGTAGCGGCAGTATGATATACGCATGAAACACCACACATTGAAACAAGCAGCAGGAAAATTGCGCAGGGGTATGACGTTATCTCTATTCCTAGCCACTTTCCATACTGCTGAACCTATTCGAAGAGAGAAGGGAAAGCAACATCTCCTTTCTTCTTCCTCCCGTTTCCTCCCTGTAAAACTCATATAACATCCATCAAGATCAATGGCCAGGATGGCGTATCTTGCTATATGTCACAAAAAGACCTCACTTCTATCCGGTGGTGGTCGTTCATCCCGTTTCACTGTCAAATAAAATCTTAACTCAGCTTCTTTTAGACGCACTCCTAATCCTGGTAGTGTGCTGAAATGACCGGGAGTCTTAGAGCATCCCACCGCAATGTCAAACAACTTCAAGGCCTGCAGTTACAGCTAGCCATTTTGGGGAGGGCGCAGTTCGACGGCGAGGTGTAGGCTCAGATTAGATTATGGGCGCTGGCAACGCCGGTTTTAATTTCATTTGAAATCTTTTACATTATCAACAAAATTTGAATGAAATTATAAACTATGTACTCCCTCAGTTCCTAAATATAGGTTTTCTTGTTTTTTTTTTACTTTTTCCTAATTCATAATGTAGAAGTATTGTAGTGTATAGTTCACTCATTTTTCTTTGTATTTCGTCCGTATTGGATTGTTTACAGCATCTCATATTAGTGAACAGAGGAAGTAGATTATGGGCGCGGTGACGCGGGCTATAAACTTTGTAAAAATGGTTTGGTGGCGCCGCTGGGGTGCACACCGTAGAGAACTATTATGTCAGACATGTGTCCAGCACGCCATAGAGGGCTATTTTTTGGGTGCCAGACATAAGATGCTCCTAACACACATCCAACTTTCCAGCAAAACGATAGTACTCCCTCCGTCCCAAAATAAATGTCTCAAGTTTGTACAAAAGTGAATGTATTTAGACATGTTTCATGTATAGATACATTCACTTTTAAGCAAACTTGAGACGGTTATTATTGGACGGAGGGAGTAGTACGTAAGCAAGCAGTTGTTTGAGGGTAAAAAAAAAATATCAAACTATGAGCACTAGCTAGGCAGCCCTTATTGCACACCATGCATGCGTAGGATTTATAGATGACAGTGATCCTCAATGCATGTCCGCACGCCCAAATGCTTAGTACTACTAGATGGTACATCGACACACTTAATTAAAATACAACCGGATGCACGCAACGCAAACGCAAACGCACCACACACGTACATATACGCACGGGCGAGTGCATGCCTGCGTACGTCGCTTCCAGTTCCATCCCTACACGAGAACCGCGACTGCAGCGGCAGGGCCGGCCGCGCGGAGGACCTGGAAGTAGAGCTGCTTGTGGGCCAGGAACGCCACTCGGGAGATGACATAGCCGGCGGCGCCTGGCGCCTTCATCATGGCGCCGGCGGCGGCGGGGGCGGCGGCCGCGGGCCAGAGGAAGTAGACGCTCATGGCGCCACCGATGACCAGCGCCGAGGCTTTCACGGCACCTTCGCGCGTGGAAACCGCGGCCGCCGCCTGGTCCTTGACGTGGCTGAGCCCCGTGACGAGGTCGGCCGTGCTCATCTCGGCCAGCTTTTGGCGGAGATTCGCTGGCCTAGCTGACGAGACGGTGGAGGCCATGGCCTTCACGTGTTGCTTCACGGTGTCGAGACTTCCGGTGATGAGGTCGCTCCTGTTCACCATTGCGGCTACTTAATTTGGGCGCAGCTCCTTCTTGGCCAACGAGATTAACACGAGCGTAGTGAAAGAGTTTATGGGGAAGCTATATAGGAAGCTAAGGAAGGTGATAAGGAGGCATCAAAGGTGATATTGGAAGGTGACGTAGTGGGTCCGACGTCACACACTGTCGCCCGGTGGAAGAATCGCATGCAAAGGACACCTAGTTGGATTAACAAAGTTATTCGTTGAGCGCTCCACTTCAACAGTTGCGTGTGCTTTTCCCCTCATTTGTCCTTCACCGCACTAAAGGAACCTTCGTACTAATAGCTTTACTTCTTTAGCGTCACTAATCTATGGCTAGACCCACGACGACGGCGACCTTGACTAGTAACAGTACTAAACATCTTTTCTCTTTTAAAAAGCAAGAGCAATCATGTCACAAAATGGAAAATAATCAAAGATCGATAGAGACACGACAACATAATAAACATCCGACTCATCACTTAGCAAGTGGCGACAGGACAAGATTCGAATTTTGAAAAGCGTGTTTACCCACCCTGTGACGGGCGGAAGGTGACTCCCACCCAACTTTCATGTCATGAATCTAAGAAAATTACTCCCTCTGTTTTATACTTCCTCCGTTCGGAAAAGGATGTCACATAGTTCATTTTTGTGACATCCTTTTCCGAACGGAGTGAGTATTAGTTGTTGCTGGTTTAGTATAAATTTATACAAAATCAGTGACAACTTATATAGAATGGAGAGGTTGCATAATATCATAGGTGAGCCTGGGGTTTTAAAAGGAACTAGGGTTCTTTTTTTCCACAAATGACAACATGTCATGGTGTTTCACAAATATTAATCGATTGGTTAACGTTATGTAGCGATGTTTCTGACCGGTGGACCACACTATGAGGACGAATGGCTCGACAATAGATAGACGGATTCGACGGGATCACTCAATGAGTTCGGGGCCTACCCAATGTCAGCTAACCACCGTGGGGCCACGACAAGTTCCCCAGCCACCCCGCCCAAGCAGTGAGTGCCTTATTTAGACGGAAGGCTCGAGAGCCCAGCTTTGAATTAATGAAGCCACATACAACAGAGTTTACAGCAAACAGAAACAGGCAAAGAAGATTACAAGTCACAACTCAAGCAAACTACACAAGACAACAGGTCAGGCTTGAGCCACATCGACCAGCACCAGGAGAAACATGAAGAAGCCCCTACCCCTGCTGCCCTCCGTTGTGCGCGCTGCGCATCATGAGTAGATCCTTTCGAATTTTTGTTCTTGTCATTCGTGTGATACCATAAGGTTTTCTCCGTGGAACTAGTTTGCTTTAGTACAAGATTTCATAGCAAAACTCACATCTCCACTCCAACCTCATGTGAATAATTCTATATTTTTCCTTTGCACAATCAAATGGCAACATAATCATTTAGAACTGTAGAGATATCATGACACTCTATTACTGCATTTTAAAATCCGCGAATGCATACAATTCATGTATACTTCATCCGTCCTCAAATAAGTGGACGTTTAGGCTTGAAATTTTTCCTCAAAGAGTGTACACCTAGATTCCCGATGCACTTTGAAGTGGAAAAAAATGATTCTCTCTCATCACACGGGAATCAATGTCAATAATGTCTACTGCATGGTATATTCATTTTCTACATGCACTTAGCTTATTGGAGGTGAGTGAATTAAGGAGGAGAGAGATGGTGGTTTGCATATTACCAATGCATCTTGTAATCCATTCACTAATTTATCTTGAAATTTTTATATGTCCACTTATTTGAAAACAGAGGGAGTATGTACTCCCGCATTTTACTAATCGTGCAAATGGTTTTTGTGTATCAGTGTACACAGGATGTGCGTATCTGTCACCTACGCGACAAAAGTACGTCATATTAATCCGACCATATGCATGCATAAAAAAGTACGTATACAAATCCTACGACAGAATAATACGCGTAAACATACACAGGCGTACATGAGCGTGAATAATACGCGCGGAAGTAGCTGCGGGCGTCTTCCTCGAACGCGACGAATCCTGCGGCCGGCGGCGCCCCGGCGAGTCCCTAGTGCACGAACACGAGGGGCTTGTTTGCACGGAGATCGCGAAAGTAGCTGAGGGGATTAGCCTCGAACGCGCCGCGCGGCATGCGCGCCCCGCGGCGGCCAGGGGCGGCCATCGTACGCCCGCCACGCCCGCGGGTGGCGCAGCAGCAGCGCCAGCAGCACCTGGCGAGGCAGAGCAGCACGAGGACCGGGAGCACCACGGTGACCCCGACGCGCAGCCACAGCTCGAGCGTCTCCGAGCGGGTCTCCGGCGGGAAGAGCTCGTCCGCCTTCTTGACGAGCGCGGCGAGGAGGCCGGTGAAGAAGGCCGCCATCGCCGCGGCCTTCTCCTTTATGAGCTCCCACAGGGGTGCGAGGAAGCGCCAGGCGTCGTCCATGTTGAAGTCGAGGCCCGCTCCGCCCAAGGTTCGCGTCATGGCTGCGGCGCTCGGTTGTAGAAGCTTCCTCGCTGCAGCTGTCTCCGGAACGAAAACCATGACTAGCTTTTGCTTGAGTAAATTGTTGGGCCGATGGAGTGAAAGGTCAGAAGAACGGGGGGCCGCGGCTGTTTATGAATGATGGAGGCGACTGTTGGAAATTAAAGCATTTGGCTGGGAATCTGCCCAAAGGGCGCACCACGAACCACTCCACTTTTACCCGGTTAATAAGGTGCATACATATCCAGAGTTTTGTACAGTACCAGTTTGATGAGACAATAGTACAATACCTCACTGGGTCATGAGAGGAGATTTTGCGCTCCCGGGAACAGTGATCCTGGTAGTTTAAAAAATCGAAAATAATATATATAAGTTTCAAAAAAATATGAAAAAAATCCCGGATGGAGGCAGTGATGTTTTTCACAAACGTACAAAAAACCAGTTTCAAATACTTTGTATTTTGGGCTACATGAAAAAGACAAAAGTTTGGATATGAATGTGTATATTTTCAGATCTCCAAATTTATCATTTTTGTGTAGTGCAAAATACAAAGTATTTGAAGTTGCTCTTTTGCACGTTTGTGGAAACCATCATTGGCCACATACGGGATTTTTTTCAGAATTTTTTGAAACTTGTAAATATTTGTTTCGATTTTTTTAAATCATCAGGATCACTAGTGCTCAGGAGCAAAAGACAATTTCGGACTGGGTCATTGGCTGCACACAGTCACGAGCTCACTAGTTGATGCTTGATGCGACGATGACTCGGAGCAGGCAGTCTATGGCCTGGTGTCTAGGGTTTTTTTAATATTATTTTTAATAAGAATTTCACATGTATTTTTGATAGGAAAACAGTAGGGAAAGCCCCTACTACGATTTTCATATTTTATAAAATGGGATATTTATAGACGTAATGAGAATTCCACATGTATTATCCTGATTTTTTTAATTTTCAAGATTATAGCACCGTCGTCCTCGGCAGTGACGAAACTGGTTGTCGTTTAGCTCCCCGATGAACCCAAATTTTTATTTTTGAACATTAGCAGGAGAACTGCTCAATTCACAATTAGATAGAAGTGTGGCAAGTTAGAGGGAATTGCCAAAAAGAAAAGATGAGGTGCTGCAAAGGATAGACCTCCAAAACAATAGAGAATAACAAGTCAACCTGGGTCGAAGTGGATAGATTTTTTTTCAAACTGGGGTGTATGCACACAGCCTCCGCATCTCTACAACATCTAATCGAGCTAGGATCTCTGGCCTCTCCTTCATTCACAACATGGGCCCGCATTTCAGTGGCACATGTATTCGTGTGGCCCCACCTGTCAGCGTTAGATCGATTTCCTCGGCTATGGAGCCCGCATGTCATCCAATGAGATTTGTGAACCAACAATCAGGTCCCGTGTTGTTTGGTGTAGACGCGTGAGGGACAGACCGACAAATTGTGGGATAGATGGATGCACAGGCTAGCCCCAAATATCCGCCGCCGCCTGCGATTCCGGCCGCCTTCACCGCCATGCCGGCCACCTCCACCGCTATTCCGGCCACCTCCACCGCCATTCGTCGCCATCGATCACCGGACCTGCTCCGCCTCGCTCTCCTCCTCTGATTCATGGCGCCTTGACGTTCCGACCCCTCATATGCCCCCACGGTAAACCCTAGCCAGGCTCGGTTTGCTGGGGTGGCGGCCCAACCATTGTCGGCGTCGCCTCATGGACAAACCCTAGCCAGGCTCTGTTTGCTCGCGTGGCGGTCCAGCCGTCGTCGGCGTCGCCACAGGCTGCTCCTGTAACCTGCAGCAAGCCCTTCCATTCAACCTCCCTTTGCATCCCGCTGCTCCTTCCTCGGAAGTGACGCCGACCTTCTCGACCGCGCCCCGTCCCGATGTGTCGTGGACGTGGATCGGACCGTCCCGAGGAAGCCGTGTCCCAGGAGCTCCCGGTGTGTTGATGTCGACGCTCTCTGATGCCTGCACCAATCTATCCTCCTGGTCACAATACACCTTCGTCTCTCTTGAATACTCACGATTGTTCAGTCTATTTCAGGATTTTGTTTTCTCCGGCCACCAAAACTGTACAAGTACACCTATTGTTGCCACCATCAAGAAGCAGCAGGACAATGATTTGCTCCCTTACCACATGAAGCTGGAAGTTGAAAGCAATTTCAAAGTATATGTTATGTCTCTCATATCGCTTCTTCGTTTGGTTGCACAAGAGTTGCACATGTGTTACTTTTAGTCTGCACATAATCTTTGGCTTAGTCAAATCATCTAAAAATCTGAAGCATTATTTTATTTGTGCTATTGTGAAACTGCAATCCAATCAAGTATTTTTCTATCAGGAACTACTACCTTCAATTTCAGCAACAGTGAGTATTGCAGGCTTTCTTCTTTGAAATCTGAGAAGAGCATGCCATTTTTCTATTCAGATAAATCGGTATTATACAGTTGATTTTTGTTTTCCATGTGTATATGGGGAATGGAGTCATATCGTGACGAAGCTTGTATAATTGTATGAGATAGGTCTTCAATATACATAACCATAAACACCCATCTCATTTGCCTTTTATATTAGTATGTCCATTCTATTATTTATTTGGCAGTTTAGTTATAAAAAGCTTTTCAATTGGAAATCTTAAAATTACATCGTTATCTACCAAAAGATTCAAGGTCTTATCTGTAGTTTATGTAGTTGCCTTTGAAGCAAAAGATGATTAAGTATCTGAATCATGATATCAGCCGAAATGCCATGACTTTGGTATATGAGAACCAACGAAATTTACAAAGTCTTTTTTCTTATAGAGTGAAATGCTTATAAGTGAAATTACACGTGTTGGTAATATTTACATGCAGTATGTAATAAGGAAAATGTGCCTTGCACCTACAAAATATACACAGTTCTCAGTCCTTTCTCCCTGCACGATTTATCCTTCCTGCGTTAAGCGTTTTTTATACAGTTTATAGATGCTAATTTCTATTTCAACAAATTTATTTCAGGATGCGAAACTGTTTTGTTCAGCTATACTCAAAGGATATTACTCCATATGAGAAGTAGGAGATTGATGAGGCTCTCCCGGGAGAGGTGCTTATTGTGGTCCCTATGTTGATTTCCATGTTCATAAGGTAAACATTGCTAAAAAGAGGTATAGTCTAAACCTGAGTGCAGCCTGCAGTTTCGTTTTCCTGTCCATGTTTTTCCCTGTCTCTGAACTTAAGTAATTTTGTTATGTCCCTGATTTTTCTGGCGCACGACAGTACAGAGAACTGAGTGAAAACACATAAACAGAGTATTGTGTAAAAGAGTACTTTGTGTAGATTGACTCTAAAATATATGTCGAATTGTAGTATATAATGGTACTTCCCTATTTATATGTCATCCTTTATTTCCTTGGAGAGATGCTTAAATTCACAGTTCCATAACACTACAAAAGTAATTAATTTGTACCATTTCTCTGCTATTCAAATAAATTTAGAAGCCAGGGAATGAAATAGTTAGTGTTTTTCTGATGTTTTTTCATCTGTTCATGTGAAACTTACACGTTAATCTTGGCAAAGCCAGTGTAAATATACCGAGAGGTGGTCCCTCAAACACGACTGCAAAATCTGTTATTTTTCTGGTTTTGCGGCTTGGCTTTAGTGCTTGTAGCTTGCATATTGAAAATCTGCAGAACGGCAAATGTGTTGTTTGGTTGTAGTATTTGGATCTAATTTATGTTCCTTGACTGTCCTAGGCTCTCCTGCATTCGTCACATATGTGCCATGAGGCTAAGTCTTCATTTTCACACCATGGGTCAAGTTCTGCAATCTGGAGGTAGGTTTGCCTGCAACGATGTCTCACAAAGACAAAGTTATTGCTGGGCTCACATAAGGCATTGAAGGACGCTTTGAAGAAGAACAAGCTTCAATATGTGAAAGAGTTTAGGAGAAGTATCTGAGGGAAGAACGTAATTGTTGCCACTGGCTCATATGTGAAACCTCTCCCTAGAGTTACAATAGATGAGAAAAGGATTGTGACATCTACCGGGGCTCTTGGACTTTCAGAATTACGAAAGAATTTGGTGGTGGAGCCGGATACATCTGTCTAGAGATGGGTCTAATTTGGATCTAATTTATGTTCCTTGGCGGTTTACACACTCATTTGATGTGCCCACTTTGTCAGCCTGAAGTTCTGGATGAAGTAGTTCTGAATTCTGAACCCTCTATAGGCCTCTAGTGCCTGCAACTTATTCTAGGTCGGGCCTTTCTGTATGTAAGCCATCACATTTTAACACTAATTTATTCGTGGAACTCATGAAACAGACAGATCCAATGCATTCTGGGTACATGAGAAGTGGTCAGCTATATGAAATTGCATGTCTTAGACCGCCTTCTAAAATTCAGTATACTTGCATTCTCTTAGAATGGAAGCTCTACAATAGATGAACCAACACCAATGAAAAAACATGGGAGGCTGTTTGGTTGTGGCCAGTGAACTGAATGCTGATTTGGGTGCCCCCCTTGGCTCAGTTTTTGTCAATTTCGGTTTACACACTCATTTGATGTGCCCACTTTTCTATAGCATTCAGTCGGAAGTTCTGGATGTTAAAAGTAGTTCTAAATTCTGAACCCTCTATAGGCCTCTTTTGGATATTATCTGATCTAAAAACGGAACCATTAGCTTTACCATATGCGCTTTCTTTCAAACCGATTCACCATATTATCTGATCCGTTGGCCCTGTTCATTTTTTATCATTTCGCACATTTGTTTCTGCTTTCATAAGTCGTGGTTGGACTTATATGTTCCATGCTGTTTCATCAGGGCTGCCACACATTAAACCCGTACTGATGATACATGAGGTGGTCACAGAGACAGTAAAACCGACCTTCTGGAAATAAGAGATGGTAAGATACTACTCTTTCGTTGCCACATTGTCTGATTGGGTTGAGAAAATTACGCAATGTCTCGCTGTTTTTAACAACTCACTAACTCCTCTTCAGTTTGTTCATAAAATGGATAACCAATCTGATCTCGAGGAGCCATGTAGAAGTTCAGGTCCCTGACAATGCTCCATTTCCTCATACAAAAATGACACGAGTCTTATATCGTGTGAGCTATATGTGCCGTTCTTGGGATTTGTCACTGTATTCCAATAACGCCAATGAAGCTGATGGTACATGACGTTGTTCTTCTTGCATTCTCCTATTAGATTTTTTTCGGTTGTGTTGTGATACAACATAAATGTTGTTTTTGGCCTGTTAATTTAGTTGAGTTCATTTACTGATATAGCTAAATGCAGAAGCAATCGGTCTGTAATATATGTACTCGGAAAATCTCTTTTCACACCATCCAATCCAAAATCGAAAGATGTTGTTTTTCCGATGGCTTCCAAGGCAATAGGATATTTACAAGCTTCCTTGGTTGCTCTGCATAAGACATACATGACACATAAATAACGCCGTATAAGCAAGTATTTACTTTGTGCAGGTTAGCACCCCTATTCTTCTAGGCTGTAGCTTCATTGTCCATCTGTCATATAATCAATGTAGTTCATTCCGACCAGAGTCATTTCTCATTTGCATAACCGGCTGTTACAGATTTTAAGCCGGACCTTCTTACTAAAAATCTCTTCAATGGCTGCACAGTAACTAATCAGGTTGAACCTATGCTTTACTTCTGATATGCAGCGTATAAAGGCTTCACGCTAGACCTTGGGAATATGAAAATTTAAGTTCAATGCAAGATATTTACTTCCGTCCCTTGAACTGGTATAGGCATTCATATGATCGACTAGCTGTTCTTGCATAGGAGTTCCATATGCTATAGTTCTATAACGTGAGTTGTTATGATACACTTCATTATTTTTCTGTTCGCTTGATATTTGTTCTACTTAAAAGGATATTAGATTTTACGGTGCAGATAACTAGAACATGACTGCATTATGTTGATGTGACAGTTCCTTCAAGTTTTATATACCATCTCCTGATGACATGGTCTCTACAGGCTTAAAATCATCCGGACATTTGAGAAAAGGTAGCCTTTGCACTGCATTTTATCTTATTAGTCGGACTACTTAAAAGGGTGCATCTAAACATTTAGGCCAAGTGATTTTTTTGCAAGCTCATGTGGAATTTTTTTAGTTTGTGAGGACTTGATTAGTCTTACATCTTTAGGCAAAACCAGTGAGTTTGTTTATCAGATGCCGAGCAGGGTCTGGTTAAGAATTTGATGTGGGCAACCGATCACACCCTAGCTAAAATAAATGATACAAGCTCATTTAAGATAGATAGTAATGTAGTTTTATTTAATCAAACGAGTAACCATTCACTGGATTGTTGGGTCGTTCACTTGTGATTCTTAGTACTTTTTTCCATCGGATTGTCGTTGCTTTCTTTTACATAGTTGGAGCAGGAGTTGACATGGTGTTTTCTTATGATTATTTCTAATACAAGGCTCAATTATTTTTTCATAATGTTGAATTGGAAATGAACTGTCTTTGTCTTCTATTTAGATTCAGTATAGAACCGTGAGTATTTTCCATTGGAAGATCTGCTAATATGCCCATATCTTCTACGGTGTGAAATAGATGTACTTATACAAGACTCTGTAAAAAGTCTGAAAATTGTTGACTCAAAATTTTACTTCAGTTGTTCTTTCCAGGTCGTTTTAATGCAAAAGGTGGTGTCACGCAGAAATGCTTAACAAAACCCGGATATTTCCTCCCAATGTCATATGGGCTGACCTTCCTTCATCCAGCAGATGCCATATGAATATGATGGGAACTACACTACGGGGGATTGCAGCAATCTTGTGATGCATGAAGCCGTAATCGCATGGCAAAGGTGGTGCTTCATTGAATCTAGGAGATTTTGTTGTTTCTATATGGGGACGATCATAGTAGAATATACTGTTTTTTTGCTTTCCTATGTGACTGTGTCAGACTGAATTGCTTACTCTTGTGCATGACATGCTCCCCAATTTATCTTATACATGGTGTACTTTGACATGCTCCCCAATTTATCTTCTACAAGTTGCACGTACTAATCTTTGCTCCTCAAATTAAGACATTTGCATGTTATCCAATTCCTTAAGTGATTTTCTTGCAATTTCTATTTGTCATATTTGTTTTAAGTTTCTTGAGACAAGATACTCCTAGGCTCACCAAGAAGTGTTATTACGTAAAGAGATAAACATATGAAGTTCCCATGTGAGTGTTAAACTAATTAAGCCGAGCTGCATGGCAAGTTGTAAATTAGAATAAAGACCATTTTGAATAATTACTAGCCAACAGAGTGCCTAGGTATCATTCTAACATAAGAATTGTCAATTTGTATGTATATCATGGTCTAAACTCTATAGCCTTATATGGATGTTACTATCTATAGTGAATTTAATACCTTCACCTCGATTGGACTAATATAGTATACCAATTAATAAGCGTTTCAAGAAACACATGATTGTTCTATATGCTTACTTGTTTATGCTTACTTTCACAACACCTTACGATGTCCTATTTGCTCCATGTCGCTAGACAATTTGCATTAACAAGGTTCACCATAAGTATCTTTCATATTTTTCATTCCTAACCAAATCGTTATTCGCTAGAGATCTCTCGGTTATAAGGGAGCAAGCGCAACAACGCGCGCCCTTTCCTTCTAGTTTTGTTTCATAGTAGCTATAGTTTAAAGTTTTACAGCTTTAGCGTCACTTAAAGTCGATATAAAGGTCAATCACTTAAAAAATAGTGCACTAAACATATAGTATTCTAGTGTGTAGCCACCCAACCCACACAAAATAACCCGTAAGACCGCCAGCATGTGATGCATGTAAAATGCATACATGAACTTTGCATTATATTACTTATATTTCAATCATATTTGCATCATATAAGATTTATATCATTGTTTTATGTTGATTTTGAGAATATTTCACAGTTTCCCTATTTTTCTGGAATTAACCCTGCACTGTTAGAAAACCCTATTTTCTATTTTTATGTTTCAGGGACCCAAACGACATCCAAATGACCTGATATTTCACGGGCATCAGTTTTTGGAAGGAACGAAGCGTAGGAGCGAAGGAAGCGAACAAACGGAGACCCGAGGGCCAAAAGAGGTGGGCCCACGCGGCCAGATTCCTTGGCCGTGTGGGACCCCCATCTGGGCCTCGAGCCTCCGATGCCATCGATCTTTCTCCCGAGGCTCCGTCTTGACCTAAAAACGACTATAAAATAGTCCCCCGACGGCTTTCGGAAGGGAGCGCCGCGAAACACAAAACCACGAAACAGAGACCTGGAGCTGCAGATTGGAGGGGAAAACTCCGGCGGGGCGCTCCGGGTGGTCTCCATCTTCTCCAACTTCTCCACCATCTCCATGATGAAGGGGGAGTAGTCCACCCCCTGGACTTTGGGTTTGTGGTGGTAACTTGATAATCTCTCTATGTATGATCATTGTTGAAGTCCATATGATGTGCCTTGCATAAGTATGGATCTATCTATGTAATTCCTATGGTGGATATTGTGGTATGAGATGATATTTGTTATGCATTTACCGTTGTGTTGGATCTTTTATGACTTGTCATACTTTGGAGATATTCTATGATGCATGTGATGGTTCGATTTATGCATAATGCCTTGTTTATCCATGTCATGAGGTGATTGACACCACCAAGTGTAGATAGATGAGAGAGATGTGGTCATGCACACGAAATATGAATCATTGCACTAGTGTTTAGAATATTGTCCATTATGAAGTATGATGTATGTAGGTACGGGATGGCCGATGTGACAACGGCATATGTATTGAGTGACACAATACAGCCCAACATCCTTTATCTGGGGGTAAAAAGGAAGAAGTATGATGTGGGAGTGACAACAAACCACGCTAGCCTTACGAGGGTGACCTAGCAACACAAATGATTATTTTCTTTCAACTATGTGTTTTAGGACATGTAGCCGTCATAGAAGTTTACCATTAAAGCATGACAATTGTGTGTACTTTTTATCTATAACATGATAATCACCATAGATGGGAGAGAGGATTGAGTGAACCCATGAACCCATGTCCATTGTTCCTATAAGAGAAAACCTTTGTCTTGTCCTCTTGCATTGAAGAGGATTGGGACACTTTTACATTCTTGTTTTGTTACATTAAACTTCCATCCATTAAATCAACCATCTTGTTCTTTAAACTTGTTTAGTGCATAATCAACTAAAACTTGTGACACTTTAGTTGTAGGGAATAGATAACTTTTCCTTCTTGCTCCTGCGGATCGATACCCTACTTCCACATTGAGAGGTGCTACAGTGATCCCCTGCTCTTGGGGGTTATCAAGTACTTTTCTGGCGCCGTTGCCGGGGAGCGTAGCGCTTAAGTTTCTATTCTTGTGTGCACTAGACTTTAGATTTATTTTATCTTGTTTTATATCTTACAATCATCTAAGCTTGGGGAGGTTCCTTTAAACTTGTTTGGTTGTGAGTTTCTCATTAGCTTTACTTTTAGTTATGTATCAGTTTATACTCTCCTTATTTGAAAAACACAAAAAAATTAGTTCATTTGTTATGTTCGTGGAATGTATGAGTCACGTACTTATGCAACCCCCTATGGTTGGATCAATTAATGTTGATCAAAAAAGGTTTATAATGGAAGCATTAAATGTAATTGGCCATGGATTATGTGATAGGTATAATGTATCTTGCTGCATAGATCAATATCCTAAGCATCTTAATTTTCAATGCAAGCTTGAGAGTATGCCTATAATTGCCTCTTACCATAATAATGAAATTATGACCACTGATATGAAGGCAGCCGAGGAATTTACTATTGTAATGGGAATTCTTGAGATAGTTATGTTTAATATAGATAAAGCTCGTAGCCTCACACCAAGACTTGCTACAACACTTGAACAACTCTTGAAACTCTTTTGTAAGAATACCTATATCCTTGAATATTATAACAATCTTGTTGCTATCAAGGAGAGATCTAATGGCTTGCAGGAACAAGAAGAATATAGAGAAGAGGAAAAGGTATTAGAGGATTGCCCATATCCTTACTCACCATGCTATTTTGATTCTGATTCTGATGATGATCAACACATTCAAAATGATATTATTATTGATAATAGCTTTGAAAGTGATGAGGAATTTGGTTTAGATATTCTATATGATAATGCTTTAGATGATGGTCCTATTTGAGAGCTAGGATCAAACAATAGTGATTTGCTGTCCAGAAAACAGATTCCTAAGCTTCACTGCGAAGAATGTTAAAAATCACAGAAGAGGAATTTTGACCTGATATTTTACGACAGCAATATTCAGTTGTTATTACACATTTCATTAGTTCAAAGTTTTCTGATTTGAGCAACATAAGTGCCTCTAAAAATTCGCTCCTTTCAGGCTGTCCAGTTTTTGACAGATTCTGTTTTTATTTTGCATTAGTCTCATTACTATGTTTTGTGTGGTTCTTTTGATCAAAGAGCAAAACATAACCTTAGTAAAGTAGTTAATGTTTAGAATCAACTCATTATATGTCTTTGCTGTACCTATGAGGATTTAATTTATGGAGACACTAACCCCTCTAATCAAGTTTTATGTTGAGTTTTGTGTAAAGAGAATTTTCAAGTGGAAGAGTTGAGGGTGATGAACAAAGATCAAGAGAGACAAACACTCAAGCTTGGGGATGTTACCCCTAGACTCACCCAACATATATCAAATAAGGACAAGAATTCAAGCTTGGGGATGCCAAGCCACCTCACTCCAACCATCTTGATATCAAGTAAGAAGCCTAGCTACATGGCTATAAAGAAAGCGCTTTACGGGAGGCAACCCGGTTGTTTTTATTTTTGATTTTCTTTGTGTCCTCTTGCTGTAACAAGAGACTTAGTTTTTAATTTTGTTTCTGGAATTTTTAATAAAGTGCCAAGTTTTACCGTTTTGGTTTGAAAAAGTTGCTATTTGTATTCGGAGATTTTATTCCAGCACGAATCTGTGCACGGTATGATTTTTCATTTCTATTCTGTAACTCCGAATGAGCTGAAATTTGAACTGTAATTGCAACTTTTCATCCTCTGTAAGCGTGAATTTTTCAGATTTTTTCGACATATTTAAGTAGGGTAGAAAAATGCGTTTTGCTGCTGCTGTTTTTCTGGACAGATTCTGTCCCATTTTGTTTGATGCATTCTTTGAACTTTTAACTTGAATCTTTTTGATCCAATTGAGTTTATAAGTAGGCATACAACATTATATACTTTCTGGACATTCACATTTTTGTTTAAGGATTTTATGCAGCAAGCAATTCATTTGTCTATCACTACTAATGTCACCCCACAGAAAAGAGATGGGAGAAACGGTGTTTTGAAGTTTTTTCACAGGGATTAGAGGAGATGCACCAAGAGTTATCCAAGGATGGTGAAGACCATAAGCTTGGGGATGTGAAGACAACCCCATTGGACCAACACACTCTCGGTTTGCACACGTCTAACTTCTGTTTTTCGATCAATGCACTTTATCGCATAAACTTGGAGCGTCTTTTATTTTTTTTATTTCGGTTTGGTTTTTTTTTGTGAGACCACCACTTTTCATTTATGTTATGAGAGAGCTACTGGAAATTTGGGTTGAATTAAGTTGGATGCTATTAAAAAGATTGGGAAAGGGATGTTTGAGTTGATTCAAAAAGATACATATAGTTGCATGATTCATGTGCTTTTTAATGAGTATTAATTTGCAAGTGTTTTATCAAGAGCTATCTTTTATTCATGTTTTGATGCTGAATGTTACTTTACTTTGTTTAACATGGATTGATTAGTTCTATGGACACTTATGCATGCATTTAGACGGTCAACTTTCTCCCTTTGCTAGCCCAAAAATTCCAACAAGTAAAAACTTGTTTTCCAACACCTTCAACCAAAGTTTTCCAGTGAGTCCACCATATCTACCTATTAGCTTAATGCTATTCCGAGTATGTTTATCATGTTATATTGTATTATCTATTTCCAAATTAAAATGCTTATGTTATTGATTGTTATGGGAAAGTTGGTTAAAAAGCTCTCACGAACTTGATGCACACTTTACTTTTATTGCACTTAATAAACATGAACCATTGTGATTAAAATTATGAAGTTGTATGCTTGACAAGAGTCTTGGTTGGGAGTTAGCTCATATGTGCTGTCACATGGCAAGCTTTCAACGTGCTCTTAATTATATTTAGTTGATATCATGTACTTTTGTTTATGGATGCTTATCATGGTGCCAAATAAATGCGGAAACTTAGTAAGTTTGAGGAGTTTGTATAAATGGCTAGAGAGACGCCTGGGCCGCTAACCTAAGCCATGCATCATTCATGGTGGAAATTTACGTACAAAGTGAACATTCAGTGATGCACGTCATAATAAAAAGCTATACAAATAGTAAATAAAAGAGTGCTGAGATTGTTCATTGTTGTTTGTCTTGTCATTTTGACATGGGCTAGTTTCCATGTCCTGAGGCAAGAGGTACCCCAGTTGACGCTCTTGATGACGCTATTTATTACTTACAATGACTTTAACTTGAACTTGCTTTGTGGCCCGAGTTGAGTAACACCGTGGTGTAGGTACTCGTATTCACGGGGCATGAGGCATTCAACCCATACTTTGTCAAGCACACTACTCATATTTGCTTTCACTTTAAACTTTAACCATTCAAGATGCTATGATAGGGGTAATGAGAGCTCCACACCAATGGATACCACATTGCAAACATTAACTTAAGTAGAAGCATTTGGAAGCTAGATGAAACTTATTCATGTTTTACCTCTACTTATTTATATATCTTTCCAAAGTGTCCACCTTTTATATTCAGATTTACAAGAATACTCTATGACCATTATAGGATGTTTTTACTTTTTATTATGCATACATTTGGTCCATAGTACTTTCTTCTATGTTACACTTTGTGAATTATCATTGAACATCCTTACATTGAATATTTGATATCACTTCATAATCTATCTTGTATATTGCTATTCCTTTGAAGAATGAATCATTTGACTCTATGTAGCAATAGTAATCATCTTTGATATCCATTGATAGTATTAAAAAGCAAAGTCCATGTTAGTTTTATCACCTTCATACTCGAGGACGAGTATAGGTTAAGCTTGGGGATGTTGATGCATGTAAAATGCATACATGAACTTTGCATTATATTACTTATATTTCAATCATATTTGCATCATATAAGGGTTATATCATTGTTTTATATTGATTTTGGGAATATTTCACAGTTTCCCTATTTTTCTGGAATTAACCCTGCACTGGCAGAAAACCCTATTTTCTATATTTTGATGTTTCAGGGACCCAAACGACGTCCAAATGACCTAATTTTGCGGGGATCATTTTTGGAAGGAACAAAGCGTAGGAGCGAAGGAAGCGAAAAAATGGAAACCCGAGGGCCAAAAGAGGTGGGCCCACGCGGCCAGATTCCTTGGCCGCGTGGGACCCCCTATCCTGGGCCTCGAGCCTCCGATGCCGTCGATCTTCGTCCCCGTGCCTTCGTCTTGACCTAAAAACGACTATAAAAATAGTCCCCCGACGGCTTTCGGAAGGGAGCGCGCAGAAACACAAAACCACGAAACAGAAGACCTGGAGCTGCAGATTGGAGGGGGAAAACTCCGGCGGGGCGCTGCCGGGGTGGTCTCCATCTTCTCCAACATCTCCACCATCATCCATGATGAAGGGGGAGTAGTCCACCCCTGGACTTTGGGTTTGTGGTGGTAACTTGATCTCTCTATGTATGATCATTGTTGAAGTCCATATGATGTGCCTTGCATAAGTATGGATCTATCTATGTAATTCCTATGGTGGATATTGTGGTATGAGATGATATTTGTTATGCATTTACCGTTGTGTTGGATCTTTTATGACTTGTCATACTTTGGAGATATTCTATGATGCATGTGATGGTTCGATTTATGCATAATGCCTTGTTTATCCATGTCATGAGGTGATTGACACCACCAAGTGTAGATAGATGAGAGAGATGTGGTCATGCACACGAAATATGAATCATTGCACTAGTGTTTAGAATATTGTCCATTATGAAGTATGATGTATGTAGGTACGGGATGGCCGATGTGACAACGGCATATGTATTGAGTGACACAATACAGCCCAACATCCTTTATCTGGGGGTAAAAAGGAAGAAGTATGATGTGGGAGTGACAACAAACCACGCTAGCCTTACGAGGGTGACCTAGCAACACAAATGATTATTTTCTTTCAACTATGTGTTTTAGGACATGTAGCCGTCATAGAAGTTTACCATTAAAGCATGACAATTGTGTGTACTTTTTATCTATAACATGATAATCACCATAGATGGGAGAGAGGATTGAGTGAACCCATGAACCCATGTCCATTGTTCCTATAAGAGAAAACCTTTGTCTTGTCCTCTTGCATTGAAGAGGATTGGGACACTTTTACATTCTTGTTTTGTTACATTAAACTTCCATCCATTAAATCAACCATCTTGTTCTTTAAACTTGTTTAGTGCATAATCAACTAAAACTTGTGACACTTTAGTTGTAGGGAATAGATAACTTTTCCTTCTTGCTCCTGGATCGATACCCTACTTCCACATTGAGAGGTGCTACAGTGATCCTTGCTTTGGGGGTTATCAGCATGCGGGTACATCTGGAATCGATAAGTCCACCCGGAATACATAAGTCCACGTTGATCGACGCGGAGAAGAACGGACCGCATGTTAATCCAGTAAACCACCTTGTTGACCCCACCTGCAAATAGTGAACAAAGTTTGTTTCGTCAAAAATAAATTATTCCGGCAGTTCCTTATTGCCCGAAGAAAAGCCGCTATGCCTATACATATAGGTGCTTTCGTTGTTTTATCTATACCATTCAACCAAATATCAAACATATTAGCTATAATAGTTGGTGGATAGATATTAAAGGTGAAATGAACTTATCGCCAAATATCCAGGCAAAAGTACTGGAGGTAAACAAATGTTTCACCGATTCGTCCCTACTAGATCCCCAAGCGCGGCTTGCCGCGCGCCACCCGCCGTTGACACTGGTTTTCGGTTTGCAAAACGCTATGATAAACATTCTTAATATGACACGATAGTTAAAAGTAACCACACATAGCATAGTGCTCTTTCACACATGAAAGTCTTTAGAATAGATAGGTCTTTCATTACAACATGTACAAACTATCACAAAGATAGGTAAACAGAGATAGTGAAAGCATGGAAATATAGCACATAGTTGGATAAGTACACATCAACACACATATACTATTAGAAAGGCATAGTCAAACCAATTGGCACGTAGGATGAGCAAATGGAGAGGCACCAGCATGACCATCTACAGGTTAAAAAGTCCATATAGCATTGACCATCACTGTCAAAGATGATATCATCATTGGGGCAGCTCTGAATGTTACATGAAGGTGAGGGGCGTGGATAATAACCTGGCAAATGACCAGCTTCACTTGAATCAGGGTTGTGTCATGAATATTTGCCAAATTCCCACAGCGGATCTGTTGATTCAAAGGTGAGCTGGTCATGATGTGTTGTACCTTTCTGAATTTCCGAGAGCATAGAGTTAATATCATTCTCCAGTTGAGAGGATCCAACTGTGTACACTTCCTCGGCTATCTGGTAGACACCGTCATTTGTGTTGGCAACATCAAATATGAAATCGTCCCGACACCTAGTATTTTCAATAACTTGTTTGATGTGACAATCTTCAGTCGTTTTCTTGTTACCAGTTTTGCTTCTGCGGACACACAAGTATTGAACTTCGGGCTGGGCAGACATAGCTTCTTCAGCATGTCCTCAAGCAGGACCATGGTGAAAGGCTGGAGAATAATGGAGTTAACAATCAGGTGGCAGCACATAGCATTTATGAGCGATAGTGACAATGCGAGCATACACAATGTATTTGGCTGAGCATCTATCAAACGACCAAAAACAGGAGTTGGCAAGCATGTTTAGTCCGAAAGGAAAAAAGGCTAATAATACCATCAAGCTTTAGAAAGGTAATAAATTTACTGTGACTTGCTGGTCTATGCACATAAGGTAGGTGATATGCAACAATTAACTTCAATTTAGAATACTCAATTAGATAACAAATGTAAATCTAAGTATGCAAGGCAAAGGTGAAAACTGAAAAGTTTCCACTAATCTTGAAATTACTACATAAAAAGGAGATCATTTTTTATATTACATAAGTCGGCAAGCATGCTTTAGAAAGGTGATAAATTTACGGTGACAGGCTGATCCATGTACATAAGCTAGACAATATGCAATAGTTAACTTCAATTTAGAATATTCAATTAGATAACAAACGTAAATATAACTATGCAAGGAAAAAATTGAAAACTGAAGAGTTTCTACTGATCTTGAAATTAGTGAATAAATACGAGATCTCTTTTCATATTACCCAACGTCATTCCAAGTCAGAGAAAAATGTAGTGGACCTCTTTCAGGCCAAATATAGCGCAGATACGTACTTAGAAAGCTGAATAGCATGAACGCATAACCTATATAGAAATATATTCTTGTAAAAGAAAATAAAAAAAAGCGATGTTGTAGACTGTAAGAAAAATGTAGAATGTATACACTCGCTGACTTGCATACTGATCATCATTTTCATGAAAAAAATAAGGGAACCAATGCACGAAAAAAAGGAAACCCCGGTAGGAAATGAAAAGAGGAACATGACAAAACCATTTATCATGTTCCCCAATACCATGGTCTAGCAGATCATGTTGCGCAATCAGTTAAGCAATAGCCAGGAACACATGATTATCATGAACCAAATAGAAGTTTATTTTCTAGTCACCAAAGCCAACATCAAGAAATGGATCATACAAGCTGAGGCCTTGAGCAACATGGAAGAACCAAACATAAATGTGAAGTCAAATCTCTACAGTAATAGACATGGTACATATCTGCTTGCTACTAACCTGTGAACTAAGGCACGACATTTCCAATTCTCAAAATTCATGACAACCAGAATATTTCACAACTTTAAAGGACGAAAATCAAAATCTAGGAATATGTATTATACATTTTTCTCTCCTTTTCAGTAATCTTATAGGCACATCTCTAACTTATATTACTTTTTCTAATGTACTGACAAAGTTTGAAACTCATGCACATCCAAGAGAAAGATTATTTCGTAACCTTATCGACTGGTATCACCCCTATAATAAAACTTTACCAACATAAAGATAAATGTAGGCATAATAAAAAACGCAGAGGGGCACTTGCATGCATAGTACAGAGATGAGAGCAGTTAGGCCTAGCTTCAGGACGATACTCTTGCGATAAAAAGAAAATGCCAATGGCAAAACAGTTTTCAAGCTGTAAACACTATTTAAAGACAAATAGCAAATGAGTCGATTTTATTCTGAAGTAGGATTCATTGTTTACAAAACTGAACTAAAATGGATGTGAAAAAAAGAACTGAGATCGTGTTATGATCAACACCCAGCCTTCGTCACCCAGTAGTCTAGCATCTTCACACCTAATTGTAGTGTAAATTTAAAGGTAAAATGTTCTCATTTTTTACCGACATCTTAAGTTTGGCTAGAAATTAAATGAGCTACTCACGACATGGAAAAAAACATCGTAGCAAATAGGAAACAACCAGCAAAATGGATGGTGGAATCACTCCCTAACAGAAAGATGTTGGGTGGGAACACATATACATAGCCGATACGCGGGGAGTGAAATGGAAATAGGACCAAAATGACATGGGAAAATAAATGAATGCTTACAAAGTAGCTATAGTATCACCAAGAATATGATAACCTTTAAAGGAACATCAGGCTAGACATATGCATACGACTATATTCTAAAGGAAATACGGCGCTTTACAAATATTCTGATAAAATGATGAAATTAATGGAAAATATGCCGACAATAACAAGCCAAGAAAGGTTAGTCATTTGACATCAAATAAGCAGGAGGTGGAGATAATATATAGGCATGCCAATTAGTAAGGACTAATGAGAATCATCACATGGTGCTATTTTTGGCTGAACACACTACTTTTTAAGGACAACAAAACAGACAAATCGACTGTAACTAAGAAATAAACCATGAATGAGCCCATTGTTCTAAGTAAAAATGCGTACATTGATATACAGAAGAGAGAACTGTTTCTAAACAACAATGTCATCATTGTAGAAGGGCCAAGGAAGTAAAGTAGGAAGAGAGCATCTCAGCAAATATATACCTTGTCGTTCTGCCTTTTTTATTTTCTTTAATCCTAGGCATCTTATTCTTCAAATACTGTTGTGAAAATAACCTGTGCTGCATGATAAGAAAACATATGCTTGTATTAACCTTCGAAACTATTAAGGGTAAATACTGAAATGTTACGGTATGCATTGGCCTTAACTGTAACTATGGAAAATCGAGCTTTATCTCCCACTTGAGACTATTTGAGATGATAAAAATAGAAGTAGATTAACAGAAAGGATGTTTTCAACACAACTAACAAAGCGAAGCGACTACAGCTCAATTGCCAATAAAAATAGCTACTAAAATAATGCTTTCCAAATGAGACCTCAAGAGTCTGAACTATATAGACTGGAAAAGGAAATTAAAGTAGTGATGCTTAATCTGTGTATCATGTAAGACTACCATGCAGGACTGCTGATGCCTTGGATACGGCCTTCGGATCCCTGTAAACCGCATGCTGCAAGAGCCGCCAAGATTTGGATGTGTTGAGCTTCTTCGAGTTGGCGATGGCTGAGACGATGCCTGGGAATGCTGTGGTGCCCAAGTCATGCTGGTCTCATGATGCATAAATCTGTCAAAAGAGAAAATCACGGCTATCAATGTCACGCAATAAACAGAAACATAAAATGAAAGAAGGAAAACAATGGAGTAGAACAATTGTGTGTCCTGAAGCACCGACAGATAAAAAGAAACACAAAGTAGCATAATCATTCTTATTGCATCATCAAAAGTTGCAGCAGTGAAAATGATGTATAACTAAACATGTATAACCAAGTACTACAGAATAGAAAAAGGAAACCATATTACCCAAAAGGAGATGTTAAATAATCTTCAAAAATAGTCTCAGAGACTACATTGATTATCGAATAGCCAAGCACATAACATAAGTGTAGCCATCAAGGATATATTGAGACGAAATATCCAAAAAGGAATGATTTATGTGTGGTAGTCAATGAGGGCACGTACACCCTCTCAGCAGATGTGAACAGAGGGTACATAGTTTTAACAACAACTGCATAGAGTAAATGAGATTAAATACAAAGGTTATATAACAGCGTAAAATAGAAAGAAAATAAATCCTACGTCAGCCACATAAAGTAAAGGGGATCAACTGGTCAATGTAGTTACTCATTCAAGTATTCAACCTTCCATCAGTATGTTTACATTAGCAAACAGATAGGTCAAAATATGATCTAAAACATAAAACAAAAATCCATAATAGGGCTTTAGATTAAAAAAAAATAGAAACACACAATGTTTCGTTAGCTGTTTATCAGAAAAATGTAATTAAGGAGACAATCCCACATCAATCAAGCTCAAAATTGAGAAGTATATTACCTTATAGCATACGGTGATGCAAAGTGCCAACGCGGCATTGGAGGGGCCGAACAATGCTTAATGCACTATTATTTTTAGTGAAATTGTGTTTTCATAGGAACGAAACCAAAAGTATATACAAATTATGATATATTAGGTTGAAGTTCGTATCTACAATCCATTAGTTAACCATCCCGACCACATAAGCTTGACTTCCATTTGTCAGGTTACCAGTGGAGAAAAAAAGATAAAATATGACAAATGGTTCAGTGTAAGGAAGTACATATATGACCAAAGCAGAGCTGCTCCTCGTGCATCATCTTTGTTGGACCAATTTTCAGAAAAGCTAACATGAAAGACAAAATAAAAATCCTAGGAAATCAGGACCATATTGATCAGTCCTGATGTAGTGTTTGTGCTGGCACAATAAAATTGCCTTTCACTGAAAGTCCCAAGAAATCATGACCATATTGCAGAAGCACGTATCAATCAATCATGAATCCAAGATCCACCAAACAATCTTAAGTATTGGCTGAGTTCAAGTTGTGAATGCACGGAAGAAATATATAAAATTTCTTACGTTGCCAATGCTGGCATGCCGCCGGCCTTGTCAAGATCGTCCTTGCCGAGCATGTTGGCAACCTCTTCGAGGCACAACAAACAATCCTGCTTTTTGAATGGGAAAGATTTTGTAACGACGTCTTTGGTTCATCCATAAAAACAAAAACATGTTCAGATTTGGTTCACACTGAGCCTAGAAATAGGAAAACTACAAACTTGCAAACAGCTAGGTGGAGCATAATATTACATACATTAATCTTGGCAAGATTTTCATCAAACAGCTTATATGCCCACATAAAAACGGATCTGCACAAAAAAAAAGAAATGTTTTCGGGCTAAATCAAACAAGAACACTCTTCCTCCGTTTTTACCTCAGCCTCAAGGAGAGAGAGGCACAGCAGCGGCGTGAGGAGTATTCAGTTTACTACTTCAGAATGGACCAGCTTGCCTATCGTCCACCTCTTCTGGCACCAATCTCATGCAATGAATACCGAAAGCCTATCAATCTGAACCTTTGCAACTATGGTATGGCATCTGCAGGTTCATTCGATTTGCGTAAGTAATTTGATTCATCACACAAAAATACCTAGAACAGTCATTTAAGCAAATATTGAAGGAAGGATGATACCTCTCCACCCGCCGAGATCCGGAGCAGCAGTGAAGCCTCCCTTGTCCAGCCGAGCGCGTTGAAGATGGGTGGGGCTGAGGGGGTGGAGAATGTGAAGCTCGACCGGCTAAAGCGCAGGATGAAGGAGGCGGTGGAGGCCGATCCCCCACATTAGTCCGCCGCTTCCACGCGTGCTCCTCCACGCCGCTGGTTTCATGCGCTGTCGGGGTGCAGTGGTGCGAGCTCGAGGAGAGAGGGGCAAGCGCAGGGCAGCAGTGGCGCCAGGGCTGCCCTTGCTCCTCCTTTGAGCACAGAGGACAACCGAAAGGCGGCGCAATGGCGGTGTGATCCCATCGACGGGGAAGAGAAGAGCGAGGCGCCGTGGCGGGACGGTAGAGGAGGCGGAGCACGGTAGCGGGGAGCAGAGGGACAGAGTGAAGAACGCGGGAAGAAATGGAGTGGCGGCTGCAACACGGGGTGGACAGGCTCTAGGGTTTTCACCGCGGGAGGTGGTCCTTTTATATGATGCGGTGAAAAAAAATAAACGTCCGAGATCTGCTGCCAGCTCTCCATCCAACGGCCCATATCTCCTAAGCTCTGAGGAAGCCCCTTGGGTCTCAAGGTTTATCTCTTTAGATGACAAAAAACGCATTTTACATATCCATTCGGCTGTCCTTTGCAAATAATTATTTTCTCTGCATAAATCATAAGAAAATTATGATCTTAAATGGAATCTTAAGCTGCCACAAATATTTTCGCAAAAAATCTAGTGTGGCCATTCATCATATCCACATACATCATATCCACATACATAGTTTTAACCGAGAAAACTCCATTTGAAGTCACCTTCCATTTAAACATATCATATCCATCACTGAGATTTACTTTTTGCGACTTAATGACTTTATATATTAAACAGAGGAATTACAATCAGTTTGTATACAATTTTGGAGAAAACTGAGATTTACTCGATAAGTGTCTACATAAGACGTAACCTTCTCCTTGAACCTAAGATATTTCTTCGGAAAGAAACATTTATAGGTTTGGTCGATAACACATCAGCCACCGAAATGGATGGATGGATGGATGGATGCACCAGCCATGTTTCCGAGAACATATCTTCATCCCATATCCTTGTAACAAGGGCGTCCACCGATTTCACGCGTTTGAAAATGAGTCTAGTAGTTTCATTCCAAGTTTCCCTCTTATTGCGGCGAGCCCATACAGTGACTTAGTCAGGACTTCACTTAATCGACACCAGCCCAAGACTCCGGCCTAAGGTGAGGCAGATTTTTTTTTAAACCGAAGGCAAAAGCTCTTTGCCTTTTCCATTTATTAAGCAGAAGGTGCCTGGTTTATTAGCGGAAGAAAGCAGGCGAAAACCATACAAAAACAGAACACCACGGGGCGAATCCCACATAACCTCGAGAACAACAGAGCCAAGCTCCGCACATCACTCCGCAAAGAGACGGTCAACCATACACCTTTGCCGGAGAGAAGAAGCTGTAACAGCTATGGGAGGAGCAGATACGGGACACTCCAACGTAGATGAAAGCGACCAACCCGTCAGGAACCCAACGACGACCAACACCGTGAGCAATTTGCAGAAATTCGGAGCCGGCGCCCCGACATCCACTTCTCCGTCACGCCCCGCGCAATCCACCTGTATCACCTTCTGGGGCCGCCGCCCCGACATGCCACCACTCGCACCCGAGTTGCAACGCCGGTCGTGCCCGCAGCCCAAACTGCGCATAGCAACTAGCCGCAGACCACGGCCGCCACACCAAGCCCGAGGCCGCTGCCTCGACATACTAAAAATCGCCCCTCACTGGGACGCATCGACCGATCCGACAACCTCGCTGCACTCACAGCACAAGATTGTCACCTGCGCCATGCAAGGCCACGGAACCATGGCAACTGAAGCGACCAAGGACACTCAGCAAGCAGATGGGCTGGTGTCTCAAGATTCCGCATACATAGTGAGCAGGAATAATATTCCCCTTCTATAAAAATCTGGTATGCAATTGCATACCTTCTAAAAAAAAGATTCCGCATACATAGTGAGCAGGAATAATATTTTCCCTGCCTCAAAAGTCCAAATGATGGGTTTGAAATCGGAAAATATGGCCACAAAGAAGTGCAGTTCATATACTATAAGCCTTCCATCTGATTATCTTTTTGTGTTAAAGTATAATGTTATACTAAACTCATATTTTTCTTAGATATTTTTGTTGTAATTTGGTATCACAAAAACAAATCGGTGGGTGTGTAGGTGCCATGCTGCTCATCAGCTACACCTTTCTAATTTCTAGCAAATGATTTCGCGGAGATATATCATCTGTTGGACTACAGTCTACAGACCAGTAAATAACTAACTATAGTATAAAACAAGCTTACTGCTAAATCGTTGATCATGTATCAGAATACTTTTTTGGAAGTTACAAACTTGCACAACTAATGCTAAACGAAAACGAGCGGTGTGGAAGAGGATGTTCATCTCGGAAACCTTGCTCAGCTAACGAAAACGAGCTAGATTGATGGTTTGCTCTTGTGCTCAGCGTGAGAGCGGCTAATAGGCCGCGACAGTTAAGCTTAGAATCTGCTCTTCTTTAGTAAATTAAGCTTAGAATCCGGTGACTCTATTTACCTGGTTAATAGGCCGCGACACAGAAGACAGTACATGTGAAATAGCTGCACTCTTGTGGCCTGGACCCAACACCCAAGTGTGCATGTCTTGCAGGATACGGATAAATCAGATCTTTTCAGGCGTACAACACCACGCAACGGTGAACTTTCATAAGTGATACGAGTGTAGATCATGCAAACGTGCAAGGGAAAGTTTCAGAAATAACGAGTTGATCATGCAAGCAATGCATTAAAGTACGTGCAAATCAACACTAGCAGATCAACAATACAGGCCCTCAATATACAGAGGTCACTAACTTACACATAGCAGCTTCAAACCATGACACACGCTTACATTATTAGTACTAACTTGGGGCGGACACACACACACGCCCGGCCCAAATACAGAACATCATCTTGAACTTGATTGACGCTACCTAGCTTAGGGGTCATAGACATACACGCCCAACTACAAAACATCAGTCCCTACTACAAACTCACTCCAACTTAAAGCAAGCACTCTGCACTCCTAGCTCCCTAGCGTTGCCTCTCTAGGCAGCGAATGCGGCTGCCGCCGCCGCAGCGCCTGCGGTGCGGAGCAGCTCAAAGTAGAGCTGCGGATTGGCGACGAACGCCGCGCGCGAGATGAGGAACCCAGCCGCGCCGGGCGCGTTCATCATGGCACCGGCCGTGACAGCGGCCGGCCAAAGGAAGTAGGCCGCCGCGGCGCCCGCACCGACGATCACCGCGGTAGCAGCGATGTTGAAAGTCATATCTGCACCACACGAGCACTTGAACCTGTGTAGATGTTCTTCTTATCAGTGCGTGGAAGCCTATAGCTGAGGCAGTCGTACTTGGTAGCAGCGACGAGGGTGACTTATCTCCACTACTAATAAACAAGCAAATTTGAGTTCCGCTACGGCCACCTAGCAAAACCTACACACTTCCCACCTCACAATCAGGACCAGAAAAAATAGATCCAACGGTCCAGATTTCTCCAAACTACACGCGGGGGACATCTAACAATTACTCTAGGCGGACCATGCGCGGAACGGACGAAAGTTTCCGCTAGCTTGCAATCGTCCCGTACCAGTTACGAACGAGACTAAAACTACGCCGCTGCTGTTCCCTCCGACGTTAAGCGATCCCCTGCCGCTCCCTGCCATGCGCCAGCGCCGCCGCCGCCATTGAAGTTTCCTGTCTTCCGCCATTGCCGGCACGCGCCGGCCGATCCACCGTCGTACCCTGCTGATCCGTCGATCTCCACGACGACTAGCTCCTCGCAGACGCCAGGTCCAGTATCTTCTCTTTTATGACCAAATCTCTTGTGTAGCACTGAATTCCTTCAGTACCAGCAGCACTGCACCACAAGAATCAAGAAAATAAATCATACGACACATAGAAAAGCTAATGATAAAATATTCTTAAGATAAAAGTGCTCCAAATTACTTCCCAGTACGACCATATGTTAGGATACAATTCTAAATCATATGCTACGATACACTCCTGATCAGGGAGCAAAAACTGATGAGACACCTTTGGTCATGAGCCACAAACAAATTCTTGGAACATAAGAGATACCACACAAGGTAATGTCATTTAGCTGATTTACGGGGGTCGAAACAGTACCACTATAATCAGTACTAACCTGAATGCAACACTATGCATGAACTCTCACACTAGCCTCAGAGTTTGAGGTGCCCCAAGCCAGTAGACTATCTATCCCAGATTGCACAATAGATGATGCTGGTTAATTCCTCAACGATTTTTCAGTGCAAAAATTGGGGTTCGTGTGTTTACTTCACCATGATATGGGTTCTCTTTCTTTAATTCAGGTAGAGAGACATTTTCTGGCTCGAATCAACCTCAAGATACCCCAGCTAATGACAATAGAGAAGGAATAAAACCGTCTCCATATGCAGCTCAAAACAATCAAAATCCAAAGAGAACTTGTAATGAACAGAGAGATGATCCATATGGAATATTTGAGCCAGTTGTTCAACAAACCAATTTTGAAGGTATACATTTATATATTGGCGTCCATATTTGAAACACTAGCCATAAAATACCTTCTTGTTTGTCGCGTGTGTTGCTAATCCTTTTTCATTTGTTGGCCCGACAGCTACAAGAACTAACAGATTTATTCAAATATGCATCCAAGCACATAGAATTAACATCCGATAAGTGGAATAATCTAAATGTTACATCATGGCAAGGGAAGAATGCACTCTAATATGTTTTGTTTTCATTATTCATAATTTAGTAGTGGAGACACCCGTTTTCAGCTATAAGACTCATGTAAAAAATATTATTTCAGTTACCTTGAAGTTAATCATTGCCAAAATACTTAGCAGACTCCACAACATCCATCCAGCATGAAACCTCAACATCGTTTGTGCCAGAACATGAATTATCCAGCAATAATATTCCTTTCCTCTCATGCTTTAAAATGAAGTCCCCATCATCAAACTTCAGACCGTATAAATGGACTCAAATCCTACAGTAAGTAAAATGACTTCACATATGTACTTGGAACCAACATCATAGAGAGCAGTAAACAAAATCTCAAATATAAATAAAAGGCTTGTACTATAGCGCAAGCAGGCATAGTAGTTGCGATTACGCTGGGAGGCATTGCACAACTGAAGTAACACGTCAACTTGAACAGCACAAGAGTATACTGCAGAGAATCAAGTTCTTATAACAAAATCTGAACAATGAGAGAACATTTTCTGTTTGGCAGAATCTTAATATTGGTACTAAGCTTGCAGTATGCTGAATTGCATGTACTAAGGCTAATTTGAAGGGGAAAAGGTATACTAGAACCAAGTACATGAAAGAAAATCAAATATGACTTCATATACATACTTGGAAGCATCGATCATAAGAGAGCAGTAAATGAAGTGGAAGGGGCGGTGGTGCTGTGAGAGAGGGAGCTTAGTGAGAGTCTGAGATGATCTCGGGCAGTGTATAAAAGATAAATTATATTTGATTATATTTCATGATCTTTCAGTAATTAATTGTACCCAATATTCAGTTTTGAGCATGATGATGTCTTTGCTACTGACAGATATTTGAAACTGACATACAACATACAACACTGAAGAAAAAGAACAAGGAATTTAGCAAGGGGAATGCCAAATTCTAATACTTCTGAATCAATGGATGAAAGAAGCTTGTACCTGTAGTACGGCTTCTGTAGGCGAATAGGTCTCTGTATACTCATTATGTGTAGTACTTTTATTAGCAGCAACAGCTGAAATTCGTACAAAGACCTGACATAGAAACCCATGGAGGTGTACCAGTCGACAACTCGGCGTATATCATGTGATGCTTCTGCTTGGAGCCCAGCCACCCTTGAAAACCATGTACTCACTCTATTCACGTTCTGCAAAAAGTCTGGTTCATCCCATCACACCTGCACGAAGCCATTACAGTCAAGAATTCAGTGTTGTGAAAATAAAGTGCATGCATCAATCAATGTGTCAATGGAAGGAATATAGTTTTGTTTGCTGTCCTTGAAAGGATTTGTACAGAATTGAATACAGACGATGGAGAAGTGGACATGTATGTACCTGAAAAATCTTCAAGGTCATTTGGGCCATCTAAGAGCATCTCTAGCAGTACCCGCAAATGGCCAACCCGCAAAACAGTTTTGCAGTTCGCGCAACTCGCTGTTTTGCGGTTCTGCTTTGCGGGTTCTGCTCCCGCCGCGCGGCGTTCTGAAACTGCATATGCAAAACAGCAAGATAGGCATAATATCATAAAATGTCAAATTGCTTACAAATTCGACATTAATATAGCAAATTAAAGTAGTTTCTTGAATCTAAAGACGACAATTAACTAGTTTTCCATCCGTGTGACCAAAAAATTGCTTCCAAAACACAATGGGCATCATCGAAAGGCCCTACACCGTGCTAGCACCTCCACCACCACCGGCACCTCCACCATCACCTCCACCATCACCTCCACCACCGCTAGCTTTTAGCATCGCTTGTTTCCTTCGATGCAATATCTCCTTCCTTGCGATGTCATGTCACTCCAAGGTGACTTCGTCCATGTCACTTCGGTTCATCATCATGATCTTGTTCTCTTCGGCCAAGAGCTTGGCCACGGACTTGTTCTCCTCCGCCGAGGCTCTTTTGGGCTCAATCTCGATCTTCCGCTTCCCTTCTTCACGAAGCACCATGGTCTCATTAGATTTCGCCATTTCATCGAGCTTCTCTCTCAAGCTTGTTGCCTCAAGTTGCTTTGCCACTCTCTCCTTGGCTTTCTTGTTGCCTTCAGGCTTGTTGTTGTTCCTCCCACCTTGATCATCATCGGAGTCATCCTCAACACGTATTTCCCCTTTTTTTGGCTCTTGGTCCCTCAACTTCCATTTCTCGCTATGTTGGAGAATTTTCCAACAATGATCAAGGACAAATGGCTTCTTCTTGGATGCGGGCATGTCCATGAACCTCTCTCTTGCAATGCGCTCCTACAATGGTTACAAATACCAACGGTGAACAATAGCAATGGTTTACATATACCAATGGTGAACAATAGCAATGGTTATTTCACTCACCCAATCACCCTCTACGGTACCACTCGGAGGAGCATTAATCACTTGTTGCAAACATCCACTCCACCGGGAACATGTTGTTTTGATCGTTTCCCAACGGCCTTGTAGTGATCGAAAGGTCCGAGGCACCGTTCGGCCATTGCGTGGCATGAGTTGGAAGAACTTGTCCTCCACTCTTTGCCAATATCGATCCTTGGTTTGATCATTGCCGTGAGTTGCATCGAGAGAAATACTCTCCCAAGCACGGATCAATGTTTGGTCCTCCAAAACGGTGTAATTCGTACCTCTCCGGGAAAGTGTTGTCCCCTCCACCTCCTCGACCTCGTTGTCTTCTTCGCCCGCACCACCATCGACGCCACCGTCGGCCTCGTTGTAGCCGAAATTGCCGAGCGGAGAGTTGTTGATCTGAACCGACCCAATGGCGTCCATGAAAGCTTGCGTGCTGCAATTTGGAAGAACAATTTCGGTAGTAGCAAGCATAATTTCACAAATAGGCGGTACTAGCAAGCATAATTTCACAATTGCAATGTCGTGTTCATACCTTTCGGTCCCGGAGACATTCGCGGGCGTAGGTTCATCTGCAGCTGCGGCAGCGCTGCCCCTGACCTTCCGCACGGGCGTCCTCTTCTTCGCAGCCGCAGCGGCAGGAGTAGCAGCGGCGGCGCCCGTGGCAGCGGCGGGAGTAGCAGCGGCAGAGGCGGCGGCGCCGGTAGCCGCAAGTAAGATTTGGGCCGCGCCTGCGGTCCCCAGCCTTCTCTGCTTCGTCTGCGCCAATGGAGGAGCAGCGGCGGCGGCGGCGGTGCCGAGCTCTGCCCGGCCAGCTGGATCTGTCGATGGCGTCATCCCGACAGGGACGATCACCAGGTACGGGTCGGAGGAGCTCATGGCGCACGATGAACAGAGTGGGGGGAAGAGAAAGCGGTGGCGGAGGCGGCGGTTCGGGGGCTGAATCTTCCTTCGCCCCAACGATAGAAGAGGATGCAGATCAGTCTGCGGGCCGGTGAGGAAAACCTAGATTTCACGGTTCCGAGGGGCGGATTCGCGGGGCCCCTCAAAAACTTTTGCGGGTCAGAGAGTTTTGAGGGTTCTGCTCTTTGCGTTTTTAAGGATTCGAATCCGCATCCGGCGGTTATTTTGCGGGTTTGCCCCTTTTGCGGGTACTGCTAGAGATGCTCTAATGGGGCCAGCCACCTGCACGGCCGACACAGTCCCCAATAATGACTTGAACCTCATGCCGGGCTGCACTGGGTGCGCATCACCACCCTGACAGCGGCCGCCTTCAAGCAGAACCTTGGCGTGTTCGCCCTCGGGTAGTACAGCATGCATGTCGAACGGTCGCCACTGACAGCCAGCCTAGAGTAGCTAAGTGTGGAAGTAAAATTAAGCCTTGTTCATACATGGGAAGACTAGCCGCCTCGGCGACCTCCTCCGGCCGCATCGTCACCCTGACCTTATTCCCTCTTGCCCCCATCATCTGTTGTTGCCGTCCTCATATCCCCTCAAGAATATGGAGAATCTCCCATAATTGCCACCCGTTGTAGCTGGCGGCGGCGGAGGCAGCAGCTCAGAGCACCGATGCCCCTTTCTTGGCGCGCCGGATGTCGATGCAGAGTTCCCCGTTCTCGGTCCTCATGAACACCATGGAGTCCTCGGCGAGAAGCTTCTTCTGGTTGACGAACGAGCTTCCGCGTCCGCCTCCATCGGCGTCGGCGGTGGGGACAAAGGGGAGAGGCGGCCTGGAGCGGTGGAGAGAGTGGAAAGGGGTAAGGAGACGATAAGCTTGGAGAGACTGAGGAGTGAGGAGAAGACGCTTTATCCAATTCCTGTTTTTTCTATCGATGGCCTTTTTTTTTTTGAACAAAGGAGCGGCCCAGAAGGGCCTGGATACCATTAATAAAAGTGGCGGGTACAAATTACATCAGGGACCAGAATAAAAACATAATTAACAACCAAGTCCCTAGCTCTTACAGAATAGACCCTACAAAGGAAAAGAGGAAAGCAATTGGGTCCTCCGCCACGAACAGAGAAGATAGAGCTCGAGCCATGTTCATCTTCCTCGGCAATGGGAACTACACCACTTGCCACCAGGGAAGCGATGAACACCATAGCGAACTCCACAAAGGGCCTCCGGATGGAGGTTGAACACATGCCGGGAAACTCCGGCGATTTTGGCCACCAGATAGCCATCAGAGTCGGCCGGCTGCAGCAAGCCGCCGAGATTATACACCAAGCTTCGGTATCTCTACCCCAAGGTAGCTTGATATCAACATCGTGCCCAACGATTTGCTTCCTCCCAGCACATCCACTGTGAGTAGAGGAAATCTCGTCCATCACCAAGAACAAGCTACCAGCTTCCAGCCATCGCACTTGATTAACAGATCCGCCATCAAACTCCATGCTCCCGCCACGAGCTGGAGGAGACAGATTCGAGAGAAGATTGCAGCAGCAGAAAGCAGAAGATCTAGCCTTATTGAGAGAATCCCGTGCCTGCATCACCGCTGTACTTGGCTTCCTCCATGGAAGCACCACCGCGAGAAACAAGAACACTTCGCAGAGCCAAGCCTGGCCAGAGCAGCTCCACTTGAAGATTCCAGTGCGTACCTTATTAGGAGGGATGCGCGAGATCCTCTGCCACCCTTGCAGCATCGACTGCCACCACCGGAGCACAGGGAGGTAGACGAAGCTCATGGCGCGGCGGATCTGGCCGCCGAGATCCGTCGTCCGACCCTCAACGACTACGGCATAGAGCCAAGAAAAGGCATAGCGCCACAACAACCTTACTACAACTCTAGATCTACTATATACAGGGGTAGCTCGACCACCTACTCCATCTTCACACCGGCCAGCGAGCCCGCTGGAGCAAAGGAAGGAGAGGGGCGGCGCCGAAAAGCGGGATTCAACCCTCAAGTTACTGTTTGAGAGCTCGGGGCAGAGGAGAGGATCCTCTCACTCGTTACCAACACAAATTGGTATGCTTGGTAGTCTACAACGGTTATCTATCGATGGCCTTTTGGTCATTTGTTCCAGACCAGAGCAAAATAGTGTCGGGCCTTGTCCAGTGTTTCAATTTTTTTATCAGACGAGTACAAGTTTGTTACGTTCTGTTTATACAGGCATAGGGGCTTACAAAATGATCATTCGATGATGTTGAGAGATTTATAAAAGTATTAAGGTTTTTATATATGTTCTTGAACATATGAAAATTCGTAATCATCTAGGTCATTTTGTGGGTTTTAGATGTTAAATTTCATGGAGTATACATTTTACGGGAGATATTTTGTCTGACACTACTCAACATGTATATTTTGAATCATATCATCATACTTATTTGAAAACTAAATATGATCACTACGTGACTTTTAGAATAAAAGTTAATTGTCATTTTAGTGACTCGGAATTGAATGATGATATAATAAATCAAAACTTAAAAGACTACGAAACCAACACCATATTCCTTCAGATTGTATGATTGTGGATAAGACCCCCTAAAACATAGAAAGCACCCAACTCATCATCAGAAATTGAGCTGAGCTCATCTTGCAATCATTAAGAGAATCATCTTAAAGAAGTGGATAATGATACTTGGTTGCTATTTAAAAGTATTCTTGTAACTATTGTAAATTTTTCATCGCCAATTTTAGTGTAGACATGTGTGTAGATTGTGTGTTGCATGCACTCTTAGGCGGATACACCATGGCATAAGTCTCTAAGTAATAAAAACTCGCTGAAAGAAAAATAAAACTTATAAAAAGTCAAATTATGAGACGTGCATTAGTGCACGTTTACTAGTATAGAGGTGAAGTGAACGCACTCACCGCTTCCCGTCCCGTCAAGCCTCTGTTCAGTCAGTGGTGACACGTGGACTGTGGTCGGATACGCGCGTAGACCCTGAAGTAGACGTGTGTCCGGCAAGGAAGCCACGCTGTTGAGTGGTACATCTCCTCGATGGTGATTCTTGAAAACAGCAACTGTGCGTCCGTGTGTCTCGATAGATCTACTGTATTCCAGAAATTGTTAGCATGTCTCCAACGGCCAACTCATTGCTCCGCGCGTCCGTTTGGTCGACGCAGACCCAACACGATGACATAAAATTGGTGCTGGTCCAATTTCAGTCCGTCGCGCGTCCGTCTCGACGCATTCTTGGTACAAAAATTCAGTCCGTCGCGCGTCCGTCTTGACGCATTCTTGACCCAAATTTGAGTCAGGTTTGCGTCGACGCGGACGCGCGATAGACTGATCGGCTAGGTTTGCGTCGAGAGGGAGGCGCGACAGACTGATCACGTGTTCATGTGGTGTCCTCCCTCCCCTGACCCACCTAGAAGCGAGACGGTGACGGTCGCTCTCCCCACTCCCCACTTGCCGATCCTTTTTAATGCTAGGGCCCGTGGATAAGGACGGCCACACGCCACTTGCCCCCACCGTGCTCCCCTACTGGCGCAAACCCTAACCACCGCGCCACGCACTAGCCACCGCGACCACTGCAACCATGCCGCTCCGGTGGCCGGGATTGGGCAAAGGGAAGAACGAACGTGAGACGGGCTCGTCCTCGGGTGATAACCCACAAGGGGATCGAGCCAGTCTTCGAGGATAGTAAAAGCTAAATTTATCGATTCGACATAAGGGGAGTCAAAGAATACTTATAAGTCTTAGCAGCGGAGTTCTCAATTCCACCACACCTGGGAAAGCACTAGTAACAAGTGACGTGAAAGCAACAGTAATATAAGAGCAATAGTAACAATAAAGTAGCAGCAGCAAAAGTAACACGGAAGCAATGTAGTACGAAAATACTTGGTGGCTAAATATGGACCGGGGTTTCTAGCTATCTTCACTAGAGGTAACTCTCCAAAATAAATAAAAAACATGTGTTGGGTGAACAAATTAAAGTTGGGCAATTGATAAAATTGAGGGGGCATGACAATGCTATCATGACAAGACAAAGTTCATTGTGGTATTTAATTGGGCAATACATCAAAATACATAGACCGTAATCCAACAAGTTTAGACTGATAATCCAACCCGGGATGGCAATCCAGCAAGTCACCGAAAATATTAAGTTGCAAGCAACAGAAAATTGAAATATTCAAAGTGCGTAAAGTAGGCAATGAATATAACCGTAGCAATAAACATCGTTGTTTTATCCCTATTAGCAATAGCATAACATGGTCTTATACGTTTCTGTCAACTCGAGCAAAGACACATGAAAGTATGAACCCATTACCCAGCATAAATAGTCTCTCTTGCAGATACAAGCAACTACTTGATCAAGCAACTACTTGATCAAGGTAACCACATGTAAGGAGAGCATGCAATATATTAAATAAAACGTTAGTATGATAACTAGATGAACAAACTTGATCATAATTCCACAATTCATCGGAACCCAACAAACACAACACCGATTATATCAGATGAATCTCAATCATGTAAGGCAGCTCATAAGATTATTGTACTGAACCAAATGAGAGAGAGTACCAACTAATTACATTTAAGAACCCGTAGTTCATGGGGGAACTATGAGCATCATGGTGCCGGCGGTGAAGGAGATGGCTCCGAGGGTCTCTCCGTCCCGGCAGGGTGCCAAGACATGACCTTCTGACCCTCCCCCCCCAAACGAAGTTTGGTGGTGGCAAAGCTCTGGTGTGTTTCTCGTAAAATCTTTCGGGGTAAGGGTTTTCTCTGTCGGAGAACTGGTCCCAGGGAACTAGGGTGTCTCACTGATGCCAGGAATCGAGTAAGGGGCTGAACATGACATCAAACAAATCCTCAACTACCTCGGCGACGGTGCTCGTCGAGCTCGGTGAGGAACATCACGACAGAGACAACACCAGCACGTATCTAGGTTCAGGCCCACCGTGAGGTGTAAAGACCCTACGTCATGCTTTGTTGTATTGCACTGCTTGTTGAGGTTACAGTACAATGAGCTTGCCGAGGGCTCAGCTATGGCTATGGTAGACTATGGTGGAAGGAGCTTCGTCTTCTTCCTTGCAGGAGTGCGGCTAAGCTCCGAATCGTCGATCGAATCGGGGATCTTCCCCTCTCGGTCGTACACTGCCTCCATTTATACATGCATCGGTCCTCTTCCCTAGAAACATAAGGCGGGAAGGGATACCACATGGCGACGAAGGAGGAGCGCAGTGCACGGCGACGGGGCTGTCCATGGACATGGTTCATGGCAGAGAGCAAAATCTCCTTGGCAGAAAAAGCCACCATCCATCCAGGACGATGGGCTGGCGCTGCAGAGGTCCGTGGCGTGCCCCACGGTGACGTCGGCTTGGAACGTAGCGGCCGCCGGTCCCCTTATCACCGAAATGGCAATACTGGGAGTCCGCTTTGCTTGCCACAGCTTTGTTGACCGCTTTATACACGAGAACGGCAACTGCGGCGTCGACGTCATCGCGCGCAGCCTTGTGCGCTCTGCAGCGGGTGCAAAGCTTGCTTCCACTTGAAGGAACCCCGCGAGGGCTGGGTGCCTCCCCAAGGTTCTGAAGTACTTGACGCCTCGCGAGGGTGGCGCAGACGTGCGCCAGGACTTAGTGATTTTCTAGACGTAGAAACCCTCACGAGGGAAAAGTTCCTCGTGAGGAACCTCCAGGCTGGGGCGCCTAGTCCCTAGCAGAATCCTCTGCAGAGCGTCGAGGGCTGTGGCAGGCCGGCCCATGGTACCCTGGTTTCCACTGGGCCGACAGTAGCCCCCGGGCCGCGATGGGCACGCTGGAGTATTGTGGACGCAGGCGAAGCGTCGTGGGCCCAAAGAAGCATGTCTGGCCCGAGACATGTGGAGAGCTGCGGCTGCCCACGATGCAACGATCTCCTCTGTAGTAACAGGCGTAGTGGTGGGACCCACCACGTCCTGGTAACGGCTCAACAAGCCGATAAAAGCCTGAGAGCTCAGCGCAGGCGGCCGTTGCTTCATTCATCCCCTTTCGCCTCCTTCTTCCCAGAGCAAAGTCTCCGAGCTTCTCCTTCGCAATCCCACTACAATGGCGCCCAAGAAGGCCACCGGCTCCAGGAAGGGCAAGGCGGTGATGCAGGCGAGCGAGCCTGCCGCGATGCAGCAAGACGGCGCCCTCAAGCCGGCGCTGGTCGGGTTCCGCATTAGCACGGAGGCACAGCTGGATAAGGTACGCCATATGGCAGCCTCCGCGAGCAACAAGCATGGCGCCACTGTGCTCAAACCGGCGAACAACCCCTGCGACAGCCTCTATCCTATCTTCCTGCACACCCTCTTCACTGGCTCGTGCCTCCCTTCTCTGACTTCTTCCTGGCGGTTCTGGAGCGCTACCAGATCCGGATTCTCCACCTCCATCCCAACTCCATTCTCATCCTCTCCATCTTCTCCTACCTCTACGAGGCGTTGATACCCGATGACGTAGTTACATGCGTGAAAAGAATATGGGTTAGGTTGAGACTCCAAGTGCAGAGTGTGTAGTAAGTGGAAGACGTGTTTTCCCCACGAGGGGTGACTCGAGGGTTTAATATCGAACTCTCGGGGAATCAGTAGTGAAGATTTATCTTTCCTATCCTTCTTTTGGTTACCTACAAAACAAAGTAAATGTTTTGGTCCTCAACCTCACCTAGTGGTTGTCAAGCACAAGGTGTGAGAATGATATCAAGATAATATGCAATGCAAACAAGAAATAAATATGCAATAGTGGTAAATAAATATGCAAGGATGGTGGTAGCAATGATAAATGATATTTTTGGGTTTTATATGATGAATGCAAGATGTAAAAGTGTTTTTGTATTTTCGGATTTTTAAATGGCAGAAAATGGTAAAGTGGTAAAAGTGGTTGGAAAGGTGTTTTTATGATTAAAAATGGACCGGGGTTCATGGTTTCACAAATGCACTCTCTCTTTAATAAAGTGGTAGACAATGGAACACTAGAGTTGACATATGAGATTGCAACACAACAGTTTAATGACAAGTTATAATTATATGGGCATCACGTCCTAACATAGAGACCTTTTGGTTATTAGTCTCTCTTATACTCCACCAAGATGCGAACTAAATCATAACACCTCAGTAATTAAGATAACTCAGAGTATAGCAATAAGTATCATGACATGAAGTTAAAATAAGAACATGCTAGATCTAGTCATGGAGTAGTGGCAATGGTCACACCCACATCTCCGGTAGCATGGTATTTCTTTTTATCCCTAGTGAGGCAACAAAGTAAGGTAGATACCCAAGTGGATCGCAGAACTTTCTCTCACGTTCACTGCACTAGCCACCCCCCGTTACTCCAACTAATGCACACGTTCCCCCTCACACGCTCTCATAAACATGCTTGATCATGACAAGTAAATAAGAACGGGGTACATAATATGCATCTACTTTCATAACTGAAACAAAACCATTGCAATCTCAAACATATATTAACTCATAAAAAGATCCACCACAAAGGTATTACATAGATGACCGTAATCATGTTCAGCAGCTCATACGGTACTAATTAGTGAAGCTCAAGAGAGAGATATATAAGTTACTTCCACAAACCCATAGTCCAGAGGTGGACTACTCCCTCTTCATCATGGAGACGGTGGAGAAGTCGTTGGAGAAGATGGAGACCACGCCGGCAGCGCCCCGCCGGAGTTTTCCCCCTCCAATCTGCAGCTCCAGGTCTCTGTTTCTGTGGCGCTCCTTCCAGAGAACGTCGGGGGCTATTTTTATGCGGTTTTAGGTCAAAACGGAGTCGTGGAGGAAAAGATCGACGGCAACGGAGCTCGAGGCCAGATGGGGGTCCCACGCGGCCAGGTACCTGGCCGCGTGGGCCCACTCTTTTGGGCCTCGGGCTCCGCTTGTTCGCTTCCTTCGCTCCCAAGTCTTCTTCCTTCCAAAAACTGATGCTCGTAAATTTCCAGGTCATTTGGACGTCGTTTGGGTCCCTGAAACATTAAAATAGAAATAGGGTTTTCTGCCTGCGCAGGGTTAATTCCATAAAAATAGGAAAACATAAATATTCCCAAAATCATTATAAAACAGTGATATAACCCTTATATGATGCAAATATGACTGGAATATAAGTAAAATAATGCAAAGTTCATGTATGCATTTTACATGCATCAACATCCCCAAGCTTAACCTATACTCGTCCTCGAGTATGAAGGTGATAAAACTAACATGGACTTTGCAATTTAATACTATCAATGGATATCAAAGATGATTACTATTGCTACATAGAGTCAAATGATTCATTCTTAAAAGGAGTAGCAATATGCAAGATAGTTTATGAAGTGATATCAAGTATTCAATGCAAGGATGTTCAATGATAATTCACAAAGTGTAACATAAGAAAAAGTACTATGGACCACATGTATGCATAATGATAAGTAAGAACATCCTACAATGGTCATAGAGTATTGATGAAAATCTGAATATAAAAGGTGGACACTTTGGAAAGATATATATGAGTAGAGGTAAAGCATGAATAAGTTTCATCTAACTTCTGAACTTCTCTACTTAAGTTAATGATTGTAATGTGGTAATCCTTGGTGTCAAGCTCTCATTCCCCTATCATAGCATCTTGAATGATTAAGTTTAAAGTGAAAGCAAATATGAGTAGTGTGCTTGACAAAGTACAGGTTGAAAGTCTCATGCCCCTTGAATACAAGTACCTACTCCATGTGTTACTCAACTTGGAAACAAAGCAAGTTCAAGTTAAATATCATTGTAAGTAATAATAGTATCATTAAGAGCGTCAACTGGGGTACCTCTTGTCCCAGGATATGGAACAAGCCCATATCAAAATGACAAGACAAACAAACACAATGAACAATCTCAACACCCTTTTTATTTACCATTAGATAGCTTTTTATTGTAAGGTGTATCACAGAAGGTTCACCATAGCATGTAAGTAAATTTCCACCATGAATGATGCATGGCTTAGATTAGCGGCCCAGGCGTCTCTCTAACCATTTATACAAACTCATTTAAACTCACTTCATTTCCACATTTATTTCACCCATGGTAAGCATCCATAAACAAAAGTACATGATATCAACTAAATGAAATGAAGTGCATGTTGAAAGCTTGCCATGTGACAGCACATATGAGCTAACTCTCAACCAAAGACATTTGTCAAGCCACAACATCATAATTTTAATCACAATGGGTCATATTTTATTTATGCAATGAAAGTAAAGTGTGCATCAAGTTCGAGAGAGCTCTATAACCAACTTTTCCCATAACAATCAACAACATAAGCATTTTCATTCAGAGGTATAGATAACACAAATATCATGATAAACATACTCGGAATAGCATAAAGCTAATAGGTAGATATGGTGGACTCACTGGAAAAACTTTGGTTGAAGGTGTTGGAAACAAGTTTTTGCTTGTTGGAATTTTTGGGCTAGCAAGAGGGAGAAAGTTGACCATCTAAATGCATGCATGAGTGTCCATAGAACTAACTAATCCATGTTAAACAAGTAAATAACATTCAGCATCAAAACATGAATAAAAGATAGCTCTTGATAAAATACTTGCAAATTATTACTCATTAACAAGCTCATGAATCATGCAACTATATGTATCTTTTAAAATCAACTCAACATCCCTTTTCCCAATCTATAATAGCATCCAACATAATTCAACCCAAATTTCCAGTAGCTCTCTCATATATAAATGATAGTGTGGTGGTCTCACAAAATAAAAATCAAACCAAAACAAACAAAAAGACGCTCCAAGTTTATGCGATAAAGTGTTTCGATCGAAAAACAGAAGTTAGACGTGTGCAAACCGAGAGTGTGTAGGTCCAGTGGGGTTGTCTTCACATCCCCAAGCTTATGGTCTTCACCATCCTTGGATAGCTCTTGGTGCATCTCCTCTAATCCCTGTGAAAAAACTTCAAAACACCGTTTCTCCCATTTCTTTTCTGTGGGGTGCATTAGTAGTGATAAACAAATAGATTTCTTGCTGCATATAATCCTTAACAAAAATTCATATGAATGTCCAGAAAGTGTATAATGTTGTATGCCTACTCATAAACTCAATTGGATCAAAAAGATTCAAGTTAAAAGTTCAAGCATGCATCAAACAAAATGGGACAGAATCTGTCCAGAAAAACAGCAGCAGCAAAACGTATTTTTCTACCCTACTTAACTTTGTCGAAAAATTCCGAAAAATTCATGCATACAGAGGATGAAAAGTTGCAACTACAGTTCAAATATGAGCTCATTCGGAGTTACAGAATAAGAATTAAAAATCATACCGTGCACAGATTCGTGCAGGAATAAAATCTCCGAACGCTATAAGCAACTTTTCAAACCAAAATGAGTAAAACTTGGCACTTTATTAAAAATTCCAGAAACTAAACTAAACAAAGTCTCTTGTTACAGCAAGAGGACACAAAGAAAATCACAAATAAAAACAACCGGGTTGCCTCCCGTAAAGCGCTTTCTTTATAGCCATATAGCTAGGCTTCTTACTTGATGTTTATTGTGGACGAAGCTCATGAGGGAGCTTGAACTTGTGCCCTCTTCCTTGGGAAGTGTTCCATGCACTTCTTGTGTGGAAACTGAAACTTCACATTCCCTTCTTTTGAATCAATGATAGCACCTGTAGTACGAAGAAAAGGTCTTCCAAGAATAATTGGACTAGAGGTTTTATTCCCCATATCCATGATTAGAAAATCAACAGGCACAAATGTCATATGTAACTCTACCATAACATCACTTACTTTCCTAAAGCATGTTTAATGGAATCATCAGCAAGTGCAAGTTCAATAGAGCATTTTTCAAGATTTTTCAATTCAAGTACTTCATATAGTTCTTTAGATAAAACAGAGACACTAGATCCTAGATCAAGTATAGCATGGTGTGTCTCTTTTCCAATGGTTACTAGGACTTTGGGAATCCATATATCCCCAAGCTTAGGTGGTATCATAGCCTCTTGGTTGTACCTAGCAATCTTTTCTTTCAAGACATGATTAGCAATATAAGAACCAAAACCAGCTTGGTTAACATTGATGGAAGGATCACTTGCAAATTTTTGTAAGATAGATATTAATTCATGCAAGCTACAATTCTCTAAGTCAAGCAATGGTTCCTTGACTTCACTAAGCATTTTAACTTCCTCAACTTTCTCTCTTTCATTACCAAATAGTTTCCTTAGCAATTCTCTCTTGCTCATGAATATGTTCCCAAGATTTATTTATAACCTCTTGACAATATTTAATTGTTTCCTCATGTTTTTGAGCTATAATGGTGTTCTTTAATGAGGAAACTTCCTTAGTGAGCTGATCTACCCTTTCAAACAAAGAGTCTTGTTTTTCAAACTTAGATATAAATTCCTTATTAAGCTCCTTTTGAGTAGATATAAATGATCTAATGGTGTTTTCCAAATCACTAGAAACATTACCACTAGTAGTATATTTGTTTGGCACATATGGGGGTTTATTATAAGAGTTATAATTGTTGTTACCATACCCATTATTACCATAGTTCCTAATGAAGTTGACATCAATATTTTCAGGATTATTACCAACTAGTTCTTGCAAAGGCACATTTTCAATATTTTGTTTATTAATGAAAGCAAGAATAGTATCCATTTTAGATGACAAATCATTTGTTTCTTCTATGGAGTTCACTTTCTTAGAAGGATTAGGTGCTCTATCAGTATGCCATTGACTATAGTTTTGCAAAATACTTTCCAATATGTTCTTAGCTTCTACTATAGTTTTTCCCATAAAAGCACCTCCAGCAGCAGAATCAAGAATATTTCTAGACATGTAATTTAGACCATTGTAAAAAGAGTGTAATATGGTCCATTCGTTGACCCCATGTGATGGACAAGTTCTAAGCATAAGTTTAATCCTATCCCAAGCCATAGCAACATGTTCATTTTCATTTTGCCTAAAAGAAAGAATGTTGTTTCTATTTTGCAAAATTTTAACAGGAGGATAGTATTTCTTAATGAAAGCTTCTTTTAAATCATCCCAAGTTTTAATGCTATCAATAGGTAATGAATGCAGCCACTCTTTAGCTTTTCCTCTAAGTGAGAAAGGAAATAACTTCAGTTTTAGAATATCACTTTCCACATTTTTAAATTTCTGCATGTCACATATTTCAACAAAATCATGAAGATGCATAGAGGCATCCTCCATAGCACTACCGCCAAATTGTTCCCTAGTTATCAAGTTCAACAAACTAGGACTTACTTCATAACTATCAGCATTTATCTTAGGTGTGGCAATGGGCCTAGCAATAAATTGATCATTTGGAGTGTTTGTGTAATCACACAACTTAGTTCTTTCTCCCATTTTAGCAAGTTTTTATGTGTTTTTTAATTTTTTATGCAAAACTGAAAATAAAATGCAAACCGAAATATGAATGCAAGACAAAACAAATAAATTGCTTTGAAGGTAAAGATGGATAAGATGATGCTCACGTAGGTGCAACCTCCCCAAGCTTAGGTGTTAGCACAAGTTGGTGATGAAGTTGACTTGGTGAGATATCCTTGGATAAACCCGGCAGAAAACAGAGCTAGTGCAGGGACCCTTGGATAAACCTTTCAGCAATGATTCCCCGGCAACGGCGCCAGAAAACAGTCTTGATGCGATGACGTAGTTACCTGCGTGAAAAGTAAATGGGTTAGGTTGAGACTCCAAGTGCAGAGTGTGTAGTAAGTGGAAGACGTGTTTTCCCCACGAGGGTGACTCGAGGGTTTAATATCGAACTCTCGGGGAATCAGTAGTGAAGATTTATCTTTCCTATCCTTCTTTTGGTTACCTACAAAACAAAGTAAATGTTTTGGTCCTCAACCTCACCTAGTGGTTGTCAAGCACAAGGTGTGAGAATGATATCAAGATAATATGCAATGCAAACAAGAAATAAATATGCAATGGTGGTAAATAAATATGCAAGGATGGTGGTAGCAATGATAAATGATATTTTTGGGTTTTATATGATGAATGCAAGATGTAAAAGTGTTTTTGTATTTTCGGATTTTTAAATGGCAGAAAATGGAAAAGTGGTAAAAGTGGTTGGAAAGGTGTTTCTTATGATTAAAAATGGACCGGGGTTCATGGTTTCACAAATGCACTCTCTCTTTAATAAAGTGGTAGACAATGGAACACTAGAGTTGACATATGAGATTGCAACACAACAGTTTAATGACAAGTTATAATTATATGGGCATCACGTCCTAACATAGAGACCTTTTGGTTATTAGTCTCTCTTATACTCCACCAAGATGCGAACTAAATCATAACACCTCAGTAATTAAGATAACTCAGAGTATAGCAATAAGTATCATGACATGAAGTTAAAATAAGAACATGCTAGATCTAGTCATGGAGTAGTGGCAATGGTCACACCCACATCTCCGGTAGCATGGTATTTCTTTTTATCCCTAGTGAGGCAACAAAGTAAGGTAGAGATACCCAAGTGGATCGCAGAACTTTCTCTCACGTTCACTGCACTAGCCACCCCCCGTTACTCCAACTAATGCACACGTTCCCCCTCACACGCTCTCATAAACATGCTTGATCATGACAAGTAAATAAGAACGGGGTACATAATATGCATCTACTTTCATAACTGAAACAAAACCATTGCAATCTCAAACATATATTAACTCATAAAAAGATCCACCACAAAGGTATTACATAGATGACCGTAATCATGTTCAGCAGCTCATACGGTACTAATTAGTGAAGCTCAAGAGAGAGAGATACATAAGTTACTTCCACAAACCCATAGTCCAGAGGTGGACTACTCCCTCTTCATCATGGAGACGGTGGAGAAGTCGTTGGAGAAGATGGAGACCACGCCGGCAGCGCCCCGCCGGAGTTTTCCCCCTCCAATCTGCAGCTCCAGGTCTCTGTTTCGGTGTTTCTGTGTTTCTGCGGCGCTCCTTCCAGAGAACGTCGGGGGGCTATTTTTATAGCGGTTTTAGGTCAAGACGGAGTCGGTGGAAAAGATCGACGGCAACGGAGCCTCGAGGCCCAGATGGGGGTCCCACGCGGCCAGGTACCTGGCCCGTGGGCCACCTCTTTTGGGCCTCGGGCCTCCGCTTCTTCGCTTCCTTCGCTCCCAAGTCTTCTTCCTTCCAAAAACTGATGCTCGTAAATTTCCAGGTCATTTGGACGTCGTTTGGGTCCCTGAAACATTAAAATATGGAAATAGGGTTTTCTGCCTGCGCAGGGTTAATTCCATAAAAATAGAAAAATCAAATATTCCAAAATCATTATAAAACAGTGATATAACCCTTATATGATGCAAATTGACTGGAATATAAGTAAAATAATGCAAAGTTCATGTATGCATTTTACATGCATCAGGCATACATCGGCATTCCGCCTTCGGTCGACCTCTTTCGTAGCTTCTACGTGCTCCGGTTCATGGCAAACAACGAGCGGACGGGGTGCATCTCCTTTCGCATCACTGATGGCATGGGCGGTGTCTACATCCCCATGCCTGGGCTGGCGAGAATCCTGTGACCAATGTGTCGAAGAAGGTGGAGGACTTCCGCAAGCGGTGGTTCCTCGTGGATGTCGGGAGCCAGAGTCCCTTCTTCGAGATGCCTGAGGCGCCCCCGATGAAGAGGGCAAGCTGGTCGAGCGCGACTCTCACGGGCCCAACGCTTGGCGCCGTGATGAGGCGTCTGTCGGATATTCGTGAGGCTGGCCTTACTGGGCAGATGGTGGCCAGGGACTTCGTGAGGCGTCGCATTGCTCCGCTCCAGAAGCATGCAGATCCGATGTGGCTGTACATAGGCCCGAAGGACAAGATGCGCATGAGTCCTACCAACTTCCAGACGGAGGAGTTGAACGCCATCATGGAGGTCCTCTTCACTTCTCTATCCATCCCCAAGCCTGCCGACGATGCAGTGCCGCTCCACAGGTTTGAGCTCGGACCTCGTGTTACATTCGTGGAGACGATGCCTGAGTTTGACCAATGGGGCATAGTGCCTGAGGGGCAAGTTGGCCCCCGCGGAGACCCGGATTTGGCGTCGCAGGCGGCGCCAGCCGATGGCGAGGTGGAGACGACGGAGACGCCTGCGGAGTTTGACGCAGGTGCAGCCGTGCCTCAGGAGGTCCCAATTCCTCGGCGGGGAATTCGAGCTCCTCGAGGGGCGTGGCGCCTAAAGTTAAGATCCACGAGATCTCCTCGGGCAGCGGCGACCGGTATCTTGTCGTCCCCTCGCGACGCGCCGAGGGGAGGAGGAGAGCGACGACGAGGAGGCCTCGTCTGGCCACTGCGAGCCCCGCTCCAAGGCGATCCACGACAGGAACGCCGGAGCTCAGGAGGAGGCGGAGGCCAATGCTAAGGTGGGCCAGGACAAGCCTGCCGAGGCTCAGAAGAGTGCAGAGCCCAGCGCTCCGCCTGTGCGGCGGACGACGAAAAGGTGGATCGACACCGCCGAGTAAGTCTTGCATTTCCTTTCTTTTTAGATGTGTTCTTGAGTGTCCCTCTCGAGGGAATTTCTAATTGCTTTTTCATCAGGCGCCCGCGGGGACAAAGCGGCGCAGACTCCGGAAGGTCGGAGAAAGCTTCGATGCCACAGCGGCATCTGTGGTGCCTGCAGTTGGGGTGCCACATCGCGAGGCTGTGGCTTCCCCTCCTCCTGCGGATGTACTCCGCGAAGAGGAGGAGACCGAGGCGATGGTGACGTCGCCTGAGCGGCCCGCCACTTCCCCTGCGCGGCAGGAGAAGGTGGCAGAAGAGACGACGGAGGAGCCCGTGGCGTCTGCGCCAGAGAAGACGGCCGAAGAGGCGGCGGAGGAGGCCGCAACGTCGGCGAAGGAGCGCGTTGACGCCGAGACGGAGGGAACTACTGCGCAGCCACCTCCACCAAGTGCGAGCTCTGAGGCGACAGTGGCAGCCCCGAGGCCGCGGTGGGAGCGGCCACGGCGGAATAGGCCAATCCTGCCTCTGGCGAGTAGGAGGACATGCTCCTTGGGCGAAAAATGTCGGGACCCCTGGAGGGAACGCTGCAAGCCCCCGAGGGGCCCTTGACATGGAAGAGGGGGAAAGCTCTCGCCAGGGCCCCCAGGCGCGACTCGGGTCCGACCCGAGCCCGCAGCACCATGCTTCTGGTCCCTCGGCGAGCATTGAGGCCTCCGGACCCCCTGGCGATGTGTGGGCCCTGGTTCCTCGTGGCCGGCGCCTGAGCGCAGTTCGCCGCGATGCCGCCTTTCGCCTGGCGAGGGAGGCGCTTGATGGGCTTGAGGCCCAGCACGTCGAGGAGGAGCTTGCTACGATGGAGGAACGCGCTGACCTTGCGCGGGCTTGGACCTACCTCCATGAGACTGTGGAGCGCTGCCGTCGGGAGGACGAGGCAGCCCAGGCGCGGCGTGAGGAGGTGAAGCGCTTCGCTGAGGAAGTCCACGCCAGCGTCATCCGTGAGCCTGAAGAGACTCTCGTGGACTTGGGTGCTAAGTGCGAGGCCCTCGAAGAGGAGACCGCTGCCAGGCACCAGGAGCTCGCGGCCTGCGAGGCGGCGATCACCGCCAAGCATTAGGAGCTCGTGGCCCGCGAGGAAAAATCATCGCGGACTCCGAGGTTGTGCGGCAAAACTTGGAGAAGTTCCGTGAGGACCTCCACACTCGCGAAGGGCTGATCGTGAAGCGCGGGGAAGATCTCGACTTCCGTGAGTCAGAGCTGCATAAGCGCGAGGAACAGGTCGAGCAGATCGAGAAAGACCAATCCGCGCAGCGGAGAGCCTGGAGTCTCGCGAGGGCAAGGTGGCCCAGGACGAGGTCTTCTTCCAAAAGCTCCTCCTGTAGACCAACGAGAACCTCCGCGTGAAGGAGGAAAAGATGAAGGAGGAGTCTGCGAGCAAGGAGAAATTCTTCCGCGACAACTGCTCCAAGGAGTTCGCGAGGAAAGCCAAGATGCAGGAGGAGCGCTTCACGAAGAAGCGCGACGAGCTCAATGCTTGCATCAGGGAGCTCGAGCGGAGAAGAGGCGGTTTGACACCCATCTTCAGGTTGCCAAGGACGCCCAGGCCCGCGCGGAGCAGGACCTTGCTTCCCTGACGCAGGACATGACTGACGTGCAGCAGCAGGTGGCACCCGTGGTGGAGCTCGTCGAGGAGGCCCGGGACAGTGCTCAGGCTGCACGAGTCTTGTCGCGCCAGCGAGAGCGTATGTTCCGCTCTCTGGTGGCCCGCGCGCGGGCTGTTGCGGACCGCTTAGGGCCGAGGCCCCCGTGCTCTCTGTCGAGGGGAACGCCGATGCCGCCACATACCTCGGCTTCTTCGAGTAGCTTCTCACCAGCTTTGAAGAGGTCGTGACAAGCCTTGACGACCTGGTCGACACTGAGAGCCGCGAGCTCCTTGACGTCATGGTTGGCCGTGTCTTTGCCAACCTTGCGCATCTCCAGCCTGGCTTTGACTTTACGACTGTGACGGAGCCCATGGAGCAGAGGCGCGCCGCGAAGCTGAACGCCTCGGTGTGGAGGACGTGGAGAAGTTTGTCCAGCGCTTCAAGAGGGCTGAGGTCGAGGAGGACCCGACCCAAGAAGGCGATGGCGAGGCAGCGCTGAGGAGGAGGATGACGAAGTTGTCGACGGTGAGGACAGCGACAGCCCTGCTGCTTGAGTTGCTCCTGTGGAGAGATGTGCCTGGAGCACCATTCTATCTTAGGATTTTCTATTTTCATTTTGTAATGGCTTGTAAGACACTTTTATTATGTGCAAGTGTGAGCGCCCCTCGGGAGGCCTTTTATCTCCTCCTCATGTCTTTTTCGCTCTACGTCGTTAGGACCCTCTTTCAGCGCAATAGCACCGCCGCTTCGGTATGCCGGAGTCAGGGCTCGACAAGGCCGGGGTGTGCGTAAGGCTTAGAGAGGTAAGAGCTCTCGAGGCACGATGCTCGGGAGCTCCCCCTTAACGTGCAAGCAGCCCATGAGGCGTAAGAGAGAAAAAGGGGATCGAGGGCGGCAAAACCAGCAAGAGAGAAAACTCATGAGGCGTAAGTTCTGGACTTAGCTTTGCGAGACGTTTGTCTTGTAGAGGGTGTTGTGTTCCCTGGTGAGGCGTTTTCCCTCTCGAGGTTGCCTGAGGCTGGTTTGGAGTTCCGCAGCTTTGTAGGAGTCTTGTTCCCTGCGTTGGACAAAGAGCCATACCCACAAGCAATGCACAGTTGTACAACTCATGCGCGCTCATAGTTTCCTCATGTGTAACTCACGAGGAGAGTAAGCACCAAGGTCCTTGGTGAGGTGACGTGCATGGAAGCAGGCCCATGAGTCAAAGCTCTTTGGTGAGATAATGATCGTGGGTGGAGAACCACAAGTTAGAGCTCGGATTCTTTGGGTTTTGCGATGCTGCTGGAATGTTCCTGAGGCACAGGCACCGTGCTCAGCCCCCACTCATGAGGTGCGCATGGGAAAAATGTGAGCGCGAATGAACGTAAGAAAGACAACTCACCACAGCAATATTACATAACGGCGCTGAGGCGCAAAGGTTCATGCTGAACCTAAATTATTCATTACACTTGGCGTGGCCAAGATAAAGTCCGCCATGTCTGGGCATGGGGTTCCACACGGAGTGGCTGAGGCTTCTCGCGGCCCGTGGCGACGCGTTGTAGAGAGAGCTCAGTGGAGGTGGCCCTCGTGGAGGGGAATGCTTTTGTGAAGCTGGGAGGTGAAGATGCATGCTTTCCTCTTGAGACAAAAAAATGCCTGCCGCGTCATGATCACGGGTAGAATTTGCGTAGGTGCTCGATGTTCCACGGGTTTTTGACCGGGATGCCGTCTTCCGTCTCAAGTCGTACCGCGTCGGGCCTGGCGATGTGCGCGACCCTGTAGGGGCCTTCCCACATGGGCGAGAGCTTGTGGAGGCCTTCTCTGGAGAGTATCCTCCTCAGGACGAGATCGCGTGTCTCGAGGGTGCGCGGGCGTATGTGGCGGCTGTGGTAGCGGCGCAGATCTTGCTGGTACTTTGCCGCCCGGAGGGCAGCACGGCGACGTAGTCCATCGAGCAGCAGCAGGTCGTCGTTGTGGAGTTCTTCCTGGTCGTCCTCATTTAAAGCGAGGATCCATGGGGACTCATGCTTGATCTCGGTGGGGAGGACTGCTTCAGCGCCATAGACGAGGGTGAACGGCGTTTTCTCCAGTGGGTTTTGTGGCAGTTGTTGATGCATGTAAAATGCATACATGAACTTTACATTTTATTACATGTTATTCCATGTTATTTGCATCATATAAGGGTTATATTCATGATTTATATTGAGTTTTGGGGATAATTAACAACTTTCCCATTTTTCTGGAATTAACCCTGCACTGTCAAAAAACCCCTTTTTCTATATTTTACGTTTCAGGCGACCAAATCACGTCATAATGACCTCAGATTTTACGGGGATCATTTTTTTGGAAGGAACGAAACGTAGGCGCAATGGAAACGAAAAAACGAAGACCAGAATGCCAAAACAAGTGGGCCCACGTGGCCAGATTCCCTGGCCGCGTGGGACCCACCAAAATGGCCCTCGGGCCTCCGCTGCCGTCGATCCTTCTTCCCGAAGCTTCGTCTTGACCTAAAAACGACTATATATAGACCCCCCAGGGCTTTCGCGAAAGGGAGCGCCGCAGAAACAGAGAAACCACGAAACAGAGACCTGGAGCTGAAGATTGGAGGGGGGAAACTTCGGCGGGGCACTGCCGGCGTGGTCTCCTGCTCCTCCAGCAACATCTCCACCGACACCAAGATGAAGAGGGAGTAGTCCACCACTGGACTATGGGTTTGTGGAAGTAACTTATGTATCTCTCCTCTCTATGAGCTTCACTAATTAGTACCGTATGAGCTGCTGAACATGATTACGGTCATCTATGTAATTCCTTTGTGGTGGATCTTTATTATGAGTTAATACATGTTTGAGATTGCAATGGTTTTGTTTCAGTTATGAAAGTAGATGCATATTATGTACCCCGTTCTTATTTACTTGTCATGATCAGGCATGTTTATGAGAGCATGTGAGGGGGAACGTGTGCATTAGTAGGAGTAACAGGGGGTGGCTAGTGCAGTGAGCGTGACAGATAGTTCTGCGATCCACTTGGGTTTTTTACCTTACTTTGTTGCCTCACTAGGGATAAACAAAAATACCATGCTACCGAAGAGTGGATGTGACCTTGGCCACTACCTCCATGACTAGATCTAGCATGTTTTTATTTTAACTTCATGTCATTGAACTTATTGCTATGCTCTGATTTATCTTAATTACTAAGATGTTATGATTTAGTTCGCATCTTGGTGGAGCATAAGAGAGAGAACAACTTATACTTGAGATCTCTATGTTAGCACGTGATGCCCATATTATTAATAACTTGTCAAACCATGGCTTGCCATCTTTCATGTCAATTTTAGTGTTCCATTGTCTACCACGTTATCAAGAGAGAGTGCATTTATGAAACCATGAACCCCGGTCCATTTTTAATCATAAGAAACACCTTTCCAACACTTTTATCACCACTTTTGTTTGCTGTCATTTTAAATCCGAAAATACAAAAATAATTTTACATCTTGCATTCATCATAAAAAACCCAAAAATATCATTTACCATTGTTTCCACCATCATTGCATATTTATTTTACCATCATTGCATATTTACTACTGTTTGCATATTTATTTTATTATCATTCTCACACCTTGTGCTTGACAACCACTTGGTGAGGTTGAGGGCACAAAACAATTTATTTTGTTGCAGGTTCTCAAGGGAAGAATAAGGAGATAACACCTGAAATACTGGTTCCCCGAGAGTTCGATATTAAACCCTCGAGTCACCCCTCGTGGGAAAACTGTCTTCCACTACTACATACACTCTGCACTTGGAGTCTCAACCTAACCCATTTACTTTTCACGCAGGTATTACGCGAAGGGGCTAGCAACTATTTTCTGACACCATTGTGGAGGAACTACGTGAAGGGCCATCAGTTGTGCGGATGGACCAGAGCACAGATGGGAGCTCTTCAATCCAGTTCTTGCCGCGGGCCTTGAGGCGGTTGAAGCTTCTTGTCTTGAGGCCCTTGAGTACTTCAGCGTTTGCTCGCTCGGCCCGCCCGTTGCTTCGTGGGTGGGCCACCGAGGCGAAGCATAGCCGGGTGCCGAGGCTTTCGCAGTAGGCCCTGAAGATGCCACTGGTGAATTGTGAGCCGTTGTCGGTGATGATTCGATTTGGCACGCCGAAATGGCAGGCCAGGCCTCTGATGAACTTCACCGTTGATCTCGCCGGTATGCTGCGCACCGCTTCGACCTCCGCCCATTTGGTGAACTTGTCGATGGCAACGTAGAGGTAGCGATAGCCCCCGCTGGAGCGTGGGAACGGTCCCAGGATGTCCAGCTCCCAGACTGCGAAGGGCCAGGACAGCGGGATGGTCTAGAGCCCAGTGCAGGCTGATGGACCTGCTTGGCGTGGAATTGGCATGCTTCGCAAGCTTGAACAATGGTGGTTGCGTCTTGAAGCACTGAGGGCCAGTAGAATCCACTCCTGAAGACCTTCCCCGCGAGGGTGCGCGAGGATGAATGGTGGCCACATTCTCCACTGTGAATGTCTCTGATCAGCTGGCGGCCTTCGTCAGGGGGAACACATTTCAACGCGACTCCATTTGGACGTTTGCGGTACAGGTCTCCCTCGTGAAGGCAGTATGACTTGGCCTGTCGGCAATTCTCTCTACTTCTACATCCTCTTCAGGGAGGACTCCATCCCGGAGTACTCTTTGATCTCGTAGATCCAGCCCGTCTCTTGATGTGTCATGGCTAGCAACAAGCGATCTCCTGAGGGTGGACCGCAGTTCGGTGCTCCAGATGTTGGTGCCAATGGGAGCTCTTCGCCGATGTCCATGTCGGCTGCTTCTTTTGGCTGTTTCACTGAAGCCTTGGTAGGCCTTTCCTCAAACACGCCTGCCTGCTGGGCCTCTCTCCGCGACGCTCGCCTGGCGATGTCATCCGCCTTCTGGTTCTCCTTTCGCGGGATGTGCTTGAGCTCCATTCCCTTGAAGTGCTTCTCGAGCTTGCGAACCTCCTCGAGGTAGGCGGCCATATAACCGTCCTTAGGCGCGTAGCTCTTGTTGGAGAAGTTGACGAGGAGCTAGGAATCGCCCTTGATGAGCAAGTGCTTGATGCCGAGGGCGATGGCGGCTCTGAGCCCGGCGAGGAGGCCTTCGTACTCAGCGATGTTATTGGAGATCTTGTCAGTTGTGAAGCACAGCTGGACGGCGTAGAAAAGCTTGTCGCCTTTTGGTGAGGTTAGGCCGATGCTAGACCCTGCACTCTGGCATGCGAATGCCCCGTCGAAGTGCATGGTCCAGTGATTTGGTGCTGTTTCTCCAGACGGCTTGGTTTCTGCCTCTCTAGGCTCTTCCTGCTGCATGTCCGTCCGTTCGGCGACGAAGTCTGCCAATGCCCTACCTTTGATGACTCTGGTAGTGTCGAAGCGCATGCCAAAGGGTTGCAGCTCGATGTTCCACCCTGCGACACGATCAGTGGCGTTTGGGTTGCGCAGGATTTGCTCCAGGGGGAATGATGTGACCACCGTGATGGGGTGGCCCTGAAAGTAGTGGCGCAGCTTCCTGGAAGCGATGAGGAGCGCGAGGAGGAGCTTCTGCTGCATGGTGTATCGCTCGCGAGCATCCCGCATCAACGTGCTGACGAAGTAGACGGGATGCTCGACAAGCGTTGTCGATGGAGTAGCAGCACTGGGCTCTTCAGGGGCCTTGTCGAGGTTTTCTTGTGGCGAACCCTCGGCGAGGGTGCCTGCTGGTTGCGCGGGCTCGACTTGAGGCTCGGGGCCTGAAGAGGGTGTTTCCTTGTCGGGAGGCTCTAGGCTTGGCGTGGCAGTGTCCTTCTTGGCGAGGACTGGCTCTTCCCTTTCCACCACCAGGACCGCGCTTGCTGTTTATGGAGTGGCTGCTAAGTATAGCTTCAGATGCTCACCGGGCCTTGGGGCGACCATGACAGGTGGGCTGGCCAAGTACTTCTTCAGGTCTTCAAATGCCTTGTCCGCCTCCGGTGTCCACTTGAACGTGCCAGACCTCTTCATGATCTTGAAAAATGGCAGCGCCCTCTCGCCGAACTTGGAGATGAAGCGGCCTAGGCTGGCCATGCATCCCGCCAAGCATTGCATGTCCTTGAGGCGACGAGGTGGCTTCATTTCTTCTATGGCCTTGATCTTGTCTGGATTTGTTTCTATGCCGTGGTGGGACACGAGGAACCCGAGGAGTTTGCCTGATGGTACCCCGAAGACGCACTTGGCGGGGTTCAGTTTTATGTTCACCTTGCGCAGGTTGGCAAAGGTCTCCCCGAGGTCCTCCATGAGGGTGTGCTCTTCGTGAGTCTTGACCACGATGTCGTCGACGTAGGCTTCTGCGTTTCTCCCCATATGAGCCCCCAAGGCCGTCCTCATGAGCCTCTAGAAGGTGGCGCCGGCATTCTTTAGGCCGAAAGGCATGCAGACGTAGCAATATACACCACAAGGGGTGAGAAATGATGTCTTCTCCTCATCCTCCTTCGCCATCTTGATCTGGTGGTAGCATGTGAAGGCATCCAGAAAACAGATGAGATCGCAGCCTGCGGTTGAGTCCACGATTTGGTCTATTCTAGGCATCGGGTACGGGTCCTTGGGGCAGGCCTTGTTGACGTCGGTGTAGTCGATGCAGAGCCTGCCGCCCCGATGTGCTTGGGGACGACCACCGTGTTCGAGAGCCATGTGGGGTGCGCAACTTCTCGAATTATGCGTGCTTCTTTTAACTTCTCTACTTCCTTGATGATAAACTTTTGCTTCTCTGGCGCCTGGCGCCGCGCTTTCTGCTTCACTGGGCGTGCGTTTGGACACACGGATAAGTGGTGCTCGATCACCTCCCTCGGTACTCCGGACATCTCTGACGGTGTCCATGCGAACATGTTAGAGTTTGCCCTGAGGAAGGTGACGAGCGCGCTTTCCTATTTGGGAGGCAAGCCAGCGCCTATGGTGACGCTAGCCCCCGAGTCGCTGGCGTCCAGCGACACCTTCTTTGTAGCTGCCTGCTCTTGTGAAAACAGTTGCTTCTTCTTCGTTGGCCTCTCGAGGGGCTCCATATCCTCGTCAGCAGGGAACGCCACGGCAGCGGCCTTGTAGGCGGTCTCGACAGAGCGCATTGCGTCCTGGACTTGACCGTGGATGGAGATGGTGCCGCCGCTGCCTGGAATCTTAACGATGGTATACGCGTGGTGAGTGATGGCCATGAACTTCACGAGGGCGGGATAGCCCAGGATGGCGTTGTAGGGCAGGCCGATGTGCGCGACGTCGAAGTCGATCTGCTCGGTGTGGTAGTTCTGCGGCGTGCCGAAGGTGACCGCGAGCCTCACCTACCCCAGCGGTGTACTGGAGCCACTTGTCACCCCGGTGAAGGGCCTGGAGGGCATCAGCCACTCGTATGGCACTTGAAGCTGTTCGAAGGTCTCGACAAAGATGACATTCAAGCCTGCACCCCCATCTATGAGTGTCTTGGCGACATCGATATTGTTGATGATGGGAGTGCACACCAGAGGGATGGTGCCGACAGTCTTGGTGGACCTGGGGTGGTCGCTGGAGTCGAAGGCAATGGCGTATTGTGACCACTTGAGGGGTTGGGACTCCTCAATCCCTGGAAGCGCGGTATTGACCTCACGGGAGAACTGCTTGAAGTGGTTGTTGGACTTGGGCGCCTGAGGCCCGCCGAGGATGCACGCTATTGCCCCTTGAGGAGCCTGGTAGCCTCCAGGGTTCTCGTCAGGGAGATTGCTGTTTCGCCCGGTGGGGTTCGCCTGAGCCCTCTGCTGGTAGTTGTGGCGCCCACCCCCACGGCCTTGGTTCTTCTCGTGTTCCTTGCTGAGCTGCTTGAGCTCCCAGCAGTCTTCAGTCGCGTGATTGTGCCTGTTGTGGTAGATGCAGAATGGGCGATTATCTACTTTCTTCTCGTCAGGCGCCGGGGAGCTCTCGCGAGGCTGCTTCGCGCCAGGCTCTGCCGCGAGGACGGCAGTGGTCTTGCGCTTCTCCACAGGCTTCCTCCTGCTCCTGAACCCCTCAGGAGGCTCCTCCTCTGTCTCTTGCTTGACGAAGAGGAGGCCCTCTTCAGCCTTGTCCGCCAAGTCGAAGAGTTTCACCACTGAGGTGAGTGTGTCGTGAATGCCGAGCTTCTCGGGCATCCTGCGGTTCGTGACGCCCTCTCTGAAGGCAGAGATGACGTGTGAGTCTGGGATGTTCGGGATCTTGTTGCGGAGCTGGCTGAAGCGCTGGATGTACCTGCGGAGGGTCTCGTCGGGCTTCTGGCGCACTACGTGAAGATCATTGTAGGTGAGGGAGCGCTCGTACGTGCCCTTGAAATTCACGACAAAGACTTGTAGAGCTCCTCCCATGTGTCGATGGTGTTCTCGGGGAGGTTCATGAGCCATGAGAGCGCTGAATCCTTGAGGGCCATGGAGAGCCAGTTGGCCATCACCTTGTCGTCGCCTCCCGCGGCTTGGATGGAGACGGTGTAGAGCTGCAGAAACTCCAGAGGGTTGGTCCTGCCGTCGTAGCGCGGAGGGAGATCCGGCTTGAACTTCACCGGCCAGACGACGCGGCACAAGTTGTGGCTGAAGGCGGTGCAGCCTGTGGCATATCTCACAGCGCCACCGGCGAGCGCGTTGCAGTTCTGGCAGCCCGCGGCTGTAATCTCTTGGACGATCTGGCAGTCACGCGGCGAGGATGTGTGCGACGCAGCACGGTGGTTCCTCGCCGGTGCTGCAGCTGGAGGAGGTGGCGGTGGAGGCGGAGGGGGAGGAGGAGCATCGTGCGCTACATTCCCTCCGCGTCCAAAGTGGTGCACCAGCGAGCGAGAGGGTGCCGGCGCTGGAGCAGGTATGGCAGCGGCGTTGATGAGCTCCTCGAGGCGCCCGAGCCAGATGTCGTGGCCTGCCTGCATGGGGCGGTAGCGCAGCAGCTCCTGCACCATGAGTAGCGCAGTGGCTGGGCTGGGCACCACCCGGCTCTGCGTTGAAGCGCTCGCGTTCCTGGACGGGTGCTGGGAGGAAGCTCCTCGCCGTCGTCGTCGTTGTCGCCGTCGTCTTCAGGGTGCTCGACGTGGGGCTCGGCGTTGTGCTCCGAAGCCCGGTTGGCGCGTGGGCATCCACGCGGGTTGTTGTTGGCGGCGGGCTCGGTTGTTGCTCTGCCGGACGTCCATCGGGCGAGACGCTCTGCTCGCATGTCAGCCATGGCGCAGAGAGGTCGAAGAGGTTGAAGACGAGCCTCAGCCCCCTACCTGGCGCGCCAAATGTCGGAGAACTGGTCCCAGGGAACTAGGGGTGTCTCACTGATGCCAGGAATCGAGTAAGGGGCTGAACACAACATCAAATAAATCCTCAACTATCTCGGCGATGGTGCTCGTCAAGCTCGGTGAGGAACATCACGACAGAGACAAAACCAGCACGTACCCAGGTTCAGGCCCACCACGAGGTGTAAAGACCCTACGTCCTGCTTTGTTGTATTGCACTATTTGTAGAGGTTACAGTACAATGAGCTTGCCGAGGGCTCAGCTATGGCTATGGTAGACTATGGTGGAAGGAGCTTCGTCTTCTTCTTTGCGGGAGTGCGGCTAAGCTCCGAATCGTCGATCGAATCGGTGATCATCCCCTCTCGGTCGTACACTGCCTCCTTTTATATATGCCTCGGTCCTCTTCCCCGAAAACATAAGGCGGGAAGGGATACCACATGGCGACGAAGGAGGAGCGGAGTGCACGGTGCCGGGGCTGTCCATGGACACGGTCCATGGCAGAGAGCAAAGTCTCCTTGGTAGAAAAAGCCACCGTCCATCCAGGACGATGGGCTGGCGCTGCAGAGGTCCGTGGCGTGCCCCACGGTGACGTCGGCTTGGAACGTAGCGGCCACCGGTCCCCTTATCACCAAAATGGCAACACTGGGAGTCCGCTTTGCTTGCCACAACTTTGTTGACCGCTTTATACACGAGAACGGCAACTGCGACATCGATGTCATCGCGCGCAGGCGTGCGCGTCACTCTGCGGCGGGCGCAGAGGCCATGTGCGCTCTGCAGCGGGTGCAGAGCTTGCTTACACTTGAAGGAACCCCGCGAGGGCTGGGTGCCTCCCCGAGGTTCTGAAGTACTTGACGCCTCGCGAGGGAAAACTCGCGAGGGTGGCGCATACGTGCGCCAGGATTTAGTGATTTTCTTGACGTAGATACCCTTGTGAGGAAAAGTTCCTCGCGAGGACCTCCAGGCTGGGGCGCCTGGTCCCTAGAAGAATCCTCTGTAGAGCATCGAGGGCTGTGGCAGTCCGGCCCATGGTACCCTGGTTTCCACTGGGCCGACAGTCTCGACGGGGGCAATATGTAGTCTGAAGGGCGGCGTAAGTCGGTGGAGGAAGCTTCCAGACGCACCCCTGCGCGGCTAGGTTTTTCCCGAGCCCAGGCACCTTGTCGGTCCTGTGTGGGCCGCGGCCAAACTCTGATTGGGACAATATTTATATCTAGCTTGATCGGCGGAAAATTTCCAACAACTTTGTCTTCTATGAGGTTTCCATTTGATGTTGTCTTCGGGTCGGTTCGGGGACATTTTTAACAACTGTAGGGTCAGACAGATTCTAGCAAATCAGAGTCCAACTCCAACAAAGCTCCTTTTGCATTCTCGTCAATTTTCAAGTAATTCCTACACATCAAAGTGTAAAACAAGAAAATTGTGCACTTTTGCAACTATTAATAGGTTAGTCCAATAAATGTACAAAATGATATATAAGTGCAAATAAATCATGTTATATTGATATAAAACAAGCATGAAACATAAAAAATTATAAATACGTTTTGTACGAATCATCGGGCCCGCCGCCAGCGCACCCATTGCCCCCTCCGGATTACCCTCCACCTTCGCCTCCGGCGGCTCCCCCTGCGCCATTCTTCATCGCGCCTCTGAGCGTTGTGATCGCTGGGCAGGACCGCCACTACATCCCGATGGAGAACTGTTGGTGGTACTGGAACCACGCGGTCCCGATGCCGTGGTCAGATGCAAAATTGCCCGACCACAAGCACCTCAACCCGCATGGGATCCCGGTGTCGCTCATCCTGACCAGCGGTCGCACAAGGACGAGGGAGATCTAGCGTCGCCACGCGCGACTCCCGTCGGAGTTTGATACGTCTCAAACGTATCTATAATTTTTTGATGTTCCATGCTGTTATTATACCAATTGCTACATGTTTTATTTACGTTTCATAGCATTTTTATGCATTTTCTGGGACTAACCTATTAACAAGATGCCGAAGTGCCAGTTCCTATTTTCTGCTGTTTTTCTCTTTCAGAAATGCTAGTCGCAAAATATTCTCGAAATTAGACGAAAATCAACGGGCGTACGTATTTCACCGGAAGACTCTAGAAGCCAAAAGGGGTGACACCGAAGAGCCACGAGGGGCCCACGCCAACCCTGGGCGCGGTCAGAGGTGGGCCCGCGCCCAGTCCTAGCGTGGCCGCCTCGGGTGCCCTCCGACGCCGCCCTTTCGCCTATATATTCCCGATGTCCCGAAAACCCAAAAAAGACCGATCATATTCCACGAAAAGATCCATCGCCGCCGCCGTCGTCAACAATAGATCGGAGGGTTCTGAAGCTCTTCCCGGCACCCTGCCGAAGTGGAGATCCTCACCGGAGGCCTCTACACCGCCATGCCTGCCTCCGGAGAGATGCGTGAGTAGTTCATCTTTGGACTACGGGTCCATAGCAGTAGCTAGATGGTTGTCTCTCCACCTTGTACCTCCATGTTTAGATCTTCTGAGATGCCTAACATGATCAAGATTATCTTATTGTAATGCTACATGTTGTGTTTGCTGGGATCCGATGAATATTGATACTATGAGCAAGTTGTTTATCAATCTATCTATTTATGTTGTTTATGATCTTGCATGCTCTCCGTTGGTAGTAGATGCTTTGGCCAAGTAGATGCTTGTAACTCCAAGAGAGAGTATTTATGCTAGATAGTGGGTTCATGCCTCCAGTAATCTAGGCTCGGGATGACAGAAATGACTAAGGTTGTGGATGTGCTATTGCCACTAGGGATAAAACAATGATGCAGTGTCTACGTGTCATTTGCATTGTTTACATTACACACTTTACTTCATTCAATAATCTGTTGTTTGTAACTCAATACCGGAAGGGGTGCGGATGCTAACCGGAAGGTGGATTATTTAGGCATAGATGCATTGGATAGCAAGTCTATGTACTTTGTTGTAATGCCCAATTAAATCTCATAATAATCATCTTGTCATATATTGCATGGTCATGCGCTCATTATTTGTCAATTGTCCAGCTGTAATTTGTTTACCCAACATGTTAGTTATCTTTTATGAAGAGACACCACTAGTGAACTGTGGACCCCGGTCCATTTCCTCATACTGATAAAACCACCAACTGCAATCATTTGTTCTCTGTTACTTTCTGCGCTCATTACTGTTTTCCACACAATACGTTTAATCCTTTGTTTTCAGCAAGCCGGAGAGATTGACAACCTCTCTGTTTCGTTGGGGCAAAGTAGTTTGCTTGTGTGCAGGTTCCACGTCAGTTGCGCCGCTGACAACCTTCTGAAGAACCTCCGTGTCCTCCTGGTTCGATAAACCTTGGTCATATTTCAAGGGAAAACTGTTGCTGCACTACATCATACCTTCCTCTTGGGGTCTCCCAACGAACGTGTGTTGTCACGGTCAACAAGCAGATCTTCTGGTGCTGTTGCTGGGAAGTAATAAAACACTCTACCGTTAACACGGCATCAAGACATTTTTCTGGCGCCGTTGTCGGGGATACTGGAATCTCCAGATAGGGGAGTCTCACACTTCCAATCTCATTACTTTATTTTTGTCTTGCTTAGTTTATTTTATTTTATCTTGTTTGCTGTTAAAACCCAAAAACAAAAAAATTAAATTCCTGCATTTAGTTTATTTTGGTTTATTATTTTCTTGTTCTGTTTTAATTTTGCTAAAATGAGTAATCCTGAAAACACTAAGTTGTGTGACTTCACTAGCACAAACAACAATGATTTCATATGCACACCTATTGCTCCTCCTGCTACCACAGCAGAGTTCTATGAAATTAAACCTGCACTGTTAAATCTTGTTATGAAAGAGCAATTTTCTGGTGTTAGTACTGATGATGCTGCTGCTCACCTTAATAATTTTGTTGAGATATGTGATATGCAAAAGTATAAAGAGGTAGAGGGTGATATTATTAAACTGAAATTATTTCCTTTCTCCTTGAGAGGAAGAGCTAAAGAATGGTTGCTATCTTTGCCTAGAAATAGTATTGATTCTTGGACTAAGTGTAAAGATGCTTTAATTGCAAAATATTATCCTCCTGCTAAAATCATATCTTTGAGAAGTGGCATTATGAACTTTAAGCAATTTGATAATGAGCATGTTGCCCAAGCTTGGGAAAGAATAAAATCATTGGTTAAGAATTGTCTCACTCATGGACTGACTACTTGGATGATTATTCAAACCTTTTATGCAGGATTGAATTTTTCTTCAAGGAATTTATTGGATTCAGCTGCTGGAGAGACCTTTATGTCCATCACTTTGCGTGCTGCAACAAAGCTTCTTGATGATATGATGGTAAACTATTCTGAATGGCACACGAAGGAACTCCAACAGGCAGTGGCGGAGCCAGGATTTGGCCACAGCCCGGGCCAAAACCAAGGGAAAAAACTAAAATTTCGCATTTTCATGGTATAGCAAAAGTAAATCTCAATTGCACACAAAGTACAGAATTTGGAAACAACTTTTGATACAATGGTTAGATTTTATTGATAGAATCTGGACACAATTGCACATATAGTACAAGAGAAGGTATTTTTTTTAGGGAAAGTACAAGAGAGAGGGGTTCAGGTCGCCTTTTCCCATTTCTCCATCGATGTTCTTTCCTGTTTGCTGCTTGGCTGCGTACGAGGCATGCAAAGCTATTTCCAGAAGCATGGGCTGGGTGCCTAACTGGGCTGGAATGTTACACACAAGCCGGGCCAAATTCTTCATCTACGTAAACTATTGCTTGTACAACTTTCCACGCCCCGGGCCACGGCCCAGGTTGCCCGGGGCCTGGCTCCGCCTCTGCCAACAGGTAAGAAGGTAAATTCCGTTGAGGAGATCTCCTCTTTGAATGATAAGGTTGATGCCATTATGTCTATGCTTTCGAATGGTCATGCTACTATTGATCCAAATAATGTTCGTTTAGCTTCATTGGTTGCACAAGAAGGGAATGTTGATGTGAACTTCATTAAAAATAATAACTTCAACAACAATGCCTACAGGAATAATTTTGGTAATAGCAACTATAGGCCATATCCTTCTAATGGTAGCAATGCTTATGGTAATTCTTATGGTAATTCCTACAACAACAATAAGAGTGTGCCTTCTGATCTTGAAGTTATGCTTAAGGATTTTATTAGCACACAATCTACTTTCAATAAAACTGTTGAGGAAAAGGTAGGAAAAATTGATATTCTTGCTGCTAAGGTTGATAGTCTTGTTCATGATGTTGATTTCTTAAAAATAAAAGTGCTGCCTCATGATGTTAAAGAGAGCAAAACTCTCAATGCTATACAAGTTAGAATTGATAACAATATAAGAATGCTAGCTGAGTTGCATGATAGATGGGAAAGAGAGGAAAAAGAAGCCGAAACTGCTAAACAGAATAGTGTGGCTAGAGTATGCACTATTTTTACTACTGAAAATGTTGATACCTCAAGCGCTAGTAAACCTCCTACTGTTAATGGAAAGATAATTGGTGTTGGAAATGTCTCCACTTCTGCGGCAAAAAGCTTTAAACTGCATGATAGCACTAAAATTGCTCCTGATAAAAGTGCTGAAATTTTTAGGAGTGTAGGAGATAATGGTTCCATTACCTTTGATGATAATAATTTTGATTTTGATGGTTGTAATATAACTGAAGTCATCATGTTCTTGCAAAAGCTAGCTAAGAGTCCTAAGGCTAGTGAAATAAATATGGCTTTTACTAAACATATCATCAATGCTCTCATGCATGCTAGGGAAGAGAAATTAAAACATGAAGCTTCTATCCCTAGGAAGTTAGATGATGGTTGGGAGCCCATCATTAAAATGAAAGTGAATGATTTTGATTGCAATGCTTAGTGTGATCTTGGTGCTAGCATTTCTGTTATGCCTAAAAAGCTTTATGATATCCTTAATCTTGCACCTTTTGAAAAATGTTATTTGGATGTTCACTTTGCTGATTCTTCTATGAAGAAATTTTCTTTTTCTTTTAATACAAATTTGGGAATTGCTCAAATATAAGTTCTCTAGATATGCAACTAGGTGAACAATCCTATATGATGAGCAATAAACAAGCTAGCAAGATATTCTACACAAGATAAGCTAGCAATACAAGTAAATGAAGGTTAAGAGATAACCACATGGTGACGCGGAGATGATTCCCAAAGTTCACTTCTCAATGGAAGCTACGTCTTCGTTGGAGCGGTGCGGGGTCACAAGTGAGCCCCGAATAGCCTTGATATGGCACACCGTATCTCCCTCGTGTTATCCTCCAATGAGGAGTTCCACGAGTCACTATATGATGCCCTTGAGGTCGGCAACAAACCTTTACAAGGATGAGGCACACTCCACAACCGAATTGGAGTCTCTCACCAAATTCCCACGGCTCCCAAAGCCACAAGAATCACAAGGCCGAGGCACGACTCCACAACTTAATTGGAGGCTCCCGGCTAGCCCCCGCGGCTCCCAAAGCCACAAGAACGACCAACGACCTCTAGGGTTCCAATGAACCCAAGAGTAACAAGTTCCTCACAAGGAACAGATGTAGAATTCAAATCGCTTTGGTGGAAGTGTAGATCTAGGTCAACTCCCCCAAGTCCTAGAAGGACAAGGTGTTTGAGTGGGTAGGGAGAGAGATCTAGGAGTTTTAAGCTTTCAACAATGGTGGGCTAGATATTTCTGGTCGTGGTACCCTGCTCAAAGTAGGAGAAGGCTTTTATATACTGCTCCACGATTTCTAGCCGTTGCAGACAGGTGAGTCGGATAATCCGATCCAAGTCAGCACCGAATATTCCGGATAGCTTCAGTGAGCCAGAAAACTGGTTGCTTTAAGGTCCTTAGCCGAATTCCAGCAGACCTTGCAAATCAGATAATCCGATACATCTGGATCGGATAATCCGATTCCCTTCAGCAACACTACAAGCTCTTTTCAACTCCCTTTTTGGATTTGATGCAAAGATGTTTTAATCACCTAAAATCTGCATCACTTGATTCACATGTTAAATCATCACTAGTGTTGTTGCCTAACACACAAAACACAAGGGATTTAAGAAATGTCCTTTCAATCTCCCCCTTTTTGGTGTTAGATGACAACACTAGGATTTGCAAGGAAAGCATAATTATATATTACCTAGATTCCCTATCTTAAGACATGAGAAGCTCCCCCTGAATGTGTGCATATAATTAAATTGCATTGGAATACAAATGCAACACATATAGGAAGAGGGCACCTCCAAATAGTAAGGAAACTAGATAGGAAATTTCAAGAGAGACATATCAAAATAGGTTGAGCTTTGAGAGAGAACTATACCTTGTGCACAATAGAGTAGAGATAAACCATAGCACAAGGATACAACTCATAACCATATAAGAAATCCATATGTCTCATAACTTAAGCACAAAGGTTCACTCACATAAGTTCCACATGAAAACATAACACGAATAAGTTCGACATAAATGGACACAAGCGCAACAAGAATGGTAAAAGCATATGCTTGTGCCCGAAACCCATGCAAATCCCACACGGAGACCTAATAGAACTACTTCTCCCCTTTGGCATCGAAACGCCAAAAAGGGAAAAGAGCGATGCTACGGCCCAAGTAGATCACTCCGACTCAGAGGCATCGTCGCATCAACATCGTCACCGTCAGCATCATCATCATCATCACCATCATTGTCCTCAAACTCAGCATCATCCTCTTCTGAAAACTCATAATTACGGGCATGAGTGTAGGATGGCCAGGAAGGACCTGCTGAAGCTGTCTCTAGAAGATGAGACTCAAGCTGAGCCCATGGAAACTGAGAGCCCTCGTTCCACTTATCATAAGAAAGAGGAGCAGACTCTGGGGGGTCATCTGCGAGGCGAGGAAGGTGCTTGAGAATGTTCTCCTGCCTAAGATAAGTTTCATACTGTCCCCTCCGGATGTCCGCATTCATACACAGGATGTTCCGCTGGAACCAGTTCAGATTCTTGGGCGGAGCAAAGGAAGGAACCGGAGCCTGACTGGTGGCGCCACGATGTGCATCACCCATGAAGGAACCTCGGGCAGGAGCTGCAGCAGCAGAAGATGGAATGACCTCTTTTCTCTTCTGATAAACCCTCTTGTATGAATGGGGCTGCATAGCATACTTGCTGAAGTTGTGGTTCTTCATAGTGTCCTTGATGAGCATCATGATGTAAGGAGCATAAGGAATAGTGAGCCCACTGACCATAGAGTTAAACAACTCACGAAAGATGAAATGCATCACATCCACTTTAAAATCAGTGCCAGGGTCTTCATTCTCAACAATATTTTTAGCAAGGCAAAGCAGATTGGCAAGGGGAGCGACAATATTGTCATTGTTACCTCCGCTGGGAGCAATAGTTGAGCGGAAGATGATCACAAGCTGGTCATAGAGGGGCAGGAGGCCCTGTTTTTGGCCAATAATTGCACCAGCCCCATACATGTCCTTCAATATGTTTTTATTGGGCTTCTCAACAGAGTGCATACGGTAACCACTAGGAGGAAGGTTGCTGCGGTAAGAATAGCCAAGGAGAGTAGCCATCCGAGCAAAGGAGGATGTACACTGAGTGCTACCCGACATCCATTTCATGGTCTTTTGATGGTCACTCTCGATCACCAAGGTGGAGAAAAACTGCAGAATAAGTGGCACATTGTAGGGACATTGCTTTTCAATGAGAGGAACCATGCCCATCTGTTCAATCACATCTGCAGCTTGAGCATAACTGGCCTTGGCCTTGATATCTCGCATTTTGTAGGGCTGCATCGGGCGAATAGGGTGCTGATAATGCTGATAGATGTCCTTGTATATAGATCTGCTCCATGCACCAGAAGTTTGTATCTTCAATCTCTTCATCTCTGGCACAGTCCTATACCAGTTGGACTGACGAACTCGGGCATAGTCAATGCTTGGCATGGTCAAGTAGTTGGGGCGAGTTTCCTTGCCCTTCCTCGGAGGTTTAGAGGCAACTTGCTTCACGGACTTCTTCTTGGCTGACAGTTTTTTTTCTAGCAAGCTTCTTCGGAGGACTACTCGAACCACCTGTGAGATAAAGCAATAGATGGATAGCATAGATGAGTACACACAAGTCACAGAGCAAGGAATGACACAAGGTACAATAGGAGAGCATCCACAGGTTGATAATACTTAGGCCTAGGCAAATCAAAATAATTCTGAACTTAACTGTCGGAATCGGATAATCCGATTCCACAGAATCGGATAATCCGATCTGAAATTTTCAGAACAGTTTGATTCGAATCCTAGGTCTAAAAGTAGATCGACACAAAATGATGCTACCCTAGTGCTCCTAGTGTGCAGGGAATGACAAGGGAGACTCTATCCTCAAGCAAAGCATCAATAAAACTCCTTTTTACGAATCTAGATGAAGAACACCCAAGATTTGAAAATGAGAGATTTACCCTCTTCCATTGAGGAAACTGCTTGGAGGAAGGAGTTCCCGGGGAGGAGGAGCACCAGATCCGGCCGGAAACCGCAAGGATTGATGGAGGGAGTCACCGGAGACGGCGTGGGGATGGCAGGCGGCGGTGGGGTGGAGAGAGAGTGTCGGGGTGGAAGAAAAGCTCGTATGAGCCCTTCACCCCGACGCTCTCCAGAAATAGAGACAAACCGCAAGTCGGATATTCCGAGTCTGACTTAGACCGGATAATCCGACGGTCGGATAATCCGATCAAGTCAGGCATCGGATATTCCGACTCTCAGAAATTCTGTGAAACAGAAAAATTCTGGCCTGCTGAACCCGTTCTCCTCAGTTTCAAAACAAGACTTGTGTGCATAAGATAGAATGTTTTTAGGTAGGATAGGCTTGGGACAGGATTGCCAAACTGACATTGGTACTTCACACTCAAGCTTGCAAGAATCGAACAAGGAAATGCCAAGTTGAGTGTGTTTTCCATAAAACCAACATAAAGACCAAAAATTCCAAATGATTTTCAATTAAGACCCAAAAAGAACCAACTCTTCATAAAGAAGAGGGCGGTGGCCTAGGCCACCATGTATGAGTTTGTGGTGTGACACCGCGAAGATGTATCTTGGGTTCACGGCCACTACTCGTCATTTAAGCTCACAATTCATGAAATGAAAATATAGAGACAAAATGAGTTCTTACTATCGGCATAATGGGGGGAGGGATAGTCCAATGGATTAGGACCGCACTCCCCCTATGTCCATGCCTACATCCAAACCAAATGAATATCGTCTAATATGGGTAGGTATGCAAGAAGTCCACTAAATCCAATTGCTTATGTCCACCACATTAAGTTCTCCTCTCAACTCCTTGAATCTTGCTTCACCAAGAGGCTTTGTGAACATATCGGCGAGTTGAAGCTTGGTGTTGACATACTTGATTGCAATATCACCCTTCTCAACATGATCTCGAATAAAATGATACCGGATCTCAATATGCTTGGTCTTCCCATGAAGAACCGGATTGTGAGCAATTTTGATGGCACTTTCATTATCACATAAAAGAGGCACTTTGTCACAAATGACACCATAATCCTTTAAAGTTTGCCTCATCCATAATAGTTGTGCACAACAACTTCCGGCGGCAATGTATTCGGCTTCGGTGGAGGACGAGGCCACACAATTTTGCTTCTTAGAAGACCAACTCACAAGGGACCTACCAAGGAATTGGCAAGTACCCGAAGTTGATTTTCTATCCATTTTGCAACCCGCCCAATCCGCATCCGAATAACCTACAAGATCAAAGCTTGTGCCATGGGGATACCAAAGACCAAAGTTAGGAGTATCCATCAAGTATCTTAGAATCCTTTTAACCGCGGTTTCATGACTTTCCCTAGGACTTGATTGGAATCTTGCACACATACCCACACTAAACATAATATCCGGTCTAGATGCACAAAGGTAAAGCAAAGATCCAATCATAGAACGATAAAGCTTTTGATCAACTTCCTTACCATCCGGATCTAAGTGAAGATCCGCCTTGGAGTCCATGGGAAACTTATAGGCTTGGCATTGTTCATGTCAAATTTCTTGAGCATGTCCTTAATATACTTGGCTTGACATAAGAATGTTCCTTCTCGAAATTGGTGGATTTCAAAGCCAAGAAAATAATTCAACTTTCCCATCATGGACATCTCAAATTCCTTGGTCATTAGCTTGCCAAATTGATCACTAAATTCACGGTTAGTGGAACCAAAGATAATATCATCAACATATATTTGGCATACGAAAAAGTCTCCATTTACCCTTTTTGTAAAAAGAGTGGGATCTATTACCCCAATTTCAAAGCCACGGTCTACTAAGAACTCCTTGAGATGATCATACCAAGCACGTGGAGCTTGCTTGAGCCCATAAAGAGCCTTATGTAGTAAGTAGACGTGGTTAGGAAATTTAGGGTCTTCGAAACCCGGAGGTTGTTTAACATACACCAACTCATTTAGTGGACCATTTAAGAAAGCACTTTTAACATCCATTTGATATAAGACAATATTATGAGTAGATGCATAAGCAATTAGTAAGCGAATGGATTCAAGTCTAGCAACGGGGGCATAGGTTTCACCGTAGTCGACTCCTTCGATTTGGGTGTAGCCTTGTGCAACCAATCTTGCTTTGTTGCGGATGACTTGACCATGTGAGTCTTGCTTGTTCTTAAATATCCACTTGGTTCCAATGACATTATGGCATGTGTCTTTGGGTTTTCAACTAATGACCATACTTTGTTGCGCTCGAAGTTGTTCAACTCTTCATGCATAGCCGCAACCCAATCCATATCTTCAAGAGCATCATATACCTTGAGAGGTTCTAAGCTAGACAAACAAGAGACATGACCACAAAAGTTAGATAATTGTTTGCGTGTGGACACACCCCTACGAATACTCCCAAGGATATTTTCTTTGAAGTGGGAAAGATGATCCAATTTTGATGCACGCCGGATGACCCGGCGTTCCATGGCTTGACCAATTGTTTCACCAACACAAATATCTTCATCATTGCCTTCATCTTGCTCATGGTCAACCCTAAGTGGAGTTCTTGGGTTGTGGGTTCATTATGTTTCGTTCACCACTAGAGTTGGGTGGGTCTTGACCATCTTCTTGATCATGTGAATGAATATCATGTTCTTGTTCTTGGATAGTTTCTTGATCAATTGTTGAGGTGGATGGCTCAACTTGAGTAGAACTTGTTCCTTCTTCTTGAGTATCATCAATAGGTTCTTCAATAGGAATAAGTTCTCCAATCCCCATAGTTCTTATGGCTTGAGATGGAGCATCATCACCTACATCATCATGATCAATATGCTCGCTTGGGAGCCATTATCCTCGACAAACTCCACGTTCATAGATTCTTCAACACACCCGGTGGATATGTTGTAGACCCTATAAGCATGAGACTTTGCGGCATATCCAACAAGTATACCATCAAAAGATCTAGATTCAAATTTAGCAATTTTGCAACCTTTAATGTAAACATGGCATTTGCAACCAAAGACTCGAAAGTAAGATACATTTGGCTTTTTACCGGTGAGGAGTTCATATGGTGTCTTTTCCATGAGAGGACGGAAGAAGAGCCGGTTTGAGTAGTGACAAGCGGTGTTGATGGCTTCGGCCCAAAAGTTGTATGGGGAATGAAATTCGGCCATCATAGTTCTTGCCATATCAATAAGAGTGCGGTTCTTCCTTTCGGCGACACCATTTTGTTGGGGAGTATATGCAGCGGAATATTGGTGTTGAATGCCCTCCCCACTTAGGAAATCATCCATAGTGTAATTCTTGAACTCCGTACCATTGTCACTTCTAATTGCCAAAATCTTGGAGTCATATTGGCGTTGAACTAGGGTTGCAAAGTCAATGAATATCTTTTGAGTTTCACTCTTCTTCTTGATGTAGAAAGTCCAACAATATCTTGAATAATCATCCACAATCACCAAACAATATTTCTTGCCACCAAGACTATCATATGTGGGAGGCCCAAAAAGATCCATATGAAGGAGCTCCAAAGGCCTCTTAGTGGAGATAATGGTCTTCTTGGGGTGATTCTTTTCATGCATCTTTCCGGCTATGCAAGCACTACAAGGACGATCTTTGGAAAAATTAACATCGGTTAGTCCTACCACGTGTCCACCCTTTACAAGAGTTTGTAAATTTCTCATACCGACATGGCCTAGCCGGCGATGCCAAAGCCAACCCTTGTCGGATTTAGCCATTAGACACGTGGCAATTTGAGTGGTCTCTTTCGAGAAATCGACCACATACAAACCGTTCTCACGAAATCCAACAAAGGCTACTTTAAGAGATTTTGTGAAAAGGATGGTCACGTGGTATTTATTAAAGATAACGGTGTAACCGGCATCGCATAATTGACCAACGGAAAGTAGATTATATGAAAGGGATTCAACAAGGAGGACCTTCTCAATTGATAACTCCGGTGTGATCACCACCTTGCCATATCCCAATACCTTAAGTCTTGTATTGTTCCCAATGGTGACATGAGAGAATGAGAGTAATTGTTTCAATAAGCCCTTTACTACTTCTTTGCTTCCGGTCATGTGAGATGAACACCCACTATCAATGAGCCATGAAGATCCACCGGAAGAAAAGCCCTACAATAAATCAAGTCTTTGATTTAGGTACCCATTTTGGAATGGGTCCTCTTTTGTTAGTCACAAGGGTCTTTGGAACCCAAATAGCATAGTGATAATCATCTCCATATGAGGTACCAACATATTTAGCAAAAACATAACCATTTCTAGATTTCATAAGCACATATGAGGGGTTATATTTTCCGGCAAAGTCATTGTGAGTGGCATTGCCCCTTGTGGCCTTACCACCCACAATGGGTTCAACATTCTTCTTGCCCAACTCCCCCTCCTTCACAAAATAATATCTTTTGAAGGGGAGTAGGCATCTTCTTGTTTGCCTTCTTGGACTTGGGAGCAAACCCAAGCCCTTCCTTGCCAACCACTCCCTTTTGATTGGTCAAAAGATCATTGAGGTTCTTTTCCCCTTGGATGCAAGTGGCTAGGCCCTTTTCAAGTTGGGCCTTCAACCTAGTGTTCTCCTCCATGAGAGATGCTTTAAGACATAAGGGTTAGTAGCACAAGCATTGGCATCTTTATCATTATGAGTGGTGAAGCTAGCATATATAAATTGAGCTTGTAATTTAGCATGTGACCCCTTGAGCTTGGTGAGCTCACTTGAGGTCACCTTGTGGGTTTCCCTAAGTTGCTCAAAATTCTCAAGGAGTTTGTTATGACTCTCTACAAGCTCATCATTTTTAATTTTTAGATCACTAGCAACTTGAATAGAGGTTTCACGGGTTTCTTTTGCCTTGGATAAATCCTTGGCTTGGGTCTCCTCAAGTTGCTCCCGGAACACTTGTTCCTCAACAAGTTGATCTTCTAGCTCACCAATTTTATCGGCATGATCACGTGCATGCCCCTCAAGCTCATAAATCCTATTCTCCTTCTCCTCAAGGAGGTGTTTGGCTTCTCCATATTGGTACATGAGAGCCTCAACCATTTTCTTGGTTGGACCTTGGAGCTTGTTTATAAAGAGGGTAATTGCATCCTCTTTCTCTTCATTTTTCCCTACATCCTCAACACAATCCAAGAGAGATGGTTTAGAGGAGATAGTAATTTTAGGTGGGGAATTCACCTTGGTTTCCTTGGCCATGAGGCACATAGGCTTGGGATCTTGTTGTCATTTGGAGCGGAGAAAAGGGGTGCCAATGAAGGAGGAAGGTTGCCCATTGCAAGAGCCGCCATCCCCACTTCCTCACTTGTATCATCATCCTCCTCCTCGCCACCGGACTCATACTCTTCTTCATGTGTTGCGATGACAAGAGCCTTTTGAGGAGCTCTCTTGATGAAGGCCTTGGGCTTGGTGAAGTACTTGTTCTTCTTTAAGATGAGTTGGCCTCCATGATCTTCTCTTCTCTCATAGGGGCAATCCTTCACAAGGTGATTCTCCTTTCCACAATTAAAGCACATTCTTTTCATTGGTGGGGAGAAGTTGCTCTTGAGATTCTTTTTGTTCCAATACTTGGTGGCGGCAAGAGCAAGAACCTCATTGAGTTCACCCACAAAATCTTCTTCATGATGACCACTTGTGCTTTCTTCATATCTTGGATGTTCTCCACATGAGCCTTCAAGGCAAGGTTCTTAGTGCCACGATTTGGTTGATGGAAGACTTGGAAGTGGCCTTCAAGGTATCATAGGTGATGAATTGTGCCAATAGGTCATTGGAAGACATTGTTGTGTAGTCGCTCTAGCATGAAGATTCATCACCATATTTTCATTGTATGGAACCATGGTCTTGAGGAACTTGGACTTGACCCATTCATCGTCCATATCCTTCTTTCCATTCTCCCTCATGGTCACAACAAGCTTCATGAGTCTTCGAAAGAGATCATTGGAGACTCATCTTCTAGCATTATGAAATTGTCAACTTGATGTTGAAGGATAGCTATGTTGGATCGTTGAATGCCTTCATTGCCTTCATATATAGACTCAAGATAAACCCAAGCTTCTTGGCGGTTTTGAGATTCCGCACATGATCTTCATCATTGGCGGACATGGCACTCTCGAGAATGTATTTGGCATTTGCATCAAGTTGCTCATCAATCTCTTCTTGCTTTGTCAAGTTGTTGGGATCAACCGGATTGTAACCGTGTACAACCACCCTCCAAAGTGCACTGAGCAACTGCGAAAATAAGACTCCATAGATTTCTTCCAAGAAAAATAACGAGTATTATCAAGCTTAGGAGGAGGTCTACTTTGGTGGTTTATGAGGTTGGGTAGGTGGAACTTGAGTGAGATATGAACTAGGTGGAGCAAAGTTAAGAGGGGGCTTCTCACTAGTTTTAGGTTGCTCTTTGTTATCCTTATCAACCAAGACCTCAACGATAGGGGCACCGGTTGATGAGGAGGCATTTTGATTATTAATGACCCGAGTATACACCTCGTCCACCATTTTGCCTTTCATGAACCCAAAGAGTTTAATCATGGCATTCATGGTGACCGGGGCATCATCATCGGGAGGGTTATCCCCGCATCACTTAGTTCTTTCTCAAGTTGTTCTTGATCATTTTTCTCTTGTTGTTCCTTAGCAAGTTTTAACTCCTCCTCGCTAGTCATCCTCCTCTTTAGGCTGTTAAGCCCTTAATAAAGAGACCTTGCTCTGATACCAATTGAAAGGATCGAGTAGGTTGACTAGAGGGGGGTGAATAGGCAACTACAAATTTTCTTTTTCTTTTAATACAAATTTGGGAATTGCTCAAATATAAGTTCTCTAGATATGCAACTAGGTGAACAATCCTATATGATGAGCAATAAACAAGCTAGCAAGATATTCTACACAAGATAAGCTAGCAATACAAGTAAAGGAAGGTTAAGAGATAACCACACGGTGACGCGGAGATGATTCCCGAAGTTCACTTCCCAATGGAAGCTACGTCTTCGTTGGAGCGGTGCGGGGTCACAAGTGAGCCCCGAATAGCCTTGATATGGCACACCGTATTTCCCTCGTGTTATCCTCCAATGAGGAGTTCCACGAGTCACTATATGATGCCCTTGAGGTCGGCAACAAACCTTTACAAGGATGAGGCACACTCCACAACCGAATTGGAGGCTCTCACCAAATTCCCACGGCTCCCAAAGCCACAAGAATCACAAGGCCGGGGCACGACTCCACAACTTAATTGGAGGCTCCCGGCTAGTCCCCGCGGCTCCCAAAGCCACAAGAACGACCAACGACCTCTAGGGTTCCAATGAACCCAAGAGTAACAAGTTCCTCACAAGGAATGGATGTAGAATTCAAATCGCTTTGGTGGAAGTGTAGATCTAGGTTAACTCCCCAAGTCCTAGAAGGACAAGGTGTTTGAGTGGGTAGGGAGAGAGATCTAGGAGTTTTAAGCTTTCAACAATGGTGGGCTAGATATTTCTGGTCGTGGTACCCTGCTCAAGGTAGGAGAAGGCCTTTATATACTGCTCCACGATTTCTAGCCGTTGCAGAAAGGTGAGTCAGATAATCCGATCCAAGTCAGCATCGGATAATCTGATGTCACAGGATAATCCGAGCAGACCATAATCGGATATTCCGGAGAACCTCAGTGTGTGGTTGCTTGTAGTCCTTAGCAGAATTCGAGCAATTCCTGACGATCGGATAATCCGAATCTTCCAAAATCGGATATTCCGGATAGCTTCAGTGAGCCAGAAAACTGGTTGCTTTAAGGTCCTTAGCCGAATTCCAGCAGACCTTGCAAATCGGATAATCCGATACATCTGGATCGGATAATTCGATTCCCTTCAGCAACACTACAAGCTCTTTTCAACTCCCTTTTTGGATTTGATGCAAAGATGTTTTAATCACCTAAAACCTGCATCACTTGATTCACATGTTAAATCATCACTAGTGTTGTTGCCTAACACACAAAACACAAGGGATTTAAGAAATGTCCTTTCAGTATGGAACACTTCCCTAAAAGAAGGATGAAACACCCTTTTGATACTATTGTTAGGGCAAGTTATAATGTTGATGTTTTTGGTCTTGACAATACTTGATTCATGTTTCATGCCTAGCTAAAAGGCTTTAAAGAGAAGCGCTTATGGGAGGCAACCCATTGTTTTTACTTTCTGTTATTTTTGTTTTTTTGTGTCAAGGAGCTTGTTTACTTCTGTAAAAACTCCTTTGTATCTTTTATTTGCTGTTTTGTTGTGCCATGAAAAGTCTCTTATGACAAGATGGTACCTATATTTGGATTACTGCACAGGAACAAATTTTTCACCGTTTCTCGCCGTAGAAAATCAGAAAAATTTGAAACAATCTGCCAATTTTTGTGCGTCTTCCTGAGATATGTACGCAACTTTCGTACGACTAAAGTTTTTCGATTTGAGCGATGTAAGTGTCTCGAACAAAAATTATCTTTACAGACTGTTCTGGTTTTGGCAGATTCTGTCTTTGTTTTGCATTCTCTCTTTTACAAGTGTTGAGTGGTTTCTTTTAAGGTGAAAGAGCATCACTTAAGCCTAGCAACAGTAGCTAATGTTTGAAAATGATTGCTTATGAATTTGTGTCCTTACAGAATCAAGTGAGATTATTTGTTTTGATGCCCTAACCCGCTAATGAGAAAAATGTTGAGTTTTGATGTGAAGGAAGTTTTCAAGTGTTAAGAGAGGAGGATGATATTATAAGATCAAGAAGAGTGAAAAGCTTAAGCTTGGGGAAGCTCCCATGGATCTCCCCAATATATTCAATAAGACTCAAGCATCTAAGCTTGGGGATGCCCAAGGCATCCCCTTCTTCATCAACAAACTATCAGGTCATCTTTAGTGAGACTATATTTTTATTTCTTCACATTATATGTACTTTTCTTGGAGCGTCAGTGTGCTTTTGTTTTCAGTTTGTTTTTGTTTTGTTTGCAACTCTATACTTGTTGGATCCTAGCACTCTTGTTTGGGAGAGAGACACGCTCCGCTTTTTCATTGGAATACTCTTGTTCTTCACTTATATTTGTTGAGTATTCTTATCTAGCTACTGCTAAAGCTTCTAGCTCTCTGTTTTCATATATCTATTGTCAGAGCTATTAGTTTCTTTTGAAGAAAGAACTCTCTTGCTTCACTTATATTTGTTTGGAGAGTTGTTCAAATAAGTTGATTGGTGTTTGGTTGGAACAGAAAATGCTATGCATGTGGTAGTGGTATAAAATACTTACATAAGTCTTGTAGATCACTGTCTTGAGTAATTTGATACTTGTCAATTGTTTTGAGTTACCAAGTAAGTAATGTTTAGACTTGTGCATCATGTAAGTAAAGGCTATTAGTGAAGAACTACTGTAAAGCTTGTTGATATTTGATTTGTATCATTGGTAGTTCCAAAGTCTAGATATTTTCTAGTGAAAGTTTTGGTTAACAAGGAAGACAATGTGGAGTCTTGTAATTTTTCAAGCATGTTTTTTTATATGAGTTCTTGATGTACCGGTTGACAGTCTGTGTTTGCTTAAATAACCTTGCTAGCCTAAACTCTGTACTAAGCGGGAATGCTGCTTGTGCATCCAAAACCCTTGAGCCAAAATCCATGCCATCTGTGTCCACCATAACTACCTATTATGTGGTATTTTCCTGCCATTTCAAGTAAATTTTTCATGTGCTACCTTTAAAATATTCAAAACTGTTACTACTCCTTTTTGTGTCACTGTTTACAAGCTCATGAGGATGTGGTAGATGGTCTTTATTTCACTTGTTGATCAGACTTTACACCTGGACTAGTGGCATATACATCCGCTCATCCAATAATTTTGCAAAAAGAGCTGGCAACGGGGTGCCCAGTCCCAATTAATTACAACTTTAACCATTAATTATCTTCACATCTTTTTGCCCCTGAGAAATCAGTCAAGCAATGTTCATAAGTGTGTAAACAAAAGAGAACGAGGGATGATCTACCCGCTGTTAGAAATAACGTCCTTCATGGGAGCCGCTCTTGTAAGGTCTAGTTAACTTGTGACTTAAAGTATTGTCTATTTACTGATTCGTTGACCACTAACACACACCTCTCAAAATATATTTTTATACTCTCTATATGCTTTTAAAAACTTAAAAAGCTCTAGCACATGATTTAATCCAGCTTCCCTCTGCGAAGGGTTTTTCTTTTACTTTATTGTTGAGTCAGTTTTCCTACTTCTTTATATCTCCACGAGCAAACACTAGTGTCAACTTTGGTACAACAGTTGTTATATAATGATATGTTTGACTTATTGCATTACTTTGCCTTGACAATATCCATGAGATAAATATGTTAAAGTTGAAGCCAGTGCTGAAACTAAATCTTCCTTTGTGTTAGTCAAACACTTTCATTTAGAATCTATTGCTTTGTGAGCTAACTTTTATGCAAACTCTTATAGCTCCATTGTCTCCAAAGTATTATTCATGAAAGTTTGCACTTGTATGATTCATTTTGTTTCTCCTTATTTACTTGTTAGCAAACTATAGACCATTGACTTGGATCACTTCATTCAGTTCATGTGTTTTGCATTACTATTTGATCAAGATTATGTTGGTAGCATGTCACTTCAAAAATTATATTGTTTTTATCGTTTACCTACTCGAGGACGAGCAGGAACTAAGCTTGGGGATGCTTGATACGTCTCAAACGTATCTATAATTTTTGATGTTCCATGTTGTTATTATACCAATTGCTACATGTTTTATTTACATTTCATAGCATTTTTATGCATTTTCAGTGACTAACCTATTAACAAGATGCCGAAGTGCCAGTTCCTGTTTTCTGCTGTTTTTCTCTTCAGAAAAGCTAGTCGCAAAATATTCTCGGAATTGGACGAAAATCAACGGGCGTACGTATTTCACCGGAAGACTCTAGAAGCCAAAAGGGGAGACGCCGAAGAGCCACGAGGGGCCCACGCCAACCCTGGGCGCGGTCAGAGGTGGGCCCGCGCCCAGCCCTGGCGTGGCCGCCTCGGGTGCCCTCGACGCCGCCCTTTCGCCTATATATTCCCGATGTCCCAAAAACCCAAAAAAGACCGATCATTACCACGAAAAGTTTCATCGCCGCCGCCGTCGTCAACCCTAGATCGGGAGGGTTTTGAAGCTCTTCGGCACCCTGCCGGAGGGGAGATCCTCACCGGAGGCCTCTACACCGCCATGCCTGCCTCAGAGAGATGCGTGAGTAGTTCATCCTTGGACTACGGGTCCATAGCAGTAGCTAGATGGTTGTCTCTCCACCTTGTACCTCCATGTTTAGATCTTGTGAGCTGCCTAACATGATCAAGATCATCTTATTATAATGCAACATGTTGTGTTTGCTGGGATCCGATGAATATTGATACTATGAGCAAGTTGTTTATCAATCTATCTATTTATGTTGTTTATGATCTTGCATGCTCTCCGTTGCTAGTAGATGCTTTGGCCAAGTAGATGCTTGTAACTCCAAGAGGGAGTATTTATGTTAGATAGTGGGTTCATGCCTCCAGTAATCTGGGCTGAGATGACAGAAACTACTAAGGTTGTGGATGTGTTGTTGCCACTAGGGATAAAACAATGATGCATTGTCTACGTGTCATTTGCATTGTTTACATTACACACTTTACTTCATGCATAATCTGTTGTTTGCAACTCAATACCGGAAGGGGTGCGGATGCTAACCGGAAGGTGGATTATTTAGTCATAGATGCGTTGGATAGCAAGTCTATGTACTTTGTTGTAATGCCCAATTAAATCTCATAATAATCATCTTGTCATATATTGCATTGTCATGCGCTCATTATTTGTCAATTGCCCAGCTGTAATTTGTTTCCCCAACATGTTAGTTATCTTTTATGGAGAGACACCACTAGTGAACTGTGGACCCCGGTCCATTTCCTCATACTGATAAAACCACCAACTGCAATCATTTGTTCTCTGTTACTTTCTGCACTCATTACTGTTTTCCACACAATACGTTTAATCCTTTGTTTTCAGCAAGCCGGAGAGATTGACAACCTCTCTGTTTCATTGGGGCAAATTAGTTTGCTTGTGTTGTGTGTAGGTTCCACGTCAGTTGCGCCGCTGACAACCTTCTGAAGAACCTCCGCGTCCTCCTGGTTCGATAAACCTTGGTCATATTTCAAGGGAAAACTGCTGCTGCACTACATCATACCTTCCTCTTGGGGTCTCCCAACGAACGTGTGTTGTCACGGTCAACAAGCAGATCTTCTGGTGATGTTGCTGGGAAGTAATAAAACACTCTACCGTTAACACGCCATCAGAGTTCCGGCGTGACCCGACATTCACGGCCGACTCGCCGTACTGGGACACATGGTTCCGCGACGAGCAGTCTGCGGCGCCAATCCCTGTTCGCGCGGGCTCCAACACCTCTCCCCTGGCTCCGGTGAAGCTGGAGGTGGCCAACTTTCCACACACATGTATCTAGACATGTTTAAAGTATCAAAATATAAGACTTTGTACCAACTTTCCACACACATGTATCTAGACATGTTTTTGATACGGAGGGAGTAGATACTACTCTCTCTGTTCTTTGTTGGTATATACATCAGGTGTCGATTGTCTTAGTGTCTCCCGGTTTCATTAGGCTTTGTTTGGCAGAGATGTTTCCACCGAGTGTATAGTGTATTTTCCCATTCCAACCTAAAACCACTAGAAAATACTAGTGGGCCGCTGACAGGCCGGTTTTGGCCAGTTTTATGTCGATTATCTTAGAGGATGCACCCCTCAAAAAAAATCTTAGAGGATGCTTCCCGGTCTCAATAGGCCTTTTTTTTTTGCTATTCTGAGTTCAATAGGCCTTGTTGGCAGAGGTGTTTCCACCAAGTGTATTTTTCCGTTCCAAACTATAACCAACAAAAAAATACTAGTCGTTCGTTGAAAGGCCGATTTTGGCCGGTTTCACGTCAATTGTCTTAGAGACTTAGAGAGATGCCTCCCGGTTTCAGTAGGCCTTGTTTGGCAGAGGTATTTTCCCGTCCCAATCTTAAACCACCAGAAAATACTAGTGTGTCGTTGATAGGCCGATTTTGGTCAGTTTCTCTATGTATTTTCTCCATAATACATGTCAATAGATGTGTATTCCAGATGCACGCAGCCCCTCGCGTTCTTGGCATGTCGGCGCTCGCAGCGACACCCGTATGAGTCGTGAGCCTTGATCTTTTTCTTGGCCAAACAAAATGAGTTTTGGGAAGGGAGTGATTAGGAAGCAGATTGAGAGGAGGGAAGTGGATTGGGTGAAGAGGGTGTTTACACTAAAACACTATAGGGTATAATACATGAGAACACCCCTGGATATTGGCCTTAGGTGTCTGGAGAAGAGGTGTTTGCTTAACACAAACCTTTCATCATGTATATAAATGAGTTTGTCACGCTGCGATGGAAGAAGAAAATCATTTGGTCCTTTCATTTGTCTCTTTGATTTCATTTTATAACACATTATCATGCATGTGTTGCTCTCCCTGTACGAGACATCGGCTAAAGCGATGCTGAACTACGTGAAAACTAAAGATTGGAGGAACCGGTTTTGAATACATACTTATTTGTTTTTCTTTACTTTGATTTAAAAATTATGCTAATCATTTTAAGGCAATATTTTAAACACGTACATTTTTTAGATTCAAAGGCAAGATGCAGATAATAAGAAATCATACATTAGCAGCAAACTGCTCCTCTATCGGAGGAGCCAAGCCACACTTCTCTCTTAGTTCCCTTTCTCTTTAGCAAATAAAATAGAAGAGATTGTTAGAATATATGTAGCCCATTAGTCTAGTCTGGCCCAAGGCCCATGTAACTTTGTATATGACTTTGTTTTCAATAGAGGAAAAAGTAGTTGGCATATTTGTGTTATTGACATGGTATCAGAGCTTGGTCCCGTCCCGACCTAGCTCCTCGCCGCCGCCAGCTCCGGCTCGCCGCCGTCACGCCGCCGCCGCCGCTGCTCTGGCAAGTTGCCGGACGGTCGCCGCTGGCTCTTCTCCCGCCGTCTTCGGTCTTCGTCGCGGCCGAGCTCTCCTCGTTTGTCTCCTCGTCACCCCTCGCGGCCAAGCTCTTCGCCGGCTCTTCTCCTCGTGGCCAAGCTCCTCGGCCGCTTCTACTACTACTCCCGCCGCCGCCCGGGCTCCGTCGTCTCCCCAAGCCCTGCCGCGCCACCACGCGATCTCGTTCCAGATCGATTTGGTGAGTGCTGACTTATCCGGTATCAATCCCGGAAAATTCCGGATTTTCTTCCGGACCGAAAAATCTGCTACTGGACTCACTCAGTTTTCACCCGGATTTCACCCGGAATTGACCCGGAAATCTTTCCGGATTTTTTCCGGTGTCAGGCCCGGAATTTTCCGGACCTGAATCCGGATTTTAGTTCTTGCTCGGTATCAGTCCCGGAATTTTCCGGACCTGAATCCGGATTTCTTGCTGCTTGCTGCCATGGCCAAGGATGGCTCTATTTTCTCTAGTGACATCAAGCTTGATGGCTCAAATTATAGAGAGTGGGCATTCTCGGTCAGAACTATGGTGAGAGCTGCTGGTTTTGATGATCATTTGACTGATGATGCTCCGGCTGAAAGAGTTGATGAAGCCACAAGGAAGAAATGGAAAAATAATGATGCTAAAGTCATGGGTGCTTTAATTCTTAATGTTGCTCCATCACTGCGGATGATTCTTGAGCATCATTCAACTGCAAAAGAAATATGAAAGTATTTGGAGAACCAATATCTTCAGCCCAGTGGGGCACTTCGATACTCTTTGTTGCAGAACTTGCAAAGTCTTCAACAACATGATTTGTCCATAGAGGAATATTATGCAGCCTTCACTCGCATCAGTAGTCAGCTTATGTCGATGACTCCAAAAAGCCGTTCTGGGTGTGAGTGTTGTGTGGCCAAGGAAAATTATGAAGCTCAGTCTTTCATGTATCAGTTTGTGATGAGGCTTAGGCAGGATTTTGAGAATAACCGCACTCAACTTCTCGGTCGTCCTGCACCTCCCTCTCTGGATGAAGCTCTTGCTAGTTTAATTGCAGAGGAGACACGTCTTTCCTCCGTTGCCTCAGCTCCAATGCCTCACACCAGTGTTCTTGCTGCTCCTCGGGGTCCTTTCAGAGGCTCTTCTTCAGGAAAATTTTGTTATCACTGCAAAAGGATAGGACATACAATTGACAGTTGCTATGCTCTACACCCAGGGTTGTGGGCCGAGTATCAAAGAAAGTTCCCTGCTCAGCAACAGCAGCGTCACCCATCTAGCAGAAAGTCCTCAGCTGTTGCAATCAGTGAACCACAACAGTCACAGCAGCAGCCAGCAAGGAGTGCCTCTGTGTCTGCTGCTTCTCAGTCTGCTTCTCGTGCCACTCAGCCGTGGGTGCTTGATTCGGGAGCCTCGTTTCATGTCACCTCAGATCGCTCCCAGCTCGTGCAATGTCAGCCACTCAAGGATGGCGCCTCTGTTCACACCGCTGATGGTACACCTTGTTCTGTTACTCATCAGGGTTTGCTTTGCACATCCAAGTTTTCTGTTCCAAATATTTCTCTTGTCCCGGATTTGTCAATGAATCTCATGTCAGTTGGTCAAATTACTGATATGAACTATTTTGTTGGTTTTGACAAAACATCTTGTTATGTGCAGGACCTTCAGAGCAAGAGGATCATTGGAACTGGCCATCGCCGTAGAGGATCCACCTCCCTCTACGAACTTGACACCCTTCATCTCCCTTCCGCTTCCGCATCGTCTGCTTCATCCACATCAAGATCAAATTCGTCTTTTTCTTTTGCCAAGTGGCATCATCGCTTAGGTCATCTATGTGGTTCTCGTTTATCTGAACTTGTTGGACAAGGGGTTTTCGGTCGTGTTCCTGTGGATGCTGGTTTTCATTGTAACGGTTGTAAGCTAGGTAAACAGATACAACTTTCGTATCCATCCAGCACCACTTGTTCTAGTTGTCCTTTTGATTTAGTGCACTCTGATGTATGGGGTCCCTCCCCTTTTGTCTCAAAGGGTGGTCACAAACATTATGTCATTTGTTGATGATTACTCTCGCTATACCTGGGTTTATTTTATGAAACATCGTTCCCAGTTAAATTCTATCTATCAAGTTTTTGTTCTCATGGTTCATACTCAGTTTTCAAGTGCTATTCGTGTTTTTCGCTCTGACTCAGGGGGGGAGTACCTCTCTACATCTTTTCGTGAGTTTCTCTCTTCCGAAGGTACTCTTCCTCAGCTCTCATGTCCTGGTGCTCACGCTCAGAATGGTGTTGCCGAGCGTAAGCATCGTCATTTAATTGAGACAGCTCGAACTCTTCTGATTTCCTCTTTTGTCCCCACTCATTTCTGGGGTGAAGCTATTTCCACGGCAGTGTATCTCATAAATATTCAGCCCTCCTCCCGTCTCCAAGGCAAGTCTCCCGGTGAGGTTTTATTTGGTTCTCCTCCCACTTATGGTCATCTTCGTGTTTTTGGTTCTACTTGTTATGTCCTATTGGCACCTCGCGAGCGGACCAAGTTGACTGCCCAGTCTGTTGAGTGTGTTTTTCTTGGGTATAGTCTTGAGCACAAGGGGTATCGCTGCTATGATCCTTCCGCTCGTCGCATTCGCTTCTCTCGGGACGTTACTTTCAATGAGAATCAAACATTTTTCCATTCCTCTTCCATTCAACCATCATCCTCCACTTCCCTAGAGTCCACCTCTTTTCTCTCACTTCCACCGATATTTTCCTCGGATGAGTCAGTCTCTAATCAAGACACACCTTCTTCACCAGCCCCACCGTGTTTGGATCTGTTTCCTTTTCATTATAGTCGTCGTCCTGTAGTTTTATCTGAGACTCCGTCATCTATTCCTCTGTCTTCTCCTCCTCCGGCCAGTACCACTGAACCTTGCACTGACGAGTCCTCTCAGACAAGCAGGTATGCCCTTCGTGATCGCTCCACTCTTGAGCCTCCAGACAGATATAGAAATGGATTCTGTGCAGGGGCAGCTTGTGAGCCTAGTACTTATGAAGAGGCTGTCGTGCTACCCGAGTGGCAAATGGCTATGTCTGAGGAGCTTGCGGCTCTAGAGGGTACACATACATGGGACATGGTACCATTGCCTCCCAGATCAGTTCCTATCACTTGTAAGTGGGTATATAAAATCAAAACCAAGTCAGATGGTTCAGTGGAGCGTCATAAGGCTCGACTTGTTGCAAGAGGTTTTCAGCAGACTCATGGGAGAGATTATGATGAGACTTTTGCTCCAGTTGCTCACATGACCTCTGTTCGTACTCTTATTGCTGTGGCTGCAACTCGATAATGGAAAATCTCACAAATGGATGTGAAGAATGCTTTCCTTCATGGTGATCTACATGAGGAAGTTTTTATGCAGCCACCTCCGGGTGTTGAGGCCCCAGCTGGTCATGTTTGTCGCCTTCGCAAGGCACTTTATGGGCTGAAACAAGCCCCGCGTGCATGGTTTGAGAGATTTGGTTCTGTTGTTCGGGCTGCTGGTTTCTCTTCGAGTGATCATGATCCTGCACTTTTCGTTCATACTTCTGGCAGTGGTCGTACATTGCTTCTTCTCTATGTGGATGATATGCTAATAACTGGAGATGATCAGAAGTACATTGCTTTTGTTAAAAGAAAGCTAAGTGAACAATTCAAGATGTCAGATCTAGGGTCTCTCAGTTACTTTCTGGGAATTGAAGTTGATTGCATGGATGACGGTTACTATATTTCTCAGTCTATACTCAGGATTTGGTAGCGCGCTCGGGTCTTACTGATACTCGTATTGCTACTACTCCAATGGAACTCCAGTTACAGTTGCGTTCTACTGATGGCATTCCTCTTAAGGATCCATCCCGCTATCGACACCTTGTTGGCAGCCTTGTATACCTCACCGTGACAAGACCTGACATTGCCCATGCAGTTCACATCTTAAGTCAGTTTGTTAGTGCTCCTACCTCAGTTCATTACAGCCACTTGCTTCATGTTCTTCGATATTTGAGGGGAACATAGAAAAGGTTTCAGGCTAAGAAATAGTAATGATAGAACATGTGTCTGTAAGATGCCCAGCCGGGGAGCGAGTAGTTCGTGCGACCTGGCGCTTAAGATATAAGCACCTGTTTTGTAAGAGCCCTAGCTTTAAAGAACAAAAAAGAAAAGGCATCCGCTGCCAGTAAAAATTTGTTCGAGACAGTTGTGTTCGTTGCCGTTTCTTTACCCAGACAAATATACGTACCTCTTGTTCTCAGACACAAAAACTTGAGTGACTTTTAATGATTAGATTCCATCGAAGTGCTCACGGCATCATCACTCTGGTTTTGGGAGCACCTGGATCTGTCGCTGTCCCGAACTAGCAACTTATCTGATCGAGAGGAATAGCAGGCAAAGTGCGCCATGGTAGCCGGTTGCAACCTCAATGCTGCTGCTTCTTTTCTGCTCGACCTATCTGCTTCAAGCTCTCTTGCATGCCTTATTATACTTTAGATATGTTGAATAAATGTATATATATACGCAGTTCCTGTGTTTGGAGGAGCGAATTTTTTCCACTGTATTTATTTCTATGAACACTAAATTTCTGGATGTAAAACACTGTCAAGAATTTTGTGTCCATTGAAGCATCAAAGTCTTTGTAGTATAGTGGTAAGTATTCCCGCCTGTCACGCTGGTGACCCGGGTTCGATCCCCGGCAACGGCGATATTTTGTTTTTATTTGGAGTTCCACCCAGACGCACTTCTCTCTTCTCTGTATGTGCAATTAGCAGACGCGGCACCATTTGAACAGGAGAAGCTTTCTCAAACACTAAACAAAGAGTTCTGAATATTTGAAAAAATATATAACCATATACTTTTCTCTTTGTGCAATCAGCAAACGGCGACTTTCGAGTTGGCCAAAAATTCTCAAACTCAATGCCAGAAGTTATGAATATCATGTGAATTTCAGAGACGATATTCTCTTTTTATTGTAGTAGTAGAAGATAGGTACCTGCACTACCGGAAACCAGGTCTTTGCCATGCACCGAAACCGCACGGCAAATGGCCTTCGGAACACGGCAAAGACTTTGCCGTGCCGACAAACACGGCAAAGGCCACACGACATAATACGCATCGGCAAAGGGGCTTTGCCGTGCGCTTTTTGAAAACAGCACGGCAACGGCTTTGCCGTGCGCCATGCACGCACAGCACGGCACAGAATTGGCTTTGCCGTGTGCTAGCGTTTGTCGTGTGCCAGCATTTTGCCGTGTTCGTAATCGTTGCCGTGTGTGCGAATAAATGCCCTGACGGCACACGTCCCGTCGTTGCCGTGATGTCTGCCCAAACCAACACGGCAAATATCCCGTCTTTGCCGTGTGCTCGTCCAGAAACCGCACGGCAAAGGGGATGACGCCATTTTAAAAAAATCACCCGTCCCTCGTCCGTGACGGGCTGGCGGCGTCGCACCGGGCGAGGCGGCGCAGGACTCGAGGTCGACGGGTTGGTTTGGCGGCTCCCTCCGTCGGGAGGCATGCGGGACGGCGGCCGTCGCTGGAGGCGAGGAGGTCGATGCCGTGGACGGACTACGGAGGGAAGGCCAGCGGTGCTGGGCTCGCACGCGACCGCGCTCACCGCGCCGGTGCCAGTGAGGGATGAGCTCGACCACGCCAGCCGTGGCTGAGTCGTTAGGGGTCGTGGTCGCGCCGTCGTGGTCTCGGCAGCCGTGGCTGCGTCGTCGTAGGTCGTGGTCGCGCCGCCGTGGGTCGTGGTGTTTCGCGCGCTTGACTGGGACCCGCGTGCGCTCAGCTCCGTGGCGCGCGCCAGCCGCCGCCTCCGCGCCGTCGTAGAGCGCGTGCTGTGGCGCTACCTGTGCGTCTCGCGGGCGCCGCTGATGGTGGTGGCACTCACCACGACGGAGCAGCGCGTCGGCGGCGGGTGGCGCCATCGCCGTGCCGGGCCACTTCGCCCCCGTGTCCCGGTTCTCCAAGACGTCCGGGCAGAGCTTCCTACCGCGCCGGTGCGGCCGGGACGTGCTGTACGTGACGGACCCGTGCGAGCACGCGGTGCCCGGCGACGACGAAGACGTGGGCGCTTACCGCGGCGTGTTCCGCGTGTTCATGCGCTCCCGCACGCGCGCCTGCCTGGTGACCGGCCTCGCCCCGCTGGTAAGGAAGAGAGATGCGGGAAGGGATAAGGAGGACGTGGGAAGGGAGAAGGAGAGATACGTGTGTGTGTGGTGCTGGTACGATCGAATTGTGTGGAGCGGAGATGAGAGAGAGATGGGTGCGTGGCTGCGTGGGGTGCAGTACTAGTCTAGATATTTTTTGTGCGTGGACAGGTGGATGTTTGCCACCTCCTCAATCCATGACTCCAATCTCTCCACCAATAAGAATCAAGCAAATATTTGTGTTTTCTCTCCATCCATGTTATGGGCATATTCATGGCATAGTGATGCATGTAAAATGCATACATGAACTTTGCACTATATTACTTGTATTCCAATCATATTTGCATCATATAAGGGTTATATCAATGTTTTATAATGATTTTTGGGAATATTATATTTATTTCCTATTTTTATGGAATTAACCCTGCGCAGGCAGAAAACCCTATTTCTTTATTTTAATGTTTCAGGGACCGACGTCCAAATGACCTGCAAATTTACGGGCGTCGATATTTGGAAGGAAGAAGACTTGGGGGCGAAGGAATCAAACAAGCGGAGACCCGAGGGCCAAATTAGGTGGGCCCACGCGGCCCATGTACCTGGCCGCGTGGGACCCCTCCTTTTGGGCCTCGGAGCTCCGTTGCCGTTGATCTTTTCTCCACCGACCTAGTCGTGACCTAAAAACGCCTATAAAAATAGTCCCCCGACGTTCTCTGGAAGAGTGCCGCCGAAACACAGAAATCACGAAACAGAGACCTGGAGCTGCAGATTGGAGGTGGAAAACTCCGGCGGGGCGCTGCCGGGGTGGTCTCCATCTTTTCCAACGACTTCTCCACAGTCTCCATGATGAAGGGGGAGTAGTCCACCCCCTGGACCTTGGGTTTGTGGTGGTAACTTGATCCAATCTCTCTATGTATGATCATTGTTGAAGTCCATATGATGTGTCTTGCATGATTATGGAACTATCTTTGTAATTCCTATGGTGGATATTGTGGTATGAGATGATATTATGTTCTGCATTTACCGTCATGTTGAGATTTCTATGGTTTGTCATACTTTGGAGATATTCTATGATACATGTGATGGTTTGATTTATGCATAATGCCTTGTTTATTCTTGTCATGAGGTGATTGACACCACCAAGTGTGGATAGATGAGAGAGTTGTGGTCATGCACATGAAATATGAATCATTGCACTAGTGTTTAGAATATTGTCCATTATGAAGTATGATGTATGTAGGTACGCGATGGCCGATGTGACAACGGCATATGTATTGAGTGACATGTGAAATACAGCCCAACATCCTTTATCTGAGGGTAAAAAGGAAGAGTATGATGTGGGAGTGACAGCAACCACGCTAGCCTTACGAGGGTGACCTAGCAGCACAAATGAGTACTTCTTTCAACTATGTGTTTTAGGACATGTAGCCGTCATAGAAGTTTACCTTTAAAGCATGACAATTGTGTGTACTTTTTTATCTATAACATGATAATCACCATAGATGGGAGAGAGGATTGAGTGAACCCATGAACCCATCTCCATTGTTCCTATAAGAGAAAACCTTTGTCTTGTCCTCTTGAATCGAAGAGGATTGGGACACTTTTACATTCTTGTTTTGTTACATTAAACTTCCATCCATTAAATCAACCATCTTGTTCCTGTTTAGTGCATAATCAACTAAAACTTGTGACACTTTCGTTGTAGGGAATAGATAACTTTTCCTTCTTGCTCCTGCGGATCGATACCTTACTTCTACATTGAGAGGTGCTACAGTGATCCCCTGCTCTTGGGGGTAATCAAGTACTTTTCTGGCGCCGTTGCCGGGGGGGGGGGGGGGGGTTAGCGCTTAAGTTTCTATTCTTGTGTGCACTAGACTTTAGATTTATTTTATCTTGTTTTATATCTTGCAATCATCTAAGCTTGGGGAGGTTCCTTTAAACTTGTTTGGTTGTGATTTTCTCATTAGTTTTATTTTCAGTTCTCATTAAAAACATTAAATACATAAAAATTATTGATACTTTTACTATGGCTTTTATGAATCGGGCATCACTGCACCTTACTTTTATGAAAGTGCTTATGCCACTACTCCTAAAGTGGTTGAAACTACTGTGTCTGAGATACCTAAAGTAGGATATAAAATTCCCCTTGGTCATGTTAAAAGAGTTATGAAAATCCATTTACAGGGGATGGAACTAAGTCTGCACGTGAACACATAGAGACAATTGAAGAAATATGTGGTTTATTTAGGCTTCCTGGTATCTCTGAGGATCAGGTAAAAAGGAAACTATTATATTTGTCTTTATCTGGAAATGCTCGTGATTGGTACAGGTCTTTGGATGAAGAAGTGAAAAGTGAATGGAGTATTTTGATGAAGGTTTTTCTTAAATGTTTTACTCCTAAAGAAGCTTATGATAACCCATGCTATTATCATGAAACTAATGAACTTATTGATGATGAGGAGGAGTATGGTTTAGACATGCTATATGATAATGCTTCAGATGATGGTCCTATGCTTATTGATAATCCTCCATGTTTAGCTGTTACTACTTTATGTGAGGATAAAAATTATACACTTGCTATTTGTGAAAATACTCTTACTAATGAGAGCCCTACTTTGTTCCTGAATTCTCCTAATAACACCATAAAGGAGAAATTTGCTTATGTTGAGAAATACTTATGTGGTTTACAATTATCTTTAGTTCCAAATCTTTGTTGCAACCATGATATTAAACTTGATATTGATCTTGATAACTATTTTGAAAGAGGGAAGCATGCTAATGAATTCCAAGATAAATTTAATGATCCTCTTTATTTGCCTAAATCATCTAAGTTGAATGATTCTTGTGGTTATATGGTTGAATTTGCTTCTACTACTTGCAACTATTATGAAGGAGGTGATAAGAACCCTCTGTATGGTACTAATAATTATGGGCTGCAAGTAACTATTGTTAATATGCATTGGAAAATTTCTATTTATTGTGATTCATTCATATACAAAATGCCAATGCATAGAAAGAAAGTTAGACTTCGTTGTTATTACTTTTGTGTTTTGTTTTTCTCTCTACTAGGGTTCAACTTGACTATTATTTTGATCAGTTTGAGAGCACCATGGGACCCTGGTATTATTCATGAACACTTTCCAAGGAAGAGGGACACATCAAAGTTCAAGCTCCCTCATGAGCTTCGCCACTATAAACATCAAGTAAAAGCCTAGATATATGGCTATAAAGAAAGCGCTTTACGGGAGGCAACCCGGTTGTTTTTATTTGTGATTTTATTTGTGTCCTCTTGCTGTAACAAGAGACTTAGTTTTTAGTTTAGTTTCTGGAATTTTTAATAAAGTGCCAAGTTTTACCATTTTGGTTTGAAAAAGTTGCTTATAGCGTTCGGAGATTTTATTCCTGCACGAATCTGTGCACGGTATGATTTTTTTTTTTTCTGTAACTCCGAATGAGCTCATATTTGAACTGTAGTTGCAACTTTTCATCCTCTGTATGCATGAATTGTTTCGGAATTTTTCGACAAAGTTTAGTAGGGTAGAAAAATACGTTTTGCTGCTGCTGTTTTTCTGGACAGATTCTGTCCCATTTTGTTTGATGCATGCTTTGAACTTTTAACTTGAATCTTTTTGATCCAATTGAGTTTATGAGTAGGCATACAACATTATACACTTTCTGGACATTCATATGAATTTTTGTCTAAGGATTATATGCAGCAAGAAATCTATTTGTTTATCACTACTAATGCACCCCACAGAAAAAGAAATGGGAGAAACGGTGTTTTGAAGTTTTTTCACAGGGATTAGAGGAGATGCACCAAGAGCTATCCAAGGATGGTGAAGACCATAAGCTTGGGGATGTGAAGACAACCCCACTGGACCTACACACTCTCGGTTTGCACACGTCTAACTTCTGTTTTTCGATCGAAACACTTTATCGCATAAACTTGGAGCGTCTTTTTGTTTGTTTGGTTTGATTTTTATTTTGTGAGACCACCACACTATCATTTATATATGAAGAGCTACTGGAAATTTGGGTTGAATTATGTTGGATGCTATTATAAGATTGGGAAAAGGGATGTTTGAGTTGATTTTAAAAGATACATATAGTTGCATGATTCATGAGCTTGTTAATGAGTAATAATTTGCAAATTTTATCAAGAGCTATCTTATTCATGTTTTGATGCTGAATGTTATTTTACTTTGTTTAACATGGATTAGTTAGTTCTATGGACACTCATGCATGCATTTAGATGGTCAACTTTCTCCCTCTTGCTAGCCCAAAAATTCCAACAAGTAAAAACTTGTTTCCAACACCTTCAACCAAAGTTTTCCAGTGAGTCCACCATATCTACCTATTAGCTTTATGCTATTCCGAGTATGTTTATCATGTTTGTGTTATCTATACCTCTGAATGAAAATGTTTATGTTATTGATTGTTATGGGAAAAGTTGGTTATATAGCTCTCGAACTTGATGCACACTTTATTTTATTGCATAAATAAAACATGACCCATTGTGATTAAATTATGATGTTGTGGGCTTGACAAATGTCGGTTGAGAGTTAGCTCATATGTGCTGTCACATGGCAAGCTTTCAACATGCTCTTCATTTCATTTAGTTGATATCATGTACTTTTGTTTATGGATGCTTATCATGGTGAAATAAATGTGGAAAAGAAGTTTAAATGAGTTTGTATAAATGGTTAGAGAGACGCCTGGGCCGCTAATCTAAGCCATGCATCATTCATGGTGGAAATTTACTTACATGCTATGGTGAACCTTCTGTGATACACCTTACAATAAAAAGCTATTCCAATGGTAAATAAAAAGGGTGTTGAGATTGTTCATTTGTTTGTTTGTCTTGTCATTTTGATATGGGCTTGTTCCATATCCTGGGACAAGAGGTACCCCAGTTGACGCTCTTAATGATACTATTATTACTTACAATGATATTTAACTTGAACTTGCTTTGTTTCCAAGTTGAGTAACCATGGTGTAGGTACTTGTATTCAAGGGGCATGAGATTCAACCTTACTTTGTCAAGCACACTACTCATATTTGCTTTCACTTTAAACTTAATCATTCAAGATGCTATGATAGGGGAATGAGAGCTTGACACCAAGGATTACCACATTGCAATCATTAACTTAAGTAGAAGAGTTGGAAGTTAGATGAAACTTATCATGCTTTACCTCTACTCATATATATCTTTCCAAAGTGTCCACCTTTTATATTCAGATTTTCATCAATACTCTATGACCATTGTAGGATGTTCTTACTTATCATTATGCATACATGTGGTCCATAGTACTTTCTTTCATGTTACACTTTGTGAATTATCATTGAACATCCTTGCATTGAATACTTGATATCACTTCATAAACTATCTTGCATATTGCTACTCCTTTTAAGAATGAATCATTTGACTCTATGTAGCAATAGTAATCATCTTTGATATCCATTGTTAGTATTAAATTGCAAAGTCCATGTTAGTTTTATCACCTTCATACTCGAGGACGAGTATGGTTAAGCTTGGGGATGTTGATGCATGTAAAATGCATACATGAACTTTGCACTATATTACTTTATTTCCAATCATATTTGCATCATATAAGGGTTATATCATGTTTTATAATGATTTTGGGAATATTATATTTATTTCCTATTTTTATGGAATTAACCCTGCGCAGGCAGAAAACCCTATTTCTTTATTTTAATGTTTCAGGGACCCAAACGACGTCCAAATGACCTGCAAATTTACGGGCGTCAATATTTGGAAGGAAGAAGACTTGGGGGCGAAGGAAGCAAACAAGCGGAGACCCGAGGGCCAAATTAGGTGGGCCCACGCGGCCCATGTACCTGGCCACGTGGGACCCCTCCTTTTGGGCCTCGGAGCTCCGTTGCGTCGATCTTTCTCCACCGACTAGTCGTGACCTAAAAACGCCTATAAAAATAGTCCCCCGACGTTCTCTGGAAGGAGCGCGCGCGAAACACAGAAACCACGAAACAGAGACCTGGAGCTGCAGATTGGAGGGGGAAAACTCCGGCGGGGCGCTGCCGGGGTGGTCTCCATCTTCTCCAACGACTTCTCCACCGTCTCCATGATGAAGGGGGAGTAGTCCACCCCCTGGACCTTGGGTTTGTGGTGGTAACTTGATCCAATCTCTCTATGTATGATCATTGTTGAAGTCCATATGATGTGCCTTGCATGATTATGGAACTATCTTTGTAATTCTATGGTGGATATTGTGGTATGAGATGATTTGTTATGCATTTACCGTGTGTTGAGATTTTATGATTTGTCATACTTTGGAGATATTCTATGATATATGTGATGGTTTGATTTATGCATAATGCCTTGTTTATCCTTGTCATGAGGTGATTGACACCACCAAGTGTGGATAGATGAGAGAGTTGTGGTCATGCACACGAAATATGAATCATTGCACTAGTGTTTAGAATATTGTCCATTATGAAGTATGATGTATATAGGTACGGGATGGCCGATGTGACAACGGCATATGTATTGAGTGACATGTGAAATACAGCCCAACATCCTTTATTGGGGGTAAAAAGGAAGAGTATGATGTGGGAGTGACAGCAACCACGCTAGCCTTACGAGGGTGACCTAGCAACACAAATGAGTACTTCTTTCAACTATGTGTTTTAGGACATGTAGCCGTCATAAAGTTTACCATTAAAGCATGACAATTATGTGTTCTTTTTTATCTATAACATGATAATCACCATAGATGGAGAGAGGATTGAGTGAACCCATGAACCCATGTCCATTGTTCCTATAAGAGAAAATTTGTCTTGTCCTCTTGCATTGAAGAGGATTGGGACACTTTTACATTCTTGTTTTGTTACATTAAACTTCCATCCATTAAATCAACCATCTTGTTCCTGTTTAGTGCATAATCAACTAAAACTTGTGACACTTTAGTTGTAGGGAATAGATAACTTTTCCTTCTTACTCCTACGGATCGATACCTTAATTCCACATTAAGCGGTGCTACAGTGATCGCCTGCTCTTGGGGTAATCACATAGTTTGTTAAAAACATATCATATTGTGCACAAGGGTGTATATTGGAATGGCGAACAATGTTGCCGAACAAAGTTTTTATTTTCTTAACACAAAAAAATCATTTTTCATTTTCCGAGTACCAAATATGAGGTTTTTTGTGAAGAACCTACCAAATAATTGTTTCAAATTTATATCAAGGAAAAATTTAAAAATATTAGATCATATTTTATGTCCAATTAACCAGTTGTGTTTCAACTGCTTTTCGTCCACCTCATTTCAGAAAGACAAATGTTTGTCGATTCAGCTGAAAGTGTGTCAAATTTGAACTACACCTGCTTCATAGTTTACTTTTTATTTTCATTAAAAATCAGTTTTGGCTATAAAAGTATCTATTTCATCAGAGATCTGACAAGAGTTTTGAAAGATTCAAACGCTGGCTAAGAACGGTCATGCCCGCCATTTTGACCGAATTTTGAACCCGACATAAGAAATTCAAATAAAATCAAACAAATGAAAAATCTTCACTTTATGTCATATTATGTGACCTAATTTGCAATAGAAATAATAAACTTGGAAAAAGACAAATATCTTACAAAAGTGTTCACAAAAATGAGCTTTCATGTGCTAAGATTAATGGCTTTCAGGTCAAATGAGTTATGTTATGGGCATATTCATGGCATAGTTTGTTAAAAACATATCATATTGTGCACAAGGGTGTATTTATTTCAGAAAATTGGGGAAACATCGTAGTTGTAGATCATATCAAGATCTATTACCGTGTAAATTTTCAATGCAAAATTCGTATTAGCTTAGGCTACAGATAAATTACAAATCTATCAAAATTCAAATTTCCAAAACTATGCACTGTTTTTCAATCCAGATCTACACATTTGTCTTTTTTTCAGGCCAAAATACAACAAGATTTCAATTCATATTTTTGCACAACGATGGATTTCTCCTAGGACCTTTTTTTGAATTCTTTGAAACATTAAAGTGTTTATTTTGAATTTTACAAAAATGGAGCTCTGCCTCCAAGACACTACACTCACGGAAAGAGCATTGGAGGCCAAGTTACATAAAGCTAGGTATTCCAAAATCAAAATCTCTATTTTAATGTTTCAGAGAAATCTTCTTTGTTGGTAAAGGCACACGGCATAGTCTTCTTTGCCGTGTACCTCCAACCGGTTGCACGGCAGAGAATCTTTGCCGAGCGCGCTAACGACGCCGTGTGTCTGTGGATTGATATGCCGTGTACTAGTTCTTTGCCGTGCGTCGCTATGGGTCTATGCCGTGCGTCCATTCTTTGTTGTGTGTGGCAGAGGATTTTGCCGTGATGGATTCTTTGCCGTGCGTGTATCCAAATTCCTCACGGCAGAGCCATGTTTGCCGTGTTCCGCAAACTGAAGGCGCTCGGCAAAGATTGCATTGCACGGCAAATTCTCATTTTTCGGTAGTGCTGCATATGAGTCAAATAATAAACCGATTACGGAAATCATAGATGTACTAAATAGTTCAGAATAAGCCACTGTATAACATGATGCATCCTCCAAGTTCTTGGATGTTCTCCGAACAAACTGAGAAGCAGGTAATATAAACTACTACCCTCAGTCCAATAAAAGTGTCGGGGGAACAAACTACGGTAGTACAAGGCCTCACGCCAATAATTACGATCGGAGGGAGTATAAATAAACCATAGAAACTGTGCACCCAAAACATTATCTGATGATTAAGCTAAGTAGTAATACCATGCCAATAACCAGTAAATTTATTCTAAATTGAAGGTGATCGAATTCCCACATTACAACTCTTCCATCACACACAATCGGTTGTCTAATGAAGGCGTAAACTGAAGTTTCAACAAAGTGACATCTCAGTTCATCAGCATTAACCAAAACAGGAGTGATTCAGTATGGGTAGTTCACATAAACAAACGAGGTATATGCTACTGCCTCTCACTTGCTTTTTGAAGCAGGACCCTTTGCGGTGGTAACTGCGCCCTTCGGTGGGTTAAGCTCATCCCACGCCTCGATCCATGTAACCATGGCATCAGCAAGCTTGAGGAAGTAACCATCCACCTTGCCGAGCTTTGCTCTCACCTGCTTGGCTAGCTCAAGGTAACACTTCTGGACAGTGGTGGTCTCCTTTGGGAGGGCCACAGACTGGAAGAATGGGATCAGCTCCTCTTGCCAGAAGATGCCGTTGTATTCCTTCTTCAGGTTTACGAACGGGTTGCTTGCTTTGCTGTGCCAGATGTAAGGCAGACCAGTCTTAATACCCAGGCTCAAATGATCGGTGATAACCTGTGTGAACAGAGCAAAGATAGCTCAGTACAAATAAAACTGCAGCAGGATCGAACATAACCGAGCAAATCACGCTATTAGGAAGCGTGGATTTGTGATGGTTGTTAACTAGTGTGATGCACTGCATATGAGGAATTGCCCATGCCAGTCAAATTGTTTAATATGCATTCACAGACATAGCGTTGAGGCAATGTTTGAAGAAAGTAACAGAATGTACCTTGGTGCACCAGCCTGCCCACATATCATCGTAACGACCAATAGGCTGGCCATCACCCATAAGGCCGAATACATCGCGGGACCAATGAGCTCACGGTCAAACGCAAGGTTCATTCCACACATTGGAAACAAGGTGCCCTTTGGAATTGTAAGAACAGCATCAACATACCTGAAACCAACAAAGAAACATCAGAATGGCAAAAATATTATATTTTCAAGTACGAAAGCTACAAAATGTGACATCCTTACCTGTTATTTCTCTCAAACGGCTTGACTAGCTGAGTAGGGGCATCATAGTCTGGAATGTTGAGCCAAAGCCCATGAGAAACAGCAGTTGGGGCACCCTCACGAAGGCTAAAGGGGTACCCACGAACAAAATCAGCACCATCGCGGTATGGGTCATACAAGGTATTGAAGAAAAATGGTGTTGAAGGGCTCAGAAGGTTCTTGATGTGCTGCTCAAGTGCATTGATGTCCTTTCCTGAAGGGTCCTTAGCAACCTGAGGTTTTGCGAAAACACATAGATCATAATTTAGCTAATGACATGGCGTCTGACTTGAGAGTGAGGCATGTGCAATCTAGAAAAGTAATAGACAGATGCTCCTCGAATGCAAATAATGTCATGAAAGATAACATGGTTTACTATTTTCTAACTAAACAATTGACAATTGCAGGCCAGAGATGAAATCTCTGCATCATAAGTCATCCCAGAGAACCAGTAAAGTCCAAATTATATTCCAATCAGGTGGGACCCTCATGTGAATATACAAGTAATATTGATGTATCTTATGTCAAGGAATGTTCTAGAATTAAAGATAAATACAAACAGAAGAAGGTATGTAGCCATAAAAAAGAAAGATCTCAAGACATATATCGTTCAGTCCATACATGTACCAGTACTGCTTGCCTTGGACTGAAACAAGCAAGAGGCAGACAAAACACTTCTTTTCTTGGGTCCATATTTTAAACAAGAGTATTGTTGTTCCTTAGCTAAGATTACCGATCACTACCCTCAAACACAAAAAATTATGTGCATCAGCCTAACAAACAAAAGGCGGCAAGACGATACTTACAAGTTGTACGGTTACATTTTTATATCCTAAACTCTTAAACCTACAACAATTGTGAGGTAACGAACAACACCAGATCCATAGCTCATAGCCTGATAGCTTAATTCTCATATCCCATCCAGCTGCAAGCAATACAGTACGTAGCAAACCAATGAACTAGCTCCAATGTTTGGTGTACTTGTTAGCAGTGAGACGTGTTGTTAAGTGTTAACCACCGACTGAGTAACATGAATATATCTGTAGATGCGACTGCCACTGACGCTATCCAGCTCCAAAACATGTGGAAATTGCCTTCTACCTACTGGCTATATCAGAAGACTGAACTAACCATGTGACTTTTGCACACAAATGAACTGAACCATCATAAGTTCATAACTAACACGAGTAACAACAAAGACACAAAATTAGCAGGATGTCCAAATTAATCTCAGATCTCGCCTTTCTCTATTTAACAACCCAACCGGATCCGAACCCCACCGGCCAAAGGAACCAAAAATCCCGCCTCTCCGTCACAATATCACACAAGACAGCGTATATTACACAATTAATTCGACCAAATTACACATTGATCCAGTGCAATCGGGCCAAATAACAGCAGTACATAGACAGATCTCGCGACACCATAAGCGATCGAGAGGGTAGGGTACTCACGAAGCAGTCGTCGTCGATGGTGTAGATGTACTTCTTCTTGGAGACCATGTAGCCGAAGCAGCGGCAGGCGGAGTCCTTGAAGGAGATGCAGGATGCCTTGGGCCCGAGGATCCGGTTGACGTCGTTGCGGTTGTAGAGCTCGTAGTCGAAGCCGTCGGGCACCTTGATGACCTTGGCCGGGTCGCCGTCCTGCACGATGATGAGGTGGTAGGGCTGGAAGAAGGGCCGCCACATCTCGAGGAAGTCGAGGTTGCGGATCGTCGGGATGACGATGTCCAGCTCGTCCTTGAGCAGCGGCGTCGACGGCGTGGCGGCCATCGAGCCGAGCGGCGGGGGCGGAGGATCGAGGCGGTCAGGCAGTTGCGGGTGTGGTGTGGCCGGCCTGGGTGCAGAGACGGGTGGGAAACGGACAGGGTATAAAAGGAGGAGACCGGGGGGAGGTTTAGTGTGGGCCCGTACGGCGGGTCCCTGGGTGGACCAGCTGCGGCCGGTGGGCTGGTGGGCCTGCTTCGTCTTTTTAGTTCCCTTTGCTTGTCAAGGAAGTGATAAACAGATGCTAAAACAAAGGGAACTGTGCTCGTTCCCACCCGTCAGAACGAGTTCAGCAACTTCTGCAGAAAATATTGGATCTCTAATATTTGTTATCGTATTGTTTGAAATCTTGTGTGGATATATATAGTGGTATAAGGAGGTAGACAGAAAGAGTATAAAAAGGTTTAGGAGTCCTACTCTATTTCTAACTCCTCTCGTACACGTATTCTAACGGTTTGCATATCAAAAAACGACGCATGTACTTGGGCAGTTGATGTTTGGGATGCAAACAAGATGTATCAAAGGCATCAACACGTTTGGGGTGCATGCTTGATCCTTAAGGCCTTGTTTCGTATTTCTATTTTCTAGTATATAGTGCGGCCTAAAACCTGTAGGAATCATAAAACTCCCTATGAAATCAGGAAATCAGCCCGTACTCCCCACAAAGGTCTGTACTTCCTCGTGCAGCCCACTTCGACTAGGAGAAACCACCCCATCGCCGACCACCTCCCCATCGTGCCCCTACCCCGTCGGCCGGCTCCACGGTGCCCAGCGCCCCCGCCTCTGAATATTGTAATTTTAGAAATTGGTGTGGATTGTCTCGATCGAATGCCAAATCCTCACATATTTTCAAAAGATCGTTTGGTTCTAATACATTTGATCGGTTTCATGCCAGTTTCCCCTAGAATTTTCCAAAACTCTAGTATATTTTCCTTCCCAATACACTAGCCCTTTCTAATAGATTGAAGATAAATGAAAAATTGATGGGATTGGTTGACACTTGGGGTTTCACCCAATTCTTGATGGGATGTTGTTTGCCGACCGAACGATCAGGGAGGGCCGGGTATTCATGACCTTCAGGTAAAAATACGGCCCTACTAGGGAAGGGTTTTAAAGCTGCTTTCTGAAGATGGGGCCTGACAAACACTTCTCAAAAGAAAATATATTGGGACAAAAACTTTATCATAGGTTTATTGGAAACCTGGTGACTCTCACTTTTGGGCTGGTATCATGGCGACGAAGAAACATTTCTTTCGCTTTGGAAATTTTAATATTAAGGATGGATCAGAGATTCGGTTCTTGGAGGACAAATGGTTGAGAAATATCACTCTCCGGGACCAATATCCAACTCTATATAATATTGTCCATCATAAAAGTGATAGACTAGCTACAGTTATGAAGTCATCGCCGCCAAACGTGACATTCAGGCGAGATTTGGTTGGACATAGTCTTGCGGCATGGAATGCCCTAATAAGGCGGTTGGCTTCGGTATAGTTGTCTCAAGGGTTAGACGAATTTCGCTGGAATCTACGTGAGAATGAAAATTCTCCGTGGACTCCATATATAGAGCATTGGTTCCCTCCAGGATGTCGGTTGATAAAAAAAAATGGAAGATGAACATACTGCTAAAACTAAAAATCTTTCCGTGGTATATTCGTCGAGGTGTTATTCTACCAAAGATAACCTTGGTAAACACAACTAGCATGGAAGTACAAAGTGTGTTTTCTGTCCACATGAGGAGACGATCAAACACTTATTTTTCGATTGCAAGTTTGTCGTTCTATTTGGTCAGACATACAAGTAGATTCAAAAAAAAATTCCACTGATACTCTCAAATACCCTAGTACCAAACAAGGCCTAAGTACGACTTGCCAAGTGCAGGCGTGATTACTTGCAAATTACATAAGCAACCGAACGTCCCTTTGGCACCTACTCCCTCTGTATCAAAATATAAAACTCTCTACCTACTTACTACACATATGTATCTAGACATGTTTTAGTGCAATGTTCATGTGAATCTTACACTAAAATATGTCTAGATGTGTGCAGAAAGTAGGTAGAGAGTCGTATATTTTTTATACGGAGCTCCCGCGTGGAAGAGCCTTCGAAGCCATGTGTGCGATGAACCGTCAGGCTGTCATGCGTCACAACGACGTTTACCTTTTGGACCCGCGTAGACGTAGTCCATGCATGCGAAGCATTAACAAGAAACAAAAACTAGTGACCGCTGATACCTGACCACGCATCGTGGCCGTGCCGGCCGGCCAGAAAGTGATCGATGTGCTCCTATTCTATGGCTTTTGCTCCAAATGAGAATGGCTTAATTTCGATGAGGGGGGCCGAGAGTGGTTGGTACGCCGGCCGGGACTTTGCTAATTCATTTGTTTGCGTGCGGTTCAGGGATCGGAAAGCTGATCGTCGCTTTGCACACCCTTCATGTTGGCGACGTCAACTGATTTCTGTACTGCATTGTCCACCCGCCATTTGAGGGCAGATGGTGGTGATGAATAGAAGTGTTACATATCTTTTTCTAATGCGGTGTTCTATTTTATGGTCGGCGATGAATCTACGCGGTCTTCTGTTCAATCGGGAATGGTGTGGCAGTACCGACATCTTTGTCGTGGACTTATGTTCTCGGGCTCCACCATTGCGACGGCGTCTGCTCCATCAGAGTGGAGTTGTGGAGTTCAGAAGCATGTGCTGTGTTGGTGACAGATGAAAGCTAGTGAATCTTGTGCAGATGATTCGTGGCTTGAAGTTGGTAGATCTGGTTTCCTCCTTCGACGTCGTCATGTGGGGGCACCAGATGTAGTTCCATTGCGTGTTCGGGAGGCTGTCTCGGCCAGATTCTTTCAACGGCAATGGTTTTACCTTTAACAAGCTATTTAATTTGATGATTCGTAAAGTTGCAGTTCAACGACGGATCCACGTCGAGTTCAGATGAAAAAGCGATATATCCACTTTCAGTTCAGTGGCCGCTACAGTACTACCAGAGGCGAGTGATAGTTGTTGTTATCTTGCTCATGGATTTTTTTTTTGTCTGGATTGTAATTTTTTTGGTTGACAATAGTTTTTATGAACCTTAAGACTTTGCTAACTTTTCAGTTCAAGTCGGTATTTTCGTGGCCTGTATCTTGATTTTATTCTATTATTAAGACATGTATTACACAAAGAAAATCGCATGATTTGTTCCTTCTAAATTAATGAACCACGTTGCTCCGATTTCCGGAACTTTTTCCCTTTTAGCTGCCCAAAAGTTCACATCAACACTCCCCGACCGTGATCGATCATATACAAGTGCTACAACCTACATCAGTCGGGTAACTACAGTTGCTGCACCGAGCGGCGTCCACCAGCAGAGGCTCAACTGCAGGTGCGCACGGCTGCAAGAATGGTTGGTGATGAATCTACGTGGTCTTCGGGAATGGCGTGGCGGCACCGACATCTTTGTCGTGGACTTATGTTATCGGGCTCCACCGTTGCGACGGCTTCTGCTCTCTCATCGGAGCAGAGTAGTAGATTGTTCAGAAGTATGTGTAGATGATAGTCTGCGTTTAGGGTTTAGCTAGAAGATAGTGAATCTTGTGCAAATGATTCGTGGCTGGAAGTTGGCAGATCTGGTTTCCTTCTTCAACTTTGTCGTGTGGGGGTACCAGATGTAATTCCATTGCGTGGTCGGGTGATGTCCTGACCAGATTATGTCAACGACAATAGTTTTACCTTTAGCAAGCCATTTAATTTGATGATTCGTAAAGCTGCAGTTTAGCGACGGATCCGCGTCGAGTTCGGATGAAAAGGTGATATGTCCATTTTCAGTTCAGTGGCTGCTACAGTAGTATCGAAGGCAGTAGTATCGAAGGCGAGTGAAAAAAGTTGGTATCTTGCTCATAGATTTTTTTCGTGTGGACCATAATGTAATTTTTTTGGTTGACAGTCGTTTTTGCAAACCTTAAGATTCTGCTATACTACCTTTTCAGTTTAAGTCGCGGCTTGTATCATTTTATTCAATAAATAAGACATGTACTCTCTCCGTTCCACAATGTAAGATGTTTTAGTACTTGTCTACATTCACATGTATACAAATGTATCCAGACACTTTTCATGTGTATATTCATCCATTTTAGTATGCATGTAAACAACATATATAACACCTAAAACATATTACATTTAGGAATGGAGGGAGTATTATGCAAGAAAGTCGCATGATTTGTTCCTTCTAAATTATAATGAATCACGCTGCTCCGATCTCCGGAACTTTTTCCCTTTTAGCTGCCCAAAAGTTCACATCAACACTCCCCGACCGTGATCGATCACACAAGTGCTACATCCTACAGCAATCGGGTAACTCAGTTGCTGCACCGAGTGGCGTCCACCAGCAGAGCAGAGGCTCTGAATGTCTGAACTGCACGTACGCAAGGCTGCAGGAAAGTCAATCGGTCCTCCCTGACAACCAATCCAATCAGTTACACAAAGACATCACACGAGTACATATGTCGTGCATGCGTGGTTGGAGTTGGAGGACAACAAACAACGAATGCGACTGGCCATTAACCAAACTGAAACGAACAGAACCCTGACTGACTTTCCTTCTCATGTCCTCCTCCCACGACGACCTGGCAGCAGCTCGATCAGCTTACCAAGCAAGCCGTGCAAGGCGTCCTTCAGAGTTCGTCTCTGCAACAGCTCACACGACAGTTACTTCTCACAAGTTCCCACCAAAATTACAAAGTACAGTAAAAGATAGAGATCTCACCCTGCACGCACGGACGTCGTCGCGGCCGCAGACGAGCATCCCGTTGAGCATGTCCGTGGCGTCGAACACTCCGCCGCCGTCGCTTCTCTGAAACCCAACGAACCCAACTCGCGTCGTCAGAGTTCGGGAGGTACTAGCAATCTGGACCTCCTACTTTCAACAATCATCACGTCTGTATATACCTTGTAGTAATCGACGGCCAGGAAGTTTGCCCAGCGGTTGCCGGCGGCGGCGTGGCACGCCCTGAGCACGTCCACGAGCCCCAGCGAGTGCTCCACGCACGCCGTCACACCGAGCGGCACCGTGTGGAAGTAGTTCACCAGGACCAGCGACCTCGTCGTGTTGTCGAGGGCCAGGGACTCGGAGCGGCTGTGGCACGAACGAGAGCTCATCCCACCATCCCCATCTGTATATATGTACATGACCAGCATTCAGACATGAATTCATCGATCAGGATGACTTATCATCATCTTCGTCTTGGGGGCTTACACTGGTTTTCGACCATGAAGTTCCACTGGTACGCGATCCCTTCGCTCGACTCCTTGGACTCGTCGGAGGTGAAGACGAGGAGCGGTGGTTGCGCTCGATCATGTCGCTGACGCGAGGCCAGTCCTCGCCGTGCCGGGGCATGCTCGATACGGGGAACCAGTACTTTGTCAGGCCCGTGCTGTTGAACAGCTTGGACAGGCCGTGGTCGGAACTCACGTAGTCCTCCAGGATCAGCGTCACGATCTCTGACGGGTGAGACGACAGGAACGCCTCGATCTCCCTCATCGTGTCCATGGCCGGCTCCTGCAGACGATCCATCAGTCTGCGAGTTATTACAGTCGTGGACCACTACTAGAGAGCCTGTGCAACTGTTGGTTTAAGCTTTTTACTCACGAATGCCGTGAAGTCGAAGCATTTCCCTCCCTTTGAGTGGCAGCCATATCGCGTCACGGAAGTCGTACACATCCAGCATCAGTGCCCGGACTCCGTTCTGCATCGTCGAGCATTTCAGAATCAGGCAACTGACCAGAATTCAGAAGGTACTAACTGAAAGGGAAAAACTGTAGTAGTAGTAGTAGTGCTGGGTACATTCAGTTGATCGGTGATGGAGTCGTCTTGGTTGTAGAGTGTGATCCGTGGGACTCCGGTGTGGGACGGCTCTCCGTGGATCGAGAACGAGTTGTGCGTCGTCAGGAACGCGTACTTGTTGAACGGCAATGATGTATCCTATGGAATGAAAGAAGAACAACACTGATCACTGGACAGTTACGGTAATGGATGAACTCAACTCCACCTCCACTGAGCTTTTCAGTACTGAAACAAAGACACAACAATGGAAGTCAACCACTTACAATTATCTTGAATGGGTCGGTCACCGTTTTACGGACGCACCTTTTACCGGCAAACTCGACCCAGCAGTTGTAACAGTACAGCTCAGTACCGCAGTCGGCTGAAGACGAACATCGATCGCCGAGCTGCAAATCCTAACATCAGACCACCAAACCCCCAAGCTCCCGTGGCGAGGAGGACAGAGACAGACTACGCGTACCTCGCATCGCCCGCTTGAACAAGCTGCTGCAGCTTGAAACATCACACATAGCAACAAAAATGTGCTTCTTGAACTGTGCATAACTCCCTGCGATCCAATATGGCAGCAAAAGCTACCAGTATCAGTGTATCAAAGCCGTGGGGAGCTTGTATTTAGGAAGGATAGGGGATCATTACTAAATCACACCTTATGCGGTAGCTATTCCGATTCCCCTGAGACAGAGTACTACACCATAAGGATTAGTGATGCTGCGGCAGAAGAAAGAGACCACCTTTGTATCCACGGCGATGGAACCGTATATATTTCAGCTCTCTTGGCACCACAATGGCGATCTTCTACGGAAGTTTCTGCATGATTGCATCCATTTCGCCTGCGCAATGGTCATACCATGGCAGCCCTTGTGTTTACAGGAGAGTTGTGAGACCACAAGGAAGCTCTGGCTATGGCAAGCTGATTTCAGGGAGAACATACCACTTGGCCTGTAGGAATATGCTTCAGGCTTTCAAGGTCAGTATTAGGTACCACACATCAAAAGTGTGGGCATGTTTTTTTTCCTATTATTTAATGATCAAGTGTGAAGTGTGTATTTCTTGTGAAGTGTATCTCAGTGTTCTTTTGTTCTAATAAAAAATGGAGGCGTCTCTCTCAGCTTAATAATTCATGGTAGAAAAAAATGTGTTGCTCTTATGACTTGACAAATTTGATACATCGGTTATGTGGACGGAAATTTGACACACACGCGACGGACTTCATCCACATTCAGATCTCGCAGTCATGCTTCGAACAATTAAGGAGTCTGCATCAGACAGGGACAGACAGCATATACCTAAGAGCATATGAGGACTCTCCAAAGCAAGTTCGAAATATCCCTCTGAATTCTGAATTACACCCAAACCCAAGGCACTGCATACTGATCCAATCTGTTGATAGAAGAGATAGCTTTCTACAAGTTTAGAGTACCATCTACTACATCACTTGATGACTCAACTTGAAATCCAGGCGTAGATACATCGCAGATCAAGACACAGATAACAAGCTAACATTTATTAATTTCACACCTTCACGCACGTAATAAGTAATATTCACACGAGGTACGCATATACACACATGCACCCGCCGTCCATCACTTGCCGGACTCGGAGAAGAAGCGGTTGATGTTGGGGAAGACCTCCGGGCGGTGGGCGCTGACGTAGCGGCGGAACGCGTGCTTGCTGTACCTCTCGCCCTCCTCCGCGTTCTCCAGCACCGCGCTCTGCCGGTGGCTCTTGTTGACCCTGCGAAAGGAAGATAGTTCAGACTTTCAGTTAACCATCGTGTGCGCACACTGCAGTTCGGAGGGGGCACAGACCTGACGTCCGGGTTGAGGAGGACGTTCCTGGCGAGCTGGAAGACGCACATCCCCGTCACCAGCGACATCGCGGCGATCAGTGGGTAAACCTGCACCATGCATGCGCCAGGGTTGCTGTTAACGCAGCTTTCATGGCAACTCGAGCCAAGAAAGAAAATATCCTGAATAAAAGACTACGGAACAGGCTAGGCAAAACTGTGCATGAATCAACAGAGCACGCAAAATTCCAATCCCAGCAAACAAACAATGCAAAATCAAACGATCTCGCACGTACATCTGGCTTCAACCAACGCCCCATGTCGTCGCCTAACGCTGTGTTATGTAACTCTCTAAAATCTGTAGAAGACAAGACACTGCTGCCTTTTTTCTCCTTCCTGCTTGTTCTTGCCTGCCCATGGTTCTGCCGAGATATATATATATATACATACATATACATGTATGCACAGCCAGTGTTCGTCGAGGAGAGCTGATCGGCCGACTGCGTCGACGTCTAGCTCGGACGATCCATAATCTGTGGGCGAGCTTGAGATTCACCGGTTCAGCGCAGGATTTATCGAGAAACCACGAGCCGCCTGCTGTTTTTGGAGCTCGTTTTCTCTCATGTGCGTGTGACCGACGCAGGGCCTGGTCAACTGTATTTAGAGTTCGCGTCATGGCATGCCGTCGGTTCAGCCGATGGAGTACGTGGCATGTCGATCGTCAAAGCTGGCGTTTTCTTGGCGTGTCGTCGATGACGACTTCACTTTCTTCTTTCTCTCTAGGACGAGAATACAGTGAAACTGCGGGAGCAAATCCGGTTTTCGACGTTATGATACGGTATGGCGTGATGTTTACGTCGATAATAACCATACAGAGAAAGAACAATGGAATTCCTAAGAAAAGAAGAAAAGGAAGGAAAGTCATCAGAAAGTTCAAATGGAGACCCAGCTCCATGTAGCTCGTTTTTTAAAAATAAATCAAAATCGGTATTTTTTTTTGTTTCAGGAAATTCAAACCAAAAAAAATCTACATGTAGATAATATGGAGATTTACAAGTGTGCAAATTTTCAATCCAAATTTATTTGATTCTAGGCTACATAAAAAGACAAATCGGACAAAATTTCAAGTTGTAAGAAGACAAAGACAAGTTGTTGAAACCGTCCAGTATTCACCACCCAAATCCACTCATTTGTTATTTAATGAATTTCAAGTAAAACAATTGCACACTTGATATCACTATCTACATCTGAGATTTTTTTCCCGATTTTCTAAAACTTAAAAAATACAAATTTTGTTTTTTTAGAAGAAAAAAAACAGCTACATGGAGCTAGGGTTCTAAAACATTCTTTCTTTCTATTCTTGAAATTTTTCTAGACTGTCATTCACTAAGAGGTGTCGAGGATTTTTTTCTTCTTCAAATACTTATGATGTGATGGAGATTTGCAGGGCAAGGCTTCGAAACTTACACACGATGATTTGTGACCTTGTGATTCTTGCACCGTTCATAAATTTCATAACTTTCCGTCAAATTGGCATGAGTAAGTTTCTACTCTATATATACATGTTTTTTGAAAAATACGATTCTAGGTGATCTTGTGTTTGAAATTTAGGCAGCCCATATCCGATTCTTCACAACAGAGAGCAAATCACATATCGAGGGGCAAAACGGAGAAAGTTTCAACAAGTATCTCCATTCCCGTCCCCATCTCCACCAAATCGGAAAAATCCCCAAATCACCGTGGCAAACCCTTCCCCCGAGCTGAGTTCGCTGCAATGGTGCGCAATGCGATGTGAGGCACGAGACGCGCCGAATCCCTCTTCCCCTCACCAGGCTCACCTCATGGAGCACAGCGATGGGGCCAAGCGGCCGAAGCTCTCTGACGGCAGCGACGAGGACCGCCTCGGCGCGCTGCCGGACGACATTCTCATCCACGTCCTCGCCAAGCTCCGCGGCGGCACCGCCATCGCCGCTCGGACCAGCGTCCTCTCCCGCCGCTGGCGTGGACTCTGGGCACTCCTTCCGGAGCTCCACTTTCCCGTCGGCACCGAGCCCCACCGCATACGCTCCGCCCTCACAGCCCACCAAGCGCCGACCATCCGCTCCCTCGTCGTCAACCTCGGGACGCCGCTCCCGACTCCGTGTCGACCTGGCTTCCCATCGCCGCGCCCCGCCTCTCCGGTGATCTATTCATCATGCATTACAGGCGGGAGGCCGTGAAAAGCGGCGCTGTTGAGCTGCCTTGCGTCGAGAGAGCCACCGCGATCTGGCTCAACCTAGATGATTTTGGGCTCACCCTTCCGCCTTCCGGCGTGTTTGGCAGGCTCACCGATCTCCGTCTCTTAAGCGTTGAGCTCCATGGTCCGTGCAGGCTCGGTGATATTATCTCCTCGCCACGCTGCCCGTCCCTGCGGAAACTATTCCTCTGTGATGTCGGGGGTCTGGGCGATTTCGTAGTCCACTCAGAGTCTCTCCTGGAAATAACGATGGACAATGTGCAACTACACAGCTCCGGTGGTGGCATTGTCAACATTCACTCGGGGTCTCTCTTCCGAATAGAGCTGAAGGGCTTGCTTTGCTTGCGGCAGCTCAATATCGTGGCGCCGGGACTCAGAGTCTTAAAAGAGAGCTCCTACTACTTACCTTTTGATGTGAATCCGAGCGAAGCAGTTGCCAAAATCTCAGCCCCTCAGCTCATGTCGCTTGATTGGAATTATTATCGTGGTCCAAGATCCATTCAGTTCGATAAGATGCCACATCTCTTTTGGCTGTACGCCGGTCGTTTTCTTGTATATGGATCTGATGATGAGGATTTTCCACACAATCGCATTGGGCTTTTGCAGTGCTTCGAGTTCATCTTTTGTCTATACCTCAGTACCTCACGCTTGTATATAGCAAGGTGGGTTCGTTATTATGTGAGTTAAGTCATTTCATCATTGTAATATGCTCTTAAGTCAATAGATCACTAGGAAAACATGAAAGGTACTGTATATGCCAAAGCATTACAAATAAAATTCTCACTTTTTTGTGTGTTTGCATGTACCTGCAACATGGCTTAGTGCACCAAATCTTTATTATTGGCATTACTTTTTTACTGCCTTTGAGTAGTTAACGCTGAATTTGTATACTAGCACTACTGCACTATGATTTTAGTCATTCAAGCGGATATGAAATCTCTAGGGTGAGCACACACAAAACACCATTTCCTTTTTGTTAATCACTTCGTAGAAAATGAGATGTTTGTGTCTTTTTCCAACTGTTAGATACAATCCTTATTTTGTGATTTCATATCAATCTACAGAACATAGCTAATGATCAATACTTGATGGAAGATATGCCAAGGCTCCCTCATATTATGTTCTTGTCCCTGAATGTGGAGGCAAAGGGACATTCCTTTGGAGCTAGTTTATTCCATGTTCTCAGGATGTGTGCTGGTGTAAGAAAGCTGGGTCTTGCATTTGACGTCACTACCGAGCAACTTGAGGTAATGCTACATCCTCATAGGCTTCATTTGGTTGTTGGGGAAGGTAAACCCAGGGGACTGAACCCCTAGGGGAAATTTTCTGAGCACAAGGGATCCTCCTCCCACCACGAGGGAAATCAAGGCTTGAGGGAAATATCCTCCTCTGGGATGTTCGTTTGGTGGCAACGGGATGGGAGGATACGGCTGAGAGGTATCCTGGGCATACAAGCACATGTTAAATCCAGAAGTTTCAAAACATGAACATAAAATTAACAAATAACTCCAAAAGAGTTGATAAAATAAAAATTATAACAAAAATAAGACGAAATCAAAATAACTTTGAAAAAACATAACAATCACCAATAATTAGATGCAATGGTTCCAGTATGTACATCAGCCGCTAAAGAAATTTTGTTTGAACAAAGATATACATGCATGCATAAACTAATGTATCATGTACAAAGAGATTGATCAGACATCTGTGCACCAATAGTGATGATATTCAGCAACCAGAAATAGGTGAGGATGTGAGAAATATCGCTGCATCGTCTTTCTCTTCCTAGGTGGAATTTGATTCCATTGTCTTTCTCTTCCACTACATAATATTTGCCGAGTCCTTGTCAGAGCTTGTGGTACATGTTCCTTAGAAACCAACTGGTCAACATCACCATTGCAACCTTAGCTGCAAGAAATCGGGGAAAGAAATCTATCTTGAGCGAGACTTAAAAGCAACATTTTCAACGAGAAAGTAAACATGAAACATGAACACGACATTTTTTAGATAAATATTACCTCACTCTTGCTAAGGAAAAGAGTATTTGCCCTCCTAAAGAAGATATAACTGTATCAGTATATTGTATACAGTCAACTTGCTATTCTCCATTTCAAGTCCCAGAGCTAGACCAGTGAACTAGGCAGGCAAGAATAATTAGAACGTACTTGTCATCGATGTGAAAATTAATGCAACAAGATTCTTAATGATGAAGTAAGTGCTTCATGGCATGAAAGATTAAATCGTAAAGAACTGCATACATATAATTAGCTTTGTTCCTACTTTATGCCAGAACAGGATTTAGGGAAGTGAAATGTAGAAGCAAAAACAGATGTTACTTGTGTAAGCAAGCATTTACTTGATGCTTGACAAGTGAAATGAAATACTGCTCAATTTAAGAAATGAGAAGGTTGCATGGGATCGGTGAGATACTATAACTCTAGTTCAGAACGGTTCAAAGTAAATAAATTAGAAAGTTCGCTTGCAAGTGCTGCCTAGCTGGTATATAGCATCGTAGTAAACTACTCCGTTCGCATCAGGCAGCCTGTCCTTTTTGTGATCATCAAGAGGAAACACTGAAGTACTGAAACACATCTTGCTTGGCTGTCCTAATGCTACAGCTGTGTGGCAGAAGGTCTTGGTTTTCATGAAAAGACCAGAATGTGTTTCTTCCCGGCCTCGTCACTAGTGGATTTCTTTCCTGGGGAAATGGCCTGTTTCGAGCCGATAAACCCATGGTGGATGGCATCCAAATGGTCCTGGGTATCCACGGTGAAGTATCCACAAAGGTTTTCCACCTGGGGAAAAAACCGGTCTCCCAAGGGGATTTGGGGCAACCAAATGAGCCCTCAAAGATAAATAGTCAATATGTATTTGCATCTCTAGACAAACCTAGGCTTGAGTTGCTACTTGCCTTGATTCCCTCTTCAAGTTTTGACAAGGTGGCATTACTTATTGTTTGGTGACATAGTTATATGTTCCCTTTTTTACAAGATTCTCTGCATGTTGAAATTTTATAAAAACTGGGACCTCATTTCTTGCTAATAAACGGGGCCACTCTCTTGTTCTCCCTTATTGAATGCTTCTTATCCATAGAGGTTTAGTTTTAGTTTTTAGATGATATTGCCGTCTGATTTCTCTTTAGAAAAAACAATCATATTTCTGCAATAGGTTGGCTTCAGTGCATTAAACTTTTGTAAACTTTGTTGATGGCATATCTTAAAGTATTCAAGTACCGAGTACTAGTTTAATGATCTCAAGTTTTATCTCTCATTTCATGCCATAAAACTATATCACTATGACTAATTCTTATCACGCCGATATGCCGCTTTTCCTCAGGAACAAACTGAATGCCCACCAGGTTGCATCTGTGATCAGCAACCAAACTGGAAAACCGATGAACTCCAGCTGAGTTGTCTGGAAAACATAGAAATCAGTGCCTGGAGAGGAACTGGAAGCGAAGTTGCATTTGTGGAACGGTTATTCAGTTGGGCGACAGTGCCAAAAGAAATGACAGTAACTTTCCATCCGTCAGTCACTGAGAGCATCGCCAAGGATCTGTGCCAGACATTGTTGAGTTTCTCTAGGCCAGAAGCGTGCAGTATCAAATTCAGATATACCACGGCTTGTACAAGAAGGTTCCGTATGTACCCGAAGACTAGGCATCAGCTTGTGTCTTGCGTTAGTTGCGAGTCTCTCTTGCTTTTCCAAAAGATGCTACGAATTTGCAATGTCATCAGCCTGCGTAGCAAGGTTTAGACTGTTAAAACCTGCTTATGTTTTTATTTGTTGTACGGGTCACATATGGAGTTGCAAGCCTTGTTTTCACAAAGCGGATGGACTATTGTCAAGAATGGTCTGGTCGCTTCACTGAGCTTGTTTGGAACCCCTTATTTCATTTATCAGAAGTGAAATGAAATGATACCGATTCCATCATATAATTTCATTTGGTAGAAGTAAAATGACAGGGTTAGGGATGGGAATTGAATTAACATGCCAAGCTATTTGCTGGATTCCAATTGAAATAACGTTTCCAATTCTGTGTCAGCCAATCATGTTGGACACTGAGTCACAATTGAATTCTACTACCTCCGTTGGAAAAAAGATAAGATGTTTTAACTTTTCTGATTTGGATATATCTAGACATTTTATTGTGCATATTAACTCAATTCAGTCCATATTAAAATATCTAAAACATGGCCTCGCCGGCGTCACGAGGAGTGGGGAACCCGATCTATGAGTGGAGTTTTCAATAAAATTAGTGCTTCCCAATAGATCGGATTAGGGTTTTGATAGTTGTCTTCTTTTTCAATGGAGATGGTTTCTTCTACAATAAGTAGTCTTCGGTCCTTTGTTCGACGACGAGATCTTCTTCCCGGTGTCAATGGTGGTGTTGAAAGATTATATTTGTCTAGGTATAGTTCTTCAGATCTTGCTTCGACAGATCGATTTTAGATTTTTTTCTCATGGTTGCCGGGAGAAGGATTGTCCTCGCAATATCTATCCCGGCTACTACGTCCTCGAAAATGGTGATTCGTTCTTTCGACTCCCAACGACGTCGACCAAGTTGTTTGGTTATTTTTCGCTGGAATATCAGTGTTGATACTCTTGCCGATGTTGGTTGATTAGTTTAATGGCTGCGTGCATACACAAAGCCTTGGCATTGCGGCTCAAAAATAAAATTATGGGAGAACCTTCGTTAGTATTCACGGGTCTATGGTTTGGTATATTTGTCACTGATCTACGGCTGCATTCAGAAAAGTATAAGATTATATCATGGAAGAAGAAAGAGCTTAAAGATTTTAGAAGATTTGCTCGTCTCTTTTAGTCTTTATTTTGTAATCGCAGTAGTCAGCTCGTGTATCTCTACCATGTACTATTTGATAATATAATACTTCCTCCGTTCAAAAATAAGTGTCTCAAGTTTGCCCAAAAATGAATGTATATGTCTAGATACATTCATTTTTGGGCAAACTTGAGACACTTATTTTTGAACGGACGGAGTATATGGTATTGATTGTCAACCAAAAAAATATCTAAAACATGTTACTCTCTCTGTTCAAAAAAGAATGTCATAAATAAACTATAGATCATTTTTGTGACATCTTTTCCGAACGGAGGGAGTATAATTTAGAACCGAGATAGTACGGTTTCGGCTTGCCGCCAAACGAGCTATTTTTTCCCCCCACTACCAGTTTCTTTCATGGTGCCGGAGTATATGCATTCGCTCTTGTCGTCAACTCGTGATCACAATTTATCCGGCCCAAATAACGGGACTTCATTGGGCCTCTTCGTTTAGAGCAAGCAATCTTGCGAGCTCATGGTGCCGGGCTGCCGGCGCCGCCTAAAATATCTCCACCGCTTATAGCCCGGCCTCACCTTGCATCTCGCAGGCGAACGAGCCACTGACAGTGGACCCAGCTGGCCACCGGGACCCACCCACACTAACCAAACGAGAACGCGTAGGCCGCAAGACCAAGCCGCAGCTAAAAAGAAAGCTCATTTCTCCCCGTTCCCCTCCGTCCCTCTTCTTCCTCTCCACGCCAGCCGCCGCGAGCTAGGGTTCCTCTCCCGCCGCCGCCGAATCGCCGGAGATGGGCACGCCGGAGACCTCGCGGGAGCCGTGCCCGGACCGCATCCTGGACGACGTGGGCGGCGCGTTCGGGATGGGCGCGGTGGGCGGCTCCATCTTCCATTTCCTCAAGGGCACCTACAACTCCCCCAACGGCGAGCGCCTCCGGGGCGGCGCGCAGGCCGTGCGCATGAACGCCCCGCGCGTCGGCGGGAGCTTCGCCGTCTGGGGCGGCCTCTTCTCCGCCTTCGACTGCACCATGGTCTTCGTGCGCCAGAAGGAGGACCCCTGGAACTCCATCATCGCCGGCGCCGCCACCGGCGGCTTCCTCGCCATGCGCCAGGGCGCCGCCGCCTCCGGGCGATCCGCGCTCATGGGCGGCTGCCTCCTCGCGCTCATCGAGGGCGCCGGGCTCATGCTCAACCGCGTCATGGCCGTGCCGCAGAACCTCCCGCCGCTCCCTGCCGACGACCCCAACCTGGCCGCCGCCATCGCGGCACAAGGAGGCGGCTACCAGGGCATGGGCGGGTTCCCCGGCCTGCCACAGCCAAACGTCGCCCCTACCGAGGTCGGGACCTCCGGCGGAAGCTGGCTCGGGAGCCTGTTCGGCAAGGGGGAGGAGGAGAAGAAGCCCAGTGGCAGTGGGGGGAAATCAGAGATCTTGGAGAGCTTCGAGACGCCCAGCCCGCCGATACCCTCGTTCGACTACAAGTGAATAAAAGGTCCCCTCTTTTTATCCGATTATTATTAGCTCTCCAATCTCTATTCTTCTACTGCAATATTTTTGAGTTGATGCGGGGGCGATTAGGAGTCATGTTCCAGTTTTTCTTTCTTGTGCAAGAAACATACCTTTAGATCCATCCTCGGTACTAGCCAATACCGTATTGTGCAAGAAGAAGCCGTATTGGATCGTGTTATATAGTACTCCTGCTCTCGTGTTCGTAGCTCTGAACCCCCGGGAAGCTTTCGTTGTTAATTATATATTCCGCTCAGTTCTGCCATTGCCCCTACTTCCTCCACAACGCACCGAATCTTCAGATAGGGCTACACAGCGAATACTATGTCGAGACCTCTTTTGGAGAGAGATCCATGCCCGGACCGCATCCTTGATGATGCTGGTGGGGGGTTCGCCATGGGTGCTGTTGGTGGTTCTGTCTACCACTTCGCCAAGGGCCTCCGCAACTCGCCCAATGGCGCCCGGATTATTGGCGGTATGCAGGCTGTGCGCATGAACGCCCCGCGAGTCGGGGGGGCCTTCGCTGTGTGGGGAGCCCTCTATTCCACCTTCGACTGCACCGCGGTCTATGTACGCCAGAAGGAGGACCCCTGGAACCCCATAATCGCTGGTGCCGCCACCGGTGGGGTCCTTTCCTTGCGTCGCGGCCTCAGAGCTACCGGCCTCTCCGCGATTGGTTGTGGTCTTTTGCTCGCGGGTATTGAGGGTGTTGGCATCATAACCAACAGGTTGGCTGCCATGCAGCAGAACCTCCCACCGCTCCCTGCCGATGACCCCATGGTTACCATTGCCACAGGCATACCTCAGCCACCTGTGTCCTATACTGACCTCTCAGGCTCGGGAAGCAGCTTCCCAGGCCTGCCTCAGCCACCTGTGAACTCTACTGAGGTCGCAAGCTCGAGTGGTAGGGGTAGCTGGTTTGGTGGTCTATTCGGTAAGGAGGAGGAGAAGAAGCCTAGTAGCAGTGGCGGCATGACGGAGATATTGGAGAGCTTTGAGACGCCTAGCCCTCCAATACCATCGTTCGAGTACAAGTGAAAAGGTGTGGTTTTTTATTTGATTTGTGCTCCGATCTGTCCGAGAATTTTGAGAATAGTGCTACACTTAGATTTATTATCAGTCCAGTTCTTAGACACAAGGATTTCTCCACGTGTGGGGTTCATTTCTTTTCTGTTGATATTCCTTGATAAAATGTGGTTTCTTTTCTTTTTGGTGACGTAAAGGATCAAGATCTAGTCATAGGCGTGACCGCTTAAGAGTATTTGAGCTTTCATGTTTTCTCCTAGTATAAGGATGATATTGTTTGGATGATGTGTCCAGTGGATGTGCATCTTGCCGCCATTAATTTATTTTATACCACGTTTCATTTGTATCGTATTTTACAAAGTTCTTATCATCATCTCACCAAATTAGAAGATCTCAATTTTTGGTTATCTTGGTAGCTTACTAGTTTTACATGGGTCATTATGTTTATAAGTTTATAATCTACAGTAGCTGCAACTGTCGACATATTCTGCTTCTATTAATCTAGCCTAAATGCAGACTAAGGCATGGCCTAGTGGTGGGGAGGGGCTGATGCCTTCCCACCCACCCGAGTTCAAGTCCTCATACTTGCAATTTCAGTGATGTTGCACCCTCCTCTATCAAAATACCACGTGGCTCTCCCACGTAGGAATCATTTTTTATTTTTTTTATTAATCTAGCCTAAATAATTCCACCAGTTGTATAAAGTTCTAAGCTTGTATTATCAGCTAGGAAAGCTGATGTTTGTGAGTTCAGACCGTGCATTTCACCACATAATGTGTTATCACTTTAGTGTATTACTATGTTCAGTTGCTACCTTTCTCATGGCTTCATGTCTTTCACATAGTGTTCAAAAAGACGCTCGCCTAGACACGCATAAGCGCTAGGCGCTGGCAAAACACCTAGCGCTTATTTGCACTTAATCACGCATGATTGCGCATAAGCGTGCGCTTTGGTCAGAAAAGCGCAAGGTGCTGGCAAAATGCATAATTAATGCCCAGCGCCTTTTTGAACCTTGCTTTCACGTGATCTATGAGTAGTTTCCTATGTAGTTTTAGGGCTTATTAGTGACGAGTAATTTTAGGGCTGTCCATATATAAGCAAGATATAAATTACATATATTACCTCATGATTAAATAACTAAAATCTTATGCAAGTAGCAGGAACGGCTCACATATATGTTATAGTGTCAAGATATAAAGCATAATTTGGTTTCAAGTTTTGACGCCAACAGGGAAATACTAAAATACATGACACAGTACTAAAGTAGCTGATCTTTTGGTTATTTAGGATCAGTTATCTCAGGTCTCAGCTTAGTAATTTCACTATTTTTAATCCATGGTCCTTGTTCTCCAACTGTACATTCGGTGATGCCACCTTGGTACTTCGACAGAAACAGTGAAGCTGCTGTAAGGTTGATGCCCGAGGATTGCTGAATGATGTACTACTAGAGGCACATGTAGAAGTTGTGATAGCTGATCGGTCCGAGTGTCTAGATTGCTCTTACTCAATACTCCCTCTGTTCCACAATATAAGCCGTTTTAGCAATCTGTAAACTAGTTTGCTAAAAAGGCTTACTTTTTTTTTGAACACCTAAAAAAAAAGAGGCTTACATTGTGGAACAAAGGTAGTATTTGGCTAGCATCTGACTTCTATTTTGGAACTACGAGAAGACAGACATACTTCTGTCTGTTGTATTGAGATGTCTGTTAGACACGATTCGTCATATGGTTTAGTTCAGTAAAAGCAGGGCAGCTTGTGTCTTTTCTCTAAAAATATGGTTTGGACCTGTGCTGTCTGTTCGATTCATTGTAAGTTTGGCGTGCTTTTGTTGCACAGTGAGCAGGTTCATGTGGTTTAGCTGTGCTGTTCTTGTAAGGATTTAGCTCGTTCGTTCATTCTTCATTTTGTAGAATTTGTTATGTGATGTGACGGTATGTTTTTCATTCGTGCAGGTAACTGATGGCACTGGTGCCCAGTGCAGGTCGATCCGGAAGTAGTAGTCTTGAACTGGGGATGCAACATCTTGGAGAAGGGATGGAATACAATCTTGACGAACCGAACTGTGTGTCACTCAACTTCCAGTACTATTTATCTATGGGCCGAACCTGTAGTTGGGAAAAGGTTTTGGTCGTTGGCTCTTATGTATTCTTAGTTAATGTACGTGCCCTTTTAAAACATGACAGGTCTACAACCCTGTATGCTCTTGTTGCTGTAGCAGTGACAGTAATAATACCTATAGCGTCTGTCATATTGTGCAAATGTACTGCACATGAAAAGCGTTAAAATATGCCTGTGTGTGGCTTCTGAAGTGACCTTGAGTGTGAGGCGGTTACATTGCGTTCTGTTATCTCACGAGATCTTCTGCTTGTTCTGGGATGTTTGCAGTGGTTGGCTTCTTGTGTTATATAGAGATAACGCTTGAAATCAGCTGTCCAATCTCAGGCAGGACATAAGTTCTCGCATCGTGTGTCTGTTTCTTCTATTTTACTTGATGCGGCGGCGATCAGGAGTCTGTTATATTTACGTGAATCTGCTCTGGAGTTTTTCTTTCTTGTGCGACCTGCCGTCAGATTCTCGGAACAAGTCCATACCGTGTACGACAAGAAGCCCAATTAGCCTTCTACTATAACACGGACACCGGGTCGTCTTGTGCGACCACTCTGTTGTTTTTCCGTCGGTTTCGATTGTTAACTGTCTTTCCGGCGTGATAGGGTTACGCATCCAGTACAATGACGAATTCTCTCTCGGAGGAGAAACCATGCCCAGGCCGCATCCTTACTGATGTCGGCGGGGGTTTCGCCGTGGGTGCCGTCGGAGGCTCCGCCTACCACTTCGCCAAGGCCTCCGCGCCTCGCCCAACGGCGCGCGGTTCACCGGCGGCATGCAGGCCCTGCGCATGAACGGCCCGCGGATCGGCGGCCTCTTCGCCGTCTGGGGCGGCCTCTTCTGCACCTTCAACTGCACCGCGGTCTACGTGCGCCAGAAGGAGGACCCCTGGAACTCGATCGTCGCCGGCGCCGCCACCGGCGGGCTGCTCTCCGTGCGCCGGGGCCTCAGAGCTGCTGGACGCTCGGCGTTGTTCAGTGGCGCCTTCTTCGCGCTTTTCGAGGGTATGGGAGTACTCCTAACCCAGCGCGTCCAAGCCGAACAGGCAGAACAGAACGGACCGCAAGTCGACAACTCCAAGTTGTTCGCCGCCGTTGCCAACCGCCTCCATGCCGCACAGCAGAACTTTCCGCCCGTCGACGACCCCAACTCGTCCACCGCCGTTGGCAACCACGTCCATGCCGCACAGCAGAATTTGGCCGCCGGCGTTGCCAACCGCCTCCATGCCGCACAGCAGAACCTTCCGCCCGTGGACAATCCCGGAATTGCAAGTGGAGGAGACGAAGAAGCCAAATGACAACTGTGGGGAGCATTGACACGCCCAGCACCCCGGCCGATACCATCGTTTGCGTAGACGTGAAAACCGAGAGGTGTTTTTCATTCTATTTTCGTCCTAATCTGTAACGCGGAGTATTTATTTTCGGACAATATACTGAATTAATGCAGCACAAACATACAGATCCGCTAGAAATTTGTAGAAAGGATCTGGACGATTGATACTGCGAACTGTCTTTTATTAGCAGGTCATTCCGTTTATCTAACTTTGCCTAAACAAGTGATACCATCTACTCCCTCCGTTACACAATGTAAGATGTTTTAAGTGTTACACATGTATATCTAGAACTCTAGATTCATACTAAAAAAAATGGACACATGCACTTAAACGTGTCTAGATACATATGTGTGCATGTGTATTTGGAAAAAGATTAAAACATGTTATATTGTGGAAGGGAGGGAGTATATATAACCGCATCTAAACAGATAACATGTCACTCCTGAACAGATTATAATCACACTTAAGCAGATTGTATTCGTCATTTCTTCATAACCATATATCTGGGGAGTATAAATTTTCTTAAACAAATACGGAATAGCAAGTAAATCTAGAGATTCGAATTCAATGGAGACAATAAGGACCTGCAAGGGAGAGGGGAAATCGATCTAGAGGCGATTAGGGTTTCCACTCCCCTCGCTAGCGACGCCGATGATCCCTCCCCGCCTCCAGAGGGCCTTGCAGGAGCAGTGGACCACAACCTTGCATTGGTGATAGGGTTTCCGTTGGTATTGTGAGTGTCTTATTCCGGGTGGTGAGGTGGTGGTGATATTCTGATGTCAAAATAAGATTCTCCTCGCTCATCTACGTTACAACAGTGCCGACGGATGGCGTGTGGGAGTTGTCTTCCCGACGGACCTGTGGGATCCGGTCAATGTTCATATTCGTTAGCACGTACCTCTTCGTAACAGCTCCAGCGACGAGGGTTTCCGCCTCCTGCCGGCGGCGCCGTGATCCCTCCACTAGTAGAAAAAGGACTTTTCGTCCGGAGTACTGTTTGCCATTAGCCCCGGTTCAGGCAAAAACCGGGACCAGTGCCTGGCACTGGTCCCGGTTCGAGCTGCCAGGGCCCGTGGGGCATTGGTCCCGGTTCGGTTGGGGGCATTGGTCCCGGTTCATGCAAGAACCGGGACCAAAGCTCCAGAGCCGGACCACGTGGCATGCCGCGGAGCTTTGGTCCCGGTTCGTGCCAAGAACCGGGACCAATACCCCTCCCCTGCCTATATATTGTTGCCCCCACCCCCCTCTCTCCTCTGTTTTTTTTTCCTGGATTGGTGGGAAGTGGGGGTGCTAGTTTTTTTTCTCTTTGCCACGCACAAGATGTGTTCGATGAAATGCCCGACCCGCACCGAGGTTAGCAACTTTATCCTTTTCGTCTGTAATTGATACAGAAATATTGCACGTGTCGATGTACGGTGGTCATTTCACTATTCAAGATGTTATTGTAATGGTATTTGATAAACTTAATTATATATATGATGCAGATGGATGCACGGATGCGATGGATGTACGGCGAACGACGCAGTTCCGAGTTTATTGCAGGCCTGCATAAATTTCTCGATGTGGCTGAGGCAAACAAAGTGAATAATTTTATGCCTTGTCCATGTGAGAAGTGTCGGAACGTCAGGGAGTACTCTGACCCGAGAACCATTCAAGACCACGTGATTCGGAAAGGTTTCATGCCCAGCTATAATTGTTGGACCAAGCACGGAGAAAGAGGGGTTACGATGGAAGACAATGAAGAAGAGGAGGATGATGACAACTATCCTATGTTCCCTGAGGAATGCGGTGATACTGTTATGGAAGACGTTGAAGAAGAAAGAGGTGAACATCGGGCATCAGATGAGCCCGCTGATGGTCTTGGTGGGGTCATTTCTGATGCAAAGCGAGAATGCGATACAGAAAAGGAGAAGCTAAAGTTGGAGGCCATGCTTGAGGATCACAAAAAGTTGCTGTACCCAAACTGCGAAGATGGCAGCACAAAGCTCGGTACCACACTGGAACTGCTGAAATGGAAGGCAGAGACTGGTTGTTCTGACAAGGGATTTGAGAAGTTACTGAAAATAATGAAGCCGAAGCTTCCAAAGGATAACGAATTGCCCGAGACTACATACGAAGCAAAGAAGGCTATCTGCCCTCTAGGATTAGATGTGCAGAAGATACATGCATGCATTAATGACTGCATCCTGTACCGCGGTGAGTACGAGAACATGGATAAATGCCCGGTATGCAATGCACTGCGGTACAAGATAAGACAAGATGACCCTGGTGATGTTGAGGGCGATGACGAGCCCCCCCGGAAGAGGGTTCCTGCTAAGGTGATGTGGTATGCTCCTATAATACCACGGTTGAAACGTCTGTTCAGAAACAAAGAGCATGCCAGGTTGTTGCGATGGCACAAAGAAGAGCGTAAGAAAGACGGGAAGTTGAGACACCCCGCCGATGGGTCCCAGTGGAGAAAAATCGACAGAGAGTTCCCGACATTTTCAGATGACGCAAGGAACTTAAGATTTGGTCTAAGTACAGATGGCTTTAATCCTTTTGGGGAGCAGAGCTCCAGTCATAGCACTTGGCCCGTGACTCTATGTATCTACAACCTTCCTCCTTGGTTGTGCATGAAGCGGAAGTTCATTATGATGCCAGTGCTCATCCAAGGCCCGAAGCAACCCGGCAACGACATTGATGTGTACCTACGGCCATTAGTTGATGAACTTTTGCAGTTGTGGTCCGAACCAGGTGTACGTGTGTGGGATGAGCACAAACAACAGGAATTTGACCTACGAGCGTTGCTGTTCGTAACCATCAATGATTGGCCTGCTCTTAGTAACATTTCAGGACAGTCAAACAAGGGATACAATGCATGCACGCACTGTTTAGATAAGACTGAAAGTATACATTTGGGAAACAAGAATGTGTACCTGGGGCATCGTCGATTTCTTCCGAACGGTCATGCCGTAAGAAAGCCCGGCAAGCATTTCAACGGTGAGGCAGATCGCCGGAAGAAGCCTAACCTCCCTGATGGTGATGTTATATATGACATGGTCAAGGATTTAGAAGTAATCTTTGGAAAGGGTCCTGGCAGTCTATCTGTTCCGAATGACGCTGACAACCACGTACCCATATGGAAGAAGTGCTCTATATTCTGGGAGCTACCCTATTGGAAAGTCCTAGAGGTCCGGTCTTCAATCGACGTGATGCACGTGACGAAGAATCTTTGCGTGAACCTGCTAGGCTTCCTGGGCGTGTATGGGAAGACAAAAGATACACCGGAAGCACGGGCAGACCAGCAACGTATGAAAGACCCATACAACAAGCAGACGGATAAAGGGCGTCAATACTTAAGCAGATACGCTCTTACCAAAGCAGAGAAGGAAATCTTTTTTGAATGCCTGAGCAGTATCAAGGTCCCGGCTGGCTTCTCGTCAAATATAAAGGGAATAATAAATATGGCAAAGAAAAAATTCCAGAACCTGAAGTCTCATGATTGCCACGTGATTATGACGCAGTTGCTTCCGGTTGCATTGAGGGGGCTTCTACCGGAAAATGTTCGAGTACCCATTGTGAAGCTATGTGCATTCCTCAATGCAATATCTCAGAAGGTCATCGATCCAGTAACTCTACCAAGTTTACAGAAGGCTGTGGTCCAATGTCTTGTCAGCTTCGAGTTGGTGTTCCCCCCATCATTCTTCAATATTATGACGCATCTCCTGGTTCACCTACGCGACGAGATTGCCATTCTCGGTCCTGTATTTCTACACAATATGTTCCCCTTCGAGAGGTTCATGGGAGTCTTGAAGAAATATGTTCATAACCGTGCTAGGCCAGAAGGAAGCATCTCAAGGGGCTATGGAACAGAAGAGGTCATTGAGTTCTGTGTTGACTTTATTCCTGACCTTAAGCCGATTGGTGTTCCTGAATCGCGGCATGAGGGGAGACTGAGTGGAAAAGGCACGCTAGGAAAGAAAGCACTGATATGTAGGGACGGGCATTCTTTAACTCAAGCACACTACACAGTTCTACAAAGTTCCACCTTCGTGGCTCCGTATATCGAGGAACACAAGAATTATGTACGCTCCAAGAACCCGGGGAAGGATGACTCCTGGATTAAAGAAAAACACATGGAGACCTTCGGCAGTTGGTTGCGATTACAGCTCATGAATGACACCACTGTCGGAGATCAGCTCTACTTGTTGGCCGCGTCACCATCTTCGACTGTATTGAATTTCCAAGGGTACGAGATAAATGGGAATACATTTTACACGATCGCCCAAGATAAAAAGAGCACCAACCAGAACAGTGGTGTCCGCTTTGATGCAACAAACGACGATGGGCAAAAGGACACATACTATGGTCGCATAGAGGAGATATGGGAACTTGACTATGGACCTACTTTTAAGGTCCCTTTGTTTCGGTGCAGTTGGGTCAACATGAATGGAGAAGGGATAAAGGTAGACCAGCTGTACGGGATGACAACAGTGGATCTCAAGAATCTTGGTTGTTACAAGAACGAACCATTCGTCCTAGCCAATGATGTGGCTCAGGTTTTCTATGTGAAGGACATGTCCTCCAGACCGAAAAAAAGAAAAAACAAGCAAACGAATACATCAGACGATGAGCCAAAGCGTCACGTAGTTCTTTCAGGGAAAAGAAACATCGTGGGAGTCGAGGACAAGACAGACATGTCAGCAGATTATGATAAGTTTGATGAAATTCCGCCCTTCACAGTGAGAACTGACCCAAGCATCCCGTTAAATAATGAAGATGCTCCATGGTTACGGCTGAAGCGATCATAGGCCAGGGACATACGCGAAGAAGGGTTCATGGCTTTTATGTAAATCAATGTAATGTATTAAACCTTTATGTGATGTGTAGTAATGTATTAAACCTTTATGTGGTGAAACACGCGTGGTAGGTGGTTGTCGGCTCCCACACCTCCCGTGGGAACCTCTCAAACCTCAGCTTCGACCGTCCAAACACAGTTCCCCCTGCATATCAGCGGTAAGACGTCTCTGATGATCTACAACCGTCCGGCAAGACGTCTCTGATGATCTGCAACCGTTTGGAACGGTCGCAGGTCATCAGAGACGTCTTGCCACTGGTTGCCCAAAGATGCCTCTCCGAGTGACGCTGGAATGTTTTGTGTTTGAGCACCACTTCGATCCAAGCAGCGGCAAGACGTCTCTGATGATCTACAACCGTCCGGCAACACATCTCTGATGATCTGCAACCGTTTGGAACGGTCGCAGGTCATCAGAGACGTCTTGCCGCTGGTTGCCCAAAGATGCCTCTCCGAGTGACGCTGGAATGTTTTGTGTGAGTGAGTAACTTGTCTGAGGAGGGCGGCTATATATAGGGTACGTGTGCTTCTTTAGTCCCGGTTGGTAACACCAACCGGGTCATGTGGCTCACGAAGTGGTCGTGATACTGCTGATCCAACAGCTCACAATCCCTCAAAAGAAACACACCCCTGATCCAACGTCTCACAAGCGCTTGAAAGAAACACACAATCCGTGTGCTTCTTTAGTCCCGGTTGGTAACACCAACCGGGTCATGTGGCTCACGAAGTGGTCGTGATACTGCTGATCCAACAGCTCACAATTCTCAAAAGAAACACACCCCTGATCCAACGGCTCACAAGCGATTGAAAGAAACACACGATCTGTGTGCTTCTTTAGTCCCGGTTGGTAACACCAACCGGGACTAAAGACGGGCTTTGCGGTCACGACACGTGTCCTCCCCCAGCGCTGCCCTGGAGGTCTTTATATACAAATTCAAACACTTTTCACGTTGAAAGTTTTGTCAATTCAAAATATGCAATAAAGTTAATATATTTTTAATTGAAAATGGCAAAATGGTTAATAGTTTGTATAGTTAGAATAATTATTTCAGAAAACAGAAAATGGTTTTGGATTCTTTATTCAAATTTAAAAACTTTTCATGTTGAAAGTCTTTTCAGATTTAAAACCATTTGAAATTCATATCCAAACACCTAAATAAGAAAAAAAAAGGCGGGAACAAAATTTCAGAACTGAAAAGTTCGAAATAATTTTGAAAAAGGACTCTCTGGTCCCGGTTGCTAGAAAGAACCGGGACCAAAGAGTCCATGGATGCGCGCCGCGATCTGGCATTAAATGACCCACTCTTTGGTCCCGGTTGCTGGCAAGAACCGGGACCAAAGGGTCACTGGTCCCGGTTCTTGCCAGAAACCGGGACCAAAGACCCCTGCTACTTAACTTCCCCTGGCCCCTTCTTCTTCCCCGATCCAAAAATTGCCTAAGGACCGGAGACGCGACGCGGAGCGAAACTACGCCGGCAGGCTGCCCGACTCCGCGCCGCGCCATGCCGCCGTACAAGAACTCCTTCTCTGACGCCCTGCCGCCCGTGCCGACGCGCAGCGCCGCCGCTACACGCCCTCCCCAACTCCGGCCGCCGCGTGTCGAGCAAGCTCGCGTCGCCGTTCGGTCTTCCCCGACCTAACCGTCCATCTCATCACTCTCAAGGTGAGCTCCTGGTCCTTCCCGACCTTCCCTTTCTCTTCCTCGTGCCCCGTAGCTCGCTATCGACGTGCTCCATCGTCCGCCGCCGCGGGAGGTGCTCGCCGGAGCCCTTCCGGCGGTGAATAGATGGCTACGCCGCCACCAAATGGTAGCGCGCGTCCGCACAAGTCGAACGCGCCTGCCCGCGCAACCCCGCTCGCTCCCGTCCGTCGAGCCCGTGCTCAACCAGAGAGCAGCAGCCATTGCTGACGTCAGCACGATGTCAGCCTCTCTTTTATTTTCCGTAAATATTTTCTGCAAATGTTAAAACCCTGACAGTGGGTCCCGTTGTTTAGAACAATTTGAAATTAGAAATTAGAAATTAAATGTATGAATTTGTGTATGAAATTAAATGTATGAATTAGAAATTAAATGTATGAATTTGTGTTAGGGAAATTTTTTACGGGTTTACGATACGAGTTAACGAGTTTACGGGTTTACGATACGAGTTAACGAGTTTACGGGTTTACGATACGAGTTTACGGGTTTACGATACGAGTTTACGGGTTTACGATACGAGTTTACGGGTTTACGATACGAGTTTACGAGTTTACGGGTTTACGATACGAGTTTACGAGTTAACGATTTTACGAGTTTACGATACGAGTTTACGGGTTTACGATACGAGTTTACGGGTTTACGATACGAGTTTACGAGTTTACGGGTTTACGATACGAGTTTACGGGTTTACGATACGAGTTTACGGGTTTACGATACGAGTTTACGAGTTTACGGTTTACGATACGAGTTTACGGGTTTACGGGTTTACGATACGAGTTTACGGGTTTACGATACGAGTTTACGGGTTTACGATACGAGTTTACGAGTTTACGGGTTTACGATACGAGTTTACGGGTTTACGATACGAGTTTACGGGTTTACGATACGAGTTTACGAGTTTGGGTTTACGATACAAGTTACCCAACTAAAGTTTTGTGCATTGTTCTTAATTTGCAGAAACTATGGAACGAGACGAAGATCAGGAAAATATCCTCCAGGATATAATCCGCGGGCCGGAAGATATTGTCGATGTCACCACGGAGTTTTTGAACAACTCCGGTGAGGGAGATGAGTCTCTCAACCGAAGAGACGGCTCCGGTGAGGTAGAACCCGACGGCCGGGGTGAGGGAGAAGTCAGCGAGGGAGAAGCCGACGAGGGAGAAGCCGAAGGCTCCGGTGGAACATTAAATGTTGCAAACTCCGGCGAGGTGCATATACATATATTAATGAAGCCGAAGATTGTATTAATTAAGCCTCTGCTGTCTATATACATATATTAACGCTCTTTCTTCTTTTAGCCCTCCGGATCGAGCAAATCTTCTGTAAGGACAAAACGAGGCCCAGCCAAAAAGTTGGGCGACCAAGAAAGGTACACGATCGAAAGAGTCGCTGAAGACGGCACACCGACTGCTCCCCCTGGTGTTAAAAATAAAATGGTAAAGCAATGCGGAGTTCTTGTTAGGGACTTCATCCCGATCACCGTTCGAGAATGGCATCGGCCAAACGAGAAAGGACAGCTATATGTCAGCGATGAGGGCAAAGAAAGACTTTGGAGAAAGCTCATGGTTAATTTCACCCTGCCGGCGCCAGAGGTGGATTCAGATGAGGAGGATCCAGATGAGGCAGAAAAGATTGCCCGGAAAATCATGGAGCAAAAAGTCAAGGACTGGGCACTTAAGAAGATGGCCGAGCTATTCAAGAACTGGAAGAAAAGATTGAACAAACTGTTTGTCAAGAAAAATAAGACTCCAGACTTCGATAAAGGGTATGAGAAGATAAAGGACTACTGGGAAGAATTTGTGGCGTACAAGAAATCAGAGGAAGCTCTGGAAAATGCTGCTCTAAAGATGTACCACCATACTATGGGGCCTGGTGGCTACGCTGGTAGCATGCCTAAGTGGGAGAAACTTGAGGCGGACCTGCTGGCTAATGGGATCACTCCAGAGCCACTCAAGTGGATCGAACGGGCAAGAAATTGGTTTTACGGGCATGGGGGCACGTTGGACGCAGAAGGGAAGTGCATATATAACAGAAGACACAAAGATAATCCCCTACTACCCATCCAAGAAATTAGAAATGCAGTAAAGGATGTTGAAGAGGGACGGTTCATTCCCGATAGAGAGGATGACGAGCTCACACGCGCCCTTGGGAATAAGGAACACGACGGACGGTTACGAGGCGTACCTGGCTCCAAGCCCAAGACAATTGCGATTCCCGAGCACAGGAAGAAATTTCCTGATAGAAGCCATCAGAGGAGAAAGGAAAGGGAGGCAATGGAAGCACGCGCTGCTGCAGACCGGCTGCGTAATATAGAAGAAGAATTAAAGCTGCAGAAGGAACAAATTGCCGTGCTTAGCCAGCAAGGTACTAGCGGCCAATCTCAACGGCACATGGTAGAAGCTGCATGCGATGGTACCGGTGGCCCATCGAATCGGAAAAGCAGCGTGGCTTCCACGGAGCTCCAGGATGGTAATGATGATGCAGTGGCTCCACTTCGTCGCTACCCAGTGGATGATATCACGGAGAGCACACCTTGTGAGATGCATGTGAAAGTTTTTAACTTAACCGTGAAGGTGGCGGTCGGCTATGTCGTACCAATTGGACCTAATCCAACTTACCATTTCTCTCCGGTTCCAAATGGCTACGCTGTTGTCGCGGTGGATGAAGTGATGAAAGATTATGAGGAGCTGAAGCTGCAACACCCTGCAGGTGAAGATGGGGAGGTGCTTGAACTTGGAGAAGCCAAGAAAGCGACCATTCTATGGCCAAAGGAATTCATCGTGCTTCCGAACTGGCAGCCAAGGCCATCGACTCCTCACCAGTCTCCAGCGCAACAGTCCTCTTCACCGCCTCAGCATTCTCCAGCGCAACAGTCCTCTTCACCGCCTCACCAGTCTCCAGCGCAGCCGTCTCCGCCGCCGCGTCAGCCGTCTCCGCCCACCGCTCGTACTATGAGGGGTAAGCGATCACCGAAACGTAAAAGGTCGCCCCTCCCAACAGTACCTCATAAGAATCTTCCCATTAGACCTTATGACAGGACTGTAGCGGAAAACGCCGCGGAGGTGGCTGCCTACAATAAGGCTTTTTTTGCACCAAAAAAGCCCGAGCAGAAGCCGGTATACGATGAAAAACCAAAAAGTGGAGAAAGTCCTTCCTTGAGCAGCCATCCCAGATATCGATGAATCTGCCATCTGACTATGGTCGTGAACTTACTAAGCTAGCACGTGCCCAGTCTGAGCAGAACAAGGGAAGAAGTGCAAAAAGCGGGAAACAAATTGCCCAGCTCGGACAGCAGAAAAATCAATCGGTCCCCCGCTCATAGTGTGTTCCGATGTCGACAAGGACTTCAGAGTCGCTATGGATAAGACCTGGAATTATTGGACCCCAGAGCCATAGCTGCTGCTAAAGAACTTGGTGTCACTGTATCTCAGGCCAAGGAACAGGCTACCGCCTTGGGTATGAGCCTTGGTCAACTTTTAGGCTATGAACATGCGCCAATGTTAGAGATGGCACGGAAATATGTCCAAGGGGAGCCTATGGTCAGTAATGAGGAGATGACGGGTCTATCAACACATATGCGAAATCTGCATACCTGGTACCTGGTGCACACATCAAAGAAGGACGCGAAAGAGTGGTTTCCGCTGGACGTTAGAGTGGAGCATTTCTTCAAACGTTACTATACAGGTTCAACTGACTGAACTGTTCCAGTTATTCCAAAAGCGCGCCCTCGACAAATCTATCCTCTCTTGCTATTGTCTGTAAGTGATTTATTTTCGTAATTAAGTCTCTAGCTCAGCTCGTTCATTGCCTGTATTATATTATCCTGCCTATATATATCCTTTTGTACGCTATTATGCAGAATGAAGATGCTGGAATGCAAAAGATCTAAAGTTTTTGAGGTTGGGTTCGTTGACCCATATATCGTGAATTCACATACGTTAGTCAATCACCCCAAAGACGTGGAGCATGACCTGACCACCTTTTTAACCATGCAACATTTCTGTACGGAAATACTATTTCCTTACAACTTCAGGTGAGTGTTTCTGTCTTGTACATATTTTTATTTGGCTTTCTCGATGTTAAGTGTAATTGATGAGCTATGCATGTCTGCTTTATGTAAACGTCCGCAGGTTCCACTGGATTCTGCTAAGCATTCAACCTGACAAGTCCACAGTTGAAGTCCACGACTCATTAAGTTGGGACCAAGCGTTGTGGTCCGACATGAAAGAAATGCTCAACAAGTAATTTCAATCATTATCGCATTATATCGCCCTCTTTCGTTCGTTCCCTGATGTCAAGTAATTAATAACTCCTTTGTTCATTTTCTTTGCCAAAGCAGGTGTTGGACAATTTTCAAACAGAAGGTAGAAGGTCCATTCAAAGATGAGCTAACTTATAAAACGGTGGAAAGTCCGCAGCAGCCACCGGGGAGTAATTTATGTGGATTCTACGTTTGCGAGTTCATTCGCGAGTTGACCACTGAGCGGAGAACAACTGCTTTCAGCAAAATGCGGGAGAAGATCGACCCAGAACTGCGCGTAGGAGCAATTCAAGAGGAATTGGCGGGATTTCTGCTTAGGGAGGTCATCGATGAAAGGGGAGAACATTATGCTTCGGACGATGAACTACATATGCCTTGATGGCTTGATCTATCTCCATGTAATTAAATAGTTGTATTCTCGCAAGAGATCGAATATTAATTATATATGCATCAACATGTACTGTGTATATAGTAGAGCGTATAATATGCGTACGGAAACGATGGAGAGCACGTCGGCGATGCGAAGAAGGGGGAGACGACGGAGGCACCGGCGAGAGGGAGAGGGGGCACCGGCGAGAGGGAGGAGGCACCGGCGAGAAGGGGCACCGGCGAGAGGAGAGGGGCACCGGCGAGAGGGGGCACCGGCGAGAGGGAGACCCTAAACCCTAAATACAAAAAAAAAACACTCATTGGTCCCGGTTCGTAACAAGAACCGGGACCAATGAGTCTCCCCCACGCCCAACCAGAACTGGCCACGTGGCCACGCATTGGTCCCGGTTCGTAACAAGAACCGGGACCAATGAGTCCCCCCACGCCAGCCAGAACTGGCCACGTGGCCACGCATTGGTCCCGGTTCGTGGCCCAACCGGGACTAGCATTAGTCCCGATTGGCCAGTCCCGGTTGGGCAACCGGGACTGATGGCCCAACCGAACCGGGACCATAGGCCCATTTTCTACTAGTGCTCGTCTCTGTGGCTAGTGCCATGATGGCGCGGTGGATCCGTTCCTTGCAGGCGGGAGGGCTCCGTTCTCACATGTTTTCTTGTGTTTTGTTAGCGTTTGTTGTCCTACTCAAGGAGATGATGCGGCGGCTACTCCTTGAAGATGGAAAAAGGTTCTCCCCGCCTAGCCTCCGTTCTGGCGGTGCTTTTGGCATCGTCTCGGAGGGCGTGTGGAGGTGTGCCTCTGGCGGATCTCGCGGGATCCGGTCGGTGGTTGTGCTCCTTGGATCCGTTTGGATCCGATCTTCGTTAGTCTTCGTTCGTGTGTCTACAAATTGGATCCTTCTAATCTATACATCTCTTCATCGGCGACGGTTGCTGTTCTGGTGCGCTGGTCCTATGGGACCTTAGCACGACGACTTCCCGACTGTCTACTACAAAAAGGTTTGCCTGGCTCTAGTGATGGAGGGGTGATCTAAGGATCTGGATGTAATTTTTGTTGCTTCTAGATTTCTTTGTACTGCTTTGACAGTTGATGAATATATTGGAAGTTCCTCGCAAAAAGAAAAAAATGTCCATATTCGTTGGTGTGGTTGCATGTATGCACCTTCTGATCTATGTTTATCATTGTCGACGACAAATGCTGCTCTGATGCGCTGGTTCTTTGGGGCTTAGCCCGATGAACCAAACTCTCCAGCTCCGATGCTTACCCGACATGGCTCCAATGTCGATGGGCAGCACATTCATTGCTTAAATCAGTTTTTATGATACTAGAGTCTGGGTGATCTATCGAGGCGTGGGAGGCTAGCTAGGAGCAGGATTTGGTGATGCAGGATGGGGTACATGCGCCGTTGGATCTAGAGCATGAACAATAGGAGAGCGGCGTCCGAGCAGGCCCAGTGTGGTCGTTGTGGGGGCGTAACCTCCGGTTGCATGACCGGTTGACGCTCGATGTGTGCTCACGCAAGAGCTTACTAAGAATATTACCACCACCACGTTGCCTCCACTTACGCTGTCAGTGCCCCACAAATGTGCTTCGATGGATGTGTCATGGGATGACTTTCGATAGCTTGGGTGGGTTATTTTGGTGAGGGATCCAGACTTCAGTGTCTGAGATGTGATAGCAATTTGACAAGATTCACTGAATTTTCTTTGCAGGTGTTTCTTACCATTGGTAGTTTAAGAACACGCCGGATGGTTTCGTGTCAATATATTAGAGTTGGTGAGTGGGCTCTCTTTTCATCTAAAACATGATTTTGCTAATCCTCATTTGACAGAAAGTTTCTTAGCTAGGTATTAGGTGACGTTAGGAACCGTCAATCTAACTTTGAGTTCATGTAAGATTTCACATTTTACCTAGTATGTTTTTTACTATGCAGTACGAGTAGGACGTGAACGAGTGTGCATCATATAGTAGCGGGACACAAACCCATGACATGACCGCGTTAAGTCGAAACATGCCTAAGTGGAATTCCCTTATATATAAAAGTACAACGGATTCTCTCCCCCTCCCGCGGCCACGTCACTCTTTTTTTTCTAGCCGTTCGATGGCTGCAAACGACGGTTCAGATCACTTCAATAATCGTGCGTCTACAATGTTACTGTAGCACGGGCATTTCTTCCAATCGCGCGATGACACGTTGCGGCGCACGATTTCTGGCGCAGACCATTTTACAAAAAAGAAGCCACAAATTCCACAAACAAACCCGCGCTCCAGTTTTTAACGTTGCGAGGGGCCTGTATGCAATTAGAGAAAAGCTCACGGACTTTTTTTGTAAAACCATCGGCAGAACCCCCTTCTCCTTCCTCTCCCGCGAGGCCGAGGATCGCCGGCGGGCGCCGCACGCGCCGCCTCCGCATCGCTGCTCCCCGGACAAATCCACGCCCATGGGGAGCTCCGCCACCGCGTCCCCTCCCTCCTCGCCGGAAATAGGCCGCCGGGCCGCCGCACGGGCGCCGAAATCTCCGCCGCTGCGCTCGCCATCCTCCGCCGCTTAAATGGTCGTCGGCGGCATCTCCGGCGACCATATGGCCTGCCGCGCCGCCCTTTCGCTTCCCCGTGACGCCGGCCAGCAGATCCGCGCGGCGCCGGCCCCCCGCGCGTGCTCTGCAGCGCGGACGCGAGCTCCGCGTCGCCGGCGTCTCCGCCGCCGGCTGACGTCAGCTGCCGGCGTCAGCGCGGCCCACCTGTCAGCCGCTGTACAGACTTTTTTTAAACAGAAAAAAATAACAAAAAAATGGGAAATTCATTACTTTCAAACCGTAATTCAAAAAAATTCAAAAAAATACCAAAATTTGTAAAAAAAAATAGGATCTTTACACCTAACACATCTCCTTACATGCTTACACAACTTTAACAAAAAATAATTACAAGAACTAATACACTTCCAAATACTAATTATGCATCTTATGGGAAAAAAAGAACTAATAAACTTTCAAATTATTAATTACAATAATGCAGAAACATACATACAAAATGCACAAAAAAAATATTTTTCCTGTCAATTTGCAAACATAATTCAACAATTCACAAAATTAAAACCTTCAATTTTACGAATTACAACAATGCAAACAACATATAAAAAAACCGCACAGAAAATATATTTCCTCAAAAAAATAAAATTCTCTCCAAAATATTCAATTTCTTTCTAAAAACCGCACAGAAAATATATTTCCTCGAAAAAATAAAATTCTCTCTAGAATATTCAATTTCTTTCTAAGTTCTAACATAAACTTCAAAATTCTACAAGAACTAAAACTTTTAACTTACTAATTAAAATATTGCAAATCATACATACACCAAAAAAAAACTCCCAAATAATTCTTCCTCCCGAAAAAAAATATTCACAAATTTCAATTCCTTTCAAAATAGATTCCAAACAAGATTTATCGGATTTTCTAACAACAAATATTCTCCCCCCCCCCCCCCCCCACCCATAAAATATTGCTGCAGGTTTTTAGCAAAAAAATAATAATTACAGAAACTAATATAACTTTCTATATAAATTATGGAGCTTCCTAATTTTTATATAAATTATGAAGCTTATAGAAAAACATTTCAAAATGCTTAATATTCGTGTATACTCAAAACCACAAATTCTAATTCAGTACAAATATATTCTATCAGCTTTTTCTGAATATATTATTTGAGTCCTTTCCCAATATATTTTACGTCCAACCTGTAAAATAAAATTTTGATTTCAAACTTAATCAAAACAACTATTTCTCACAATAACACGACAATAATTTATAACAACAAACTCATCTGTCTAAAAAAAACAAATTTCGAGTATTATTTAAGCACTTGCTCCATTTATGTGGACAATTATGTGAAGTTGAATTTTCAAGAAAAATAAAAATAATGCAATCCAGTTGAATAAATGTGCTTCTGCACTTATTATGGCCTTCAATTACAAATTAACAAAAAACTAAAACTTTTTTTAACATCCCAACTCGCTTAAAAATTGGAGATACTCTAAAATACGTCAACATGCCCCCACAAAAATAAAATGCCAGGTACTTACAGCAAAAAAACAAACATATTTAAACATTTCGAAATGGTCGAACTTTGAAAAAAACATAGATGCACTGTAAAGTTGACTTTACTAAATGCTCATAAAATGCATTTCCTCTATTAATGGACTTAAATTTAACATTTCAATTTGACAAATAATTCAAGCTAATTTAGATTAACTTCCTCTAAATATGAAATTCATATGCAAACTACCTAATTAAATATTAACTTCAATAAATGCCCATATAATATATATCCTCTAACTACAGAGCTACGTTAAATATTTGTGCCAAAATACAAACATAATCGAACATTCAAATTTGCTGAAAATTTAAAGTTACCCTAAACGACAATTTCAAGATACTCCACACGACAAATTCCATCGAATTTCACCACTTCAAACCCCGACAGCTGATATGTTTGAATATTTCAAATTGATGAATATTTAAAGAAAATCCCAATGCACTTCCTCCTTAAAATAATTTCCAGAACATGAAAATATTTCTACAAATACCCTCACAAAAATAAATGCTCATTGTTTCTGCCATATACCTAAATTTCAAATTTACAAATTTCAAATTTTCACATATCTCACGATGCTTAAACAATTTCTAGCAACACTAAATGTTGAAAAATCAGTGACTTTAACTATTTCCATCAGAACAATATGCAAAACACATCAAAATAATCACACAATAAACGATAAGTACATACAACATACGATCAAATTTGAAATTGGGTTAAACTTATTTGCTAACTAAAAATAATTGAATAAAAAACACAATCTATAATTAAATATGCTTTAATTATACCATGCATTCACAACATACAAATTTGCAAATTTTACAAATTTAAATGCCTTTCAAACCTAGCCATTTCATACATGTTAAAAAGATTCAAATCCAAATAACTTACCAATTCAACCAATTCCAAAAAAGCTAGACAACCTCTTAGACATAAACTTTTTTGCAACTTTGTTAGTTTCCAAATACTAAAAAAAATAAACCCAAATTTCCAAATTCAAATTTTGCCCACACACGCGCGGCATTGCTGCGCTCGGTTGCCTAGTATATTTTGAAGAGCTCGTCGATATGAGGCGAGAAGTAGAAATGGATCACGAATTGGGCATGCATATCGTTTGGGGGCGGATTTGTGCACCCGAGCTCACGAGAGATCAGTTTAAAAAGAAATGTAAATGGTACTTTGAAGTTTACAGTTTCCAATTTTTGAAGGTTAATAAGTATACATGGTATGTATATTTCTGAAAAGTTTCGATGAAAAAGGTGTTTTTTTTGGGCTACTGACAAAAAATTGTGGCTGTATAAAGGGGTAAAAAGTAAAAACTGCCAAAATTTGTCTTTCTTTTGTAGCTCAAAATACAACATACATTTAAACGAAAATTCTTCCATACTTAATAAACTTGGATATGAATCAGTATACTTTTTGGCAGATTATTTTGGGACCAGACATGCGTTTTCGAATTTTGTGCAAAACGAGCTCGGTTGCATCAACGGAGTTTTTCAGATGGTTTAGGCTACATAGATTTTTTTTATTCACGAAAACAGCTTCTAACATGTAATGTCATCATTTATTTTGTGCGAACTTGGTAATAACTCTCGGACATGCTCTCTTTGTTTCAAAAAGAAAAAAGGTCCTCTCGGTCATGCATACGTGTATGCCGCTAGAAATCTCCGGAATAGTGCAAACCGTGTACAACAAGAAGCCTTAGATCCGTATTACAAGGACGCCACTGGTATATATATCCCCTCCGTACCTTAGATTGTTAATCATCTTTCCGGCTTTTCGCTGTGGTTAGGCATCGAAAAAACTATGTCGACGCCGTTAATGGAGAGGGATCCTTGCCCTGATCGAATCCTCGATGATCTGGGTGGGGCTTTCGCCATGGGTGCCCTGGGAGGTTCCATCTTCCACTTCATCAAGGGCACCTACAACTCGCCCAACGGCGTGCGGATTGCCGGCGGCATGCAGGCCGTGCGCATGAACGCGCCGCGGATCGGCGGGAGCTTCGCCGTCTGGGGCGGCCTCTTCTCCGCCTTCAACTGCACCATGGTCTCCGTGCGCCAGAAGGAGGACCCCTGGAACTCCATCGCCGCCGGCGCCGCCACCCATGCGTTGCTCAATGCGCGCAAGGGCCTCAGAGCTACCGCTCGCTCGGCGCTGTTTGGCGCATGTATCCTCGCGCTCATCGAGGGTATCGTCATCTTGGTCAACCACGTCGACCAAACCGCACGGCCACAGCAGAAACTACCGCCCGTCGACGACCCCAACTTGGCCGCCGCCATTGCGGCGAGAGGAGGCGGCTTCCCAGGATCCGGTGACTTCCAGCGCCTTCCTCAGCCGCCCTTGTCCCATGCGGAGGTCGCAGGCTCGATCTTCAGCGAGAAAGTGGAGGAGGCGAAGAAGCCCCAATGGCAACGGGGCGAGTTGGAGAGCCTTGACACCGATCCGATACCATCTTTTGCGTACAAGTGAAAAGAGAGAGTTGTTTTTCAGTTCTATTTGCGTCTCAATCTGTATCATTAGTTTTTTTTTAGGGAATCTGCATTATTAGTTTATTGTAAACCAATATACTTACTAAAATATGACACATTTTTTAACAAAAATAATTTTATTTATTAAGGGGCATTTTACAGATAGGAACGTGAAGGGAGCCACGCTGGATACAGAAAGTATGTCCCACCTTGAACATTATCATGTATCTGAACTTTTTTTTATTGAACAAATGTATCTGAACTTAAACAACGAATAGCTAAGGATGTACAGTCTGTACTCTCAGCGCTAATCGAGCTTGATGATGGGCTATGATGTTTCCGCTCCTAATACATTTGGTTAGGGATTGAGATTTTGAGGTTTAACAATGGACGAGAGAGAGGAGTGAGGGAGGGAGCACTACTGTCGGGTATAAAAATACACGCCAAAAACGAAAACCCAGCAAACTCTTTGCCGAGTATGACACTCGGCAGCAATTCACTCGGCGAAGAATATTTGCCAAGTGTCTTTTTGCGGGCACGCCGACAAGTTCTTTGCCGATTGTTTTCTACGTGGTCCCGGCAAAAAAAGTGGACCATGGCCGTCCGTTGGTAAATGGCCGTCATATCTTTGCCTGAGTGTCATGCTGGCACACTCGGCAAAAGGGAGACATACGTGACGGCGACACGCGTCCATACAGTTTGCCGAGTGTTGCCGCCTCCGCTCTGGTAAACATCTTTGCCGAGTGCCGTTGTTCGCGCGCCGACAAAGACCTTTGCCAAGTGTTGGCTGCGCGCGCCGGCAAAAGCCTTTGCCGAGTGACAGGACTCGGCAAACAACCAGTGAGGGGACGACTTTCGGCCTGCCACGTGTTAAGCCTTTGTCGAGTGCCTGTGTCGGTACTCTGCAAAGGTTGTTCCCAGCGTGCCAATTTGACAGCTGGAAATAGCCTTTCCCGAGTGTTGGCACTCGGCACATAGTGGTGCTCGGCAAAGATGTTTTCCTGGCCCACTCGATCGGCATACACGGTCTTTGCCGAGTGGTCATGTTTTGGAACTCGGGAAAACCATTGATACCCGGCAACGTCTCATTTTTCAGTAGTGGAGAGAGGGAGTAAATTTGGAATCTTATCTTCAATGTGTAAGAGGGGGTCTTCATGTAGGGGTCCAACCGGACAGTTCGGGTGACCGCCCGGGCAGCACGAACGCTGGTACGTACGAGAGATGAAATTCTCATGCACATGTTTTGCATAAGAGATATTCATTGCATCAAGTCATGTTTTATCTAGCATTTTCTCTACCTACCATGTGGGTTTTCTATGGTGCACAGATTGAAGACTTGGAACCGCACCAAGCTCTTGGTTCGCCTTTTGTGTCAGACATTATGGTTAGATGCTCCACTATGTGGGAAACCGGTTTAAAGGCTTCCATGGTTTGCTTTTATGCAGCATAGTGGCTGGTCTTAGTCTTAGGTGCGCACAAAATGTTGTCGCTCATCTTCTAGCCAGTCAAGTGAATATATTAGGTGTGGTGTGTGTGGCGTGGTTTGGCCCCGGATTGTTTTCGGGAAACTATTTGTATTGTCAGTATGTCTAGTTGGTTAATAAAAAGCACGTGTTCTCTAAAAACCCCGAAAGAACGTTCATGTGTGTTCAGGTGTTGAACCGTGACCGGTCGCAACGGCCAGTGATATCTCGGGTAGTTTCGACAAATTTCCATGACGGCGTCTCTTTCCCTGAGCTCCCACTCCCACTCCGGGCGACCACCCACCACGTTGCTTGGGCGTAGAGGAACCAGACTGCAAGCAAGGCCAAGGAGGCGCATGAGAAAAGGCGCAGGGCCAGCCACGTACGTCTCCCACCGCTCATGGTAAGCGGCCGCTCTGTCGCCAGAGGAACACGTGCACCCGACAGCACCGGATCGGTCGAGGTTGGTGGCGCTTTGCTATCGACGTCGAGCGCAGGCGCCGCCGGCCGGTGGCTGGCATGGCTTAGCTTCCTGCCGAATGCACCTCTCCATAGCCAGCTTTCTTTGCCTTAAAGCCCCTGGCACTGGACGCACACCGTCGCTCACCAAATATCGCAGGCGTGTTCTGCCGGTTGGATCGAGAATGGAGCTGCCCAACGCCGCGCTCGTGCTGATCCTCGCCGCCACGCTCTCCATTGCAGGTTCTTCCTGCTCTGTTTCCTAGCTTATTGTTGTTCGTGACTTCGTGTTTGGTAATTTGGTCTTTGGTGCACTGAACACTGATGTTGCTGCAGTGGCCTACGACCCCTTGGATCCCAACGGGAACATCACCATCAAGTGGGACGTGCTCTCGTGGACGCCCGATGGATACGCCGTGAGTACCGGCCATTTCTTCTCTCGATCTGTCTCCTCGCGCGGTTCATTCTTGATCGCGTAGTTGATCGATGGCAACATGCATAATGCGCAGGCGACGGTGACGATCAACAACTTCCAGACGTACCGGCAGATCATGGCGCCGGGGTGGACGGTGGGCTGGACGTGGGCGAAGCGCGAGGTGATCTGGTCCATGGTGGGCGCGCAGGCCACGGAGCAGGGCGACTGCTCCAAGTTCAAGGCCAACATCCCGCACTCCTGCAGGCGCACCCCCGCCGTCGTCGACCTGCTCCCCGGCGTGCCGTACAACCAGCAGATCGCCAACTGCTGCCGCGGCGGCGTCCTCTCCGCCTACGGCCAGGACCCCTCCGCGGCCGTCGCCGCCTTCCAGGTCAGCGTCGGCCAGGCCGGCACCACCAACCGCACCGTCAAGCTCCCCAAGAACTTCACCCTCCTCGGCCCCGGCCCTGGGTACACCTGCGGCCCCGCCAAGGTCGTCCCCTCCACCGTCTTCCTCACCGCCGACCACCGCCGCAAGACCCAAGCACTCAGTACGTCTTTTCACCTCCGAGACCTTTAATTTTGGCCATGCATGCAGAACGATTGAACATGTTTTGTAACCAACTGTTCTGACGTCCGTGCCATGGATGCAGTGACGTGGAACGTGACGTGCACGTACTCGCAGCACCTGGCGTCCAAGTACCCGACGTGCTGCGTCTCCTTTTCCTCCTTCTACAACGACACCATCGTGCCCTGCGCCAGGTGCGCCTGCGGCTGCGAACACAAGACCTGCGCCCGCAGCGAGCGGGACTCGAAGCGGCTCATGTCGGCGTCAGGGAAGACCGCCGCGCACCCGGTGGCGGTGGCGGCACGCGGGCACGTGAACCGGCAGAGCGCGGCGCCGCTGCTGCAGTGCACCACGCACATGTGCCCCGTGCGCGTCCACTGGCACGTCAAGCTCAACTACCACGACTACTGGCGCGCCAAGGTCACCGTCACCAACTTCAACTACCTGGGCCATGAACTACACCGGCTGGACGCTCGTCGCCCAGCACCCCAACCTCGACAACATCACCCAGGTCTTCAGCTTCGACTACAAGCCAGTCGTCTCCTACGGCTCCATCAGTAAGCCACCAGAACAAACTCTGCATGCAGTTAATTAAATAGTAATGTCTGCAATTGATGCGATCATGATCTTTTGTTTGAGTGTGCAGATGACACGGCGCTGTTCTACGGCATGAAGTTCTTCAACGACCAGCTCATGGAGGCGGGGCCGTACGGGAACGTGCAGTCGGAGGTGCTGATGCGAAAGGACGACAGCGCCTTCACGTTCAGCCAGGGGTGGGCCTTCCCGCGGAAGATCTACTTCAACGGCGACGAGTGCCAGATGCCGTCGCCGGACTCCTACCCCTACCTGCCCAACTCCACCCCGGTGGTCACCTCGGCGTCGCTTCTGGGCTCTGCGGCGGCGGCCGTCATCGCGTTCTTCGCACTCCTCATGGCATGAGCGTCAGAGGATGTTTTGCCTGCCCGTAGATAGGTGGATGTTTTGGGTGATTTTAATTTGGATAAGGCAAGTTTTTTTCCGTGTGTGGAGGACACAAGAGTATTTCGCTAGGGAAACTTGTCTGTAGAAACACAGTCAGGTTGGAATTCACACTCTGCAGTTTGCACCGATCTCACGTTTGCCTGACGAGAACAGACAGCAACGTCTTCTGTTCACTGATAATGTTGGATCATTCTTACTCTAGTTAAAGAGTTTGCACCGATCTCACGTTTGCCTGACGAGGACAGCAACGTCTTCTGTTCACTGATAATGTTGGATCATTCTTACTCTTGTTAAATGCATTCATCATCAATTCATGCAAGCAGCTACCTAGGTATAGCATATTCTCTCTCTCTCTCTCTCTCTAGATATTCATGGGAGAAAATGCCTCAAACATCGCCCTCGTCAAACACCACCACGACGAGACTCACGGCTTGCATCGCCGCCGGTGGATTGGACGGAGGGACCAAGGCGATTTCTTCTCTCTCTAAATTTTTCGATCCGATTCGTTGCTTCTCGAACGATACGATTTGCGTTTGTTTGCAGGGAAAGGAAAAGGATGAAGAAGAAAGAAGGTGGGGATTCAGTCGGGGAGGTTGACGCGTTGATTTTGAGCCGGGATTGATTAGTTCTGGAGCGTGGAAGGGGCGGGTGGGAGCGCACGGCTGAGATGGTTTGTGCGGTGGTTTCCGGTTCGCTCTACGCGGGAGTTGGGTTCGTCTTCGACTACGCGTCCGACACGGCGGGTTACCTCCTGTGTGAGACGAATTGGGCCATGCACCCTAACAGCGCTCCACCACTCCTGGCCCAGACGGCCCACTAGCTAAATATCCACTCCGAGGAAAAGAAATTGAGAAGAAAACTCCTCCCGTCGCTCCACCACTCCTAGCCTCCACCGTCGCCACCGCCGCTGCGGACGGACGGCGGCACGAACCCGGCTTGCTCCTCCCTGCTACTCGCCGTGTCCGTCGCCGGCTGCCCCCCTCTCTCCCAGCGGTTTAATTCGCCTGCGCCGGTTTCTAGCGCTAGCTTGACAGGGGAAATTTCAGGGAAGGAACCCAGCGGGACTCGGACGAATTCCAACAAAAACAAGTCCGGATTAGTCCTGGACTCGGAGCTGTTTCTCCTATTCGAATTGGGTGTGGCCTCGGTTGGTGACCTATATAAGTACAGTAACAGGCAGGAGACCTGAAGAAATTTGTCAGGTTTGTCCAAAAGCATCAGATCCAAGCAGGGGCGGAGCTGGGCCCCGGGCAGCCAGGGCCATGGCCCGGGGCGTGGAAAAATTTCTGGCCTACTACATACTTCAGTGTTGGATTTGGCCCAGGTCGTATTCTCTCCCTTTGAACCTTTCCTAGCTGCTGCAGAGCTGCAGACCTTTCGGCCCAGCATGAAGAGAAGAGAGCCAACCAACGAGGGACGCATGGCCAGTAGTGATTGATCGAGTCCATTTAAAAAGATCGATCTAGCAAGGGGCACATGGGACGTAGACTAGATAGTGACAAAAAAAAACCGTAAACACTTCAGCTGTGGTCACAAACAAACAGTAGCTGCTCTCGCTTTGGTGCTAGAAAGAGAGACCATCTCCGGCTATGCTGTTGGTTTTTTGCCTAATATTTTGCATCTAATTTTGCACAATGGAGCCATATTTTCCGCCATTTTGTGCCATTGAACCACAAAATTTGCATCAAGACATATTTCGTATGCTTTGGCATGGCACATAGGCATGTCGTTTTTTTGCGCGTAGAACTTTTTTTTTGGCCCGGGGCTTGCTCGAATCCTGGCTCCGCCATTGGATCCAAGCAACTTAGGGAGGTATTGAAGAAAAATTTCTGCTATGTCCAAAAGCATCAGGTCTGTGCAACTTAGGCACTGGAGCTTGCCTTCCCCCATGGAATCATTTAGCGTCGCCTCCATGATGAGCTTAGCCAGTCTAGCTGCACAACGAACATACTTGTGCTCCCTGATCTTCAGAGTTGTGCCCAAGCTGCTAGGCTTCACTCCCAGTTCACTGGGAAAATTCTGCAAACATGTTCATCCACCATTGACCGAGACTATCGTGGCCACATTGCCAGAGCTGCCTCAGGACGTCTTGATGGATATCTTCACCACCCTTGAGATCCCTGACCTTGTACATGCCGGCGCCGTCTGCCTTTCTTGGCGATCAGCGTATAGCAGCATACGAAGCCTTGGGCAGTATAAACTGTAGCAGACGCCGTGCCTCCTCTATACGTCTGAATCTGCCGGTGATAGTGTTGCTTGCCTCTACAGCCTCACTGAGAAGAGATCGTACAAGTTAACTCTTCCGGAGCCACCTATCCGCACTAGGAGTTTGATCGGGTCCTCTCATGGCTGGTTGGTTACTGTTGATGAGAGATCTGAGATGCATCTCCTCAATCCGATCACGTGTGAACAGATTGCTCTACCTTCAGTGATCACCATCGAGCAGGTGAAGCCCATCTTTGATAAGTACGGTGCTCTTCACTAGTATGAATTGTCGTGGTACACTGGAACCCGTGTTTGTCATAGCTCACCGTCGATATTCGCTCTTGACAAGCTGCAAGATACACTCCACTATAAGGCGTTTGTGTTCCCTGATACTTCCAGAAAAAGCTACATTGTGGTGCTCATCTATACCTCAATGCGTCAGCTCTCTTTTGCAAGAGTAGGAGATGATAAGTGGACCTGGCTGCCACCTCATGAAGGCTATGATGACTGCACTTACAAGGATGGCCTGTTGTATGCAGTGAATGGAACTGGAGAACTTCATGCTTTTGATTTTAGGAGTGGACCTGTTGTCACAATGGAGATGATTCTACGAATGCGCAATCTGTATGACTGTGGGTACATGTACATTGTTCAAGCTCCTTGGGGCGATCTGCTGCTTATTTGGAGAATCTTGGAGGATCATGATTTAGAACCTGAACCTGGGGCACCTGTGTTTTGGAATACTACAGAATATAAAATATATGAATTTGACCCTTCGGGAAGTAAATGTAAGGAAATCAATAGGTTGCGTGACCACGTGTTGTTTCTTGGACATAATCAATCGCTCTGTCTCAGTGCCGGTGAACATCTGTCACTCAAAGCAAATCATGCCTACTTTACTGATGGCAGTTCTTTGTGTACAGAGGGATTGAATAATAATTACCGTGATACGGGAATTTTCAACTTGGATGATAACAGCAAGGAAGAACTTGTGTCTCCTCAGCTTTGGTTGAACTGGCCAGCCCCCATGTGGATTACCCCTGATCTTAGAAAGTTGAACGTGGCTTCACGGGAGGATTGAAGAAAAGCTCAATGGGTCCAATAAACATACAAAGGGATGGTTTTCTAGGTTACTGTGGCTGCTGGAGGTTGTCAACAAAATACTGAAGGGGCCATTGGACTGTGTGTGAGGGCGTCCTCATCGCTTGACCCCGGCCCTTATTGACTACATTGGACCTAGTTGACTCTGAATAAAGAGCTGCGAGTTTTATTTGTTTACATATGTTATAATCATGTTGTTCTCCACACAAGTTAAAGTGCCGATGAAAAACTTGAGGTTTTTCGGTTGTATTTCTTGGCAATGCTAATGCCAATTTCTTATCTTAGTAAGTTGGTATAAATTACTTATCCTTCATTAATTCTGAATGTACAAATGAGTTTCACACCTCATATTATCCTGCCGTTGAGCAGATTGTTGATATTTTCTGTTTAGTTTGCTATGGACTTTATGCATCCCTACGTGCTCTCACCTTTTCTGTGAGTTTCTTTATTGTTCTATTCCCTCACTTGATTATAGATCATTTGCTAAATTTCACACTGCAATTATCAGGTTTTATTTATTAATTTTACTTGCCTTTTCAATTGATCACTGAAATGCCGTGGATTTTATTTTACATCTAAAAAATCAAGAGCAAAGCGCTGAAGATTCTAGACAACTAAACTATCAAGGATCATGGTTTCAATGTGGTTGTCAAAGGACCTTGGGTATAACTTAAGTGAGAAAGCTCAAGCTAATTATTTAGTTTTTCTACCACCTACCTGGTGCCACCGCCCATCGCCAACCCCTTACCTTAAACTCTTTTGTCAAACAGCTGTCCCACCCAATCTCTTTGCCTCCACCTTGTTCAAATCTTCTGGTTTTTCTTGCGATCTGCTCGTGAAAGGACAGGACAGTGGCTAGAGAAAAGCTTGCGTGAAAATCACTGACGACTTGCTCAATTCAGAAAGCCGAGGACAGGAACGATTCTGAATTGAGCAATAATCGTCGATTTCCCAGATGGCGGAGTACCTGCCCTCGTTGTTACTTCTCCTCCTCTCCCTTCAACCACAGACGAGCGGCTGGCGAACCAGGAGCGGAACGGTGCGTGCGCCTCTACATCTCCCTCACTCAAGCTAAATTTGTGGGACCGCTATTCTCTCCTCCTTTCAGTTCTTGGCCTGGAGGTGTCCATCCCCACCGCGAACTTTGGTGTTTGCGACGAGTGCCAGATGCCGTTGCCGGACTTCTATCCCTACCTGCCCAACTCCGCCCTCGTGGTCACCTCGGCGTCGCTTCTGGGCTCCGCGGCGGCGGCCGTCATCGCGTTCTTGGCATTCCTCATGGCATGAGTGTCAGTCAGAGGTGGCCTTGATGTTTTGCCTGCCTGTAGATAGGTGGATGTTTTTGGCTTCAAGATTGAGACTGGTGGTTTTAATTTGGACAAGGCAAGTTTTTTTTTTCCTCAAGTGGAGGACACAAGAGTATTTCGCTAGGGAAATCTGTCCGTAGAAACACAATCAGGTTCGAATGGCAGTTAGCATGTATCTCAAAGCCTCAACTGATAGCACTGTGTTCTGTTCACTTATGTTGCATCTTTTGTAGTCTTGTTTCAATCTTGGACAACTCAAACCATTTCAGTTTGACATGCTTATCTTAATGTGCCTGCTCAGAGCCAGTAGAAATGCTGCAAATCATGTCCATATTGCTAAATAATTAAGTATTCGTCTTGCCCGAGCTAAAATGTACAATAAGTAGGAATGTACAATGATCGGTGAAGGCCTTGGTTGGATTAAGTATCTTCTCTTCATCAAGAAAGGTCAAAACTTCCGCCCATTTTGTATGTAACTGGTCCACACTCCCCATTTGCTACGCATGGACAAGCAAGAATGCCATTGCTGTCCAAACTGTAACGAATGTAAGGGCAAGTGAAGCTGACAACCGCGGCGAAGCATTCGGAAGCCATGGGTACGCATCTGGAGGCGGCATCACACAGTTGTCACCATTGAAGTAGACTCGTCTCGGAAACGCCCAGCCTTTCTGGAAGGTGAACGTCGCCGGGTCCTTCCGGAACAGAAGCTCAGACTGAACATTCCCATCTGGCCCGGCAGTCTTGAGCAGGTCATTGTAGTACTTGAGGCCCCACAGCATCGCCGTGTCATCTGCGACGGACGGAGGACTTATCAATAGCTGGAACGAATAATAATATACATAATTGCAGAATATGGAAGTGTTCAGGGGTTCATCATGGATTGCTCACTTATTGTTCCATATGGGTTCAGGGGTTTGTACTGGAAGCTGAAAATTTTGGTCAGGTTGTCGAAATTAGGGTGCTGCGCTACGAGGTTCCACTGCGAGTAGTTCATCCGGTAGTTGAAGTTGTTCACCGTGATCTTCACCCTCCAGTAATCCTTGTAGTTAACCTTGACATGCCAATGCACTCTTATTGGGCACATATGAGAGGTGCACTCCACCAGAGGTATCAAGCTGCTTGTGCTGTGTCCATTCACCACAGAATCCAGATAAGGCGAATTGCCTCTGTCAAAGAGCACACTCAACTGTCACATAACTGAAAAAATATATATGATTCTTATTCTTCTAGTATTTCATAATATTCTGGATTATGCCCAATATAATTTAACTTACTCGACGCAGCTTCCTGGTTTAGGTTTGTTATTTTGGCATCCACATGAGCATGTCGGGCAGTTAACAATAGTATCGTTGTAAAATGAGGAGAGCGAAACGCAGCATGTTGGAGATCTATGTGCGACAAATTGCGAGTATGTACATGTCGCATTCCATGTCTCTGCACAAGGAAATATAAGTTGTCACCAAAATGCATAACGCTCTTGCTACACAATGAAGATCATGAATATGTCAAACAGGTCAGAAGCTTATTCCTGAAACATAATATACATCAGATGGTAGATCATGGAAATGAAATTCTTACTGAGGGCTTGAGTGGACCTCCTCCCATCCTGTGAAATGAACTTAGTAGGAGTCACATTCTTGGCAGGTCCGCAAGTATACCCGGGTCCGGGGGCCATCAGGGTGAAATTCATCGGCACTTTAACAGACTTGCTTGAAGTCCCTGACTGACCAACAGTGACCTGAAATGATGCCACAGCATTGGCAGGGTCTTGTGCCCATGAGTTGAGGACTCCCCCTTTGCAGCAGTTCGCAATCTGCATACTGTATGGTGTCCCAGGGAGCAGGTCCACCACCTCCGGTTTCCTCTCGCAACAATGTGGGAACCCCCTTTGAATTTGGAGCAATCGCCTTGCTCCGTGGCTTGGGCACCGATCATTTTCCAGATTATCTCCTTCTTTTGCCACACCCAACCGAGTTTCCAGCCCGGCGGTTGGATATGGCGATAATGCTGGTAGTTGTATAGTGAAACAACAGCCTGGAGGAATGCTATAGTTTGTCAGCAAATTATAATTATAGAGAACTGGGAACAGGATATTAGACTATGTGGGAGTTGTCAGCTTATAAGTTGTGTAAAATACATCAGAAGAAAGTCTAAATGTTGCAACGGTCGGCAGACCGTCGTGATATAACTTTTGATTATAAGATCACCCAAATAGACCTATTTTCAACCGAAAGATATATGGGAAGGACCAAAAACATACCAAATAGACGTATTAATGCAGATATATTTTGTGTTAGTTTAGTATCTCCTGGACCCGCAGCTCCATTGAGTTGTCTTCGAACATCTATTTTGACGAAAAGCCAACTAGATTGTTGGATTTCATTGATGAAGATGAGTAAAAAGTCTTAGAATATCATTGTACAATTTACATATTTACTGGGTAATGCACTAATGTTCAGTCATCCCAAATGTTAGAAAGTTTAGCAAGCAAAGTAAAGCCTACTACTGGAAAGCAGAGTGAAGCACTGCATTCTGTTGCATAACAATGACAGAAAATCAGCACTCAGTAAAGAAAGATTATATATCACGTGGTAACCAATTGTGTTAATCTGCAAAAAATGGCGAAAAATAAGGTATTGCAGAACAGTTATATTTCCTTATGAAAGATTATTTTCATAGAATTCGCTCATGTAAGAATGAGGAAAGCAGATGTGAACTTCTGTAACGATAGGGGCATGCACTGAATTGGTCCTAGCTTCAAATAGACTGCAATGCTTCACTTACCACATAGCCATCATCAGTCCACTGGATCACATCCCACTTGATTGTAATGTTCCCACCTGGATCAAGCGGATCATACGCGTCTGCAGAACGCCAAGGAAATTTGCTTGAAAAAAAGGTTCCTCCAAGTTCAATGAATGTCATGGTAGCAAACATTTAAGAAATCATTTAAGAAAAATACACTAACACGAAAAGCTAATGATGTGAGAGGCCTAGAAGTATTGAAAATTCAAAGTCTTTTTTAGGAAACCCTGAACATGTTTCAGGAGAGAGTAAAATGTCAGATAGATTCTTCCGGTTTCAGTCAGCTACTCGGGCTACGTGAAGAACACTGTAATAAACATGAAAACAGATTATTCAGTGGTTGCAAAAATAACAAAGTTTGGCGATAGCAGGCTTCCTAAACAATGCGTTCGCCCCAAATAACATTCACAACGAAGAACTAAGTAAAGGACAGCAAATTGCAGGAAGATTGTGTTTTGATCAGCACGATCGCATCATTATGGAGGCAACAATAAATCATCACCGAAAAGTTACCAACATAAGCAAATAAACCAAAGCCCCTTCTATTTCGCATTACCGAAATCCGGCCTTCGATCGCGGAAATCAGCCCAGAACAGGGCATGAATGAATCGACGAACACCTCTGAAGAAACAGAGGAAAGAAAACGAAAACGGTAGAAATCGATCGAGAGCCCTCACCTGACGAAGGCACCTGAGAGGAGAATGCGAGGAGGAGGAGCGCAATGGAGGCGCCCAGGCGCAGGAACAGTGGAGGCGATGTTGCCGCCATGGGCGATCGGAGAGCTCGCTCGCTCGAGAACCAGCTGCTCACCCTGATCACTCCCTCCTCCAGTCAGTACTTTGTGACGAAGGAACTTCAGAAAAGCGGGTCAGAGAGAGGGAGAGAGTTCTTCTCGTGGGGTGTGAGCGAGATTTGTTGGGCGTAGGCGTGTCGGCCCGGGGACACAGGCATGCAGACAGGGTTGAGCTATTCTCGTGGAACGCTTTCCCTCTCGCTTCCACGGCAGTGCAAGGAGCTACCTGCTAGCTTCTGGATCACCATTACTGCCAGCAGCGTTTCTTGTTTCTCTTCGTTTTTCTCCCGTTCCTTGATGTGGCTCTGCCTCCATGTTCGCCCTTTTCTGTGAAAGTTTGCTGTCATGGTTTTTTTCGTGAAAGATTTTTGGTCCCATTCATTCAACCACGGGAATGAATCTAATTTTACCCAAAGCTTTTTATCTCTTGGGGACAAAAATTTTAGTACTACATTGTCATCAGTTTAATAAATTGATTGATCTAATATTTGTAAGGCCACCTGCATATGAATCGTAATGAACATGCTTAGAGGAATTTATCCCCAACGCCAGTCACTGATCACTAGTGCTTACTGATCCGAAAGTCAGTCGGTCGCTTTCTTCTAGACTAACAAAGTGGACCTTTTCGTGTCTTATGTGCGTAATCTTTTCCTAAAGATTTTCCCACTAGCTAGCGAATGGCCATCGGCACACGACATCGACTGGATTGTTCTGGCTGCAGTATTTTCATTTCCTTATGGGCGAAGCCTCGATGAGACGATGACTATATATAGACGTTGCAAAGTGAATTGACCGCATCATCGTGAGGTCACGCGATCTTTCCAGCTGCAGGTGCATATGTTTTCTTGGAGTACGTCCAGCAGCGGAGCAATTTGAGTGCAGCCGCCGTCAAATCTGGTCTAAGCGATGGCCGGGCATGGATTTAGGCCAACTCCAACGACCCGTTGGTCTGCTCGAGTCCGTTTCTGTTTGTGCGGATAAAAAACATGGTCAACAGAGCAACGCAAACGGATCAATGTCTGTTTTTCTGTTCATATGAACGCATCTTCGACATAAATTTGAGCTAGGTTTGTGCCCGCGCCAGACACGCTCGAGTCGGCCCTGGGGCTGCCTAACCCAGCTCTCGGACTCTCCCAATGGCCAACCACCGCCTTTAATGTGGCGGGCAAGGTCCTTAAGTGGACGGCGGCGAGCCAAACCTTAGCACCCCATCCCCCATCCTCCCCAGCTACGACCGACGCATCTCCTAACCCCTTCCCACCTTCAGGATGGATCCGCCACCGACACCACTACCTCAGCAACTTCTAAACCAGATCAAGAGCGTGCGTCGGAGCGCGCTGGGCGCTACCGTGGTAGCTTATCTCGCCATCACGGGGCCGTCTAGGCCGGCATGCTGCCAAACATACCGACTCGATTTGTGCCGGTTGCCAGAGCAGGTGAGGAGGACCATGGATGCGGCGTACTCCGGTGTCCCCGACCCCGAAGAGGAGGCATACGCCACGAGAGTCGCGGGTGTCGCTAGAGCCGCCTCTGTCGCTGCACTTGCTCCCAACAAGGAGGGGGATGAGAACCCCGAGTTCTCCTGGACCAGCGAGGAGGACGTCGCGCAGGAGGAGGACGCCGACGACCTGCATCTGGAGGAGGCCATGGAGCGCTCATTCGAGTCGCTCGACACGGACATAGACCGGCGAGCCGAGCTCGCCCGTGTGCTGCAGGAGCAGGAAGCTGCCGAGCTGGAGCAGGCGGCCCGCGAATCGCTAGCCTGGAACGCGCGCGCCGCCGCCAAGCGTGTGCACGAGGCCGCAGCGGCGGGCAGGGCCAGCAGCTCCCACTTAAGCCCTTCAGCATGAATCTCCGGCAGCTCCTACGTGCGGCCAATTTTATTGAAATCGCCGGCGTCACTAGGTAAACCCTACTGCTTAACGGGAGAGATAGAGCAGCAAGCAAGTCCGCCTCCGGGTTCAGTCGTGTCGAAGGAAGAGCCAACAAGCCCATCCCGAGAAGCTCAAGCACCGCCCACACGAGGTTAATTTTGTTAATTCACCGGGATCTTCATTGTCTACACCAGAGGACGACGACCGAATAGTTTTAGCTAAATACTATGTGTAAAATCTAGTAGATCAAATGTATGCTCTATTTATGTAATTTTTTAGTCTAAAATAGTACTGTATCTAAATTTAGTGTTTGGAAAAAAAATGAACTTACGAGCTGATACAAAAAAGAAGGCTCCCGTGTCGTCCAACCTGGGCGACCCGGGGGCGACCCAACTCGCCGCCGACCTAGACCCCCCCCCCCCCCTCCGGCGGCTCTCCCTGGCCGCCGCTGCCGCCGGTGTGTGGCGGCGGCCCTCCTCTCCTCCAAAGGGGGTGAGGGCCTCTGCTGGTGCGAGCTTGGCGGCTCTCATGGCGGATGCGGATGGCGACGTCGGCGGTGGAGGTGAGGTCGTCGGTGCTCCGGTGGCGGCGCGGGGCAGAGGACGGCCAGATCTGGCCGAGCTCGGTTGTCTCCTTGCCTCCCGTGCTCGGCTGCTGTGCAGGCGGTGGTGGTGGTTCCCGGGCCTGATGTGGGCCGGGGCCGGGCCAGGTCGGTCGAGGTGCGGCGGCGCGGGTGGTGGCGCCGTCTCCGGCGGCGCGTAGCAGAGGCGTGGGTGCCCGCTGGGCCTGCAGGCTCGCGGCATCCCCTCCAACCCAGCCGGCCATCTCCCACCTCCCACCCCTCCTGGCCGCTGTTGGTGGAAGACGTCGTGCGGGCTTGCTGGCACGCAGCGGTGGTTCCGGACGGCGGAGGTTGTGGGCCAGCGTGTGGCGGCCATGGCCGGCGACGGCGCGGCGCGGATGGCAGCTCGGCGCCATCTGCTTGACGCGCTCCCTGAAGTGGCTGGCCCGTTGGCGGTGTCTCCCTCCTACAACAACAACATTCGAGCCTCCGCCCCCTGCGCTATTGGTCTTCTCAAGCGACCTGCTTTGCCGTCTCCGGGCTGCCCCTGCTTCGGCGGTCTTCGGAGTCTCCGGGGGTCCTTGCTTATGGGTCGGGGCGAAATCCCCGCGCGGCCTCTGCCAGCGCTGTCAACGGCGACGCCCGAGGGTGCCGCTACCTCCTTGGAGGCGTTGGCATGACCCTTGCTGGACTTCCACCTCGAGCACCGGGGGAAGCCCTTGGTCCGGCTTGCCGGATCGGGCAGCGGCGGCGTCTGAGCGCCGTTCCCGTCTGGTAGGCGCTGCTTGGGCTGCACGTGGTGGCTCTGATGTGGCAGCTGGAGTGCGGCGATGCATGGCTCCGGAGTCGATAGGGCGTAGACCTCCGGGGCGCAATGTACGCCGGCGCTAGCTCCTCCTTGATGATCGATACACCAGTTCAAGTCGGGCCCTGCCTTCACCTGCCGACTCCTCTGGCACATAGGTGTGTGGTTTCTTTGGCCTGGGCAGTTTTGGAGTGATGGTCTTCTCTGGAGTAGTTGGCACGGGCTTTGACATGGATGGAGGCAAGGCTGGGCGATGTTTCATGTTGTTGTTGTAGTGTAGTTTGTAGGTTGAGGTACCTCCTCACTTAGGGTGTGTTTGGTTGAGAGGGTATCCCTCAAGTGGTAGGGGTAGCCACTTTTTCAGTGATTGCCACTCGTTTGGTTTGGAGGATGAGTGAGATAGAGGCAACCATATTCTGGGTATATTCCCTCAGAAAATTGGTTCAGCTCATCCGCCCAAATCGGTGGGATGAGGGCAACCACTTGTGGTTGGCGCCTCTGCTCACCCCCCAAGTCGTGCGCTGCGTCTCTGCTCACCCCGCGCTCCTCTCTCTTCTTCCTGGTGTCGCCGCGACCCTCTCTCTTTTCTTCTTCCTAGCGCCGCCGCAACCCTCTTTCTTCTTCTTCCTGGCGCCGTCGCGACCCTCTCTCTCCTATCTCGCCGGCGAGATGGACCGGCGGCGCGAAACGGCGCCGGACGGGCTGGTCCTCGCTCCTATCTCGCGACCCGCTCCTGCCCCTTTCCGTCCTCTCTCCGACCCCCTTAATCTCTTGCTCGCTGCTGCTTCTGGGGCAGCCGATGAACACGAGCGTGCTGGGCGCTGGCCTGAGATGCCCCGTGCCCGTGTCTCCTCTCGATTCCCTGCTCGATTCCCTCCTCTCTCCCCACGCGTCGGCCGAGGTAAAGCTGGATCCGTGGGATAGAGACGACGGCGCTCGCTCCCTTCCTCGATTCCCTCCTCTCTCCCCACGCTCGCTCCCCTTCTGGATTCCCTGCTCGCTCGCTCCCCCGCTCCCCTGTTTGGAAGCCAGCTTTGTACGGCAGCGGGCAGCCCAGCGCGCGCCGCTGGATCCATGGAGCTGCTTGGAAGCCAGCTTTGTACGGCAGCCCAGCGCGCGCCGCCGCCGGACGGCCGGAGAGGCCAGAGTACTAGAGACGAGCCGAGTACCCGACCTGCTGCAGTGCAATACCTAGAGCAATAGGTAGGAAAATTTCATTGCTTAAGAAAACTATGTTGTTTTACTTGGACATGTGGGGTACTAAAGAAATGTATATGCTAATGCTTACTTGGACATTACCACCCACTTGTTCTTTTTTTGTTTAATCAGAGCTAAAATATAAATTTGGGGTAATCTCACCACCTCGTGGCATAGTGGTCATCACAACAATCTATCCATTTTTCATCCTTCCAACCAAACAAAAAATTGGTTACCAATAACCACATTTTATTTTTCAAACCAAACAAGAAAAATGGCTATCCCTAACCAGGTGGTTGGGGATGCCCTCAACCACCAAACCATATCCCTAAACCAAACACACCCTTAGTCGTTGTGAGGACCTGCTATTTGGTTGTGTTACCGCATCATTAGATGCCGGAATCGTTGTAATCTGAACTCTGTCCTTTTCTTCTAATGCGAGTGGCACGCAAAGCTTTTGCGTGTTCGAAAAAAAAAATTATCACGGCAGGCACGTGTGGCATAGGCATTCACCTGCAGCAGCCATGACAGAGGGACGTGGTCGGAAGCTTGCGCACGAAAGGCGTGTGTCGCATATCCATCCATGCAGGTCTCATGAACGACAACCAAGATACAGCTAGATAGCGAGAACTGACGCAGCCATAGATGAAGCACGACTTGTTTTGTGTGACCCGGATCGCACGCAAGTGCATGCGCAGCGCAGTCCATCGACGACCGTACGTGAACTTTCTTTTTGGCTGTGGGCCGCATCTGATCCAGCCGGGAACCAGCCAGTGGCGCAGACATCCGGCCGGTATCTCTCTGCATGAAAAGAAAGTACACACAAAAAAAACCAAATACAATTAGGGCCGTTTTGACACCCGAAGCATATGCTACCAGTTTTTAAAATCGGATTTCTACATATTTTAAAATGTCAAAAGATTCAGATTTTTTTTACGCATTCTATGTGCTCACATAACTATACCCGACGCATAACCACCACATTTTTTTACTACATTTTGCGGGGCATACTTAACGGGCTCCCTATGTACTAATCATAGTACCACCATCAAGCCGCCGAGATCAATACACACATCCGGATGTCCTCCTGTAATCTCGTGTCTAACAGTTTGTGTTTAGTATATTTTGGTTACCCATTATGACTTTATATATTAGGCCCAAGTTGCAAGTGTTCGACTTTAACAACTAACTTACAGTGTAATTGGTCAAACACTACACATATTCGACACATATTTAACAAGAAAAGTGATACTTTTCTAAGTTGAGAGTTAAGGCATCTCTAGCGGATCCCTTATCATTTAGACCCTCAAACGCCTCCATATTCTCTAACTCCCTATATTTGGTCCGCTAAAGAAAAGTGGTTCCTAGCCAATTCACTAAACTTAACTCCCTAAAAAATTTGGTTGTCAATTTTTCATCTAGTTTTGGTTTAACATACTACATTTCAACTAAATAATTTCACACATATTAAATCTAGACATAATAGTTAAGCTTCAAACAATTCAGGAATATTACAAATTTAAAGCTTACACACCAAATTATTCAAATGCAAACACACGGAAGGGTTCAAATGAAGTAAAGAGCAACTATGAAGTGATGTGGAGTATATAGTGATGCTCAACAAGATCATTTTGAAGTGATGTGGAGTAACACGGAAGGGTACAACTCTTAGGAAACATACCCAATCAACATATTTACCCCTAATGGTAGAAAAGTGGTTTCTTTTTCAAGTAGTGGACCAAGGTTAATAGCGGGTGTTACGTGTGTCGATCTACAACAATCTAAATTTCACTAAGACATGTTCATAATTATTTAATAGCACTAGTTAAAGATCAACTAATAATGTGCTCCCACTAAACTCTGATATTAACTCTGATATTCCTCGTGATCAGACTTTAGTGATTCGGAATCCTTACTCATCAATAGATGGTTAACTGGATACAGCTCAACCAACTATGATTAAGGGGTAGGCGACCTTGGCAATCACTTCCTGCCGTGACTTCCGTTCATCTTTCGATGGATGTGCTCCGAGCTCATGACTAGTCATGCCCGAACGTCAAGACAACCAACCGTTTTTGCAGCATGTACGTTCCATGCACGCCTCCCGAATCCTTGTCAAACTCAGCCCATGGATACATGTGACCTGAAGACAAGCACCCGGTTTGACGCTGCTACGACTTGGAACAGCACGAACTCCTTGATATTTTTAATTTTAGCTCAAGTATTTAATCTTTGCAGCTACTGAGGAATCTGCCTAATAATCACGTCTACTGCGCAAACAAGGGAAAAGCAAGAAAACAGGTATAAAACATGCACAAGTAAATAACACTTCGCGATGTAGTATAGTCTTCTTGCTTCATCTTCCGGTGGCGCCTCCACCGGTGCGCCCATGTCGAGGTTCACGACAAGTGCATGCCTTCTCCTATCCTCCACTATCACCATAGCTCGACGAACAAGGATGAACGACACGCCGGCCATAAAAACAAAAGGTTAGTCAACAAAATACAATTTCGATACTATACCACATCACATGTCCTGCAAAACAGAGTTAGACGCCTCTAACGTTTGTTTGCATATTTTAGCGTGGCTGTAGGATGAACGGGACAACCGGAAATACTACGGCCCTTACCAAGCATGATTATTCATGTTGCTAGATTGACATTGCGGGGTGATGGACATCCCAACATTACGAAAATGTTGCGGGTCCCATCTAAACGATCACTGGTGCGCGTGACCCCCGTGTGGACCTAGTCCACATGCCATTTCCACCATCGAGTCAACGAGACCAACTATAGAAAGATCCGGATCTACTGAAGCACTTCGTTGGCGTCGACGGGCATACTAGGAGCAGTCGGAAGGTCCGCGGATTGCCAGAAGTCCGTAAAATTAAACTATGCCGTTGGAAACAATCTTCAATAGTTTATTGGGAAGCAAACATAAATAAACTGAATGTTAAAGAAAGACTTCAATAACATACCCACACAAACTTATGCGGTGCCCGCACACCATGTGCTCTAGATCAAATCATGTATCTACACATAGACCGCTCTGATGCCACTATTAGGTTGCTTGTATGGAAAACAAAAATTTCGCCACTACTACGCAACAGCCAAGATCTACTATGAAGATACAAGTAACAAGACATGCATATTTGATCCAACTGTAAATCATTACCGACACCGTTGAAGCGGAAGAGATGTCGATGACGACGTTGATGAAGCTTGTGGAAGAACTCCCTCGGCTAAGCCTAGCCGAGAGAATATTGTAGACTCCTTGCGTCCCGCCTTGATCCAACAGAGTGAGGGTCTACCGCCATCGTAGAGAGCACACCCCTCTGAGTTTTGCACACATACATCGGAACTAGTTCAGCAGGGCTTCGTCGTCCATGCTTGAAGCACTCACAGCTGGTGTATATGAAGGTGGAGATCTCAACACATGAGAAGGAGGGAGAGAGATTAGATATTTAGATCTAGATCTAATCAGGGAGGATCCCTCTAAATATTTAGAGGTTCCCTCTAATCCAACTAGAAGAGATATAAACTTGTGTTTCTTTTCCCACGGGGTTGGGAGGGTTTATATAGGTGGCCAAGGGGTAGGGAGGCTTGGGCAAGGGGCAAGCCCTTGCCCTTGATGCGCCGGCCCTAGGGGAGTTGGAGTTGGACTCCAACTCCTCTAGCCAATTCGGTTTGGGGGGGAGGAGTCCTGGTCCAACAAGCCCCCCCCCCCCCCCCAAACCGCCTCCCCCATGTCCAATTCGGGTTGGGGGGGCGGAGTCCTTGTCCAACAAGGTCCCCCCTCCCCCAAACCGCCTCGCCCTATGGGCCCAAGGCCCAACTAGGGTTTTGCCAAGGGGGGGAACTTCCCCCTTGGTGCGCCTTCGCCCACCCGCCCCGATGTGGGGTGCGGCTGCTTAGTGGGACCCATGGGACACCCAGTGTCCGCAGACAAAATACTCCGGATAACTATTTCCTTCTTATATAAACCCTCAGAATAAATCCGACTAGTGATAGAAACTATTTCTATTACTCCGAGACACCTAGTGTCTGCATAATCCATTCTCTCTGATAAAGGTATTATCTATCACGCAGAAACCATTCCGGTGATACTCTCTCGGTATCTAGACCAACCATATACACAACAAACTAGAACTGACTTAAGCGTGTTACCCTACAGGTTCGATAACGTGTAGCTATAATTAGATGTTTCCATCTAATCACCGGCCAGGGTCAGGTACATGGGCTACCTGAATAATTGCTACCGTTATGCGAATGACACTCTGTTGAACCTGTTGATTATTAGTTCGTCATTCCCATTACTCACGATAGTGAACTTACCCGAGATAAAGTATTCCTGATATTTCCATGAATCAATCCCTGATTCACTATATCTTTGTCTATCTCGTTACCGGTAAGTTTCCTTTTCTCGTTCCCATAATCCGATATCCCACATGATGTAACTTCATCATGCATTGTCTGCAGAACATATTGGATATCATACATGCCGCGTGGGCCCTGAACGTATCTCTCTTTTGACAGAGGAGTAATTTCCCATCTTGGAACATTAGGATATATGCACACCTTCAGAATTACCCAGTGACTGCCGTTATGATCACCCAGTTATGGCCGTGATGGTTGACAGTACCAAAGTAACTCTTCCAATATGCACAACCCTAATAACCTCATGGTCTAAGGACATGTCATATAATAACCATCTGCGATATTGCACTAAGGACAATAAGACACTTTGGAATCTTCTTAGCATATCAACGATTTGGGTCTACCCGGCCATATTGTTTCCATCAACCATATGCCGCTCATTGATGCTGACATAAACAATGTCCCAGACTAGGAAAACGTGGTCTCAAGCAATCAACGAATTAGTCTAAAAGGCAAGACTAGGGTACATTTTATTCTGTTCATGTCTCTACACGTGCGAGTGAGTTTTCCTCTGAATCACATATTCAGGAGTCACCGCAATTATAGCATAGAATCATGAAGCATAATTATGAATCAGATGTTAAACTTTATTGCCTTTTGGGCATACATCCAACGGGCAGGGCCACACAAACACCAAAACCTCTCTCCCCCATCTTTCCTCGTTGATTCTTGACACTTTGCAAAGTGAGATCTCTAATTGCATGGAGGAAGCGGAATTGTCTTCACAATTGTGGCCGATGGAGGATCGATGCCATTTGTAAGATAGTAACCCATCATGTAATGATGATCATTGACAACATAGTTGCAAGAAGGAGTCTCTCCGGCAACAAGCCTTGCCAACACTGGTGATCTCTCGACAACACATTCATATCATTATGAGAGCCAGACAATTCAAAGAATGTATGCAAAATCCAAAACTCGTGGGATGCAACAGCCTCAAGAATGATGGTTGGATCTTTGTGGTGGCCTTTTATTAACCTTTCCTTCCCACATGATAATTCTTCCATGTCCATTCCATGCAATCAGCTGATAAACATCTCAGTCCATTCTCATTCTTCACTCACACCCAAGAGTCTCTCGGTGTCCTCATAATTGGTGCCCTCAAGTACTCCGGTCCAAAATATCAATCACGCCTTTTGTGAATCTTCGAACAGCCTCCGAGATTGTATCTACACCGATGCGGACATAGTCGTCAACAACGTCAACCGAACACCCATGGGAAAGCACTCTATCTTCCGTGACACACTTCATCAGTGGGCTCACACTGATATCCTTTAATGCTCTCCTCCTCGGCTTAAACCAATCATCATGCTTCTCCATGGCTTTGGCAATGGTGAGAAGAGACTTGTGTGCATCTGAAATCGTCGGACAAAAATACTTCTCTGGGTAGGTTGGGTTAGGGTTGAAGTAATGGCCTCCGCTCTATCTCGATTTATATACAAAGAGCCGAACTATGATCCTAGTATCGGCCGCCAAAAGTTCTCATCCAAAATCATGGCAATGGACATTTCAAAGTCATCATCGTCTTCTTCCTCCTCCGACGACGAAGAGTTGTCGAAGATCATCTCCCTCAACTTCTTCATCTACAAAAATTACTCACACAGTCATTTCATCGAACACTTGATGGACGGAGGAGGTGATAAGCTCGGCCGAAGGTGTGAAAGGTCGGCACGGCTGAGAGACAATCGATTGTGAGTGGTTCGGACGGGCTTGAACCTTGGCCGCCAGTCCCACCCCAAGCTCGTTGTGGCCGAATAGATGTGGTCAGAATTTCGCCGGTCTGCCTTGATTTCGGCGCCGCAAAGCTCTACGGCGGGCGTTATGTGTCCTCCTCCTCCACAGTGGCTCTTTTTTCCTCAAACCGAGCCTGGATGAACAAGGTGGCGGTAAAGATTCCAGCGACAATGGAAGCGGTGGAGGCAGAGATTCCGGTGGCGGAGAGCAACCGGCGAGCAAATCGGAGTGGGCTAGGCGGGCGGAGGTTGCGAGGTGTCGGCAGACATTAAGGGTGGTCGTCAAGGCAACGCCGGCGACGGTCCGGACCGAGCGGGGGAGAGTTTCAACGTGTGGGTGTAGGGGAAAAGTTTTTCTCTGAGAGGTAGCGGTCGAATGTATTTGAGAGTCAGTCGACTGCTGAAAAAATTACTCCTCTAAACCACATAAGGTTTTTAGCTAGGCGCAGTTCAGGGAATAAAACCAAATGGACTTTACCTTTTATTATCATTTCTCTAGATGTGCAAAGATCAACAAATGAAGATTGTCAGTGGTGGATTCTTTTACAAATATATCCCCTGTATAATCTCATTGTTAAAACTACCCCCTCCAAATTCTATTGACAAAACTACCCTGTATGTTTTTTTTTCAAAATGAAGGCAAAATTTTGGCGTCATCTCATCATCAGTAAGAATGAAACTGTCGGTTAATTAGAGGAAAACCTAGCAAAAGTTGTCACAATCGCCCCGTCGAAAATAGATCGCACAAGACAACTCAATCGACATGGTACCCACACAAACCACACACGTCGTCGAGAAGAAACACCACTGAAGATTTCCATCGAGCATCATTGTCATCACCAGGAGTAAGTGACGGACTTCTCCCTCGCCCCAACACACGCCAGAACCCATGTCGGTCCATGCCAAGCAGTGGTACTAGAGTCCAAATGACGAACACTGTAGGAGAAGGAACCGTTGAGCTTGTACCGAGCGAAGCCGAAGACCCGTCTCATGTCTTCGTCACCGCCAAGGCTACTCCTACCCCACGAAGACAATGCATGGCACATAAAACTCCTTGAACACGCCGGAAGGAACCAACTAGCAAAACTCAGAGAGACAACCAAGACCCAGCTCTGCTCGGCAATGCCATCCTTGCCAAAAGACACCAACAACATCGCCATCCACCGGTCCTTCTAGTCGGATCAAGCTCAACAAATAATGCCAGTGCATCTCCAACAACTTCAAACACCCAAATCGCAGATCTGGGAGGCACCAAGAGAGGAGTTGCTGTAACCTGCGGCAAGGAACGGGAGAGGAGAAAGCAGCTCCGGCCGCCAGCCGATTCAGTGCAATAAAATGGCAATAGTATCACGGGGCAGCAAAAAAACGACCGGCAGCTGGTCGTCGATTCTGATGGTATCCACAGCAGTTAAGATATATCAAGACTGCCGATTGCAGAGCCAGCACAAGAAGGCACCTTCTTATACACATGGTAAGTGAACCATTCTGTGCATGTTCCAAGGGAACAGAAAAGGCAAGCGATAACTGGGAGCCTGGGACTGCACTTACGTAACCACTCTACCAGATTGTATGTAGCACGCTTCCAGACAAATCATGCTATCAACCCATGAAATTTCAGCACCCTTTGGGCAACAGTTTAACAAAACAGAGCAAGCACAGTCAAAAAAGAAGTAAATTCCATCCCACGAAAAAAAGACATTACCACAGTTCGGAGTGAATTCATGGCACCAAGAGAAATCATGTGCTTCAAAACACACACCAGATCCATACCAAGCAAAGTCAGAGGAACTTGTAGCTTCAAATAACCACATAAGCTTGGCTGCATACTAACAAAAGAATCTAACTTCAACTAGATAGATAATAATGGGGTACACAATTATAATAACTGACAACAAATCAGGTTTAGTGTTCTCTTCTCAGAGGCCCTCAACATCACATAAACATTGTGCCGCACAAAACCATCTCCGTCTGCCAAAACTAACAGGGGTTTGATTTCCCGGAGCAAACCATCCACTGGACCAACACGAAGACTAGATGTATTAAGAGCTAAAGGGGAGACCAAACCTTCCTCCATCATACGGTTCACCGCCTACTTACTGACTTACACGCCACAGCAAAAGAATCTTCAGTTGTTCTGAGTTAGTACTCGTCATGCTGCCCGTAGACACCTTCTGACACTTCGAGCGATGAGGCAGCTGCCATGTCCAAAAACCACACAAGTTTGCCATCTGTTGGCTGAACCATCCGGGCAGGCAGCGATGTGGGAATCTCTTCACCATCGCTGCTGTCAGACACGGCTAAATGCACGGCAGTTGCTTTGTCAACACCGGTCGCTAGGACTGCTATGTTTGATGCAGAGTTTATTACCGGAAGGGTAAAGGTGATTCTCTCGGGTGGAGGCTGCGGAGAGTCAGTGATGTAGGTGACCCAGTCATCTTTCAGCTCAAGGGCTTGGTGGTTAGGGAACAATGACGCCACGTGTCCATCAGAACCCATACCGAGGAGAATGAGATCAAACTTCGGGCAGTCGGTGCTCTCAGAGACTGCGATCGTGCGGACCTTCACAAGCTGCCTGATGACAAATTCATAGTCGGTCGCCGCATCCTCCACCGTGGCGTTGTCATTTATCGAGTAGACATGACTACTGAGAATAGGTACCTACAAATACCATTTAATTGCAACATATGGTTATCTTGTAAAAAATAAGTGATCCAAGCCATGCATTACAAAAGTGCTTATGCTTAACATTTTCACTATCATGGTGGAACGCCATATTCTTGCACTAATTAGGTAAATCATTTGATTGTTTCAACTTAAGACAGGTGTGCCAGAGGCAATCAACCTGTTTCAATCAATAGTGCCATTTGGATAAGCTCTTACACTGACAATAATGGCTCGAGATGACGCTGAGAGAAGATAAGGAAATGTGTGGTTGGTGGTGGGAGTTGCGAGAGTAGTTGGATGTTGGAACTAATGAAGTAGTTGTTAGGACGCCTTAATCAGGTCCCCGCAGTTGACAAAGGATACTGAACAATCTGAGCATCGTGACTACCAGAAATGGTATAGCAAAGTGGCAAATTAGCATAGTTAACTCACAACTTACCCAGATCAACAACAGTATCTAATATGCAGAATCTACCGAACGAGTGTTATTTCTAACTTACAAAATACTGCGCATCTGTGTCTTTCAACATACTACATTACCAAATTAAAGCACGATGAACAGTGTTCAGACAAGTAAAATGTATAATTGTATATGCCAAATGAGAAAAAAGACATGGGCCTGGATTCAGCAACACAACTTTGAGCTAAGTCATATTATACTTTCCAACTCTAAACCTGATTTTTATATAATAGAGAACAACACTTCTTGATTACTTATGCTGTGGCCAATTGGTTTGTCCTTGCTCCTTTCGACTACAATTTTTTCGAACACTTTGGACCAATTAAATAAACTATCGACACTTAATGATTGAAATTAGTCGAGCACAAAATACTCATAACTATCTGGAGATAATGAGAAGAAATAAATAACAGCAGGAAGCCACATGCCATAGGTCTATTGGACTGGCACATAGGCCAATATACTGACAGTAGACTAAAAAGATTTAACAAAAAAAGCATTCCCCCACCCTTTCTGCCACAAAAAAAAGGAGGACCAAACCTTAGGCAGTTGGACACCAATAATTTATACTCGATTACACATATCACTTTACTTGAGATGTCTAGGGTATAGAGGTTGCAAAATCTACCCACTTAAGTTTTTTTTATTTCTCACATGACTTAAATACAAGTTGTAACCTAAAAACATTTACAGTACATAACAGAAAAAAACCTGAATGACCCAACTGATATTGCCTATTTGAATTGATATACTGAAGAAATATATTTTAATCGAAACAGTTAAAGAAACAGCAGCATGTATGAATATGATGAATCTCATGCAAGGTATAACTATCATCTTGTAAGCACAAAGTAAATTGGTTTATTTTTTTGAAAATGAAACTCGAGCAACAAATATCCACAAACTAAATATGCAAACAAGCGAATCTCGAGAAAAAAATCATGGTTCTAAACTGTGTTGCGAATTTTCTCCTAAAGTTCACATACCTTTGATAGGAATCCTTCTTTTGTTAATTTATAGTTACTATCCGCATGATTCTTTGCGACAGCACGTTCGTCAGACCAAAATATGTACCATTTAGACCAATCCAGTGTCTTGTTATATGGCGCTTCACAAAGTTTCCTTTTCATAAATTTAAAACATAATACTTCAGATATAATAGCTTGTACAGTATTGACAGAATATGATACATTAGCTAACAAAGATTACGAAAATTCATTACCCCAAAAAACTGACAAGGGGCCCTCCAGATAGGGCAATAGTGAAGTATCCCCTTTCTTTAACAGAGATTTCTGACACTTGCGAGATATACTCAGCCAGATCTGTTGCTATCTCATCTAAACTCTCAAATATCCTTATTTCACTGTTCTTTTTTGGTTCATATGATGCAGCCATTTCCCTCTCCATTCTCACTTTGCTTCAGCCTAGAATTTTAGTTATTGGTACAACAAAATAGTCCTGCACAAAAAGCACCAGTATCTTACCAACAAGGCTAGCAGAACTGATTCAACTCATGTACAGAATATCAGAATTTAGGCAAACTTCACATATAGTCACAAAATCTAGTAATACATCTCTAATAGTTTCTGCCGGCAAGGCATCAAAACAAGTAAACAACGAAAAGAGAAATATTATCTATCCTGCACAATATAATGTACAGACCATCAGAATTTAAGAGAACTTCAAAGCTCAATCATATAATCTAGTTCCAAAGTCTCTGATAGTTTCACTTTAGAAAAGAGAGAAAATATCTAATAGTTTCAGCCAGTAAGGCACCAAATGGTGAAAAGGGGCATGTAATAATCCTGCACGATATCGTGACCTAATCTCATGCACAACCATTAACCTATATACCAACATCATAGGAGCTTTCCTTACTAATTGAGATATCAGAATTGGCAGTGTAAGATAATCACCATCCACCAAAATAAGAAAGGGCATTGTGTTGATTTGTGTGTTAATTGACTTTATACAAGCTCCATGTATGATGCTGATGCATAGCCTCAAATGTCTAAACTAATACTGCAGTAGTATATTACAAGATGGGGCTACCTTCTAGAACGCCAAAGAGTAACGATCGGGGAAACTGGAAAAGCAAGTGGATAACATGCATCCAGCTACTGTATGCTGATTGTTTAATTTGACATTCTTCTACAAGCTATGTTTGGACTTTCAGATAGCATAAGAGTTTGGACAGTGAACATGGACGCCTTTCACGCCAATTTGAGGAGGCATAGATTTGTTGTGTGAGAGTAATCTAATTAAACTTGCTAATACAAATGAGATGATAGATCTACCATTGCTTTGATTCATTCTAGCTTTCACATGCCCATGTGAGTTTTGCAAGAAAGGAATTCCACTATTGCACGTTAGTAGCTGATGAAAAATTCACTTTCAACCCATGGTTGGTAGATTAAAACAGACTACTGCACATCAACACCTTGCCAAAATAACATGTTAAAATAATTCAGATGCAAAAATGATCTGTTTTGAATTAAGATACGTGGGCCAAGTTTAAGCTAATTAATATCACATAAATCATACTTTTAAATCCAGAGCATCATAATATGGGTCTAATCAAGCTGAACTCCGAAGGATCTTAATCTAAGAAATAAAAAAAAGACACAGCAGCATGAGTAATATGAGCATTGCACAGAAGAGTGGCACAAAATTAGTAACACTAGCCCAAAGAACACAAATAGTAGGTCATTAAAAGAAAGCCGCCGACTTCTACTTCTGCTCAATGAAGGGAGAAAGCTTGACTCAACTCTGGAAACAGCATTGGAGAAGACAAACGAGGAAGGGCAGTTGCAACTGCAAGGTTTAGCAGACATCATCTGAGCTGAGACCAGTTGAAAGATTCCAAGCTTTTTGTTTTGGGGCCGCAACAAAAGCACTCCGGTAAAAGAAAAAAAAAGCAGGAACACTGCAGGGAAATCCACTCTAGATGCCAGACTTTAAAAAGGTGCTTCCTTTGGCCCATTCCTCCCATATTCCGCTAGAAAAAAGAAAACAGAGGAACTCGGATAACGCCATGGCGGCCACACCATTGCTCGTCAGATGGAACCAGCTACTTCAAGAACTGCACCCCACCAATAATTCAACAATTCATCTCCAAATCGAACATTGAGTTGCACAATTGTGCCTCGGCTAAAACCCCGCTACGGCAATCTCACACTCCATCGACTCAACGAACCAATCGACCCGCATTTTTCCACGCGGTGACACTCTAACAGTGATTAGGAAGTTTGCGAGAAAGTGATTAGGAAGTTTAAGACACGATCCATTCAAGAACGGCAGGGAGAATTGCGGTTCATGGCGGTTGCCAATGCTCCGAATCAGCTCCGCCCAAAATTAAGAACGCCCCAGAGGAGGAAGAGGAAGCCTAACTCCCGGATCCAAAGAACTCACCAGAGCTGTGCATTTGCTTAGCCTCGCTCTCCTTCCTCAGTTCCTCCTCGTCCACCGCCTCCTCCTCAAGCCGCAAGGAAACAAAGGAGGGGTATAAAAAGAGAAAAAAGGCCAGGGCAGACCCAGTGTACTCACACACACATACGCATAAAATAGATGAATATGGTTTCTTTTCTTTTATCTGCGCACATAGAATTATTCGGTAGGAAAAGGGCTTTGATGTCTACATCAGAGACAGGAGAGGGATAAAACCTTGTTTTGATCTGAATTCTCTGTGGATTACGTGCTTCCCTCTGCCTCCTTTTTTTTCTGCTTCTCCTTTCCTTTGCTTCCTCTCCTGCTCTGTGTCGCCTCTGCTCTACAAGTGGCTTTATCACTCTTTGTTTGTTGGTATGGATGCTTCCATTAAATTTTGGTTGGGTCTATCTGTCGAGCTGCAACGCACGTGAGGCTGCCCTCATCCTTATCTCAACTCTCGCTTGTCATCTACTACCTTCCGTCCTTCCCTCCTCGGCAGATTACACCTTAAGCTTCCCATAAAAATCCATTCTTTTCTCTAAACAACAGAGCTTGCAAATCGATGTGCCATGGACATTGTTTCCTGTTCAATGAGGTCGAAATTTCACGCACTGTTGTCACATTTGTGTTTGTCTTTTAGCTACTTTTATGTGTTTTTTTTCTTTTTTTTTCTGGTAAAGTATCTTCAGATTTTTGTCAGTTGCCATGTTGCTGATGCAAGTTTAAGGGAACTTGCTGTCCTGCTCATCCTTTTGGAGAAAACGATGCACCTCATATCTGCATTGGAACTCATGGAAGGATGCGAGCTGTTGTAACAGCTTGTAAAAGCAACCTTTTAGAATGAGAGCCTCTAAAATTGTTGTAGAGGATTCTCTTATAAGGTTTAAAAGCTTTGAAGTGGTGTCTAGAACAAATTACACATAACACCAACATCTAGCAATGTAATTTTTTTTCAGCTAACCTCAGTTTTGGGGCTAGTTAGTTGCAATTGGTCCAAGTAAATGAATTAGGGCCCTTAACAGCGTTTTTACCGCTTTGTGATGGTAGGAAATTTGGGTAGCATATGGTAGGAAATTTGGGTAGCATAAGGTCACAAATTTACTGATTTTTCTAACAAAATTATACGAAATTATGTGACATTTAAAAAAACATATGGGCACCATAATGGTAGAAACCCTAGATGTTATACACATAAGAAATATTTGAGCATCAACATAAAATCATATATATCATAAGTTGAAGATCTTATGGCATTGACTGGATCCAAATTCAAGTGTTTCTTGGCAGTTTACAAGCTCCCAATTTAATTGTATCATGATACTTTAAGTTCCAATTAAAGCGTCTCTTCGTACATACAAAATATATATTATGATCTCCTACCTAGGTACATCCAGGTGTGTGTATTTTGTATGTATAACATAATTTTCTACTTTTCAGAATCATAAAAACAGGTACATGCACTGAAGACTTTATTATCTAAATAAATTGACTGATGCTCGTTTTGGGTCGAAACATGTACATACCAGTTTAGATGGTACATTGCGGATATCGAGTCCCACGTGTCAGACCTTGTTAAGTGCCCTACTTCATTTATTTGGGTCAGCTGCAACTAACTAGCCCATAAGGTGGGTTAGCTACAAAAGAAGTATGTATTCTAAAGTTTGTGCAACTTTGTTACCACAGATTGGTGTTACTTGTAATGTGTCTATAGTGGGACTCTCGATAACACAACCTCGAGCGCCTTTGGTAGCCTGCAGTTTTCCAGACCAGGCCCACTAGCTGCAAAAGCTTGATATTTGGTTGTATGTGAGATCTCTTGGACCAGACTATCGAACTCATCAAATCACTTCTTAGGAAGACCCACTGGAAACGGCCGAATCAGCAGTATTTCCATGGCTAGGCTTGAGAAGTGGAACGTGCGTTGTCAGCCAGGTTTCACGTTGCTTCCACTCACTCTCCTAAATCTACTTCACCTCCTCTCTTCTAATCAATGTAACAATGGTTCAGTTCAAAATAGGCTCTACGCGAGAAAGATGTGCACTAACGATGTGGTTCCATTCCGTCAATCAGTTCCAGCTTTCGTTAATCGTTAAATTTTAATTTCTTGTTCATGTTTGAAAACATTTAGATGAATTTCATCAAATTTATCGCACATGGTTGACCTTTTGAAATCTCGTTCGTGGCACCCTGCACCTCTCCAACGGTGGATTTACCTTTCTTCATCATGGAAGGGAACATTGGGATACATATTCGTCTATGCGTGTCTCGGTTATTTCTATACCCGAATTCATTTCCTTGTGATAGCCTTTGAGTTTGAAGTTATATATATCTTGTTTATCACTTGTGAGACATATCTTGTGCTCACTTTGTTTAGATTAAGTTGTTGGTGCACTATGGGATGATCCTTGAGACTCTAGGTTTGACACCACATGCATGATGTATCTCACTAAAAAATGGTATATTTTCTCAGTGGGATGGTATTTCTGCCGCATGTGGCCAGGGACGGAGCCAGCATGTGACCTTGAGGGGGGCTAGCTGGATAGATTTACTGTCACAAACTTGTTGAGGGGTGCAGATTTCACTAAATCCCTAAGAAATAAGAGCTCTAATGCTTAGTGTTCTTCACAAAATCTAAAGTATGGGGGTGGCCTAGCCCCCCCTCGTCCCCTCTGTCTCCGTCCCTGCATGTGGTGATTTCGTCAATGTTGAAGCTTCATGACTTTAGGTGTCGTGTGAATGTGTACATGGTGTTGAAAGAAAAGAAAAAGGTGAGTGGCTCGTCAGTCCAACAAAACACACTATCATTATCCTCCGGCTTTACCCAAAACCAAACAAGTTTACAAGGCCTCTCGCTATCTCAGCCATCCAAGCTTAGAGATGATGAAATGGACAGACGTGTCATCCTCAAGCTAGCTTACGTGCATGCCTCCACCTCTCTCGGTTTACCAGCTTCGAATCATTGCTGCACCACCGACGGAAGCAATGAGCTCTCATCCTACAGCCGTTGGTTGGCTTGCTGGTAAGGAAATAGCACCACCCAAAAATGCCAAGATCCGCAATTTTGGGGTGCGCAACAACCGGAAATTGATGATCACCGTCAGACATCAGGCAAGCAAGATAGGGGCGAATCAGCCAGTGCTGCTGCTGTGCACAAATTCCATTTTCTGAAGGGGGAGAGAGATTGCATTGGAAGGATGTGAGCTTCTATTTCCTCGATAGTTTTGGGCCAAATCAAGTCCCTGTCACCAATACTGTTTTGCCCTGCGTGGCGCTGATATTATCGCCGATAGCGTAAGTGTTCCTTGAGACAATGGATGGAGGGGCAGGGTCCATGGTTGGTGTGCTGTCCATCCAGAGATTTGGGTTAAAGAAGTGAGCTAATCATTTCTTCACCTCCCTAGATGCCTAGCTAGTTAGACTTACATAAGCAACATGATTCTTCACCTTGTAGTATAATCCAGAAGAGACTTTGGCACCTAAAATGGCATAACTTCAGTAGGAGACGCCCGATATTTTGCTACTTGGACCACGACGGGTAGACAGCAACAGTGCTTTTTCTGTGTAGCGAAATATTAACTTGGAAGCTGTCATTTCAGATCAAAACCTTTCAGCATTTGCCTGTCCTCCGCGCAAGGCACATCTTACTAAAGCAATTATTGGTGTGCATCAAACTATGCCAGTAATCTCCTCTATCTTTGGTGGAAAAACTATGCTAGTAATCTTGTTTCAAAAAGAAAAGAAAAACTATGCCAGTAATAAGACCAAAGGGGGAAAGGGTCCCAGGATTCCATTGTTTTTGTTATCTCTCTTCTGTCATGGTGTGGATGGTATGCGCTTGATCCAAGAATGACATGCTACGAGATAAGAACTCACGAAAGAGGTACCAGTGCATGCTAACCAAGTTGCCTAGCTCGCCTCCTCAAATAAAGTGGGGGCGGACAAATGGAGATGCCTGGTGGCAATCTGAGAATGGAACATGTGTCCCTGATCTCTTGGGGCTGTTTCTGTTCGAGCTGGAAGCCCACATTGGCCATTTGGACTGACCTAAATTCTGATGTGACACACACCGATCAAGCAGATACATAGATGGTCCCCACATAGTGAAAACTGTAAATCTTATATGGAAATTCACCTGTGATAACTTTATTTGAACGAACATTCTAGTGCGGCCAGGAAGGGCAAGCTGAGCATTCTTTGAAACAGGAAAATGAATCATGAAAAACTAGGGTGTACAACATTGCTCAAAGGATATGAACTACAACCAGTTGCTTCATAAGAACCCAGAAACTTCTCAGTAATGTGGTAAATAACAGAAGTGAACATACGCTATTTGTGCCACAACACGATTGCACGGCAAACATCGATAAAGAGTTGGCACTCCATCAACAAAAACAAAAAACATACGAAGCCCTTGGACCAGAGAAGTGACGCTGTTTGTTAGCCACTCAAAATGGAGGGCACAATTCACGGGCATCAATTTCTGCTCTTCTAAATTATATAAGTGGGTACTTGTGATGCTTCACTTCCCAAGATCATCCGCTCCAACCGAACTGGAACAAAATTAGAACAAAACCATCAGTATACATTCTTACAGAAAGATGTGCAGACAGTTTCAGAAAACGAACAGTAAAACCAATTGTTTATTTCAATTTCAGTATGCCAAGCTTCAGTTTTTTTTCCATATTAAACGACAATTTGCAGATTTGCTATCCTTAAGTAGATAAGATCATCTTCAGTGCTCCCACCCAGGACAGTCCACTCCACAAATCCGTGTAGGACAGATATACCACGGTAGCAAAGAAAGTAGCTGAATGAAGCAGCCTAATGAGCACATAAAGTAAATCAATTTCACAAAGGAAGCCCACGATCCCAAGTTAAGGACATTACTTTAACTTTGTACGCAGAGTGTTAACATGATGCTATTCTGAAACAGACTGTTACATGATGATAAGGAGTAAGACTTGATAATATTGTCTAACAAGCAGTACATCAGAGTAGTCTTGTGGAAGGAAGAGGCATGCAAAAGTTGCGTAAAGAACAGTTAACCAAGTTTACTAGCCTTTATGTACTTTACCGTCTATCTACCGTTGTCCAGTCCTAACAAAAACTGCATCAAGATGTCCAGTCCTAATAAAAACTGCATCAAGAATTCTTGGTTTACCACAGGTAACTTGTTTTCATTAAATTTTCAAGTATTACAAAAAGTATGCCCATGATTCTTTGTATTACTAGGTATTACTATCTGCTTTTAAGAGTAAATCAGTTTAAACATAAGCAAATGTAGCATATCCCACGACTTAACTGCGCCTGACTTCAACTGTTTGGATGAACTAAAGAAACAAAGATGATTAGTTCGTTTATGCTCTCTGCTTTGCTCCAAACCTAGATTCCACAAATCTTGGAATCACTGATGCACTATGGTTAATAGTGTACTGGGTGATCGAAAATTAGACCATAGAAGTGCTTCAAGGTTTGTCAACTAAGATACCTCAAACTCGCAGCTTTAGTCCAATTCATTTATTATAAAATTAATTGTTAATCAGCTGATTTAACAACTGCGTGACAAGTTAGCAATCCCACTCAAGAAACATTACTTGCTTTTGAAGTCCTAGCACCCTCGCCAAAGTTCCATGCCAAAAAAATCCTTATCATTTTTCACCTAGATGAAGGTGTAATTTCTCAGCTTGACAGCCTATTCAGCACCCAATGTTCCATCTCATGGATATCTATGCTAAAATTTTCTTCTATATATTTATGAATAACTATGCTCTTGAGTTTAAATATCTTTAAGTGGATAAAGTATAAGATTCCATGCAGTTCCATATCCAAGTAACAGCTCCTTTGGGACAAGATTTCAGCATGCTTCTATTAATCAAGTGCAAATAGAATGATGGGCTAGTATCTGAAACCACAGATCCAGACATGCAGCAAATGCTGAAGCAAAGAACATAAACATCATGATTAAAAATAGCATGAGTATGAAAAATACCCCTAGTCTGCTCAAGCCCTCATTCGCCGCCTAGGCTTCTTGACAAAGCTCATCTTGAGCTTGTACAGCCGCTTGCTCTTCAATATCTTCTTCTCCGGTAAAGTCAGCCTCTTCTTCACCACCTTCTCCTTCTTTTCTTTCAAATACCTCTTGTCAATCTTATACACTCCTTGTGTCACGGTAACCCCACGCGCTAAAGCCTCCCTGAACAGTGCATTTGAACGATCACCTAAATTATGCCTAGCCAGCTTCTCAATGAGCAAGCTATACGATTTCGTTCCAGGTGCATGCCCATATCCTTTCATCATACGGAAAACCTTGATAGCATGCTCAACCCTCTCAATCCCACATAAAACCTTGATGAACCCATAATATGCCTTCCTATCAAGTTTATCCCAAACCCTGCAGACCGCATCCATGTCACCATCTCGTCCCCTTCAGAAATCCGGGCAGCCTGATACAAGCTCTTGATAAGTATAAGGTATGTGTCAGCATCTGGTGAGCATCCCCACTCACCCATTCGTCGGAAGAGATTCATTGCATCCTCAGTCCTGCGGATCTTACACAGATTTTTAATCAGCACCCGGAATGTTCCCACATCCCGGGGAATGCCATTGGCATCCATGTCAATTAAGAACTTCTCCGCCTCTGCAGGCATCCTTATTGGGTCCTTCTTGCGGCAGAGCCGGCAGACACAATCAAGAACTGCATTGTAGGCGTCCAGTCCCGGCTGAAACCCACCATTGCGAGTCTCACCGATCAACCTTAGCGCATGGTCAAGCTTACCAGCATCGGCATAACCAGACACCAGCAAAGTGCAGATATTATCATCGGGGAAGATCTCATTTGCGATCTTCTTGACAGCACGCTCTGCAAGCTGCGGGAATCCCTCAGCCGAGAGGGAGGACACCAGAGAAGTGAGCGCCTCACGGGTGCGAAGCTGCGGAGGCAATTCGTCGAACACCTTCAGCGCATCAGTGGCGCGCCCAGCTCTCGCTAGGTGGAAGAGGTAGGCCTCGAGTGTGGAGGGGCCGAGTGCGGATGGGAACTCCTGGAGGAGGGTGCGGACGGCGGGGAAGTCGCGGCGGCGGGCGAGATGGCGAACGACGAGTGCGAGGGCACCGTCGGAGGGGTGGAGCGAGCGGCGGACGAGGAAGCGGAAGAGGTCGGCGGCGGCGCGCGAGGTGGCGGGAGGGGAGAGGGAGAGTGTCTCGGCGAGGAGCGCGGTGGTGGGGCGGACATCGGAGAAGTGGAGGGAGAAGTAGGCGTCCGGGGAGGTGGCGGGCGGCGGGGTGGAGGAGAGCTTGGTGACCGCCGCGGCGAGGGAGGATGCGATGGAGGTACTACCGATCGTGGGGATAGGGGTGGTGGAGAGGTGGCGAATCAAGGGGGAGGTGGTGCCGGCGGTGACCGGAGATGGTAGGAGGCGGCGGAGGAGGTGGCGGCGCCACATTTTGGAGGGAGGAGATCGGAAGAGTGGGAGAAGGGTTTGGGGAGGTTTCCAGTTGGTACCCAGTGTTCAGATCAAAGCGGCGCCAAGGACAGTCCCCAGCGTCGATTTGAGATCGGACGGCCAGGATATTATAGTGGAGAACTACTTCCGTTCTGATCGTCTAAATGTAAAAAAAAACATAGCCTTGTGACGTTTTTTTTTGAAATTCAGGCGACTTTATTGAATATAATCATGCATACTCCATAATTTGTAACACATCCGCAGCTTTCACAGATCCATCAATCAAATGGTTTAATTCGACCGACCATAATTTGACATACATAAGTGGCAAACCTGAAGCACTTTGTTTCGTGTATAGAATGACGGTCATTAAATATGCAAGATTTACATTTCACTATTTATATGACAGAGTATTTCTGAAGGAGTAATTAAATCATATACACAGCCTTCTGTGATAATCTGAACAAACTTTTGGGGCAAAGAATAATTCTTGTGTAGTTCTGTCTCTTGTGGCCTATAAAGACTTATTCCGTATAAAGATACATCCACATGTGGTGTATAGCAAGTCAATTAAATTGGAACGGAGGGAGTATATGTTAGCACTTAGCAGTCGATGGCGACTCTCTTTAATCTGTATTTACTAGCGAAATAGATATAGAAAATAAAATTTACAGATGAGATGGCCGCAAGACACCAGTAGAAGTAGTCAAGATGGCCTTCGTTCAGATCATCAGGTATCCATCCAGGGCTATGCCCTGCCCTAGTCACCCCTGCAACAAGGGTGATCAGAGCTGAGCTCAAGTAGTTGCCTACAGCTGTGGTGAGCAACGCAAATGCTGTCAACGTGCTCTGCATGGAGTTCGGCGCCTGGCCATGGAAGAACTCCAGTTGAGTGATGACGGCGAAGCACTCCGCCCCAGCGATAACCATGTACTGCGGGAGCTGCCACGCGATGCTTAATTGCTTGCCATGCTGGATGCTCTCTAGCCTCATCTTCTCTAAAAGAGCAGCCATTGCCATAGCAAAGATCATCAGGAAGCGGCCTATCCCGATCCTCTGCAACTGTGTTAGCTCCGCTCCGCTTGCGAAGCATGTCCTGGTCGCTGGTATAATGACTTTGTTCACAAGAAGAACCCAAAGCGTCACACATACCACTTCAAAGGAATACAGGGAAGCTGGTGGAATGGAAAATGAGCCAATCTTGGTGTTCATCACAATTCCTTGCTGAATGAAGGTAGTGTGCATTTGTGAGATTGCAGCACCAAATAAGACGCCAGTTACCCATATTGGAAGCAAGCGGATTAATATTTTAAATTCCTCAACTTGACTTATAGTACATATCCTCCAAGAACTTTGACAACTGCCGTTGTCCAAGCGCAGATCAGAAATAACAGCTGCCTTGTCTAAGAACCTCAGAAAATTGATGGGGTTAGAGATATGTGAGCAATCATACCAACTTCACAAAAACACAGGACAGCAAGGGAGCAGCACTAAAGCATGTTGCACTCTGATCAAATAATTTCCATTGTTTAGATGTTTCAGGTATAACTCTACAAAAACACAGGACAGCAAGGGAGCAGCACTAAAGTATGTTGCACTCTGATCAAATAATTTCCATTGTTTAGATGTTTCAGGTATAACTCTACCCTTCATATGGTTAAAAGATCTACACAACATGTTGATTGATGATCAATGAGTTATTATGTGGACTTCTATTTCAGAAATCATCTAGTATTACAGATAGAAAGTATACGGCAGGCAACCAGAAATAAGAGAAATATTAAAGAATGCTACAAAAAAGCAAAACGTGCAGCCTGTAGACCTGGCTTCTGTTTGTGCAATGCTCTACTCTAAGTCTTCCGGCCTTCCCTACACCGCTGCTCTAATCGCCGCCTCGTTGCACCCCACGCCTTTGCACGTTGCAGCTGCCACCCTACTCTTTGTCTTCCGCCTTCCGCCATGCTCAGACTTCGGAGAGAACTCCCTGCCTCGCCTTCCTCTCCCCGTCCATCGATTCTCCCACCCTGCGCCATGGCTAGGGAAAGCTCCTCTGCTCATTGCTGCCGCTTTTCTCACCCTCGCTCGACCATGTCCACTCACTTCACCAACCAGCAATCTTACCGTCAGCAGTAGCGGATCCAGAAAGTCAGAGCAGGTGTCACTTGACATCGATCAGGTCCAAGATGCTCTTACTTAGATATAGCTCATTAGTTTATTGCGTGACACTTCCAAGTTCCAACATTATACTGGCGACACGCAGCCATAGGCCACATACTAACCAGACAGCATACCCGACATGGCCTAGCCACGCACCCCAGCAACGAAATAGTTAGCCAAGTAACAGTTGACCCAACATGGACATAACTACTACACTTGGAGCTAAACCATGGAACAAATATGGAAATATACCACATAGTAAATTGTAAAGTTCTCAGGACAAGCAATACAAAAACAGGCAGTGCAGTACCTGAAATCGTCAGTATGAGCTAGTTTGGATTCAGTGTTGTGTGTATTCTTGCTAGTGGCCTCATAAAGGAGAGAGCTATCAGCAGGGAGTGCCAAACTCTTGTTCTTACAAGCGACAACAATAACCTGGAAAATATTTTTCACTGGGGAACCACTGGGCTCACGCAGCCGAAATGTTGGTGTTCCAACCACAAAGCCTACCAAAGCAAGAGCTATAGACGTGGTGGCAATACCATATCCTATAGTCCAGCTCACGTTTTCCTGAACCCAAACTACAATGGTCCCTGAAGTTATCACACCAAAGATGACACAGATATAGAACAAACTGAAGAAATTCCTCCTCTTTTGCATATCTAGACCGTTCCCACTGTTGAATTGGTCTGCACCAAGTGGAAGCAATGCGGACCTTACTCCTCCACAACCAACAGCAGCTAGATACAAACCCGAGAAGAAAATTACATTTTGGGTTTCTTTTGATGACGGGCATGGGCTCAAGTTGCATAAAGCTGGAGCATAAGGTATAAAAGATCCAACTGTAATGAGTACCATGCCCTGCAATATGCATCAATATTTCATCATAATCTTCTACCAAGAATATAAATCGGCCTAATAGTTAAATAATTCAAAATAGTCTGCAAACATAAGAAAAAAGGTTGAAATGTGAATGAGATCGATAAGCTGAGAAGGAAAACTATGAACTTACAAGTAGGTACATCGTAAGGGAGATCAAGACAGTCTTGTAATTTCCCAAGTAAGAGTCCGCCATGACGGCTCCAAGTACAGGTACAAAGAAGCTTGTACCGTACCAAAGAGAAACAGTTGAAGCACTTGAGGCGATGCCACCATGGAGAACTGAACGGATATACACAACTAGGTTTGTGGCGACACCATTGAAAGCCATGCTCTCCAAGCATTCAAATCCTGCAGGTTTTGTCAGTTAGTGTCTAGATGGAATAATTATCCAAAAAAATAGATGGGGATTTAATAATTTTAAGGCAGTGTTTGTTTACTACCTAACTAAACTTATCATATGATTCTCTTATTTATCTTGATGGGCACAAAACCACAGAAATAACAGAATATATCACCTAGGAAGGCAATTATATAGCACTGGATAAATAATAGAATGTGAAGAAATACGTGATGGATGTCAAGAATAGCTATCTTTAAACCAGAATCGGGAAAAACTAACCATTTGATATGAGGTGGCCTCATGCTAAAGAATGTAAAGAAAGATTGTGAATTTAAATGAGCAAACACCATGCTTCTTAATACAACAAGACTTACCCAGAATGATTGCAGGTGCTCTCCAGTCAGAACCTCTACATTTAAGCTCTGGCTGTTGGCATACTTCCAGAAGAGAGTGTGATTCTTCACCATCATGGCTTGTTGCATCATCCTGATAGTATTTGCAGGTATTCAACATAAACATTTTTTTTGCAGGTATTCAGCATAAGCATTGTTGGTGAGGAGTTCATCCAAGCCAGCTTATTCGATGATTTCCTATACAAGTCTGACGATCTGAACTCTATACATGTTCTGAGACCAAATCAACAGTAGAAAGAAACAAAGCCTGACATTCAGTCCCCTCTCCCCATTTTAATCAAATCAATGAATCAAACCTAACATGATGCGCGCAAGAACAGGTAGCATGTCTAATTACACACCAATTACAGATATACCGATTCGCATTTCAGCAACAGAAATACATGGTTTACTTCAGTCCTCATTAGGATTCAGCAATTCGATACGAAATTCTCATGTGACCGGACCGGACCTGTTCTCCACTCTCGAGCAGACTAGCAGCCATTCATGCTGTTAAACAAAAAAAACTCGGAATCGGTGTGCCTGTGGCCCGTACCTTCACGAGGATACTCGTGCGCAGGCCGTCCTCCTCCATGACCTGCCCCCGCTGATCCGCGCTATCCCTCCCAACGAAAAAAATGTCTGGGTCCGGTGGCCGCTGCTCTGGACTGGGGCTGGAGGAAGTACTAGCGGAGGCTGGCGGTTGATGATGACGCTAAGGCTGGAAACTCCCCGCCGCGCTGACCAGCTCGATCCAGGAAACACGGGGTGGGTGGACGGGGCGCTTCGGTGTCGTCGGCCACCACGCGACGGCGACGTGCCTCCGAGCCCAGACCTGATCGATCCTCTTTTCTTGATCCATTCAACTGATTGCGGCCGCTTGTTATCTCATTACTGTAGAGGGGAGTTGAGACGAAAGCGGAGGGTGGACTAACTTTGACACGAACAATAGCAAATAAACAGCTACCTAGCCAACGGAAAACACATTCTAGACAGCAGCGGAGACAAAAAAAAATCGGCGAGTACTGTGCCGATTTATCCTAAATGCAACCAACCTGCAGAACATCGTGACGAAATAGGCCGTAGCCCCGCTTTATAAATAAAGCCACAACGGCCGAACCGATACAATGTGATGAGGGGAACCTCTTACAAAGCATACCACAGATAAGAAAAACAAAACTAGGAACGCCGAACTTGCCACCGAAGGCACCGAAGGCACCGGAACGAGCCCAAATGACGAGCTCCACGACAACGCCCCCCAAGAGGGTAACGACGAGCTCGTCACCATCGTCGAGACCAACGGTCAAGAGTTTTCACCCGGAGCTGCAGCGCGGCGGAGGTAACCACAATAGCGCCCCCAGGAGGGTAACCACACCCGCAGGCATGGCCGCCATTGGCGTCGAAACGCTGAGCTTTCGCTCGGAAAAACCTCCACACACACGCCGGTACCTGAACCGTCCACTGCCACCGAGCCCAGCCTCCATAACACGATAAGGGAGTTGTCTTTGCCGAAGCGCCGCCAACTCCAGGAACACCCAACGTCCGCTCCTAGCCACCCACATGGCCTAAGAGGCACACCATCACCACCGTCACGTCGCTCGCCGCCAAGCTGCCCGTGAGGTCCACCTTCCGAGGCCGCCGCCTCGGCGTCCGGGATCGCTAGACCACGGTGCGGTCAAACACCACTACGAACGGATTACCGGGACGGACAGGAGAGGATGGGGACATAAACAAGCCCTCAGACAGTGAGGTACGACTAGCAGGACGCACCCGCCTGTCAAACCACAGAGCCCAATATGGGGCTGTCGGGCGGCTACCAGATCTAGGCCCGAAGGGCCCGGATCCAGCGCCCCAACCACCATGGTCGGGGGATGGGCTGTCGAGCCCCTGAAACCGGGCGACCCATAGGGCTCAGCCAACCCGATCCAGGCCCGACGGGCCCAGATCAGGGCCGAGGCTGGGCGCACCACCATCGCCGGCCAGCTCCACCCGCAGTCGTCCAAGGGTTGTGCCATCCCTGTCCTCGCCGTCACAGGCGCCGGTAGGCCGCGCTGCAGCTGTGCCGAAGCCCCCGACGGCCAGGATCTGGGCGGGCAGGCTGAGGACGCCACGCCGCCACGGGCTGCAGCAGCCCCGAGCACCGCCCCCGCTGCCGCCTCCACCTGCGCGAGGTCGCCCCTGGCGCAGCTCGCCGGCCGTCGCCACGCCAGGCCAGGCCGGCCTCCGCCGAAGTTCACCGCCGCCAGAGAGCTCCTTCCCGCCAGGTCTCCATGCGTCGGCGGCAGGCAGACCCGCCGCCGCTGACACCACACGGGCTTCGCCCGGAGGCGCTTGGCCGGCGGCGGCGGGGGAGGGTGGGAGGAGGAGGGAACGGGACGAGAGAGCTAGGGTTTGGTCGCCCGGTCGCCGCGGGAGGGCGATGCGAGCGACGGGTCAGTGTCCTGCAGAACATCATTGCCAGAGTGATAATTCACAGGCAAACACATTTAACCTTCAGGTCCATAAAAATGTAACTCAAAGGATAAGCACGATTAGTGGGCATCATTACTCAACTGCAGATAAAGAACAGCACCAAATAAAAGAACGTGACATTTCAGTTTACACAGCATATAAATTAGTACAGTTTACAAATGAGAAGTACATGGATCAATCCTGTTTCTGAAAGAAGGTAAATCAAACCCACACCATAATCTAAGACATATACATGACACAGGTTTAATTCAACCTAACACTACTTCAATTTGGGTTGTCAAACACTTCCCATCTAGGACGGCAAGTTTCTCCTCGTTACTCCACGTGCTTTGCTGCCTGGGCAACAGGGGCGCTAGATCGGCCACTTTATATCACATAGGGCGCGTTTGGTTTTGGAGGGACTCGTTTCGTCCTTTTGTATGCAATTTTAGTCCCGTTTGGTTGTCTGGGCTGGGCTGCGTTGTTCCATAGCGTGAACCTTAAAGCACCCTCGGGTTAGGACCTAGAGGAACGGCCGATTCGGCTATTCTTGTTGAGCCAGGTCGTGGCTAGCGAAAAGGGAAAAGGGGCACGCGGTTGCACGCGCGGGGCAGGGGCGCGAGACGGCGGGAGACACCTCGTCCCTTCGGGAACACGCGCCATAAATCTCCTTACCGCTCGCTCTCCCCACTCACTCCACTCGCTCGTCTCCTCTCTCCTTTCACCGCTCCGGTTATCTCCGCCGCCGGCAAGTCCAGTGCTCCGCCACCAACATTTTTGGCGGTGGTGAAAGGCCGGTCATCGCTCCTTCATTTTCGACATCCAAGATCTTCACGGTCTGCGGCGACCGCGTTGCATCCTCACCTTTCTCGATGGCTTCTCCAATGGTGGTAAGATGATCTGCACCCACATCGGCCACCGTATGTAGCATAGATCTGAGATCGAAGTCGATTATGCGGCATAGTGTGACATGCACCGTAGATCTGCATGTTTTTAGGGTTCGATCTGCGTTTAGGGTTACATGTTCTGATCATGTTTGTCAGTTTGGTCTACGATTTGGGGTTTTCATGTGTGTTGGTCCAATGGAGCAAAGATGAACATGTGTCCGTGAGTCTGTTCTTGATGCGGGCCGATGATGAACACTAGAGCAGATGTGTCTTAGGGATGAGGGGCTCCATTCCGAAAATAATGTAAACTTGTTGTCTGCATTGGCTTTGGCACGGTGCACCGACCCCTATGAACTCTGCATGATAATGCTAACTGAGGCCAAGAATAAATTTTATAGATCTACTGTTTTATGTGCCTTATCTTGATGCGGACCGATGATTAAACTAGGTCAGGATAATTGCAAGGAGATTGTCTTCAGAGGATAATTGCAAGGAGATTGTCTTCAGAACCAGGGGTAAATACAATGCTTGTATTGGCACTTCGTTCTTATAGACACTCTTTTTGCCCATCGATGGATGTGATGTATGAGGCCTGAATTACACTAGTTTGCATTTGAGAGGAGTCTTTTAGTATTCGTTGTTGTGCAAAAATGTGTGTATTGTGTATGATATCAGGTACCAAGAGATCATATTTTGAGTGTTCTATTTTACCAGTGCGAATGATGATGGGTGTTCGAATTGTGAGGCAGTTGTAGCACTGTCACTACTAGGCAGCCACCAAAATTAAGAACCAGGCACAACTAATTGTGTCTTGTACTTGCTTTTGTTGGTTATCATGTGGTGCATACTTGTCTACGCATTCTGATTTTTGAACCTAACTGAGGCATCCATGTTGTGTTTTCGTATGGCCGATGATCATATGTTGAGTGTTGCATTTTTTCACTGCCTGTGATGATCTGTTTGAAGGCAATGCAGTAGAAGCATTGTCACCACTAGACGGCCAAAAAAAAAGTATTGAACCAGTCACAAATAGAAGTGGCTTCTACTTTCTTTTTTTTTTGGCGAGTCTGGTGACGCATAGTTGTCTATGCCTTATGATTTGTCAACATAACTGAGACTTCCCTATTGTGTTTCACTATGGCCGATGATGAAATTGTGACACACAAAGGTTTAAGAGGTGTTCTACAGAACCAGGCAATGTATGCCAACACAATGGTTGTATTACTACCTGATTTAGTAGTATCATCTCTTCATATACTTGTGTGGGCCTTTAACTCATTTAATGCTTTCTTTGTTTGTTTTTGTGTCAAATATAGGCCAATGATTAGAGTGTATCACTGTTATAGTGCTATGAAAGCTTCCATTGTAGCCCGTACATTGTAGAAGCACATTGCTACTGCCATGTTCTTACTACCGTGGAGATATTTCATAGCCGATGTGATGTATGAGGCCCTAATCATGATTACACATAAAGTGAAATAGTTTTTTGAGGCACTTTTGTTGGTTAAAGTGGAATAGTTTTTTGAAGCACATTGTACAAGCACATTGCTACTGCCATGTTGTCTGAGGCACTTTTGGCCGGAGGAGCTCAACCCATTTTTTAAGGAACTAGCATCTGCGAGGGCATCGACTTTGTGGATTTGAGCATTAAGTTCATAGTTTTAAATATATCAACAGTACATCAGAGCATACAAATGCGGTTATATAGCTGCAGCACATAAATGGAATTCCCCTATATATACTGTATCATTATCACGAGGCAGCGTACGTATGTATCCTTTTGTGCAGGACTTTGGCATTATAATACCAGGCCGGTAGTACTCATTGACGGGTAGGCCTACTCCCTCCGTTCACAAATAAGTGTATTTCTAAACCTTATAAATTTTGACCAACTTTATCAAATGTTGTAACAATATTTATGATATTAAATTAGTTCATTTTAAGATGCATATACTGACATTAATTTGGTATTACAAACATTCTAGTAATTTTTTAAAAAGTTGGTCAAACTTAATAAAATTGGACTTAGGACAAAATTTAGAAGTAAACTTATCCGTGGACGGAGAAAAGGAAGCATATCTGACCTCTCAAATTAAGATCTTGCCGCTGCTAGCTGTATTTTGTAGGAGCTGGAAAGAGTTTCAGAACCCTATGCTAGTACTACAACCTTATTTACGTCCTTGAGTACTACTAATCCGCTGCTACGATGTGGTACCAGTAAATCGGCTTTCCCCAAAGGAACGTGTTGGTACCGGTGAATCGGTGATTGGTTCACGAGTCTGGGATCAATTTCACAGTACACGCAATGCATGGAACTGCTCCCGTTGATCGACAACTGGGAACATGTACACAGTACGCGTACTGACCGACGTGCACTGCTCGATCAGCGCCGATTCCCGGCCCGGACCTACGTACACGGTACATCATCTTCTTCTTTTTTTGAGAAAAACACGGTACATCATCTATGTCTACAGTGTTGGTGATTTCGTGTCCACACCCCATCGGACCGATTTGGTGAATGGGCCGCCGAATGAAATGCTCTCAGTCCACTCACGCACGCACGACAATGCTCAGCCCACAGCTACCGGGTATGTACCTCAACAACAAGCGTACATCTTCAACATATGATCATCTTATTACCAAATCTGTTGCAAACCGTAAGGCACGCATTTGATTATGGAAAATTGTACTGCCAACTATACAATTTATACTCTGAAAATTCTACATATTTGGTTACATAACCATATGTCCATACACTACACCTCTCTATTAAGATATTTCTTAGGCTATATACTTTGTTGTCTCTACCAATATATTAATAATATTAAAAATATAGAACAATATTCACACAATAACATACATATGTTATATAATTCATCAACTGTAAAAAAATCAAAGAGGCGTGTGGTTTTCCTTATTTTTGTTTCTGAATGTAAGTTTTTTTTTTGCATCTTGACAAGGGTAATATCTCAGAAAGAAAAAATACGCAAATACATTGAAACTTTATAACGAAAGACAATTCACAAAATTATTGTATGCTTAACAGTGCTAAATAAATAATATACAACATGCATTTGTTAGAACCACAATATGATAAAGAATTAAGGAAGTATTAAAGTTTAATATAACTATATTTTGGCCTCTTAAGTACTTGATGTCTCTCACAAGTGTCTTATAGGCTTCAGTAGATTATATTTTGCCCTCTGAAGTACTTGATGTCTCTATTCACAAGTGTCTTATAGGCTTTAGTAGACACTGTTTATATGAAAACAAGAATGCAATTTGACTGTAGAACGAGGTGTTTTTCAAAATTATATATCTATAAAGTAGCTCAATATTGATGTCTGGTTTTGTAAGCCATCAACAAGGAACTTTGTAGACTAATCGACTCTGGAGAGAAGTCAAGCTTCGTCCCAAGAAGGGGAAGCCATGTGTTGTCTTGGTGATTGGTCTCGAAGGTAAAATTTTGTAGGTGTGAGATACAATATTGGCATATCCTGTTATAGTTTATGGCTCTCTTTTCTCTGTTTATAATTGTGTTTGTAGGGCCAAAGTTACACCAAAAACATAATCAAAACATGTTTTGCAGCTGACCCCAGCTTTTAGGATAATCTGTTGCAGCTAGCCCAAATAGATGATTTAGGGCTTTAACTGCGTACCTGACATGTCTTGCCATATTTTGTAGAAATAATTGTGGTATACTATAGAGAAAAAATCTCTATGTTTTATACATAAAGGCGGCATAACAGGCCAAATTTATATTTCTCCCAAAATATCTCTATGTTTACACAGTTATATTTTTATTTTTCATGTAATTGTGGTATACTGTATATAAATAAAGGCACACATGTTAGACACGCTGTTAAGACCCTAAATCATCTATTTGGGCTAGCTGCAACATATTACCCAAAAGACGGGGTCAGCTGCAAAACATGTTTTGATTCTGTGTTTTGTGCAATTTTGGCACCAAACATTGGTGTATGTGCAATTCTCTTGAGGAACCAAAACGCTACTATCTCTTCATTCGCTCACGTGCTTTTTGCCCTTCCACGTTTTCATGTGTCAAGAGCAACTCCAACCGGAATTTGAATATTTTGATGGGCAGTGCTGGGCGTCCTCGGCGGATTTGAGGCAAAAATCCCTCGGGTCCAGGAGCCAACACGTGTCCATTGCCCCCCCCCCCCCCCCCCAAAATCCCACAAATGCTTCTATGAAGCAAAAACCTTTCGTTTGTAATAAGAATTTTGTACTGTTGTAGCAAATGTCCAATTTCCCCAAAAAAAAAATCCCGCAAATGCTTCTATGAAGCAAAAAAGGGTTTATTTGTAAATTGAATTTTGTACTATTGTAGCAAATGTCCAATTCCCTCCGAAGAAATCCCGCAAATGCTTCTATGAAGCAAAAAAATGGTTTATTTGTAAATAGAATTTTGTACTATTGTAGCAAATGTCCAATTCCCTCCGAAGAAATCCCGCAAATGTTTCTACGGAGCAAACAACTTTTTGTTTGTAATAAGATTTTTGTGCTATTGTAGCATGTTCACTTTCCTCCCAAAATTCACAATGGTTCTATGGCACATACACCTCTCATTTCCGTAGCAAATTTTACCCTGCACCTATAATAGATGCATCGGTCCAGCAACGATTGCTTGATGTATGTCAATATTTTGGAGAAACCTTGTGTGGGGCAGAGCGGAGGCTTGGTAATATTATGGAAGAGAGTTTTTGAAGTGAAACTGACAGATTTTATGTCGAAGTACCATATTGACACGGAGATAACAGAAAAAGATGGATTCATATGGCGGTTTACTGGCATTTAAGGAGAACCGAAGAGGGAGGAGAGGGAGAAAACGTGGCAATTCTTGAGAACCCTAAAGCACCAAAGTAATAAACCATGGTTGTATGTGGGGACTTTAATTAATTCTTTTCGCTTGGGAGAAGGAGGGAGGTGTGCCGAGAGCACAAATCTATATGGATAGGTTCAAGGAAGATATTGATGATTGCCAATTGGATGACTTGGGATTTGTTGGAGATGCTTTTACGTGGGGAAATCATAGCCATGATACAGGCAAATACATCAACGAGAGGCTGGACCGTGCAGTGGCAAATTGATGTCTACTATAACTTCTATTCTTGTAGACAATGTTGGGCCTCAAAGTGCAGAGGTTTGTAGAACAGCAGCAAATTTCCCTTAAGTGAGTAACCCAAGGTATATCGAACTCAGGGAGGTAGAGGTCAAAGATATCCCTCTCAAGCAACCATGCAATTAAGATACAAGAAGTCTCTTGTGTCCCCAACACACCCAATAAACTTGTCAGATGTATAGGTGCACTAGTTCGGCGAAGAGATAGTAAAATGCAGGTGATATGGATATTAACAAGTGGTAATTGCAATCTGTAGTAAAAATGGCAGCGAGCAAACATGCAGCAGAACTGGAGACAAACAGTGTTTCAGTACTTGGAAACAAGGCCTAGGGATCATACTTTCACTAGTGGTCACTCTCAACAATAATAATATAAATGAACACATATAAGTACTTCCTCTTCAATATGCAACTTAGATGCTACTCTGAATTATTCTCATGTTGGATAGAAATACCAATTTACTGCGTAGGTCTACAAAAGCACACCTTAAAGTCTGAGTAAACAAACACCATAATTTCATAGAACACCGATACCATCGCGTAGGGCTATAAAAGCACACCTTAGAGTTCGAACACCACAATTACTTGCGTAGGTATGTCACACATTAAAGTTCAAACACCACAATTATATAGTGACATCCAACATAAAGAACAACTCATGGTAAGTATCCCTTTAATCTATTATCCCTAGAGTCACACACGGCACGCGCACTGTCCTCTTCGCACCGTGGGACAAAGGTAACTCCGGAAATTATAATGATACAACCAATTGAGTAGCATATCCATAACATAATGAAGGGGAAACATCTATGAATTCAACTAGATTACAATGCTCATGATCACATAAAGATCACACCATGGGAGAGAGAGATAAACCACATAGCTACCGGTAGAGCCCTCAGCCTCGATGGAGAACTACTCCCTCCTCAACATGGGAAGCATCAATGACGATGAAGATGGCTCCGGGGGCACTTCCCTGTCCCGGCAGGGTCCCGGAACAGAGACTTCTGTCCCCCGAATTAGGGTTTTTAGTGGCGGCGGAGCTCGGAGGCGTTTCTGGGAAAAGTCTTCCTCGTTTTGGCGTTTTTAGGTCACGGGTGATTTTATAGGCGAAGAGGCGGCGCGAGGCGGTGGAGAGGTGGACCAGGCGGGCCCACGTCGCGGGGAGGCCCTAGGCACGCCCCTAGGCCGTTTGGTGGGGCAAATTTGACAAATATGACCCTTTTTTTAATTCATTTCACAAAATGGACCCAAATCCAAATTAATTCACGATCTGACCCTTTTTCACGGCGCCCGGCTCTGGGGCGCCATGCCAGACTATACGACACCCCGGCCAAAGGCGCCATAGATGTTACCACGTCAGATTAGGCGGGATCCACCTCAAAAGCATGGCACCCCGGACTAGGGCGTTGTGCCTACTAGCATGGCGCCCTAAGCCAAGGCGTCGTACACCTTTTTTTTTCGTTAGATGGCATTTAATTCAGAACAAATAACGTCCAGATAGTACTATACCACATGTTACGGCTCTACCCCACTGGTCCGTGGACTGCAGCCAGCTTTGGAAGGTCCTGAGTTCGATTCCCAATTTCTGCACCAATTGTTTTTACGGAATTTTTTGTTGTTTTTCATTTTTCACTCAACCAACATATATAGTTTATTATACAAAACATAATTTTTTTGTTGCTGTTAAATTCGGTTTTTCACATAAGTAGGCAATGTTGGAAACTCGCAGTATGTTATACAAAACATATCGTTTTTCACTCAACCAACATATATAGTTTATTATACAAAACATAATTTTTTTGTTGTTGTTAATTTCGGTTTTTCACATAAGTAGGCAACATTGGAAACTCGCAGTATGTTATACAAAACATAAATTATTATACTTGCATTTATTTGTTACGAAAAACGAAAAACGAAAAACAAGAATTTATTTGAGTGAAAAACGAAAAACAACAAAATATATATACTTGCATTTATTTGTTACATACATACATTTCACTTCGCTGCGTTTGCGTATATACAAGAATTTGCAACGTTGTTTACTTAGGTGAAAACAAAAAGCAACACAAATAATAATTTATGTTTTGTATAACATACTGCGAGTTTCCAATGTTGCCTACTTATGTGAAAAACCGAAATTAACAAAAAAAAAATTATGTTTTGTATAATAAACTGTATATGTTGGTTGAGTGAAAAACGAAAAACAACAAAATATATATACTTGCATTTATTTGTTACATACATACATTTCACTTCGCTGCGTTTGCGTATATACAAGAATTTGCAACGTTGTTTACTTAGGTGAAAACTACATTTCACTTCGCTGCGTTTGCGTATATACAAGAATTTGTAACGTTGTTTACTTAGGTGAAAAAAAAAGCAACAAAAATAATAATTTATGTTTTGTATAACATACTGTGAGTTTCCAATGTTGCCTACTTATGTGAAAAACCGAAATTAACAAAAAAAAAATTATGTTTCGTACAATAAACTGTATATGTTGGTTGAATGAAAAACGAAAAACAACAAAATATATATACTTGCATTTATTTGTTACATACATACATTTCACTTCGCTGCGTTTGCGTATATACAAGAATTTGCAACGTTGTTTACTTAGGTGAAAACAAAAAGCAACAAAAATAATAATTTATGTTTTGTATAACATACTGCGAGTTTCCAATGTTGCGTACTTATGTGAAAAACCGAAATTAACAACAACAACAAAATTATGTTTTGTATAATAAACTATATATGTTGGTTGAGTGAAAAACGAAAAACAACAAAAATTTCCGTAAAAACAATTGTTGCAGAAATTGGGAATCGAACTCCGGACCTTCTAGAGCTGGCTGCAGTCCACGGACCACTGGGGTAGAGCCGTTACGTGTAGTATAGTACTATCTGGACGCTATTTGTTCTGAATTAAATGTCATCTAACCAAAAAAAAAAAAGTGTACGACGCCTTGGCTTAGGGCGCCATGCTAGTAGGCACAACGCCCTAGTCCGGGGCGCCGTGCTTTCGAGGTGGATCCCACCTAATCTGACGTGGTAACATCTATGGCGCCTTTGGCCGGGGCGTCGTATAGTCTGGCATGGCGCCCCAGAGCCGGGCGCCGTGAAAAAGGGTCAGATCGTGAATTAATTTGGATTTGGGTCCATTTTGTGAAATGAATTCAAAAAAGGGTCATATTTGTCAAATTTGCCGTTTGGTGGCTGTGGGGCCCGCCTACAGGTGGTCTTCTGTCTCCGTGGCTTATTTGTGCTGGAAATAATTCAGGTAAATTTTTGTCCAATTCCGAGCACTTTCATTTTTGGGCCTTTTCTGCAATAAACAAACAAAACAGATAGAAACTGGCACTGGGCACTAGGTTAATAGGTTGGTCCAATAAATTTCATAAAATGATATAAACTTTAGGATAAACATGTGGCATTTGATATAAAACAAGCATGGAACATCAAAAATTATAGATACGTTTGAGACGTATCAAGCATCCCCAAGCTTTGTTCCTACTCGTTCTCGAGTAGGTAAACGATAACAAAAAATAATTTTTGAAGTGACATGCTACCAACATAATCTTGATCAAATAGTAATGTAAAACACATGAAATGAATGAAGTGATCCAGGTCAATTATCTATAGTTGCTATAAAGTAAACAATGAGCAACCAAGAGGCATCATACAAATAAAAACTTTTCATGAATAGTACTTTGGAGACAAGGAGCTATAAGAATTTGACATGAAAGTTAGCTCACCAAGCAATATTTTTCAATCAAAAGTGTTTGACCAACACAAAGTTTCAGCATTTGCTTCAACTTTCAACATATTTATCTCATGGATATTGTCAACACAAAGCATCATAGTAATTCATAACATTATCATATAACAATTCTTGTACCAAAGTTGACAATAGTGTTTGCTTGTGGAGAAAGAAAGAAATAGGAAAACTGACTCAACATAAAAGTAAAAGAAAGGCCCTTCGCAGAGGGAAGCAGGGATTATGTCATGTGCTAGAGCTTTTTAGTTTTTGAAATCATATAGAGAGTAAAAATATATTTTGAGAGGTGTATGTTAATGGTCAACGAATGGTAGCAGACAATGCAGTATTACCCTTGCCAACTAGACTTTTTAAGAGCGGCTCCCATTGAGGAACGTTATTTCTGCAGCAAGCAGATCATTCCTCTTTTCTCCTTTGTTTACACATGCATATGTTTGACTGAGTGCTCATGAACAAAATGTGAGGAGAGTTTATGATGAAAGTTGTAAATTATGGGGGCTGGGCACCCAGCTGCCAGCTCTTTTTGCAAAATTATGGATAAGCAGATGTAAGCTGCTAGTCGTTGAATAAAGTCTGTTTGACAAGTTTAATAAAGACCATCTACCACTTCCTCATGAGCTGGTAAACAGAGACACAAATAAGGAGTAATAACAATTTTGAATAGTTTAACCACATGACAAATTTACTTGGAGTGGCAGGAAAATACCACATATAGGTAGGTATGGTGGACACAAATGGCATAGATTTTGGCTCATGGTTTTGGATGTACGAGAAGCATTCCTCGCAGTACATAGTTTAGGCTACTAAGGTTATTTTAAGCAAACACATAACGTCAACCGTACAACAATAACCATATGATGAACATTAATAAAGAACTATAAGACTCCACACTGTCTTCCTTGTTAACCAAAAAAAACTTTTTAAAAGAGAAAATATCTAGACTTTGGAACTACCAAGTATGAAAAATCAAACAACTTCAAGCTTTAACGGTAGTTCTTCACTAATGAGTCTTTACTTACATGATACTCAAGTTTAAACATTACTTACTTGATAACTCAAAATAATTGACAAGTATCAAGTTACTCAAGACATACGATATACAAGACATGTAAGTTTTTCTCTTTATACCATTGCCACGTGCATAACATTTTCTGTTCCAACCAAATACCAAGAAACTCTCCAAACAAATATAAGTGAAGCAAGAGAGTGCTTTCTATAAAAGAACTAATAGCTCTGAACAACAGATACATGAAAAACAAGAGCTAGAAGCTAAACAGAGTGAAAATAGAATACTCAACAAGTATAAGTGAAGAATATGAGTATTCTATGATAAAGTGGAGAGTGTCTCTCTCCCACACAAGAATGTTGTGATCAAGCATTGTAATAACCAGAGAACAAAATAAAAACAAAACAGAAAATAAATAAAACACACAAGACGCTCCAAGAATAGCACATAATATGTGAAGCAATAAAAATATAGTATTACTAGAGATGACCTGATAATTTGTTGATGAAGAAGGGGATGTCCAAGGCATCCCCAAGCTTAGACGCTTGAGTCTTCTTGATATATGCAGGGAAAATCCATGGGAGCTTCCCCAAGCTTAAGCTTTTCTCTCTTCTTAATCTTCTTGTATCATCCTTCTCTCTTGATACTTGAAAACTTTCTTCACACAAAACTTTCCATAAACTTCATTAGAGGGTTAGTACTCAAAACATTTAATTCACTTTGTTTATGTAAGGACACATTGCTAGAATTTAAATAAGATAAAATAGAATCATTCCACACATGTTTCTATTTATTTGAAAAATGTCATTTTATTTCCTTTCATTGACATCCCAAATTTTTACTCAATTTCAGAATGTTAAAACTCTCATATTGCTTAAACTCCCAAGCCAAGTACTACTCCCTCTCATCATACATCTTCCGGTGTGTCCAAACTGTATTTCTTGTAGCCATTTTCCACATTACTCGATATACACAAAGTACACTACACTTTAATTCAAATTTCTTGCTTTGTTCACACAACAATGTTGAAAAATCCATGCCTCCATCGATCATCAACATCGGGCAGATCATGAAGGACATACTGCCGCCGCATGCCGACGTGTCGAATCGCGCCAAGGATACAATCAAAGAGTGCTTCACTGATGTCACGGGTGAGGCCTCGGAGGGGCGCAAGACAGTGAACGAACCTTTTATAATATTATTTTCCTGAAAGAATAGTTTGTTACTTCTTCATGATCAAACTATACCTTGATTACTATTTTGATCGTAATATTTGCTTTAAAGTTTTAGCACAAGCTGTAGATGAGTATCTTTAAAAAAAAATCTTTGAAGACAATTTTCAAAATATCATCTCTAGATGTTGCAATAATAATTATTAGTCATACATGAAAATTTAATTGACATACATACATAATTTACATACATTATAGAACTTATTTATAGATTTTCTAGATATATAATATTTTATCCAGTAAAGTAATTTGTCGCATTTCTGTCTCTTGAGTTTAGAATAAAATGGCTACGGACACATACACACTCGAACTTTCTTTCGTGCATCTGCCGTATGGGTTATACAGTTTAGTAGTATAGTTATTTATGTACAGTCCAAAGGTACCATGCCATTTTTGAACTTGTCAACTTGCTCACGCTATATATATCCTAAAACCGGCCGCTCCCGGTCGCCCCCGCGCGTGAAAAAGCGTGCAAACGGGGAGGGTGACCGGGTACGGACCGCCAACCAGTCGCCCAGGCGCGCCAAAAGTCGTGCTATGAACAGTAACCTCGCAGGGGCTGAGGCGCGCCGATCGCAGTCGCCCGTTCCACTTATCGTACGACCAGAAAAATTTAAGTGACGTGGACAGCGTGAGGGAGAGTGAATCCTTCCAGCTTTTATATATAGTAGTTACAGTACACCCCAATTAACCTGCACTGGGTGCGTACGTAACTAGGCTTCAGGTTGAGCAATCGCCGGAGGGTCAGTAGGCTACGACGGCTACAGCCTAGGCGTTATTGTTTGAAGCGCTACCGCCCTATTCTCCGGCGGTACCCGGCCACGTCAGCACAGTCCATATTCGTCTTGTGTTTCTGGACCAGGACGCCTACCGCATGATATTTCGGCGGTAGCCAGCAAACCCTACCGCCTACATGTTGAGCGGTACTAAAAAGGGTTATATTTGGCTGAAAATTTGAATAGGGTTCATTTTAGGCTGAAGTTTTGCCCCTAGGTCAATTCTATCGCTTTGGCCGATGCTTCCAAGCTGGTGCATGCTGTTGAGTCCAGCGAGTTTGATCGAGCCCCGGAAGGTGTCATCTACTAAGATATTAGAGCTTTTATTCAGTTAAATTCTTGTATTGCCCACGTGGCATTAATAAGGTTGCACACACCATGGCGGCGATTGGTGCGAGCCGTACCGAGTCCAGACATCTCTGGCTGGATGAAGTACCGGACTCTGTCTCGGTGACTGTGGCCAGCGATATTACTGAGCTTCTTGAGTAATGGAATGGGGGCGTTCCATGTAAAAAAAAGGAATTCGATCCGTGAACAAGTCGGACAGAACGAGGACGGGGCCTGGGGAAGTGGAAGCTTCTCTGAGAAAAACCCAATACCACAACTAGCAACATTTTCATTTTTCAGTGCCCTCAAGGTTTTCTGTCGAGGGGAACCAAAACACGGGGTGCAAAGCCCATTAGTGTGTGTGACTGGGCCGAAGGGAGCGTTTTATTTTATTTTGTTTTAATATATTTCTTTTCTTTTTTGTTCCTTTTTCTTCTTTCTTCCTTTTACATTTTACGATTTTCTTAGAAAGTTGAGAATTTTTTATAAAGTTAAAAATATGGCCACCAGGTTTAAATAAATGTGCGGATAGTCTCCAAAAAAATGTCCATGTAAAAAAGTTCATGCATTTTATAAAATATTTGTTCATGACGCGCCGAAGATGTTCACAGAGTCTAAAACTAATCGTTCACCAGGTACAGTTCAAAAAATGTTCATAAAGTTAAAATAATTGTTCGGTGGTTTAAGAAATGTTCACACGGTTCAAAATAATCATTCACATGTTAAAAAAATTGTTCACTCGTTGCGCAGAAAATAAAAAAATAGAATGAAATAAAAAATTAACAAGCATGAAGGAACGTAGAACAAATTATGTAGAGAAAACACAAAAAAAATCAAAAATGGAAAATAGAAAAGGAAAAAAAATAAGAAGAAAGGACTTTACTCAGCTGACCCGCCACGACCATCGGACGTCAAATAGGAAATGCCACCAAAGCGCGATGCTATTGTTGGGAAACTTGGGCCTATTGGGAAACTAGGCCTACCTTGGGGCTCACTTAGGTGGGGAATCCCATCCTCATGTTAAGTTAATCTCTACCTTTAATGTTAATAAGGTACTCCCTCCGTCCCAGTTTTTAGGCCTCAATTTGCAAATATCTTGGCCCAAGGTGCTAACTAATTAAGGCTAAAATTTGCATGCATTAGTGGTGAGAGACAACCAGCCACTAATTGAGAGGGAATTTAAAATAATTCTGCCTAGGAGGTGGGGAGTTTTGGGACTAATTGTTTTTGGAATTGAGCCCTACAAACTGGGACGGAGTGAGTATTTATCGTTCCATCCCTTCCGTCTACGTTACTGGTTGACGAAAAGATAAATAGTGTCCTTATCTTTTTTTACTGTATTATGTGCCACCATCATTCTATCCTTTTGTCAAATTTAGTTTATCCATTAAGTGTACTTTTATTGTTCGTCTATTTCGACATGGTGTATACCATCGGGGCCGGCAAGCCCGCTGGGGTTGTACACCATGTTATCAACGCCTTTGCTCCACCGACTCTCCTCCTAGCATCCCTCGCGGGGAGGCTCCCGACAATGGTTCATGAATTTATAATCTGAAATCGATATAAAAAAGTGAAATCTCGTTCGATTTCGTTACTTTTTTTGTATTTTAAGTAAGTTTCAGATTTATTTTACCTACGGTGGGGAGTTCCCTAGGAGAACCAAGCTCACTCGACATGAGCGACTGCTGCTTCTGGAGAAGTTGTTGGAACCCCATCTAGAAGGGATGATGTAACCCAACAAAAAGTGTTTTCTTCGGCGAAGAAGTAAGGTTTATAGAACAAGTAGAAACTATTATATGCTCAACAAAGTAGCAGCACCTGTACACAACCACATCACTTCTCATGTGCCCCAACGTTGCCCAAAGAGGACCAGGGCAAGAATAAACGAAATCATCCGCACCGCTCTCATGTCATGCAACGTACTCAAATGCAAAACAGAAACAAGGACTAGCCGCATTGCCGGATAGACGGATCTGAGGTCTCTCCCACCTTCCGATGGCAGAACGACCTTCGGAAGTGAGGGAGAGACCGGCACCGCCAGAATTCACTAGTTAGAGGTTCGCGAGCGGCTATGGCCGATGTTTTTTTTAGCACGCCCCTATTCCGAATTATTAAACAAGCTATACTACTGAAATGCGTGGGCCCTCTTGATTTTTTTTTTGTGAGAGAATGGAGCTGTGGGATCTTAGCTTGTCACGCGTGCATATGTCTTGTGGATGGAAATCTGACATCTCATCCCACAGCTCCATCCTTTCTTCAGACAAGACTAATCGAGGCCATTATTAGCACGACCACGATCATGGCGAGATCTTTGCCATCGCTCTCCCAATCTCACCCACACCTGAAGATTGCGCCAATCAAGAGATGATGACCCCCACTTGCCCTCGTTTCCAAGTAAGTTCCATCTCTAACAGTGGTCTAACATATAACTCTAGAGCACCGCACAGCACACTGCAATATATATACCTACAGCATACTATAGCACACGGCTTCTTTCCGTTCAGGGAAAGAGCATGCATGCACTCACCTCGACCCTGTCACTTCACAAGATATTTCTTTTCTTTGTCAGAAAAGGTGGGATATTATCAAGATCATGGCAATCAGCCAAGGGGCCCTCGAGTCATGCCCCTCTTTTGTCCTGGCTACCAAACTTCTCCAAGCATTTTATGGGTGAGTACGCTTTAACGATGAGATAGCAGATGGTGAGTACGTATGTAGTTTTAGCTAGATACAGAAGAAAACAAAACGAAGGAGGAGCATCTTCAGCTTGACACAACCCAGAGTCGACCTTGCAGAAACTTCTTGGGCGCCGCTGCATGCAGATGCAGGCTGAACTTGCACATGTTTCAGAGTCGACCTTCCAGAAACTTGGCTAGTACCTGCTACGCGGCATCCCGATGCCTGGCTCAGAGTAACTGACTGGCTAACGGCCTGTACCAAAACTACGAAGTACTGGTATATATCCGAGTCAACGGCCGTTCTCACTTCACAGTCTAGAAGAAACATTTCGTGACAGGAGAACATGCATGTATACAGCCTGAAACCATCACAGGTGATCCAGACTGAACACAATAATTTTAGGGGTCAGGAGGTGCATGCATGTATGAAGATTAACAGATTGAAACATGCACTTGTAGTTGCCTTGATACAGTTTTTTTTTTTTGAAAAACATGCACTTGTAGTTGCATCATTCATAATGCCGCAAAACATAACGCTTAACACAAGAACCTAATGCTGCATCATGCTTTCATTATTTGAGCGAGATGGCACAATTATCATTCATAAGGTGCTTCTAACCGAAGGGGTTCGGTAACTGAGATGAACGGTGGCAGCACAATTCATGCACGAGCTCACGAGTTTGGTGCCCCGGCCGGTCACTTTGTCCTGAGCTACTATTAGTTCGTTCGCACATATCACACAGATCATCGCAGCAAAGTACTTAAATAGTTTTGGTACTAGGTAGAAGCAGTCGGGGCATAATGTAGAAGCACGAGGAGCAATATTTCACCAATGCAAAAAGATTCAAAATTCAAAATCTCACTAAATTTCCTCGACATAGGACATAGCAACTCGGTACACACATACTCCCGAACATAAAAGACTAGCTCGACCGATCGAAGACCAAAATTACCCTCTCAAGGCACAGCATGCAATGCATGAGTGCTTGCTTGCCTCGAGCAGGAGTAACTCATGGCTAGCTAGCTTTGCCCGCCTCATTGGCTAACGGACCGGTCACCAATGCAACACGAGGCAAAAGATAGCTAAGCCATGCACGGAGATACAAAAAATAAATACTAGTAGAAGTGCAAAAACGAAGCGACCCTGCTCTGGTAAGCTAGCATCCAACAGCTAGCCAATAGTAGTAGTAGGCAATAGAGCACGTAGCGCCGCCACCAGTCTAGCTAGGGAGCGTAGATGGCGGCGGCAGTGACTCAGGCCCTAGCGTGCGACGGCCTTGCACAGCAGCGGCGTGGCCATCTCCAGCGACATGTTGAGGCGCTCTGACAGGTCAACGCTTCCCGTGGTTCCGGCCGGCGCCCACTCGAACCGGTGCAGCAGCTGCGCGAGCCAGAGGTGGACGGTGGCGAGGGCCAGCATCTTGCCGGGACACAAGCGGCGGCCTGCGCCGAAGGGTGCCAGGCGGAGGTCGCTGCCGAGCACGCTCACGTCCTCCTCCATGAACCGCTCCGGGCGGAACAGCTCCGGCTCGGGCCACACGGCGGCGTCGTGCGCGATGGCCCACATGTTCACCATCGCCGTCGTGCCGGCGGGGACGAGGTGGCCGCCGACGTGCGCGTCGTGCACGGCCAGGCGCGCCCAAGAGAGCAGCGGGCCCGGCGGGTGCATGCGCAGCGTCTCCTTCACGATGCACTGGATGTATGGGAGCCTCGCAACGTCCTCGTCCGTCACGGCCCTGCCCCGGCCCACCACGGCGTCCAGCTCCGCCTGCGCCTTCGCCTGGATCTCCGGGTGCAGCACCATCCTCGCCATAATCCACTCCATCAAAATCGCCACCGTGTCCGTCCCTCTAAAGATCATTTCCTGAAACACACAATCCCAGTCAATAAACGCAATCAGTTCAGCTGTAGTACAAAAGAAAATTCTGAATATTTGTTTCCGCAAGTGTTACTCGGTTAGCGAGTCTTACCCAAAGAACAGCGATCATGTCGGAATCTGACATCTTCTCTTCTCCGTCGAGGCCGAGGAGTACATCGACGAAGTCGCCGGCGAGCTCATCCGCAATGCCTGATCCACTGGCCCGCCTCGCCTTGTGCTCCTGTATGATGTCACCGACATATACCTCCACCTGCCGGACTAACACGTTGCACCGGCGGCGAATACCCTGGAGGTCGAGCCACTTGAGGAATGGCAGGTGATCGGCCCAGTTGAACGTGCCAAGGAGGTCGTACCCTTCGTTCACCATCTCCTCCACGGCGGCGCCTTCCTGGCTCTCGAAGTCGTCGTAGCGCTTGCCGAAGACGACGGCCATGACGTGGTTGAGGGACGCCGCGTGCAGGAACCGACGAGGGGCGACCTCGCCGTGGCGGACCATGAGGGAGGCGACGTTGTCGAGCATGCGCGCGCCGATCGACGAGCGGGTGGGCGCGGAGGCCGCCACGCGGCGCGGGCCGAAGAGGTGCGCCGCGGCGAGGCGGCGGAGCGCGCGCCAGTGCGCGTCCCCGGACGGGGCGAAACCCATGGCGCGGTGGAAGAGGAGGTGGCGAGCCGCGTCCTTCACGGGGCGGTCGCCGAACGCCGGGTTGACGAGGATCTCGCGCGCCGTGTCGGGCTGGCTCGAGACGACGACGCGGGTGAGGCCACGGAGAAGGACGTCAATGCCGCGCCTCCCTGGACGGAGCGGGACAGCGCCGCCATGACGCGGTGCGCCACGGGGCTGGAGAGTGCGGTGACCACGCCCGGCGGGCCTGGCGGCGGGCGGCGGCAGAGGGACAAGGCCCAGGCCGGACCGCCCGGCGAGAGCCACAGGAGTGAGGCGGCGAGAAGTACCGCGGCTAGGAGGGGTGGGAGGAGGGAGGTGGCCGGGAGAAGAAGCAGGAGGAGGGAGTCTTCCGGGCCTGTAGCCATCGAGAGATCCATGGCAGTGCTAAGCCTGCTGGGATTCTCAAGAAGTTTCTTGCAAGCGTTTGGAAGGTGATGTTGAGATGGTGAGGTGAGTGGCCGTTTAAATAGGATAGGAGAGATGACTGCCCTCAAAAATGAAAAAAAAAAGAGGAGAGATGACTGGCGGATGTTCTGACAAAAAAAATTGACAGCTAAATATTTGCTACTACTCTTAATTACCACGCGTTACACAAACATTGTAACAGCCCATGATGACTCAAAATATTGAACCTCACATATGAGTAGAAAACTTGCTGCACAAGAAGAATTTTGGCTAACCCGACCGCATCGCCTCAAAATAGTGTGAATGGTAATTAAGTCTGGCGAGATTTCTCGCACAAGTATTTGCTTGGTTAACCTCCCTCTCTTAAAAGTAAAAAAAAAACCGAAACCGCGCATGTGTTGAAATAGCAAGTACACCACTTTTTTTTACGGTTTTTATGGATGTCGAACACAAGACATCCCACGAGATATGAAATGTGGAGTGCGTACAAAAATTGCATTAAGATGGCATCATTGGCATGAAACATAATTGAAAAGCATGAAATGATATACTCACACGAGTTCATTACACATAGATAGTGAAACAAAGTTATGATTCGGTAGTGTCAAACTCGAGATTTTGTTTTCCCCGAGGCTGCTACCTACGGGAGCTGATTCAAGAGAGTTTCTCGAAATCGAGTTCCATAACATGTCACGAATCATAAAGCTTCGATGTTTCATAGAATTATTTATATGTCAGGCAAATATAAAATGACGAATCGAGATGAAAACTACGCCGGTATAGGCAGGCGGATGTGAAAAATTGGGGTTAATGCGAAAACCTTGTTATGAAGTTCCGCACACAATCTTGGATTGGGTGCACCGACCAGAGGTGCATAGGCCGGAAGTAGTATAATACTATTTCTTACCAAAATAAATAAATATTAGCATATTTCAACCCACTCATATTTTTCCCTTATTACGAAAACGAATAAATAATAGCCTATAAATCGTAAAGGCAACGATATTCTCCAGCACATACCTACTGTCAAAGGAAGGAAGCTGGCCCGGCGCGAAAAAAGGAAAATGGTAAACAAAGAACGCGGTTTATATGTGTCTGTAAAAATGTAAAGAAACTTTCAAATTAACAGGTGACAGCTATGGATCGGAAAGCACAAGTTGACGAGTCATGCATGATCTCACCGCCTCGAATCGTCGATCGCGTTACGGGACAGCTAGCTGCATGCGGAGTTAAAAGCTCGATCAGAAAGCAGCTGGTGTGCGATGTGGCTATATATCCCGAAATATTTTACCACCCCAAACAGCGCGCGTCTGGCCTGCCGCGAATCCGGCCGTTCGATCGCCAGTTACGATCGATGGAGCGGATCGCCGTACGTGGGCGTTAATCGATTTGGCGGCCCCTGCCTAGCGCTAGTGCCCTGCTTTCTCGATTCTTTTGAGGCGTTTGCTGGTTGACGTAGTTTTTTTTTAGAAAAGGGGTGCGGATCTCCGGCCTCTTCATCAAGTGATGCACACAGCTATCCGCAATTATTCAACAACACCTTACAAGAGAATTACAAAGATCAACCGGAAGCGAACCAGCAACCTAGCGACAACTCGCTACACCTACAACCCTGATGAAGGGGGTGGAACAATCAGAACCGATGCCCTGACCTATACACACCAACGCACATCATCTAAATCCGGAGGCTTCAACTAGGCCGCCCGACAGCGCACCAGAAGCACAAACCGGTCCAGCCGATCTTCATCGTACGCGACAAACGCGCACACCAGAAGCCGCTGCCACCATCTTCCGCCATCCCATCTTCAGGAGCGATCAACGTAATGGCCTTGCAAGGCCAGCCATCGACATCGCCACGATGCCAGACAACATATCCGATCTGCGCGTCACCATCATCACACGTCCAGCGCCGAGACTCCGCTGCACCGTGCCGCCAAGACTCGCCGTCGACGACGTGTTAGATGCCTCAACACGCCACCTCTCCTTGCCCGTCCCAACCAGCAGCTGCTCCAAAACGATGCCCCCAGGAGGGAGAATGACCCTGAAAAGGCCGTCATCATCCGATCCGGGAGACCCAGATCTAGGGTTTCCCCCCGGAACATCCCGAGCTTGGTGACGTGACCTGCAACGACGATGCCTCGAGAAGGGAACGACGTCGGAGACGCCGCCATCGTCCGCCAAGACCGCAGTCGGCGCGGTTTTCACCAGAGACCATGTCGCCCAAAACTCGCTGCTGGATGGATCCGCGAGAGTCGTCGTCATGGAGACGAAAGACGCCAACGGAAAACCGGTAGAGGGCCTCCTGCCGCCTCACACCAGCCTCATCTCGCATCCCGGCCGGCCAAAACCGAACCAAGACGGATCTGGTCGAGATCCAGATCCACGGCCACCGCCGCCACCCATGGGGGCGCCGCCGCTCGCCGTCGCCCAGCCAGGGACGCCGCCCTGGCCGCCGTGCCCGGCGCACTGCCCGGGACGCCCCAGTCGCGCCTGGATCCGCCACACTTCATCCAGCCCTAAGCCGAGGCGTCGGGCGCCGCCACCACCGCGGCCAAGGCCGGCGGCAGCGGCGGCCGGCTTGGGCGGCGATGAGGAGGGGAGGGACGGCGCGGGATTGGAGTCCCCCCGGCGTCGCCCTGGGGCGGCGGCGCGAGGGGGTCGAGAGGAGAGGAGAGGAGAGGAGAGGAGAGGAGCTGGTTGACGTAGTTAAGTTGGATTCATTTCATTTCGGCCTAGCCTGGTCCGCCGGCTAGCTAGCGTAGGTAGCTGCCGATGCGCCGCCCGCCGTGTGCCCGCGCGCGAACCGTACGTCCGGCTACGTACAAAAGCTAGCTAGGCGCGTGCATGCTGACACATAACTCCGGCGTTGCGCCGACTGCACACTTCAAGAACGTGTTTTGTTCTCACAATTTGAAATTCTATACTAGAGGTAGTAGTAGCCTCTGGGATTGCAGGAAGAAACGGACGGTCGTCTGGGTGTCTCTCTGGACAGACGCACACTGCATGCCCACCCACGATCTGGGAGCTTGGCCATGGAGATGCTCCTATGAAGGTGCTTCTAGGGATTGCGAGCACAGGTCACGGTTTCACATAAAATCGATCAAAATCAAACCTCCTCGTCGAGAATCAAAGACCGATGCTGAAATCGAGTCTCCTCGTCGTGAAATCGAGCTCGGGAGTCACCCATGTCGATGGGAGCGTTGACTTTATCCTGTTCACCCTAAAAATCGACTCCAAAACTGGTTCAATCACTACAAGAACACCCCCTCTACAGCAACGCATGTATGCGTATCTAAATGTCTATATAGGCGTTGCAAGCTACTTTACCAACGAATATAAATGCGTTGCCTTATCGGGCGTTGCAAGGGTACTATGCAACGCATATACATGCGTTGGTAACCAATTTTGTAAGCGTTGAAAAGGTTGCTACAGAATCCAGGCAACAAGTGTATGCGTTGGAAGAGGCACCATATACGGATTGAAAATTCTAATTCATATATATTATTTTCTATACATGATTTTTTATTGCTTGCAAATTTGTAGATATTTTTTTCTCTGCGAGACAATATGGTTCATAAGAGACATACCACAATACATACAAATCACAGAATATAAATGCATCGCATCACACATACTTCAATATTTTATTATTAGAACACCATTTCATTCACAAATATTCAAAGAGTAGACAGTATACAATCTTGCATCAAAATATGATGCTCTACCTAGTCCTATATATATTCTTTTTGGAACACCATTCCATACACGAAATTAGCTGAAGAACGGACAATTTACAATCTTGCATCAAGATATGAAACTCTCCCTTGTCCTATATACATTTGACCTAATATTTTTCCTAGCATGTTCAGAGCTGATATCCATATATCGCAAGTCTCGCTGATGCATGGGGCCTGCAAATACAAATTTTCATTTTCAGAATCAATGAGGCAAAAAACAGTGTGAAGGGTAGAGTGAATTCTACTAAATACTTGCTTCTAAGTCAGAACAAAAGACAATTTTGCTATCATATGCATTTGAAATGGCTCATCAGACCCACAAGTCATAGAGGTTACCATCGGATGAAAAGACAAAAGGAAATCTGGCTAAGAAACGACGGGATCTGAACAAATCCATCAAACAAAAGCTAAATTCCTTTAAACTAACTACGATTCTAAATCTCTAGTTATAGTTAGTCATTTTGAAACATTGCATGAAAAGAAGCAGTTTTGGACATGATAAAACTTGCCAAAAGGGGAGGAGTTAATACCTGCTGGTAGTACTGCTGCTGGTTGTTGGGACTGATACGCGCCCACTAGCGGCATCTTGTTGTGCCATCTCGTGCCGCTGCCACACCTGCGCTGCTACCTCTGGCGAAAGAGCCATCAGAGACGTCCTGTATGACATACCAGAAGTAGCTCAATGTCAATAAAATTACATAAATAATATGTATTGACTAACTGCGTTTGCATCAAAAGAAACAATGTTATATAATATGACTGGCACGGCTCCGCTGCAATTGTAGTATTGCTGTACAGGTACAGTAGTGCTGAAAGCCAACGGCAACAGCCGTCGACAAGGCCCAAACCAACGACGTCGCCGGCCAGGCTGCACTGTCCTTTCTCCTATACTGCTCACTACTGCATAAGCGTGCACCCTTTTCCGATTTTTGGAACCTTGACACAGACTGTAATATCATAAAACTACCTTTTGCAATCTACAAGTGCATACCAGATTTGTGGAAAAAGTGTACTTAATGTATTGATGGTCTGATCTGTGAACTAATGCTGGGAGAAACGAAGACGTGAGCGACTATGCTTGGCATCTAACCATTCCAAATAAGAAAGTTCAGTTTTAGGTTGCTGAACCACATGCGACAACCAAGTATGGTTTATGAAACTTATTTATTTGCTACTTTTTTACACGAACAATAGCTAATGGCCTCACATGATGCCAAATAAAATTCTATTTTTGCCCAGTTTGCTAGAGGTGTAGGTAGTGTCACGGTGTCACCCACCCAGTTCCTATATAAACATATCACATGAATAACTCAACCGAAGTGTCAATTGGTCTCTATATTTTGAACAATCATTTGTAATATAGTCTAAATAACAGTGCAAATCACCAAAGTTACTATCAAATAAGTGATTAACTTCCACTACGAGACATCAGGACAACTACTAGTTTATCAATTGCTAGTGGTGGCAAGCACACCGAGACAGTCAAGCTAGGTAGGTAAATGCCATGGATCCATGTGAAGCTAAATACACGACAAAACAGATGCCAATTCATCAAACCTGTGTCCGTAGAGTGGAGCGCACCATGCGTAGGTGCAGCCAGAAGTCAGCCCACCATGGCTAGTCGACCTTGACCATAGGAGGTGTGGACCTCCCTGCGGCTGCTCGCACGGCGGACCAAAGATGAGTGCCCCTTAGGGCGGAGCTTTCCAGTCTCATGCCTGATCATGGAGGTGCAGCCGGAAGTTGTCCATGGCTCGATCTGACGGGGAGAGAAACAGAGTTAGAGAAGGGACCAGATCTTATGGGTGGAGACATGAGAGATATGGACCAGCAGAGAAAGAGAGGAATCTGACAGAGGGAAAAGAGAAATTGCACCTAGAACTGAATCTCTGTTTGTGCACTTGCGCCGCCGCACCCCCGGTGCTCCGACGCGCCGCCGCAGCTTTTCAACCAACCTCCGCGTCATGCAGTAACCTAGATCAATCTTGGCTGCACGAGCGATACCTAGAGTTAGGGATCTTATGGTATGAGGCAAGCTGCGTGACACGCCGCCACTGGTCACCGGCGAGGGAGGCCCTGCTCGTCGACGGACGGCCGCGAGTGGAGGGTGGCGGCTAGGTTTGGCGAAGCCGAGGAGTGGGACTGCAGGTGGAGACGTGCGTTCGTGAATGGGGAGGCGAGGAGTGGGACTACAGGGTAGTTGTGCTAAGTGGGCTGGGCTGATTTTCTTTAGGTGCAATCTGTAGAATGGACAACAGATAGCCTGCAACATATGCATCTGTATCTACATTAAAAATTTGCAACGAATATTTAACGCGTTGCGGACTATGTATTGCTATAGGGGTGTTCTTCTTGTAGTGAATGGGGGTATCGAGGTGATAATATACGGGAAGCTGAAAAATATTTTCCGAGTTAAGGCCCTTTTCCGAGATATGTTCGGTGCATACTTTTCAACCGAAAGTGTAAATATTCGGATTTGACCACTTTTACAAACTCTGTTAGAGATGCTCTCACCCTGTCGGTCCGAAGATGAGATCAGTAGAGAGTAGACCATGATATGATCAAGGCATACTCAGACGGTGTACTAACAACAAAGTTTAAGGCACGATGGTGCATTTCTTCTTGTTTCTTCTTCTTGTTCCGTTGCGTGTATGTCTCGATGATCCAACTTCGTTTAATTAGCTACGAAATTTTAGACATCTCTATATATTTTGAACGAAATAGACATCTAACATTCTAGATGAGTCGTTAGAAGTGTAATAATTAGACTTTGTGAATAGAGGTAACAACGCTACAAATGCATAATTGCTCCCGCGTGTGCAAAGAGGCATACCAAGTTAAAAAATGGGTTGTCTAATTATGCATAAAATTAACTTGTATACCTAAACTTGTCCCTCGAGTGCACAACCGAGCAAAATAGTGCCAACGTGGCGTGGCACATATGCACAGCGGTTACATAACTAGCACAAAACCGATACCATTCGGTTTTAGTCAACAGGCTGGAGTCGGTTTTCCATCCGACTAAAAAACGATAGTTGCTAACAATAGGAATTTTAGGCTTTTTTTTGGATAATAGGTATGAACAGTTAGGGTCGGTTTTAAAAACCGATTACAAAAACTACAGAAATTCTCTACTAGAGTTGGTTGAGATAAAACCACCCTCAGTCCAATATTGTGCACCCTCAGTCGGCTCAATTGGTAGAACCGACTCTAATACTTTCGAATAAAAACTCCAATACCGATTAAAGAATTTGAAAAAAAATGCAGCCCTTACCCCACAGCAGGAAAACGATGCCAGGACATTTTTTTTACGCACACATACTTTCATAAGCACATAAATTACAATATTTTCTTACAATATACAATGGTTCAGTTCTCAGTAAAAATCGCATGGGCTCGATAAATCCTCTGCTTATTTTTGGTAAAAATAAGTCTTATGCGCTTGGCCTGATGCTTATAAGTGATTCGATCTCTCGGTTTTGTTTATAATGATGGGATGAAATTACAACAAATATAAAGGACATCTACCTTTTTATAAGCATACACATTACCCAAGTAAACCAAATTACATATAAACAGTTTGCTCTAGTTTGTCACAAAAATTTCAAGCAAAGAACATCATATGACTTAGAGCTATTACAATGACACAAATTTACATATTAGCATTTTCCTGTGAGTAAACCATAGACACCCAAGCGAGCAAGGACCAGCGGCGGAGGCAAGAATGAATATCAAGGGGTGCCAAGCATGGTAATCCTCCATTGGGGGGCACCCATGCCAATTTTCTTTACAAAATTGTTTCTAAATCTGGCATATATATATAATTTTCCTTCCTGTATAATGGATAGGGGGCGGTGTGTGTGTGGTTGTGTGTGTGTGTGGGGGGGGGGGGGGGGTGGGGGGGGGGGGGGGAGTAAGGCCCCTGCTGGTCCGCCCCTCTATCTCCACCACTAGCAAGAACACCTGAGCAAAGAGCCACACCTACAAATATCAGTATGTTAGCGCTAGGGGCACTTCTGGTGATAGATCAAGACAAGTAAGAAAGAAAGCACGTTGAGTGGGATAAAAAATGAAATAATAAAGGACGGTGAAGAGAGGAACTCGGGTAAGGGCATGTACAACGCAGGCGCTAAAGGAGAGGCGCTAGGATAGAAATCTGCACTTTTTAGTTTAAAAATCCGAGAAAGAAAACCCAATGTAGATAGTGATAACATCTACAAGTGTGCAAAATTTGAACTGGAAATTCGTTGCAATGTGGGCTGGGAAAAAATGACAAATGAATATGGGTGGTGAACAGTACACATTTTCAAAAATTGAAAATTTTCCGATTTGTCTTTTTTGTGTAGCCCAGAATACAACGAATTTTGATTTGAAAATTTTCAAGCCCATAGATCTCGACACTATATACATTTGGGATTTTTTCTCGTTTTCTTAACTAAAATGTGCCGATTTTAAAAAATTTAAAAACGAGGTACAAGCTCCGATCCGTTTGCACTTTCTGGGATGGCCTCCTCTTACTTACACCGATATCATATCCTGCATATTGTGTGTATATATCCAGGTGTACTACATCTCTGACACTTCAAAATAAAATACAGAAAATGTGAAAAAGAATTCATCCTGGAGGAATGGATACTTCAATTTCCTATGTCCGGCTCTATTCGCTCAGCATGGGGCCCAAATGCCAAGCAGCTGCCTCATCTGATATCCCTTTGGTTTCTCCTTCTGCTCATGTTCAATGTACTTCTAATCCAGGGGAGAGAGCATGCCGGTTCGATTCCATTCACATCAAAATTGCACACGTATCTATAAATGATCACACAGACAAAATATTATCCTTCTTAAAGTATATGTAGCTAGCTATATAGGCTCTACGTGCTTCGCTATGCCAATGCCGTTTACACGTGTGGAAATGATCAAATACCACGTGAACTACATGCTAGGACAGCTTAGGCGCTCGATCTCGCGATGCAACTGCCGAATGCTTGGGCAGTTTCAGGTTTTACGATATGGTGTCGATCTACGGGATTGCATGCCAGGAAGCATGGCCAAAAGGCAAAGGTGGTATGAAGGCATGGACGACGTCAACCTTAACCTTAGCCTATCGGATGCTACATGTCACATGGCATGCTAGTTGACACGCACGGGAGCACCATGATGGCAGAGTTGCATCAAATTGCACAACTCGATGAATATGTATGCTGGCTACTCAAACATGGACTATATCTTCTTTTTTTTCACAGTCGATCTTCACTAATTACTCCCTTTGTTTGAATTTACAAGTTCTCCTCAATTTCTGCTCTAACTTTGATTTTAAGTTAACTAAGAAAAAATTATTTGTATATGACACAAAGAACATACCTTCGGAGTTGTATTCAAAATAAGTTTTCAATGGTGCAATATTTTCGAATATAACACATATTTTGTTGCTTAAAATCATGGTTATTTTGGGTTCAAAGACAGATGTTTGCCACAAATCTAAGAGTTTGATGAAACTTTTAGATGGTTGAAGCATTTCCTTGTAGAGGCATTGTATCTGATCTTCATGTGATTCAACACAACTTCATTGATCCTCGCGTGTGTGTCGTCATTCCTTCTTGTTTCTCAAAAAAGTGTGTGCCGACGTTGAGTCTTGTTCGCCTAAAATCTTTGGGCTGCTATGCTTGAACCTTGTTATTTTAGGGGCAAACAGTGGGAGAATTTCCCATTGCAATTTTTATTAATTATATTACAGGATTACAGTGTATATTTACATGATAATAATGGATCAAAAGAAGTTAAGAAGACTCCTAAAGTTGTGTCTCCAGCCAAACTTTGAATTGGTCAGCATGCTTGGCTTTAATTCTGTATTTCAGCCAAGTCATTTCTGACAAATAAATTGCCTTTCACGTCTCAAAGTTTGGCCTTTCGTCTTTGAAGATTTTGTTATTCCTGATCATCCAAATGCTTCATGAAGCTAGAATCAAAATGTCCATAAAGAAAGGAAGTTGGAGTTTCTGCTTCATATCATAGAATGCCTCCTATAAAGACATATGTTTGTTTCTTTGAGGACAAACATAATCCTAACATTCCATAGCCAGCGGGCAAGTCCAGAAGAGGTGCACAAGAGTTCTCTTCCTGATTGCACTGGAGAGTAGCATATTCATAGGACTGCAATTGATTTTTTTTCTTGCAAGCATCTTGAACCTTGTCTTGATCCAAATGGATTTTACTTCAACGCGGTGGATCAATATAATCGTGGTTAAATCGAACCATCATCTGGTATTGTATTCTTGTGTACCCTTGACCGTGTTGTTGTCGATCACCATCCACATAGGAGGGCATAAGGTGCACTTTTAGAGTCCTCAGAAAATAACTCCAGAGTCGACAAACTCATCGATAAACTGATCTACAAAAATGTCACTGTAATTGACGAACCAATTAAAAACGTGCCTTCCGAGATTTCATCAAAAACCCATGAGCGTGGAGGTCCTTTCCGGCCCGAATCGATCACCCGCGGCCAAAACCACACAAATCGTAGGAAGAGAAAGCGCGCCAGATACCAACCAAGTTGTCATTGCCGAACCAAACTCGGGCAGGGGAGAGGAGGTCGTCGCTATGGTGAATTAGTGTGGAGTCTAAGTGTGTCTTGAGGCTCGAGCTCGTGAGAGGCCCGCCCGACATAAGGCAGGAACTAGGGGGGGAGGAGGACGACCACAACACTCAAAAATGCGCCGCGCCAAGCTCCAACCGGCATCCATGGCGGGTACTCGATTAAAAAAAATTGTGCTATCACGTATGCGCAAAAAATTGGTGTCAGAGAGCAAAGGTAATGAGACAGCTGTAACATAGGAAGCAGCATAGGTGCTGGTGCAGCTGAAATACTGAAGTGAAACTAGAGAAGGAAGCAGCATAGGCGCTGCTGCAGCTGAAGTACTGAAGAGAAAGTAGAGAAGGAAGCAGCATAGGCGCTGGTGCAGCTGAAATACTGGAGAAACTAGAGAAGGGGGCATGTGGGCACCTTGATTCGGACAAAGGAGCGCCAACAAGGGTGAATTGAGAGAATAGCCATTAACAGTCGAGCTGCAGAGCAGAACCATTGGGCTGTCTATTCAGGTACCGCCCTCTACATGTAAAGCACGAACTGAACCCTGCAATAGGTTCACCACAGCAACCGTCTGCAAGAAGTTCAATTCATGACAATGGTACTCAACAACACTGCAAGCCTTATCACGCTGCAATACAGAATTACGTTCGAGTCACACAACTCACAACCTTCAATGCTATCCAGTATCCACGAGTCATACAAATAGTCATTCAAATGCTATCACAACAATAACACCGTACCGAAGGCGGATAAAACCACAAAACCAGTTGAGACAGCAGAGGGACAAACAGGGCATTAGGCACACCAAATTTCGAGATCCACACGATTAGTCTTGAAAGCGACAGGTTTTAGGCAAGCTGGCTTCCAAGCAGGAGGTCAGCTTGGACACATGAACCATACAGACACATTAACATCGACGCAGGTGGTAAAATGCTGAAATCAAACACTTCCAGTTTTTCCCACATGGATAACAGAGATACAGACCATTCATCGTTCATTAAGCAGCATCATTGACTTCACTTCCCGCCAAACAAGTAGCCCAGGGATGAGCCACCGCCAGGAGCAGCATGAACCTTGGTTGAAGGACGGTCCTGTGAGGTGAGACGGAAGGGACATGTTGGTTCAACTAATTTGCTCAGCATAACTTTCCGGGGAAAAGGTGACTAACTGCTGCAATCTAGTAGTACTATCAAATGTAGTGACAAAGAAAACAAGGCTAGAGTATGCGAGTTAGTGCCTTAGTGAGTTAGTGGTGATTAACATGTGCATGGTAAGTACTTCTCACACCACATGACAAGTAACATAATCATAGGAGTTCTTAAAATTGCACTGGGTGGAAGATAGTTCTAGCAAAAACTTCAATAGAGCAACTAAGTGATTAAACTGATGTCAACAAAAACTTCTGATATACACTGACAGATGACCCTTTCAAAACCAGAACTATGCTGAATTCAGGTTCATTACAAGGGGGGGGGAGGGGGAGGCATACCGTAAGAAAGTTGCCAGTGTTCTGGCCTTCTGAGCGGAAATAGTTGTTCGCCCGGCTACCTGGAATGCCAGCTGGGATCTGCTTGGCTACATCAGCAGCTGGTGGTGCTGGTTTCTCAGCAGGTGGGCACTTCGCAGCTGGTGCGGCAGAGGTTTTGCAGGCTCAGAACTCCAAATAGGTAATCCAGAGAACTTTGACCACCACCAGCACTCCGCCACGGCTCATCTTGACTGTAAGAAAAATGGGAATAAGGCAACAGATGAGTGAAGCTCATCATGATTCATACATGGTCCAAACAACAAAATGAAATCATCAGGACAAAAGAGAGATAAGCTTCCAGAAAATTTCAGATTTCCACAATAAACTACATAATCCAAGTGAATCGTGAAACCACACGTCCATATTGAATTATTTTGACCACTAACACTACAAGAAAGCTGAACCAAGACTTCAAGCAAGAAGACATGGCAAGGTTAAGAAACCAATGCTCCTTAGATTGAATAAAGTCAAACAGATTCAGATATTACCACAGGGTACGTTGTCAATTAAAGCATATAATCTAACCAGGTTAGGTAAGATCGACTTAAAAAAAGAGAGATAGATTATGAACTTCCAGGAACAACGCGAGAAGATCTAACAGTTGATTCTGACAAGAGCATGGAATAAAAGGCTTAGGGAATTATCAATAATTGTTCACATCACATTGGTTCAACCACCATTTTGTTAAAGAAAAAATAACGGAGTATGCTTGCTGGAGATCTTGCCGCAGATAAAGGTGGGTACCAGTCAATCCAGAAACAAGGAAAATGGGGCAAAATCCAGATCAAGAAACAGAAATCAATCCAGAGCAACTAGGCACAAACAACAGATTAAGAAACCAATGCTCCTTAGATTGAATAAAGTCAAACAGATTGAGATATTACCACAGGGTACGTTGTCAAATAAAGCACATAATCTAACCAGGTTAGGTAAGATCAACTTAAAAAAAGAGATGGATTATGAACTTTCAGGAACAACGTGTGAAGATCTAACAGTTGATTCTGACAAGAGCTTGGAATAAAAGGCTTAGGGCATCATCAATAATTGTTCATATCACATTGGTTCAACCACCATTTTGTTAAAGAAAAAATAACATAGCATGCTTGCTGGAGATCTTGCCGTAGATCAAGGTGGGTACCAGTCAATCCAGAAACAAGGAAAATGGAGCAAAATGCATATCAAGAAAGAGAGCTCAATCCGGAGCAACTAGGCACAAACAACAGATAACCACACACAAATAATTAGAGAAAATGTTTACATCTGCTGAAGAGCATGAAGATTATCAAATTTCTGAAGTGGGTAAATAACAGCAAGAAGTCTTGAGCAACTTGTTTTTAGTCATCTAACCTACAATAGCATGTCATCCAGATATCTACTTAAAAGTGATGACTTATGAAACTAAATTATCAATGTCAAGAGGAAATATTAGATTGTCAATAAAACCTTGTACCAATGACATCATTTTTTTTTCAACATCTGTGGCTTGACCAGGCAAAATAACAGCTCCTTGGTGCAAAGGAGCCGGTTTGAAAATACAGTAAAAGTTTGCTACAGATTCATATAATGTATTAAGTTTAAGAGAATTGATACTTATGATCATTCAAACAAGTAAAGAGATTCAAAGATAAATCCAAAATTCATTCCATCACTGGATTGATTTTCCAACTGGATGACCTACACGCCTCTATAATTTGGTGCATTTCTAAACCACATTGCGCAGTACATGTCAAGCCGAGCAGTAAAGCTGGCACCCAGCATGTAACAAGAAAATATTGACAACAGGTTTAGTTTAACTTTACACTAGGACGAAAATATAACAGTAACATAACATAAATGTTAATGATCAGAGGAAGCTTTGAATCCTGACACGACACAACAACACGGAATCCATTTGCAATTCTGTTATATATTTTCCTTCTCCTGAATTTGGTCAGCAACTGGTTACAGAGGAATATGCATATGGGCTATTTCCTAACTTCTGTATAGCGTGCTCTGAACTCGGTAATTTTTTCATCACAACAAGATCATTCACCTCTACAACCACAAATCTCTACTACGTTGTGTTATCAAAACAATTACTCCATATCATCCAACTCTCTCCACAATATATACCATCACAAGTCTAGCCGTCGGTCCCCATGCCAGTGAGCCCGAAATTACAGCGACATCGCTGCGATTACAGACCACACGCCCTAGAATTTTCGAATCTAGGTACAAGGTAACCCTCACGAAGAATCTGCCATGAGCACGCAAACATCCCAACCCAATTTCCCGAACTAAAAACTTGATCCCCACAAATCTATCACCAGCAGAGGTAAAATGGCCGACATTACACCAAAGCAACGACCGACAAAAGTAAGTAGGCGCAATTCCGACATCCGCGCGTTCTAAATCCACGGATCCTACACCGTGCGAGCATAGGCATGATCCGCGGAACAAAAGCACGCGATCGATCTAAATTGAAAATCTAAGACCAGATCCGGAAACTAAACATCCACCGAAGAATCTACAGCACGGGAGATCCATCGCGCGGATCGACGGAATGGTACAGAGAAAACTAGAAGAGAGAGATCCGAAGGGAGAGGAGGGCAGGCGATTCGGTACCTCAGATCGGGCGCCGACGAGAGGAGGGGAAGGAGGACGAACAGGAGTCGCTCGAAATGTGGGGAGTGGTGGTGGGGAGTGCTATGGTGTTGTTGGTTTCCTTTATAGAGTGGAACGTTTGCAGGTAGGGGTGGCTCCTTTTGCAGTTTGGTACTCGTGGAATGTCATAATTTCAACTGAGACAGGGCCTTGGACCCTTGGTTGTGAGAGCAGCTGAGGATTTGGTAGGACGTGATTTATTTAAGTTGTTGTATGATTGGATGGTGTAACTGAACAATTCAACTATTCAAGGAATTGTCTAAATCAAATAGCTGGAAAGGTGCGTCCCTTGTATGACCGACAAACACAGCTAGCTAAATCTGGATGTTTTAGGTAATGTGTGATGAGCGTTTGACGTTAAAAATAGCCATGCATAAATGTGCATTCATATGCAATAGATGCAAGGTAGACAAAAATGTCGACTGCTATCTGTTGGATGTTCACCAAAGAACTGATGTGAGCGTTCTAAATCACGTGAAAATTAGAAACTGGATAAAATCAAGTTGAGTTTCAAAATATAATGAAAGAAGAGTAGTCTATGAAGGCTAAATAGAAGGGGGGAAAGTGCCCATGAGTTCATATCTTCGTGACAGATATTTCTGATCATTATGTAATGAGATATATTCTTATATAGGTTATGCATTTGGCTTCATCAAGCCACCTAAAAGCCAAGAGCTCGAGGCTACCATTGCTTGACAAGCATAACATGACAGTGGAATATGTGGATGTGTAGGAACAGTCGAGGCGCAATCCGCGACTGAGCATTTTGTGCAAATACGATGCAAGGAGAAGACAACGCGGAATACGAGCCATTGACGAGCTTGTTATATGGATGTGGTTGTATCTCAATGTAGATTCGATAACTGTGTGACAAATGTCCACTCAACGGAACATGAAGAAATAGTCTCGATTATTATAGTTCGCTCCAAAAACAATATAACCACATATTACGATAAATATTGCATGAGACTTTAAAGTCTTAAAGAAACAGGTTGCACGACGTGTGACTAGTCTAGCCGACATGTGAGGCTAGGACAAAACATGTCAATCACAAGTGGTTTATAAAAATAAAAAACTTCAATTAGGCATCCATGTTATATGATTACATATACTATTAGCATAGTAAACAACATACTGGTTCTGGACAGTGGTGTTTTCAGCATCTAATCGGGATACTTTGCCTGCCACCTAACCAATACAATAATCCCATGGCATATTGGCCTGACCTAAAAAGTTATTAGAGGCGTCGACATACAACGCTACCAATTGGCAGTGGCAGGATCCTTCAAAGTGACGGCTGTGTGTTAAAGCAATTTCACGATTTTTTGTAGGGAAGCAATTTCACGTTTCTTATTGGACCTATTTGCAAGAGCAGCAAAGAAACAGTTTACGTACACCGTTGACCAAAGTCAACTAAACGCGGGCCACAGAGAAAGCAATGGGCGGTGGTGGGAGAACGACAGAGAAGCGCTCCTGTCGTGGGATATCGCCAGCCGTTCATTTCTACATGTTCACGGTGGAGATCGCCTGCAGCTTAGAATCCGTCGGTGCGCGTCCCGTCTGTGCGCCCTATCCGTCTGTGTCCATGTGACCCGTGGGCCCCACACGACAGCTACAGTATAACCACGCCAGATTTTTTTTTTGATGATAAAGCGCTAGAGATTTATTTTTCTGAGCGAGCCAGAGATTAGATGGGTCGTCGCTTTCCTGTGCCGATGGCCGTACCCAATCATAGGCCAGCCGACCGAACATCTGTTAACTTTATTTAGTCCTAATCGCATGGGATGGATGTAAAACATCTCATGACCGAAAGGAAACTGCGTCTGCATATCTTATTTATGTTAAAATACTGTAAACTATATTTGAATACTAATAATTCAAGTAAGAAGAAAGTCATGCATACCATTCTTTCTTACTAATAACAAAAAAGACATCTCAGAATGACATCAATAAATTAAAAATAAGACTAGCAAACAAGCCTATGGCGAATTTGGCGTAAAGAGGATGATTACACGCCTACTTAATTAAAAGAATTTGGAGTATGCCTCAAAGAACAAGGTGAAGGGGGACAAGGATATCACGGTGATAGATCACTCTAAAACGACTCCTATCTTTACACTACACTAACTACCGTAAAAAAATTACGAAAATCTACTGGTCACAAGAACAACAAGATATTATGCAACGTGGAAGTTTAGAGACTGTATGCCATACCTACCCTGTTGGATGAGGTTATAATGGACCTCTCCAAATATTTGGGCAATAGTAAGAGCATCTCCAACAGACGCCCAACGCGCCGGCGCCCTAAAATTTTTTTTGCAGCGCCAAAACACCGTTTAGCGCGCTGGCCGACACTTTTGCTTTAGCAGCCGCGCTAAAATGCCGCGCGAAAACTGGATGGTTTAGCAGATGCGCTAAAATGCGCGCCGCAATCTGCACTCTTTTGCAAAGAACCCAAATACGAACATGAGGACGAACTCGGACGAACAGACGAACACGATTCGATTTACACGAACAGGCGAATACGAACATGAACTAGAAATCGGAGGAACTAGTATTCGATTCGATTCGATTCGATTCGAATACATCCTAAAATAACTACATCCTAAACCAAACGCGAGCCGGAGGAACTAGTATTCGATGAACTAGAAATCGGAGTCGGAGGAGAAATCGGAATCGGAGTTGGTGGTCTCCGAAATCTCCTCCTCCAGCGCGAGCCACCTGGGGTCCGGCGGGCCAGTTGGCGAGGCATGCCGCCAGTTCCGCCTCCGCCTGCTCCTTCGCTCGGCGGCGCTCCTGCCGCCAATCGTGGCACTCAAAACGCGCTCCGCCCGCTCGGCCGCGGGGTGTTCCATAACTCCAGTTCGTCGCGCTCTTCGCGCGGGTGCTCCCGGTACCAGTCGGCGACGTCGCGCTCCTCGACCAGGCGGAGCGTCGCGCGGAGGCGGTGGTCGCGGTGGTCTTCGGCGGTGACGAGGCGCGGCTCAGGCGCCAGGTTAGCCGCCTCCTGCGCGTCGCGGCAGTCCTGCAAGTTCATCGAGCGGCGTGGGCGGTTTGAGCCTCCACGCCGCCGCGTCGTACGCGCGGGCGGCCTCCATCGCGGTCCCGAACGTCCCGAGGGGGAGCGGCTGTCGCCGGACCGGATCTCGGCGGTGAACGTCCCGTTCGGGCGCTCGCGGACGCCGAGGTAGCCGGATTGGGAGCGGCGGCGCGGAGGCATCGTGGCGGGCGGTGGGGATTCCAAGCGGCGGGGAGAGAGAGAGCGATTGGGAGAGGGAGAGACGCGTGGAGTGAGCGCGCGCTGGCCGCGGGGCGGGGTATTTAACGCGAAACGTAGCACGTTGGCCAGCGCGCGCTTTTTTCTCGCGTCTGCTGGAGCGCGCGAAATGGCCCGCGCGGGAAAAATCGGTTATATGGCGCGCGCGCTCCGTTTCCAGCGTCTGCTGGAGATGCTCTAAAGGGAGACAAGGATATCATGGTCATAGATCACTCTAAACAACTAATATCTTTACACTGCAAGTGACTAAAGTCAAACAATTACAAAAAAAAACTAATGATCGTATGTAACTCAACATAGGATTATGGGGCTGAGATGCTTAGTGAATGTGGTAGAAATGTTAGTACATGTATATAAAACGTGATGTGAAGATAATCCACACTTTAATAAGGTAACATGCCATCCTTTTTAAATATATTTGTTCATGTCATGTACCGCGACTAGTCATATGTCACGAGGGGCGCAAGTGAAGTGTTTCGACTAATGCTTCTGACCGATATACCCAATAATCGAAACTTCACAAAAAAACATTTTTCTAAATTTCTAAGTTTAAAATTATAAAATGTTAGTCGGTGTGTATATCTTTTTAAGTATTAGTAGGTGTGTATACCCTTTTATGTTTCTTTTTCTAATAAGAATAGTTTTTTCTATCTGTAATGACCGAAATATTTGTGAATAAAATTGGACTGTATGAACATTTTTCTTAGACAGTGAACAATTATTTCGAACTATATGAAGTTTTTTTTAACATGTAAACATTGTTTGAACTATGTAATATTTTAAATGCATGAACAATTATATTGATTCTGTATGAAAAAGTTATTGAATCTCTAGACAAATTTTTTACCATGTGAATATTTGGAATATGTGAACAATTTTTTGAATTGTTTGAATATTTTTATAAACTCACGAATATTTAATTTGATTTATACCATTTTTTCAAACATAAATATTTTTAAACTGTACTGTATTAAAAAATTGCTTTCGTTATTTATTTATATACAAAACATGAACTTAAAACTGAAAAACTAAATTAAAAAAGAAAAGCAGAAAACATAAAGACGAAAAAAAATACGCTTACGGGTGATGCATGTAAAATGAATACATGAACTTTGCACTTTATTCACTCATATTCCAATCATATTTGCATCATATAAGGGTTATATCAATGTTTTATAATGATTTTTGGGAATATTCATAGGCCGCGTGGGACCCACCCGTTTGGGCCTCGTGGCTCCGTTGCCGTCGATCTTCGCTCCACCGCCTTCGTCTTGACCTAAAAACGCCTATAAAAAAGGTCCCCCGACGTTCTCTGGAAGGAGCGCCGCACAAACACAGAAACACCGAAACGGAGATCAGGAGCTGCAGATTGGAGGGGGAAAACTCCGGCGGGGCGCTGCCGGCGTGGTCTCCATCTTCTCCATCGACTTCTCCACCGTCTCCATGATGAAGAGGGAGTAGTCCACCTCTGGACTATGGGTTTGTGGAAGTAACTTATGTATCTCTCCTCTCTTGAGCTTCACTAATTAGCACCGTATGAGCTGCTGAACATGATTACGGTCACCGTTGTAATACCTTTGTGGTGGATCTTTATGAGTTAATATATGTTTGAGATTGCAATGTTTGTTTCAGTTATGAGTATAGATGCATATTATGTACCCCGTTCTTGTCTACTTGTTTTGATCAAGCATGTTTATGAGAGCGTGTGTGGGGGAACGTGTGCATTAGTTGGAGTAACGGGGGGTGGCTAGTGCAGTGAACGTGAGAGAAAGTTCTGCGATCCACTTTGGTATCTTTACCTTACTTTGTTGCCTCACTAGGGATAAACTAAAATACCATGCTACCGGGGATGTGGGCGTGACCATTGCCACTACTCCATGACTAGATCTAGCATGTTCTTATTTTCACTTCATGTCATGATACTTAATGCTATACTCTGAGTTATCTTAATTACTGAGGTGTTATGATTTAGTTCGCATCTTGGTGGAGTATAAGAGAGGTTAATAACCAAAAGATCTCTATGTTAGGACGTGATGCCCATATATCTAAGTAACTTGTTATCAAACCCTGTGTTGCAATCTCATATGTTAACTTGTGTGTTCCATTGTCTACCACTTTATAAAGAGAGAGTGCATTTGTGAAACCATGAACCCCAGTCCATTTTTAATCATAAGAAACACCTTTCCAACACCATATACCACTTTTCTATTTTCAGCCATCATTAAATCCGAAAATACAAAAATACTTTTCATCTTGCATACATCATTCAAAAACCCAAAAATATCATTTATCATTGCATCCACCATCATTGCATATTTATTTCTTGTTTGCATTGCATAACTATCCTGATATCATTCTTACACCTTGTGCTTGACAACCACAGGTGAGGTTGAGGACCAAAACATCTAACCTTGTTTTGTAGGTAACCAAAAGAAGGATAAGAAGATAAATCTACCACTTCAGATTCCCCGAGAGTTCGATATTAAACCCTCGAGTCACCCCTCGTGGGGAAAACTGTCTTCCACTTACTATACACTCTGCACTTGGAGTCTCAACCTAATCCCGTTTATTTTGCAGGTATCAAAGCCTTGCTCTTCGGGACCATCAAGACGTTTTCTGGCGCCGTTGCCGGGGAATCGTAGCTGAGAGATTTATCCAAGGGTGTGCATCATCGCATTCATCTCACAACAAAGTCAACGTCACCAACTTGTGCTAACACCTAAGCTTGGGGAGGTTGCACCTACGTGAGCACCATCTTATCCATCTTTACTTACAAAGCAATTTATTTGTTTTGTTAGTGTCATTGCATATCATATCATATTTATTTCAGTTTTGCATAAAAAATTAAAAATACCAAAAAAAACTTGCTATAATGGAAAAAAGAACCTTTGGCCATTTAGTGTTAGGAACTTTCCTCAAGATATGAATATTCCAGTTGAGAATTTGAGGTAGATCCTAATGTCACTAAAATGATTTATGAACACCGTTTTTCTGGGAAACCGAAAGAAAATGCTCTACTCCATCTTAACAAATTTAATGAAAGATGCAAAGTGTTAAACTTGACTCATGCCAATGCTAATGTGATCAAAGTAAAGCTTTTTCCTTATTCCTTAGCTGGAAAAGCTTTAGATTGGATATTAAAATGGCCACCTAAAATTTTAGCAATTGGTTTAACCTAAAAGCTTCATTCATTGAAAGGTTTTGTTTTTCAGAAATGGTTTACAATATTAGACAAATAGTTATCACCTTTAAACAAAAAGAGGATGAACCTATGGTAAAAGCATGGGAAAGGTTTAGAGGTATAGCTTATGGAATGGAACATGGCATGAGAGATTGGATGCTCATGCATATATTTTATAGAGGATTGTCTGAAACCTCTAAACTCTTTTTGGATAAGGAATGTAAGGGTTCTTTCATAAATGTTACTATTGCTGATGCTTACATTCTACTTGATGGCTTGCTTTTGGAAGTGAAAATTAAAGAAAGTTTAGAAAAAGCCCAAGTACCTGAAGATGTCTTTGATGACCGTTATGAAATATTCAACCTATACAATAGGGAAAAGAAAGTTGAGGAAGTTAAAATGCTTAATGAAGTCAAGGATCCTTTGCTTGACTTAGAAAATTGTAGCTTGCATGAATTAATATCTATCTTACAAAAATTTGCAAGTGATCCTTCCATCAACACTAACCAAGCAGGTTTTGGTTCTTATATTGCTAATCATGTCTTGAAAGAAAAGATTGCTAGGTACAACCAAGAGGCTATGATACCACCTAAGCTTGGGGATATGTGGATACCTAAGGTACTAGTAACTATTGGAAAAGAGACACACCATGCCATACTTGATCTAGGATCTAGTGTCTCTGTTTTATCTAAAGAACTATATGAAGTGCTTGAATTGAAAAATCTTGAAAAATGCTCTATTGAACTAGCACTTGCTGATGACTCTATTAAACATGCTTTGGGAAAAGTAAGTGATGTTATGGTAGAGTTACATATGACTTTTGTGCCTGTGGATTTTCTAATCATGGATATGGGGAATAAAACCTCTAGTCCTATTATTCTTGGAAGACCTTTTCTTCGTACCACAGGTGCTATCATTGATTCAAAGGAAGGGAATGTAAAGTTTCAGTTTCCACACAAGAAGTGCATGGAACACTTTCCAAGGAAGAGGGAACCACCAAAGTTCAAGCTCCCTCATGAGCTTCGTCCACAATAAAACAACAAGTAAGAAGCCTAGCTATATGGCTATAAAGAAAGCGCTTTGCGGGAGGCAACCCGGTTATTTTTGTGTGTGATTTTTCTTTGTGTCCTCTTGCTGTAACAAGAGATTTTGTGTCTAGTTAGGTTCTGGAGTTTTTAATAAAGTGCCAAGTTTTACCCTTTTTGGTTTGAAAAAGTTGCTTATAGCGTTCGGAGATTTTATTCCTGCACAAGTCAGTGCACGGTATGATTTTTAATTCTTATTCTGTAACTCCGAATGAGCTCATATTTGAACTGTAGTTGCAACTTTTCATCCTCTGTATGCATGAATTTTTTCGGAATTTTTCGAGAAAGTTTGGTAGGGTAGAAAAATACGTTTTGCTGCTGCTGTTTTTCTGGACAGATTCTGTCCCATTTTGTTTGATGCATGCTTTGAGCTTTTAAGTTGAATCTTTTTGATCCAATTGAGTTTATGAGTAGGCATACAACATTATACACTTTCTGGACATGTCATATGAATTTTTGTTCAAGGATTATATGCAGCAAGGAACCTATTTGTTTATCACTATTAATGCACCCCACAGAAAAGAGATGGGAGAAACGGTGTTTTGAAGTTTTTTCACAGGGATTGGAGGAGATGCACCAAGAGCTATCCAAGGATGGTGAAGACCATAAGCTTGGGGATGTGAAGACAACCCCGCTGGACCTACACACTCTCGGTTTGCACACGTCCAACTTCTGTTTTTCGATCGAAACACTTTATCGCATAAACTTGGAGCGTCGTTTTTTGTTTTTGTTTGAGTCTTGAGAGACCACCACACTATCAATTATATATGAGAGAGCTACTGGAAATATGGGTTGAAATATGTTGGATGCTTTTATAAGATTGGGAAAAGGGATGTTTGACTTGATTTTTAATGATACATATAGTTGCATGATTCATGAGCTTGTTTATGAGTAATAGTTTGCAAATTCTTTTTGTAGAGCTATCACTTATTCATGTTTTGGTGCTGATTGTTATTTCACTTGGTTTAACATGGATTAGTTAGTTCTATGGACACTCATGCATGCATCTAGATGGTCAACTTTCTCCCTTTTGCTAGCCCAAAAACTCCAACAAGCAAAAACTTGTTTCCAACACCTTCAACCAAAGTTATTCCAGTGAGTCCACCATATCTACCTATTGGCTTTATGCTATTCCGAGTATGTTTAACATGTTGTTTGTGTTATCTTACCTCTGAATGAAAATGTTTATGTTATTGATTGCAATGGAAAAAATTGGTTATATAGCTCTCACGAACTTGATGCACAATGTTCTTTTATTTGCATAATAAAACTTGACCCATTGTGATTAAGATTATGATGTTTGTGGCTTGATGAATGTTTTGGGTTGGAAGTTAGCCCATATGTGCTGTCACATGGCAAGCTTTCAACACGCTCTTCATCTCATTTAGTTGATATCATGTGCTTTTGTCTATGGATGCTTATCATGTTGAAATAAATGTGGAAATAGAGTGAGTTTAAATGAGTTTGTGTAAATGGTTAGAGAGACGCCTGGGCCGCTAATCTAAGCCATGCATCATTCATGGTGGAAATTTACTTACATACTATGGTGAACCTTCTGTGATACACCTTGCAATAAAAAACTATTCCAAATGGTAAATAAAAAGGGTGTTGAGATTGTTCATTTTGTTTGTTTGTCTTGTCATTTTGATATGGGCTTGTTCCATATCTTGGGACAAGAGGTACCCCAGTTGACGCTCTTGATGATACTATTATGCTTACAATGATATTTAATTGAACTTGCTTTGTTTCCCAAGTTGAGTAACACATGGTGTAAGTACTTGTATTCAAGGGGCATGAGACATTCAACCCATTCTTTATCAAGCACACTACTCATATTTGCTTTCACTTTAACCTTAATCATTCAAGATGCTATGATAGGGGCAATGAGAGCTTGACACCAATGAATACCTTATTGCAATCATTAACTTAAGTAGAAGAGTTTGGAAGTTGGATGAAACTTATGCATGCTTTACCTCTACTCACATATACATCTTTCCAAAGTGTACACCTATCATATTCAGATTTTCATCTACACTCTATGACCATTGTAGGATGTTCTACTTATCATTATGCATACATGTGTTCCATATTACTTGCTACCATGTTACACTTTGTGAACTATCAATGAACATCCTTGTCTTGAATACTTGATATCACTTCATAAACTATTTGCATATTGCTACTCCTTTGAAGAATGAATCATTTGACTATATGTAGCAATAGTAATCATCTTTGATATCATTGTTAAGTATTAAATTGCAAAGTCCATGTTAGTTTTATCATCTTCATACTCGAGGACGAGCATGGATTAAGCTTGGGGATGTTGATGCATGTAAAATGCATACATGAACTTTGCACTTTAATTGCTTATATTCCAATCATATTTGCATCATATAAGGGTTATATCAATGTTTTATAATGATTTTGGGAATATTCATTTATTTCCTATTTTTATGGAATTAACCCTGCACAGGCAAAAACCCGTTTTCTTATTTTAATGTTTCAGGGACCCAAACGTCAACGAAATCACCTGGAAATTTACGGGCGTCAATATTTGGAAGGAAGAAGACCTGTGGGCGAAGGAAGCGAACAAACGGAGGCCCGAGGCCAAACGGGGGTGGCCCACGCGGCCAGGTACTGTGGCCGCGTGGGCCCACCCGTTTGGCCCTCGTGGCTCCGTTGCCGTCGATCTTCGCTCCACCGACATCGTCTTGACCTAAAAACGCCTATAAAAAAGGTCCCCCGACGTTCTCTGGAAGGAGCGCCGCACAAACACAGAAACACCGAAACGGAGATCAGGAGCTGCAGATTGGAGGGGGAAAACTCCGGCGGGGCGCTGCCGGCGTGGTCTCCATCTTCTCCATCGACTTCTCCACCGTCTCCATGATGAAGAGGGAGTAGTCCACCTCTGGACTATGGGTTTGTGGAAGTAACTTATGTATCTCTCCTCTCTTGAGCTTCACTAATTAGCACCGTATGAGCTGCTGAACATGATTACGGTCACCGTTGTAATACCTTTGTGGTGGATCTTTATGAGTTAATATATGTTTGAGATTGCAATGTTTGTTTCAGTTATGAGTATAGATGCATATTATGTACCCCGTTCTTGTCTACTTGTTTTGATCAAGCATGTTTATGAGAGCGTGTGTGGGGGAACGTGTGCATTAGTTGGAGTAACGGGGGGTGGCTAGTTCAGTGAACGTGAGAGAAAGTTATGCGATCCACTTTGGTATCTTTACCTTTGATACGTCTCCAACGTATCCATAATTTCTGATGTTCCATGCTTATATTATACCACTTGCTACATGTTTTATATACCCTTTATATCATTTTTATGCATTTTCCGGGACTAACCTATTAACAAGATGCCACAGTACCAGTTCCCTGTTTTCTGCTGTTTTTGGTTTCAGAAAAGTACTTCTGCGAATATTCTCGGAATTGCACGAAACAAAAGGCCACGTCCCTATTTTTCAGCACCGTCACAGAGTCCGAAGGAGAGACGAAGGAGGGTGCCGAGGTGGCCAAACCACACCCCGGCGCGGTGGGCCCCTGCCGCGCCGCCCTATGGTGTGGGCCCCTCGGGCCTCCACCGACGTTGCCCCTTCGCCTATTTATTCCCTCAGACGCGAAAACCCTAAAAACCAAGTCATATTCCACAAGAGTTCCGCAGCGCCGCCGCCATCGACGACAAGTTTCGGGGGACAGAATCTCTGTTCCGGCACGCCGCCGGGACGGGGAATTGCCCCCGGAGTCATCTCCATCGACACCACCGCCATCTTCATCGCCGCTGCTGACTCCCATGATGAGGAGGGAGTAGTTCTCCCCCGAGGCTGAGGGCTCTACCGGTAGCTATGTGGTTCATCTCTCTCCCATGGTGTGATCTTTATGTGATCATGTGTATTGCTAGTATCGCTGAATACATTAATAATGTTTATGCTACTCAAGTGATTTTGTCTAGTTTCTGGAGTCATTGTGACAACACGGTATCAAGGTGACAGTGTGGGTACTTGTGTGACTCTATGAATAATTTAGATATTATCATGGCTTATTCTTGGGAACTGTGGTGTTTGTTTACTCAGACTTTGAGGAGTGCTTTTGCAGCCCTACGCATAGTACTCTTGCTTCATCAAGAAGGAGAATAATCCCGAGCAGTATTTACTTGTGTTCAGTTGTGCTAATCTAGTTGAATATGTAGATGTTACTCTTTATCTATTATGCACTCTATAGGTTACTTTAATATGAACTCCGGTACTCTCCACGGTGTAAAGGTGACAGTGTGTGCACCGTGTGTGATTCCTTTATGACGTTGTGGCGCTTGTTTACTCCGGCTTGAGGTGTGCTTTTGTAGCCCTACACAATGAATGGTGTTTGTTATCCAACAAGAGAGTGTTTAAGAGTAGCTTTTACTTATTCAGTTATGAGATCATTGTTGAGAGTGTCCACTAGTGAAAGTATGATCCCTAGGCCTTGTTTCTAAGCATTGAAACACCGTTTACAACAAGTTCTGCTACATGTTTGCTTGCTGCCATCTTTATTTCAGATTGCAGTTACTACTTATAATCATCCATATTACTTGTATTTCACTATCTCTTCGCCGAACTAGTGCACCTATACATCTGACAAGTGTATTGGGTGTGTTGGGGACACAAGAGACTTCTTGTATCTTAATTGCAGGGTTGCTTGAGAGGAATATCTTTGACCTCTACCTCCCTGAGTTCGATAAACCTTGGGTGATTCACTTAAGGGAAACTTGCTGCTGTTCTACAAACCTCTGCTCTTGGAGGCCCAACACTGTCTACAAGAATAGAAGCGTGCGTAGACATCAAGCTATTTTCTGGCGCCGTTGCCGGGGAGGTAAGGTAAAAGGTATTCACATCCTCTGGCTACTAAGCTATTTTCTAGTTTGTTGCTAGTGTGTGAGTGCTCGAAGTATTTCCTTTAGATTCTGCAATTATATCTTTTTGTTTCTTGTTTTTATTTTCACTAGTTAGGCTTAATGGAAAACAACAAAAAAATTAGAGATCTTTATGAACTTTATATTGAATTAGGACATGATGCTTTTGAAGAGAAAATTAAAAAACCTATGGAAAATTATTTGCATGATGGTAGCAATGTTATTACTATAAATGCTTTGAACACCATTATTGCTAATGCTATGCAAAGCTCTAAGCTTGGGGAAGCTGGTTTTGATGAATATGATATTTTAGTCCCCCAAGTTTTGAGGAGAAAATTTTCTTTGATGATACTTTGCCTCCAATTTATGATGATTATAATGATAGTGGTATTTTGGTGCCACCTACTATGGAGGATAAAGTTTATTATGATTATACTATGCCTGCAATTTATGATGAATACAATGATGGTTGTGATAGTTTTACTCTCACTATTACTAATAAAATTGATTATGCTTATGTGGAGAGTAATGATACTTTTGTGCATGTGGATCATGATAAGAATGCTTTATGTGATAGCTATATTGTTGAGTTTTTCATGATGCACTGAAAATTATTTGAGAGAGGAAATATGGTTATAGAAATTTCATGTTACTAAAACCTCTCTTTATGATGAAGGTTTTGAGCTTTCTCTTGATTTGCTTTTATTTGCTGGGTACTTTAAGACCTACTGGTCCTTATGAGAGAGGGAGACATGGATTCATATATCTCAATAATATTAAGTCTCTCTTTTTGTTGAAATTTTTGAAGTTACTTGTTTTGCCTTCTATGCTAGTCACTTTTGCTTTATTGATTTATTTTCTTACAAGACTCCTTGCATAGGAAGTGGGTTAGACTTAAATGTTTTATTTGCTTTTGATGCTCTCTTATATTCAACTCTTATATGAGAGCATTATCAAAATCACTATGCCTAGCTAAAAGGCTTTAAAGAAAAGCGCTTATGGGAGACAACCCATCGTTTTTATTTGCTGTTATTTTTATTTTCTTTGAGTCAAGGAGTTTTGTCACTTCTGTAGCAACTCCTTTGTATCTTTATTTTATCGCATTGTTGTGCCAAGTAAAGTTTTATTGAAAGTTGATGCAAGATTTGGATTTCTGCGCAGAACAGATTTTTAGCTGTCACGATTTGAGCTTTTCTCCCTGGAAAATTCAAAAATTCTAAAAAATCACGCATCTTCCTGAGATATGTACGCAACTTTCATTATGGCCAGATCCATCTGAGCAACTTAAGTGCCTCGAAAAAATTCGTCATTCCAGACTGTTCTGTTTTTGACAGATTCTGCCTTTTGTTTTGCATTCGCTCTTTTGATGTTGTGTGGATTTCTTTGCTCCACAAAGCATTGGTGGCTGTAGCTAATGTCCAGAAGCTTTGGGAATGATTGTATCATTACAGAATATGAGAATTTTTTATTATGCACTAACCCTCTAATGAGAACTGTCTTGAGTTTGGTGTGAAGGAAGTTTTCAAGGATCAAGCGAGAAGGGTGATATTATGTGATCAAGAAGAGTGAAAAGCCTAAGCTTGGGGATGCCCCCGTGGTTCATCCCAACCATATTCAGAGAGACTCAAGCGTCTAAGCTTGGGGATGCCCAAGGCATCCCCTTCTTCATCAACAACTTATCAGGTCATCTCTAGTGAAACTATATTTTAATTCTTTCACATCTTATGCGCTTTACTTGGAGCGTCTGTGTGCTTTTATTTTTGTTTTGTTTGAATAAATTCGGATCCTAGCAATCCTTGTGTGGGAGAGAGACACGCTCCGCTTTTTCATGTGAATACTCATGTTCTTCACTTATATTTGTTGAGTATTCTTAACTAGCTACTGCAGTGCTTTTAGCTCCTGTTTTTCATGCATCTCTTTGAGCTGTTAGCACGTGTTTATAAATACTCTCTTGCTGCATTATATTATCATTTGGAGAGTTTATGTTTAAGTAAGTTGTTGGTGTTTGCTGGAAAAAGAAAATGCTGCATGTGGTAGTGGTATGAAAACTTGCATAATCTTGTAGATCATTGAAACTTTGATAACTTGATTCTTTGCAAATGTTTTGAGATATTTAGATGGTAAAGCTTGCTGGTTAATTAAGTTAAAATCATTAGTGGATTGTTGTCTTTAAGCTTGTACCGTACTACAAACTATACTAAAATTGTTGAAGGTGTAGTTGGACTTGATAGCTTTCCATGTCTGAAAGTTCATCGTAGTAACTAAGTTGTGCTGAAGGTCGAGGGATCTAACGGGGTACTTGTACCGCCGTGAACGGCCCTTCTTGGAGTGAATTTTAATCATGCTCTTAATGTTGAACCTGCTAGTTGTTTGCAATAAACTTGTGAGTTCTTTTTGACTAATGTTAAGCTACGGTTTTTGGCACTTCCACCATCCATATTTTGCTAGCCTCTTCGGTGCTGTGCATTGCCTTCTGCTCACATTGAGAGTTGTGCATACTTCGCCAGTACATCCAACCCCGTGGGAGACTTCCTCTTGTTCTCCTACACATAAGCCCATACATCTTCCTCAAAACAGCCACCATACCTACCTACCACAGCATTTCCATAGCTGTTCCGAGATATATTGCCATGCAACTTCCATTTACATTACATGACTTGTTGTCATTTATCATTATATATTGCTTTGCATGATTCTATACAGCTGATGTGTGGTTTACCCATGTTACGCTAGATCATTGCACATCCTGCTACACTGGCAGAGGCATACAGTTTTATACATCATGTTTTGTTCATTATGAGTTATTTGTACCAAAAAGTTGTAATCATATTAGAGTGTTGCCCCTTGAAAAGAGCCATGGAGGCCATCGAAAAGTGAAACAGAAAAAGAAAAAAAATAAAAAAAGAAAAAAGAAAAAAAAAGAATAAAGAAAAAGGGGGCAACATTACTATCCTTTATCACACTTGTGCTCATGTTTAGCACCTGCAGTATTCATAGTCATCATTTGTGCTCATGTTTAGCACCTATACTCCATGTGAGAGAGTTTTCATGTTCTACTAGTATAACTATGTGGGGAATTTACACTATAGAACTTGGGTTGTATATTCCAATGATGAGCTTCCTCAAAAGTGCTCTAGGTCTTCATGAGCAACCAAGTTGGATGCACCCCCACTAGTTCCATTGGAGAGCTTTCATACACATATAGCTCTATGTGCATCCGTTGCATGGCAATCACTACTCCTTACATAGCTTCGATTATAAGACTTCCTCTTGTCTAATGATCACTTATAGCTTTGTGAGACTTTCTTCCTTGGCCTTCCAAACCCCCATTAATGTTCTCTTTGCCATAACATCATGGTGCCAATACCAAATGCTTGCGCTCACCGGTTGAGTAGACTTCGAAACAGTTGATTCATGACGTTCATGTTTATGTTTACTTGGCTGAATCCTTCTATGTTATGAAAATTTGCTTGATGCTTGGATTGAAGGATAGAACTCCTATGCTGGATACTTAAATCATCTTTAATGAACCTTGTACGGTTTCATGTCTTTGAAGCAATAGTTCATGAAAACTTTTAGCTTGTTTGACTCTTGCTTTGTCTTTTGATATCAACTATATACATTTGCTTGAATGATTTGATCACAGCTTACATGTCTTACAATATTATGATCAAGATTGTGTGAAAGCATGTCTCCTCAGAAATTATTTGTTGTTATCGTTTTACCTACTCGAGGACGAGTAGAACTAAGCTTGGGGATGCTTGATACGTCTCCAACGTATCCATAATTTCTGATGTTCCATGCTTATATTATACCATTGCTACATGTTTTATATACACTTATATCATTTTATGCATTTTCTGGGACTAACCTATTAACAAGATGCCACAGTGCCAGTTCCCTGTTTTCTGCTGTTTTTGGTTTCAGAAAAGTACTTCTGCGAATATTCTCGGAATTGCACGAAACAAAAGGCCACGTCCCTATTTTTCCAGCACCGTCACGGAGTCCGAAGGAGAGACGAAGGAGGGCGCCGAGGTGGCCAAACCACACCCGGCGCGGTGGGCCCCCTGCCGCGCCGCCATGGTGTGGGCCCCTCGGCCTCCACCGACGTTGCCCCTTCGCCTATTATTGCCTCAGACGCGAAAACCCTAAAAACCAAGTCATTTCCAGAAGAGTTCCGCAGCGCCGCCGCCATCGACGACAAGTTTCGGGGGACAGAATCTCTGTTCCGGCACCGCCGGGACGGGGAATTGCCCCCGGAGTCATCTCCATCGACACCACCGCCATCTTCATCGCCGCTGCTGACTCCCATGATGAGGAGGGAGTAGTTCTCCCCCGAGGCTGAGGGCTCTACCGGTAGCTATGTGGTTCATCTCTCTCTCCATGGTGTGATCTTTATGTGATCATGTGTATTGCTAGTATCGCTGAATACATTAATAATGTTTATGCTACTCAAGTGATTTTGTCTAGTTTCTGGAGTCATTGTGACAACACGGTATCAAGGTGACAGTGTGGGTACTTGTGTGACTCTATGAATAATTTAGATATTATCATGGCTTATTCTTGGGAACTGTGGTGTTTGTTTACTCAGACTTTGAGGAGTGCTTTTGCAGCCCTACGCATAGTACTCTTGCTTCATCAAGAAGGAGAATAATCCCGAGCAGTATTTACTTGTGTTCAGTTGTGCTAATCTAGTTGAATATGTAGATGTTACTCTTTATCTATTATGCACTCTATAGGTTACTTTAATATGAACTCCGGTACTCTCCACGGTGTAAAGGTGACAGTGTGTGCACCGTGTGTGATTCCTTTATGACGTTGTGGCGCTTGTTTACTCCGGCTTGAGGTGTGCTTTTGTAGCCCTACACAATGAATGGTGTTTGTTATCCAACAAGAGAGTGTTTAAGAGTAGCTTTTACTTATTCAGTTATGAGATCATTGTTGAGAGTGTCCACTAGTGAAAGTATGATCCCTAGGCCTTGTTTCTAAGCATTGAAACACCGTTTACAACAAGTTCTGCTACATGTTTGCTTGCTGCCATCTTTATTTCAGATTGCAGTTACTACTTATAATCATCCATATTACTTGTATTTCACTATCTCTTCGCCGAACTAGTGCACCTATACATCTGACAAGTGTATTGGGTGTGTTGGGGACACAAGAGACTTCTTGTATCTTAATTGCAGGGTTGCTTGAGAGGAATATCTTTGACCTCTACCTCCCTGAGTTCGATAAACCTTGGGTGATTCACTTAAGGGAAACTTGCTGCTGTTCTACAAACCTCTGCTCTTGGAGGCCCAACACTGTCTACAGGAATAGAAGCGTGCGTAGACATCAACCTTACTTTGTTGCCTCACTAGGGATAAACTAAAATACCATGCTACCGGGGATGTGGGCGTGACCATTGCCACTACTCCATGACTAGATCTAGCATGTTCTTATTTTCACTTCATGTCATGATACTTAATGCTATACTCTGAGTTATCTTAATTACTGAGGTGTTATGATTTAGTTCGCATCTTGGTGGAGTATAAGAGAGGTTAATAACCAAAATATCTCTATGTTAGGACGTGATGCCCATATATCTAAGTAACTTGTTATCAAACCCTGTGTTGCAATCTCATATGTTAACTTTGTGTGTTCCATTGTCTATCACTTTATAAAGAGAGAGTGCATTTGTGAAACCATGAACCCCAGTCCATTTTTAATCATAAGAAACACCTTTCCAACACCATATACCACTTTTCTATTTTGAGCCATCATTAAATCCGAAAATACAAAAATACTTTTCATCTTGCATACATCATTCAAAAACCCAAAAATATCATTTATCATTGCATCCACCATCATTGCATATTTATTTCTTGTTTGCATAGCATGACTATCCTGATATCATTCTTACACCTTGTGCTTGACAACCACAGGTGAGGTTGAGGACCAAAACATCTAACCTTGTTTTGTAGGTAACCAAAAGAAGGATAAGAAGATAAATCTACCACTTCAGATTCCCCGAGAGTTCGATATTAAACCCTCGAATCACCCCTCGTGGGGAAAACCGTCTTCCACTTACTATACACTCTGCACTTGGAGTCTCAACCTAATCCCGTTTATTTTTTGCAGGTATCAAAGCCTTGCTCTTCGGGACCATCAACGGGCCAGTCCACCCCGCCAATGTTTCCTGCGTTGGTGCATTATACAACGTTCGCTGCGTTGTATAGGAGCTTCCGTCAGTTTCCACTATTGAGCCTGTATCCGTTTGGGCTTATGGCCTACTTCAGTGATCGACGTCTACGGAGGCCGAAACCAGTGCAACACCTTTACCGCGTTGTAGCAGTCAGCCCGCCCCTGTGCCGCCGGCGGCCTTTTCGAGGCCCAGACAACCCGAACGGATTTTTTTCAGAATTGCAAAATCTCGATTTTGTTTTTTCTTTCAATCGTGCCCGTCGCCCCGCGGCGACGCGAGTTGGCAGAATCATCTGAAGGCTCCAACTGATGGACCGGCCCATTTCACGAGAATTTTGTCCGTTTTCTTTTTCTGTTTTCGTTTTCTTTTCTTTTTTGTTGTTTTCTTTTTGCTTGTTTCGTTTTTTTAGAAAATGTTTTAGATTTTTGAAAAATATTTCAGATTTGAAAATGTTTAGATTAAAAAAATTAGATTGAAAAATTGTTCAGGTTCGAAATTTCTTCATTTCTTCAGATTTGAAATTTGTTCGGATTCGAAATCTGTGCATATTTGAAATATGTTCGGATTTGAGATATGTTCGGATTCGAAATCTGTTTAGATTCAAAATCTGTTCAAATTTGAAAATTATTCGGATTTGAAATTTGTTTAAATTCAAAAAATCGGATTTGAAATTTGTTCAGATTTTAAAATCGTTCAAATTTGAAAAAGTTCAAAGTTCGATAACGTGTAGATTTCAAATTTTTCGGATTAAAAAATCCAGATTTAAAACAATTTAAAAAGTGAACAAGTGAAAACAAAGCTGTTATTTCTTATTGGGCCGCTCCATAAACGGCCCATGAAGCGTCTGCTTCAGGCGACGGAGACGCGTTGCGTCGCTCTGGGCGATGTACAGGACATCCCTGCCCGTGGTGAACGTCCAGCTCCCACTAACTCAGGAGCCCAGAGCACAGGACGAACAGACAGAAAAGTCGTCAAGGTGCACACACCTGGGGTTCAGAAGGATTGAGCCGCTATTCGAGCCCATTTGATCTCGAAACCTGGGAAGAAGGTACTACCACATGCCAGCCAAGGGAATTGGGCAAAATGACATGACTTTGTTTGATTTCTTTTCTAAGATAAACATCCTGGGAGATGTATCGATAAACTTTGTTTGATTTTGACAACATGACACAGCATTGTGTCACTATCACGTTGGGTGAGGGTCACCTGTCGACAATGCAAAATGTGTCATTTTGACAGTGTCATCTATGTCAAAGTGCAGATAAAGATGCTGTCATTTCTTTGTACTGCTACGTCGGTTTCGAGGATGGGATCCGATCAAAGGACTAATTTTCTGCTTTAAACTTCACACACGAGAGATCTGAATCAAGATTATACATGATTGCCCACAAATGTCCCTTTGTAAAACCATGATTCATATCCAATTATCCATAGAGGAAAGATAAATCAGCTGGCATCAACTTCCTTTCTTTCCTCACTTTGGCTGTCGTAGAATTACACATCGTCAACAGTTAATTATATCAATAACATATCAGTGGACACTGCATGATGTGGTCGTCGAGATACGGGTGAGATATTCAGAGCTCCTACTCTGCTGCTGCTTCACTGTTACAGGCTTACAGCACCAGCATTTTGTATAATTTCTGAACCATGACATTCCTCAAGCACACTCTCATCATCAACATCTACAACATCAGCAGCTTGGGGAACAATCATGGCGATCTCATTGTCTGAAAAAAAACCTGATGGAGAAAACGCTCTCATGATGCCTGAGCTGGCGGCAAGGTTGCTATCTCTACAAGGGCTTTGTGGAGCGCTTGCGGCCTCGAGAAGAAAGGCGCATGGTCCGACCCTTTCAGCCGTAAGACCTTCTCTGGCGGGTTGGCCACGCACATGCTCTGCTGATGGGACAGAGGTATCGCGTTGTCCTCCGTAGTTTCAATGAAGAACCGCCGCACAGACCCATACTTCTCTTCTGTTAAGACGAGTTTCTCCATTACCGGGGCAAATGGGATAAGTCTCATGGACAGCGAAGCCAAGGATACATCCTTCAGGAACGCAATGAGTGGGTGTCAGAGATCATTTTCAAACTTGGATTCATTTGTATAGTTGGAGATGACCATGGAAAGTAATACCTTGGCAGGACTTTGGTTGAATAATAAATCTCTTAGCAAATCCTTGTCGATGTTGATAGCGGTCGGAGGCCGGTCCTTGCCATTGGAGTATACGAATTCCTGTGCCTTTTGGAGCATACCATTTGTATCCATCTGCAGCATATGGAGTAGAATTGTCCGGCATCAGGCAGAGTCCTTAAAGATGTACTAACTTGAACGTGATTAAATTTAAGTTTTTTCTCATATTTTCAATTAAAATTATGCTGTTATAGAGATCAACCTGTTGTTGGAACATATCAAGAGCACTGTGTCCATTTGTCAGCATTGTTGCACAAAGGAAAACAGCCTTGGCAACTTTCGACGGAAACATCTCCATTGCATGTGATATGCAAGCACCCCCGAAATCATGCCCAACCAATATCACCTGTGTAATAACAAAAAATATTAAAGATGTACAATTGGTTGGGGTAAAAAGATGCTCTGGATAGCAAGAATATCACTGAACAGGGGCCATGATGTACACTTGAACTCAAAGGTAAAAATATCTTGAAAGAAATTATGTGGTACTTGAAAATATCAGAACCAGCGTGACAAATAAAATACCAACAATACTAAAAAACTGTGAAGTGGAAACCGATGCATCAGAGAGGGCAAAAATTATTTTACTAACAGAAAAGGGCATACCCTTCATAAATAAATTGCAGACACATTATTGGCATCTGACGCAGGTACTCAGAACTATTTAAGCGATACTAACGCTATTACTTCAAACCATAACAATCAAACAAACTTAGATGGTGTTCACTGTTTAGTACTCTCAATTTGCATGATTCCTATTACGATTGTGATCCCTAAAACAAGTTTACAGAATTTACCCATCGGCCCTCGCGAATTAGTCTCGAAACACTCAAACATACATAGTATACATTTTTTAGATAAAAGGGATTCTTATGCATATGCTGCATTGAATGGTTAGGGGTAATCTTATGCTAATGTTGTCAATCTTACCCTCAAAAGAAAAATTACTGCCTATGTCTTATTATCTTATCTTTTTTTTTTGAAACGCGTCAGGAGCTCTGCCTTTTCATTGATTTAGATGGAGCAAAAGGCCTAAGCCAGAAACGAAAGCATACAAGGCCAGCCGGTCTGAAAACCGGGACAGAAGTCAACCAGTGCATGAAAACATAAGAAACGCCTGGAGGTCCCGAGACGCGGAACCTATAGGGACTTATCAACTACAATAGTGAACGATAGCCTAATAAACATTCCATATTGAAGTAAAATTGCTAAATACGCCAAACATATTATGATTAATATATGAAAAGAGAACAAACCTTTTCGGTATCACCTAGGCCCTTAAGGTAAGATGTAAGTGGCTCAGCATACTCTGAAAGACTGCTAATCTTGTTTGTATCAGAACACTGAATCCCGGAGCCTGTTAAGTCGATAGAATGGACTTTGAACCCACTATCTTCAAGAAGTGACATGGTTTTGTACCAGCACCAAGCACCAAACCCACCTCCATGAACAAGAACAATGATGTTGGTTTCCAAATCTTTAGTATTCAAATCCTGTTTAAGAAGTAAATCATTGGTTAATAAGATGGTGGCCATATGGATGCAATGACTGCAGTTAGATATTACAAACAACATCGAACACCACCTTTCGTGTAATGGAGAAGCACTAGACAAAGTGCCATCAAGGTACTTGTATTTTTTTAGTTGCAACTCTAGAAATGATTGTTTGCTTACCAATTAACAGCCAAATGGCGTGCTAATTCAGCCTAGCATATATACACATCCGTCAACTACATTGAAAACATCAAACAAGAACTTGACAATAAAACCAAAACCTCTTTTTTTTTTCTGGGCAAACGCCAAAACACGTGGTTCTTAAACCAAAACCTCCTTGCCAGTCGGTATTTTCTTACTAGTGAACATTCAACACAACTTATCAATCAAGATTTTTCAGTGGTCAATTATGCCTGTATATAAGTCAAGCTTGCCGCCTGCAGTCATTTCCAGTAACGGTCAAGACTCAAGACAGACTAGGTAAACAACAGAACTTTTTTGCTTGACAAAACTAGACAACACATATTCACAATTCGAAGTAAGTAATTCCGGGTCCGTCACCATTGCATAAGTTGGGAGTATCATTGTCGTCATAGGAGGCTACAAGAAACAATCAATGAAATGGCATCTGAATTCTGAATAATGCCGATATGTACGAAGAGGAACCACCACCTATCACCCATTCAACCGTAGTGTTTAAGAAGTTGTTGACTTTCACCAAATCGATGCTCAGTAGCTTTGTCATATGGATTACATTGTGCAGTCATGGAGAAACGAATGGACAGACCGGTAGTATATGTATTCCATATTTGGACAATCCATACAGATTCAGAGGACACTTGCAAAATCTGGAGATTCAGAGGAGCTTTGACACGAGCTAATCGCGGAAGGCACGGGAACAAATCGAGGTATGCGGACTATTTTCTGCATGCAAGCTGGACAAAGCGTGGAAAGAAATCAAAATGGAAACTAGACGGCGACGCGGAAACCAACCAATCACCAGAAACCCCGACGAGTCGTAGTAAAGGAAAAGTCAACCGGGAACAGCGTTCAAACTCCACGCGTCGGCACGCACGCGGACCAACTAACTAGGCAATGCGACCGGGAGAAGCAAGCGAGGAAGGAAGGAGGAGGATGATAATACCTTGGCGAGGAGCTGCTGCGGCTTGAGTTCGGGGTCGGCGAGCGAGCGCGGGCGCGTGCTGGCGCTCCTCGGCAGCAACGGCCCCTGCTGCTGCTGCCGCTTCGCCGCGTACCGCACGGACGCGGACCGGTCGAACGCGCCCCCACCGCCGCGCTGGCCCAGCACGAGCGCGGCCGCGGCGGCCAGCGCCTGCTCGTCGATCTCCGCGGCCTTGGCGCCGCCGCCGCGGCGGGAGGACGCGGACGAGCGCCGCTTGGCCGCGGGCGGCGGGGAGGCCGAGGGGGACTGGCCGTCGCGGCCGGACACGCAGGAGAGCAGCGCGCCCATCGGATTGATCCCCTCGCGTCTGCTCCGGTTCGTTGCGGAAAGCCGGACGTGTCGTTGTGTGATGGAAGGAAGAAGGGGAAAGAGGACGAAGGAGGAGCAGAACAGAGCAGGGAAGGGGGCGCGGCAGAAACGGTAGGAAAGGAGTACGAAAATTTATACTTCTGGTTGTACTGCCGTTTTTGCAGATAGGGGCCTCTGTTCCGCCGAATTCAATTCACGAGTGGTTGGTTGTTGTCGAGGGGTCAGAACTCAGAGGTACCGTCAATTGACATGACACCACGGGGAATTCAGAAAACGCATCATGAGTAGTTTGGTCAGCAGCGCCGCTGAAAAACACGACGCATTTTGATTTGATGCCTTCTACAGTTCTACTGTAGTGCTGTCTGGCACGAAAGTGAAAAATAAAGTCATGTCTTGTTTCGTTTCCCATGCGTGGTTTTGATGGAGCTGACTTGGAGGCTTGAAACTGAGTGCCCAACGATTACCGAACCATGCACTGCACACAGAGCAAATTGGACACGGTTAACCTCGTGGCGAAACAATAACACAAAATGACGATCGGGCGCTACACTACACAGGGTAGCGCCCAAAGATCAGACGCTACACATCCGGTTGTGTAGCTCCTGAGCGTAAGGTGCTATACTCATTTCTAGTTTCACACTTTATTATAAACAGTACTCCTACATGAACATACGAAGAATTGAGTAGCTCAGATGGTCACGGTTGTGCGCGCGGGTTGCCTTGGTTGCGAGTTCGAGTCCACCCTGTGCACTATTTTCTTTCTTTTGTACTGTTTTTTTCCTCTGCCCCAAGACTAACTTCACCGCCACCGGCCAGGCCTGTCTCGGGCCGCCGGCCGGCCGCCCCGGCGCCACTGTAAAAAAGAAGAAGTAAAAAACGTAAAACTGTGCGACGGAGGGTACTCGAACCCACGACCAAGCAACCCCACAAACACTGCAGTGACCATCTGAACCGCGCGATTTGTATGTTCATATAGGAGTACTGTTTGTAATAAAGTGTGAAAATAGACATGAGTATAGCGCCTTATGTTCGGGCGCTACACAACCGGATGTGTAGCGCCTGATCTTTGGGCGCTATCCCATATAGTGTAGCGCCCGATCGTTGGTCGCTACTCGAAAGGGTTAGAATCGTGAAATTGTTTCGCCCAGAGTTCATTTTGTGTTATTTTTTCATCTAGAGATCATTCCTGTTCATTTTGGCTGCACACAGGCACACAGCAGTGCCAGCAGGAAGCACCGGAAATAGATGCCTGCTCTGTTTGTCGGTACTACTAGAAAATTGCAGCCCCACTACGTACCTCGTAGCTAGCCTATGTTTAGAGATGAGAGCAACGTGAGCTTAACGACGGAGCGGCCGGCCGGCCGGTGATGGGTCCGTTGGGGTTAAGGAAACGACGACCGGCGTTGCGGCGGCCAACCGAAGCGGCGGCTCTTTGCGTCTGTTGGTTCGTGTCACCAATGCGACGTGCGACGGTGCGAGCACGACGCTAGGCTCTGCTTTGCCTCCTCTTAACATTATTTCCTTGCTGGGATGACCGTTCCTTGGTTTGACCGCGAGCGACGGCGGCGTGCCCACGCAACCGAGTGACCGGCGGCGCAAGCAGGCGGCTGAACGGGTCCAAGGAAGACTACAGACAGACAGTGTGACGCTGAAGGCATTGACCCAGGTAATCAGTAACGTCCACGTAGCTCGCCTCCCAGTTTATTCATACAGATGTCGGCCGGTTGTTGAACATCCTGCGTGCGCCCGATCGAGTCACAACGCAAATCACGACGATTCTCGCCCACGTCACAACTGATTACAGCGAGGCTGGATTACAATTCTGATCTGCACAGAGAGAGAGGACGGAACCACGTGTGCCGTTGACCAGGCCGATTTCCACAACAGAACCGTACGTGGCTCCGACGACATTTTTTTTACTACAACGCAGACGCTCAAATACACGCGCATACACTCACCCATATGAACGCATGCATGCACATCCTAGCCTTATGAGTATCTCCGAAAAACTGAGTCGGCGGACCAGGCCTTGAGATTGACGAATTCACCACGGACGTCTCGCTGTCGACATAAACGTCGCCTAAAATCACTGGTATTTTACACTCATGAACGGATGGAGCCATATATGGACCAACATACGTGGCCATACATTAATGGAGCTGGTGCTTCGTGGTCGTGTATAAACGTGACGATACGGGCACGCACTCATATATAACGCTTTTCTTTTTCTAGAGATCGTATGTCGATCGTCCAGAGATGGGTACCTACACACAACAAATAAAATCAAGCTCTGATGCACCAGAACGTGGTTCGACGGAAAAAGAAAGACCATGCTGCTAAGAACCATGATCTATGATGAGGCGACAATGATATTGGTGCATGGTTTCCTTCTTGAAGGCGTCGTTCTTGAAGAACTTTTTTCACATTCCGGGTGTGGCATATGGTGGTGGTAGTTACTATAGCTTCGCTGATTAGTTTGGCGGGGGGTTTTTTTTCCTTTATTTTTTTTCGGCTGTGTGCGTTCTTAATATCTTGACTACCTTTTAACATTATGTTGTTATAGAGGCCGGGTGTAATTCCTATTTTGGTATTAATATATTTCCTTATAAAAAATGGTGCTAGGAACCAAGAGAAAACCAGTTTATATAAGCCGGGTCTTAAGCGTTTCATCTAAGAAAAAGAATCAAAATAAAACATGGAGTCCAACAAAGGAGCAAGCTTTGTCGTCGATGTGTCGAACGAAAGTCATCGCTCGGTTCGTGCACTTGTAATGCCATACCACCCGCTATCATCTCCATCGGCACCCCAAAGATTTAACGGTTTAGACCTAAAAATCATCTCAGCGGCACCTCCAATCCATTTGGACCGATTAAAAATTCGTTCAACACACCTGAGGCCAACCACAAAGTTGGCCGCCTGCTCGAGAGTGTCAGATAACACCCAAACATGCCATCCGACAAGCGGGGTTCTCATGTCAAAAGCAGAGGTCAAGCATACCAAATTCTTCCTCTCCTTTCACATTGCCGCTAGACCATCAAAACATCATAATCTTCCTCGCTTTTCACAAACTCTCCCTTCCCCAACACCTAGAATGCCCCCACAAGCCGTCGGCGTCGGGCGAAGAGTTGCCGACGAAGGCGAGGAAGCCGGAGCCAACGGAGCTGACGCAGGAGAAGCTCCAGGCGAACCGTGCGGCAGAAAAAAGCAGCATCAAAACTTACGTGTGGAACTCTCTAGCGCCAAAATGTTTTATGATTTGACCCAAGGTAGCACAACGGCCGTTCCAACTGGGATTTCCTCGCCATATTCCCTGAACTATTTCGACCCCCCTCCTCCAGCTGAGCCTACATAGACACACTTCTCGCCCGAGGTAGGCTAGCGCTAGAACGACACCACCGTTGACCGAAAAGCATTTTCTCGCGGTTGTGCCTATCAAAAGAGGTATTGACGTTAACCAAGAGGCTGCCTACGGCAACTCGCCCGCACTACGTCGGTCGGGACTCGAGAACGGCGACTCATCCATCACGGGTTTCCAGCATCAACTGTTTGGTCACGGCGCCACAAACGTACTCTTTGAAACTACTGGTTTTACGGAGGTGAATTTCTAAGTCTTATACATGCTTGCATTGAATGAAGTTGGCCCCGTGCATGTTTGTTTTGAATGATGCGGACAATGTGAAGTTTTTACATTTTAATGAAGGCTGCAGTTTAAATTTGTGCATTGAATGAGTCTGACCATGTGTGCATTATTTGTGAATTACTGTCGCCGAGGTCACATATTCAACTATCCATGATGGTGTCTATTCCAATGCCGGGGCGAGGAGACCGTCGAAGAGGAAGAAGAGGTCCACGATGCTGAAACCGGAAAGAAAATCAAGAGCCCGAGAGGGCAAGAGGAAAGTCGTGGGAGGTCGAGAAAGGATGAGGTGTTGTGTGAGTCTTGAATGGCAATAAGCTAAAACCCATTACCGGCACACAACAAAGTCGTGATCATATAGGGATATGATTAAAAATACAAAAAAAAAATGGGGGAAAAAAGATTGGACCAGCCATGTAGGGGTGTAGCTGAGAATACCACTCCCCATTGTGTAGGACATGTATCCGGGGCGACGGACAAATTTCAAATTTCCGAGTTTGCAAGTAGGGAGGCAGACGGCTCGTGTTTCAGACTCTTGCTACTTCCTCCTTTTTGCAAAGTGGCCCGACGTCCCATCCCCCAACTTGGAGGAAAAGGGTCTCATCACGAACTGTCAAAGCTAGCTAGGCTGGTTGCGAACTTGCGATGACCCGCGAGTGGGCAAGTGCAGGCATCCCACCATAAATTAGATCATGGAGCCATATCATACGGACACAAGGAAATTATCGGAACGACCCATACATCTCCTCTGAAGATTCAGTTGTCCCGAGGCGAAGTTCTTGTACGAGTGCGCATTTTGGATGAACAACCGCCGAACATCATGGACACGGCGGTAGTTCTCCGAGGAGACTCAAGGTCATGATTATAGAGGAAGACGAATGTACAAAGATTCGGAGACGCCTTTGTGATGAACTAACTGACGATACGACCTGAGGCCATTATTTTTTCCTTCACCAAATCATGGGTTGTTAGCCTGCCAATTGAAAATGCAGAACATGGGTGATTGCTTCACATGCAGACGACACCTTACCAACGAACTCGGGTGGTCCTAAGACTAGCCAGCAGTCATACATGTGATTAGCACCTACGAGCAAAAGGTTGAGCTTAGCTTGAAAATAATTAAGGTTTTGCTACTTGCTGAAGACCTCACGTTAGCTTCACAAGCTCTTCCAGATGAACAGCACTCAAACGCACGGGAGAGTGGAGACTCTCTCCTGCATATGCTCTCCACTTTCTGATGATAATAAACTTGCTTCGCAGTACGAATGGCAAAATCTACATTTAATATACATCTAAATTATTCATAGCATAGTTTCCAAACCCTTCCCTGTTATCCCTTTCTGAACTTTACTGACAAGCAAGAGTACAGAAGTATCAAAAGTGGATTTCATGATTTGATTTGATCTCCACAAACAGGTAGCTCACATGACCCCCACCAGAAAGCTGATCTGGGAAGTTTCTTCTGATTCGTCCTTTAATTAGTATCTGGAAAAGGGGCAGAAGAGAAGGGGGATGAAGAGCATCATTCCTCCCATGGTACCTGGGCCGCAGTATCATGATCCCCATGAGACATCCTGTACCCTCATCTCCTCCTTGCCTTATCATAGTGAAATAATACGGCAGTGATGACTAATCATCAAACAACATGTCAGCATCTGAAGTCTGATCACGGCAAAGGGAGGGGAGGATCGTCTTATCATGAGTATGATCTTGGAACGCCGGATTGTGGAGTGTGGATCAGTGAAGGTTTCAGAGATACTGTTCTGCGAGAATATCAGGGATACATTAGTATGTCCTTGGGAGATGATTAATACTAAGATGTCACTGCTAACCAAGACTATAACTTGATAGGTGTGGCGTTTGAAGAATTCATCGTCTGTCATTGCCATTTGCCATGAGCCATGGCATGTTCAGACCATGTACAGGGAGAGGGGATGAGCTGAAACTGAGGCAACTGCTTGGCACTGGGCTGGAAAATGAAAGTGGCAGTTGATTAAAGTGATGAGCATCTAGCTAATCTCGCGCCGCAAATCGAAAGCATGCAACTGGTGATTATATATAGACACATATCACATATGCATGCATCGGTGGTCCATAGCCATGCGTAGGTGCGACGCTTGTGTGTATGAGCTGCACGCGAGCGTGCACGGCAGAAAGGCGCTCCGGGTGAGAGATCAGGTTAATCAGAGATCAAATTGCATCTGATATCCACTGAGCATCTGAGATGATGGTACGTGCGCGTGCGTTTCGAATTAAAACTGCGTCATGTGCGCACTGCGCAGAAAGGCGCCGAGCGAGAGAGAGATTAGGTTAAAATCCTTTCGATCAGCCCCCCTTTGAATCAATTTAATAGTAGTATTTTTGGAGGATTGTATCTTATAGAAAAATAAAATCCTATGTTGGTCGTTTGATTTGTAGGATTGCATACGAATTTTTTACAATTATTTTGTTTTTTATGTGGTATCAAACACGAGACTAGTTCAAATTCCAGTGGTTTGCTAATCCTATAGGATTCAAATGGGCATACCACTTCAATCATGTATATTTTTGTTCCTACGTTTTGAAATTTCTGTGAATCAAAGAGGCTTAAAATTGTAAATTCCTTGCCACTACCCGATACGATAATTTGCGCGCGCTTACTGTATAGGCTCTTTGTCACTGAGAAGAAAAGGCACATGCTTTTCGAAATTTAGCTTTGTCCAAAACATGATTTGTATTTTACAAAACCGATGGTGTTAAATTTCAGGAAATTGCAACCACAATTGCGTCAAATTATATGGGCTACTGTTCGAGTTGGTCACAAAGTACATACTACCTCCGTTTCATAAAACACGGCCCGTTAAATTCGATCAAAGCTCCCAAACATATATAAGAAAATATTATTATTTACCATGTTTGTTAAATACACTCTGAATATATATATTTTGTGATAGATCATTAATATATATTTTGTATTGTAGATATTTACGTTTTTATTTAAAACACGGTCAAGCTTAGATAATATTGAATTTTGACTAATTTTATACGCCTTATTTTATGAAATGAAGGGAGTACGAGATAATAGGAATTGAAATAAGGCTCGGTTGGAGGAGCATGCGGCACTAGGTAGGCTACAAGTTGGGGCCAGGCCCTACTTGGTTTATACGAGTTTAGTTTTAAGGACTACCACCGGGGATGCTAATTAGCAGTGACGGAGCCAGATTTTAGGGTTGGAGGGGGCGGAGGGGTCAAAATGTCTTTGCTAATTATAAGCATGATTATTAGTGAGTTTATGAACAAAATCACATTATTGGGCGGTGGCTCAGCCCCTGATCGTCCCCCCCTTCTCCTGTCCCTGCTGATTAGGGCGAGTTTGGGATGATACTGATGGTGGATTGTGAGGCAGAGTAAATCTAATTGTTCGGCACAACCTATTTATTTGCATAGTTACAAATTTTTAACCTGGCTGCAAGACAAATTGGCATCAGCAATAACTAGTTTCTAAATATTTATATTTCTGACATAAATATATACTTCTATTTGTTTCTTCTAGAGTTTTTTGTTCGTGTGGTAAAGTGTTCTTTTGTTCCGTGTGACAAAAAAATGTTCATCCACAACATTTTACAGCATAAAAGGTTTCAGAATGGACAAAAACATTTTTTTAAATCTTTTTTTTTTGGTTGTGCTTGGTTTACTTGTTCCGCCACTATAATGTATTAACATTTTCCTTTGTAAAATCTAAACAAATCTGAGAACTAACGAGATAATGTATGTGTGAGATCATTTTTTATAATTTGTAGGAATAATTTGTAAATGAACAAATAAATGAGTACTACAAAATTGAGAGGACAAGTTTTTTTTAGCGATATTGAGCGAACAAGTTTGTTCGCGGGCGCCCCTATTCAGTGCTCTTAGCACTGGTTAGCGTGGTTTTGCCCACTACCGAGCCTTCCTGGGCCTGGCCCATTAGCTGGGTTCGTTTTTGGTTAATTTAATGTAATGGCTTTTCTTTAAATATGAGAAAAATTCTGAAATAAAAAATGTTCCCAAATTTCAAAAATGGTCATAATTTAAAAACAAATCATAAATTGAAAATGGTCCATGAATATGAAAAATGGTTCATGAATATAGAATGTCCTAAATTTCAAAAGATCAAGTATTTGAAAAAGGTTCACGAATTTGGAAAAAATGTTCATGATTTCGAAAACGGTTCATGAATTTGAAAATGGTTCACGAAAAAAATGTTCATGAATTGGAAAATGGTTCATTAAAAAATTCGTGAATTTGAAAATGGTTAACGAAAAATGTTCGTGAATTTAAAAATGGTTCACGAAAAAATGTTCATGAATTAAAAATGGTGCATTAAAAAAGTCATGAATTTGCAAATGGTTCACCAATTTGAAAATGGTTCGTGATATTATCAAATCTGAATATTTTGGAAAACCGAACATTTTTAAAGAAAGTTTCATGAATTTGAGAACGAACTAAAAAAAAAGAGCCAAAAAAGAAACAGAAAAACGAAATAGAAAAAATAGAGAGAAAAACGTACATGGGCCGGCCCATTTAGGAGCATGTGCTTGAAGGAGGTGTATGCAATTTCGTTCTAACCATTGCTACGAGCGTAGAATAGGAATCACCTTTGTCCGCGTGGACATTTTCTTAGTGGATGGACGGGCCTGATTTCTTAACAGGCCGACGAGTATGAGAGGTGTACCCGGGTTTTTTTCGTGTTCTCTTTTTTAGAATGGAGAGCATTGTGCGACTTGGGCTTTAGCGTAATGAGGCTTTCATTATTTTGAACAGAAGTGTACAAACCGGACGGTCTGTAGTCACCTCTAACAAAAGTTCATTGGGCGTGGACTTGGGCTGCTCAAATAAGGGCCCGCTCATGGCTATGGGATTTTACGTTCTCTTCAAAATTCAGTTCAGAGCTGCAGACTCGACTAAGCTGACAAGTAGAACGCCGATTTCAAGAAAAAAAGACAAACGAAAACCTTCTCCAGTAATTATGTAAGGAAAAATTATATTGTTCTAATTGTCTTCTATGGAGAATCTCACAAATACTAGCTTATCTTTCTGAATTTCTGTTCCATCTTGCAATCCGACTAGTAGACTTGTGCTAGAATACTATTCAGAGTTCCGACCCAGTTACTGAAACGAACTTGCTGGTATTCAGAGCCGTTGCTTCGTTCAACAGCTTGCTTCGCTCTGCCTAAGCGAAAAGCCCACATGTCCCATCCAGCACATAGTTAAGTCGTTGCTTAGTAGACCCCGTAACAGTATAATAATATACCCAGCTTAGGACGCAATTAAGCTTTGTCAATTTGGGGCCATGCACTGTAGCTTACACATGCAATGCAGGGCTGGCCTTCTCAAGTGTACATGTACCACATGACAGGCATGTGATCTCTTGAGCTGCCAAGTATTTATACATGTAGAGCCGGTAGGTACTCTAGCTGGTCAATTCAATAAGTGGACACAAGGGGGGGATTAGTTAGTTATAGTTAGTTCGTTAGTCTAGCCGACGATTTCGTGGATCCTAAAGTCACATATACCGTGTAAACTGATTTGGAATTCGACGCGTCTACGAAGAGAAATGCGCGTTAGTTTTCTTCTGGTTTCGAAATAACCGTGGAAATTAAACCTCTAGGTCAAACTAACTTGATTTATTGGTTCCCTGCAAAAGAAATGAAGCTTGATTGGTCATGGCAGGGGTGTGGAGGGGGCGGTTAGTTAGTTAGGCTGCTGACATTGCATGCATAGTTCGCATGCATGTGAGTAGCACGTTAAGAATTTAACGACTAGGCCGTGCATGCATGTTGGCTCCATATTAAAACCTTGGAACCCTTTCGCATGTACGGACTCGTAGATCTGAAGAATCATGTGGATCTTTGACTTTGAAGTCGGTTGCTTACCGCTAACGCGTGTCGTACACACACGTATATCTCCCAGTTCCCAACCGAAGCAAGCTATCAAATTGATACTTCTTATACTACACCTTACACGTGAAAAAAAAGGCAAGTAAACACTAGGAAAAGTGCCAGCTACTGCATTTTCTTTGAATCAAGGCGAAGATTTGCCATTTTTTATATTAATGAAAAATAAGACAATTGCCCGGTTAATTAATGGAAAACGAAACGAAAAAGATATAAACCATTGTTCTGGGTCACAAAAGACACGTCACACACACACCGGTGAGATGAAAACAACACCAACGTTGCATGTCAGCATCAGCGTAATCACTTCTCTCCGAGCAAGCAAGCGACATCAACTTCACCGCAAACAATTCTCGACAAAACCCCGACCGCAAAGGCCGCGAGAAAGCCAATCGAAAAATACATGCCAAGCGATTCACAAGCTCGATTCTAACCACAAGGTATGTAGGAAAAATATGCAAGGTTAGCACCGCGAAAGATCATCAAGAGACCACATGTCGCTTGCCATCGTCAGAACCCATACTCCTCTACACTTTCGACTTCACATCTACATACAAACTGAGACAATCAAGTGGACACACCAAAGAGCTAACTACCCCAACCTTGCGGTGACCTAGACATTGCTCGACTCCGTCATAGTTGCCAGCATACCCCCTCATGAAAGTATCAAACACCGCCATCTTCTGCTTGTCCCTCCGGTCAAAGCACAACTCCACAACCAATGCCCCCAAATGGGGTTGATGACAACGACCGCGTACTTGGATCTAGGGTTTCTCACGAAGTTGTCTCATGCGGAGAAATGAGGGCACGGACCACTAGTGCAGTAGCATTTCTTGACTTTGACTATTCGAATGACCATAAATTGGTAACTAGTATGTGGAGGTAGTATTGGTCCTCCAATATACTGATGATGCTCACAATACTGAAAATATTAGAAACATAAAACTCCAATAAAATGCTCATTTGTGTAGGTTGTACTGTCAATTTGGTGTGCAATTACTGAACGAAAACATCATCATGAACCCATGACCACTGCTCTGAACTGTGGTTGGGCTCAAGGGAAAGCAGCCTAATGGCTTTCCAGCTGTGCTTGGTAAGCTAGGTTGATCTTGCTAGCTGGTTTAGGCCACTAACTAATAATTGCCAGGTACGGGGAAACCCGGCCTGCTCATGGCGTGTGGGACCAGGCCACACCCTTCATATGCCTCTCTCACCTATTGGAAAGGGCCCACCTGTCTGCATGTTTGCCATGTTTTGGCCTCAGCTTTCATGTCTCATCTTGACATGATACATGTTCCAATCAGATGTTTTCCCCCTTTCCCAACCAAACATGCTATGTGCTACTAGCTAGTACACGAACGAGTGATACAATACTATTTTTATTTATTGCCCGGCCTGGCTAACAGGCTAAGGTGACAGCTAAGATACTCTAGAAAATACATATGGAAAATGGAAGTACCGCTGAAAATAAAGATTTTCATGTGGTTTCATCGTACGTAGCAAGGTTTTATTAACAAAGTTAACCTCAAAGAATGAAAAAAAAGGAATTGGCATGGGAATACTATTTTTATTTCTAACCCGACCTGGCTAAGGATACAACTAAAAATACTATAGAAAATACATATGAAAGAAGAAAGTCCCGATGAAAATAAAGTTTTTCATGTGGTTTCTTCATAGCAAGGTTTTGTTAAATATAACCTCGCAAAAAGGAATTGGCATGGGCATATGAAGTGTTATTTTTTGACAAAGATGAATCAGTTAAGCACTTTTTTTTTATTGATTGCCCTTTTACGAAAGTTATTTGGCATGTTGTGTATATGCCATTTAATTTAGCATCACCAACCAACATTTCGAACTTGTTTGGGAACTAGTTAAATGGTGCTACAAAAAAAAGATAAAGTGTAAACTCTAGAAGGAGTATGTGCTTTAATTTGGGTTATGTGAAATGACCTTAATGATTATATTTTTAACAAAACAAAATATATATTTTCTTGTGTGCAGGTTATGCATTTGGCTAGACACTGGATCCGTGCGTGGTCCTATCTCTAACCAGAAGAGAAGCGGCAAGGCATGCCTTCCGGGTGCAACCGCCTGGAAATGGTTGCACATGATTTATACAACCGGTGCGGCTGACGTTTTAATAACAACCGATGATACACAGACTTTTTATCGATCTTTTTAGATGGTTGATATATGCTTTCCCCCTTTTCGGAAAAACAATATAAAAAATACCACCGTGTTTAGCAAAATCGCTTATTGGTCAGCCAAAAGCAGTCTCGTCTAGCTCATGCATCCACCTATCAGCAATCCTCTTGGCACATCGATCGGTACGTGAGTGGAGGAGGATCACACAAAACCCTGAGTGCATGATCTCCATCGCAGCTTCGCAACCACCAGTACGTGTCCAGTGCCGTGACACAACTTGCCATGCCCATGCCCATGCATGCACAACAAAGGGATCGACCAGCCATTGCCCATCGACATGCATGCTCCTCCATATAGATCGATATCCTCAAAACCGCCCCTGCATGCATGATGCACGGGTCCAGCTTATTTGTTTGGGCTTGCTTAACCACATTATATATCATTGAGCTGTCGTGATCAGAAGGGCAAGTTTACGAGCTAGCTACCGATGGTTAGTGGCCAGGCCTGGTGCACATGCTGTCCCATGCTGATGATCGATCGAGATATATAGCCACGATGGATGCTGGCCGGTGATGCGCATCGCAACATGTCATGTGCGCCACATCTGCCGGCCGGCCGGCCTTATCGTCCACGATCGATCGACTCGCTTCTGTATACTAGCTAGGTTCTGATCCAGCAAGTTGGCTGAGAAGTGATCGAGTAGACCAACTTGCCCTGAAGATCGAAACGCCGGCCAGTGCGATCGATGGAGGAATCCACGGAGGCGGTTTTCGTGTTACCGGCCAAGCCAGGTGCCGGCCGGTGAGATTCTGCCTGCTCCAAGCCGCAGCCGTAACCACGTGGGATGTGGTGCGCACGTGGAACTGCTCCCTCGCGATCCCCCAGTCTTATCGATCCCTCTCAGCCCTAGCTCTAGCTTGCCTCAGGCAGGCCAACCAAGCCAGCCTACCTATGGCCAGGTAGAAGTAGTTGCACATTTTTTTTCGAGATGGAGATTTGCCCGGCCTTTACATCAAAATTATGTACAAAATCATAGAGATAGTTGTACATGCCGTGCGGTGTCAATTAACACACTACTGGTTCGGTGGTTCCGATTATCTCTCTGATTTGATTCCATCACCGCAACGGTTCCGGTTAGATTGATTTGTATGCCTATTGCTCTCTCCTCAAAATATAACACATAAAATTGTCCCAACTCAAACTTTGTTAAGTTCTATAAAGTTTTTTTAAAAAAAAATTCAACGTTGACAATACATAAAATATCTTTTCATGGTATGTTTTGTATTCAAATTCTTAACAGGCGTGTTGGTGATTAAATTTCCCCAGAAACATTGGGATTGTACATAATTATTTATTCAACTCTCCCTCCACAAAACAGGTGCAAACCTTCATTTTTAATTCCTTTAGAGTTTGAACAATTCTAGAAGTCTATTCGAGCTTTAGTGGAAAGTTCTTCAAATATAGTCAACAAAGTTTCCCATCCAATGTCCATTCAAAGTTACGTGCAAATTCCTTTAAATGTAGTTGAAAGTTCTCGAGATTTAGTTGAAGTTTAAAAATGATAGGTAAGACATTTTAATATAGAGTTAATCAAGGAGATGTTCTTAACCTTGACATAGAAGATTAAGTTATTAGTTGGAAGAATTTCTTTTCTCTCATGAAAAGATGGAAACTAGGAGCGATCCCGACCATAATTCGGGTATTCAAATCTCACACCCAAATTTGGGGACATCTACTGTTAGTGAATAAGCAGAGATCAGCACGGAGAAGTATGACTTGAAACACAATAGGAAGATGTAATTGACAATTATCTAGTGATGTCAATAGGGCATATCAGATTTCTGTGAGTAAGCATTGGTTGGAAAAGTCCAACATTCAGTCTGGAGATGTTCTGAGATGTCATGTTCCATTGTTCTCGTGCACGAGGGTTCTATGCATATTCGTTGCCGAGTGGTTTGGTACACGACGGGTATGAGTATGAACGTTTGTCTGTGTTCAGGAGTATCAATAGGTTAGACTGAATGAAGGTGATGGCCAAGCGGATGCGAGACAACACATCATGGTTGATTTTTGGGGGTGCTAGTTCAATAGCGGGTCTCAAGCTCTGGGGTGAAAACCTTTTGTCTTACTTTCATTGGTCATATTCGACAATGGCGTTATTTCAACATCGTTAACTTGTTGAAGGAATGATCTGGAGTTTTTTTTATCATGCTCTATAAGGTGAAAAGTCACGATCAAGTCTTTGGCTGGATTTAACTACAATGACATTTCGTTACCTTTATGAAGGCCATGCTTTTTAAAAAAACCTTCTTGCGGCATGTGTATTCTCTGGGCAATGGTTGATGTCGTGGTTGGTAATTAACCGTGTGCATTTGATGTTGGTTCTTCTTTTTCTTTTTAATAAATTTTTTGAACCATTTTTTAACCGTTCTTTTTAATAATTTGGTTATGTACATACTCGATGTTTTGAATTGCTTGGGACATTGAGTTGGTGTAAAGGCTGGTTGTATTTGATATCTTTTATAGGTCAATATACAACTACCGTTTATCAAAAAAAATCTTGATTTTTATGTACACCGTATCAACTTTTCATGTACCCCGCCAGTTCAGTCTGTCAATTAAAATGGTGGAGGAAGATGAATTTCCACACAATATCATATGGAATTATGTTCGCAAAATGCTTTGACTTACATTGTGAAATATATGTCCATGAACATACATTGACTCGATCTATCATACATCGTATGTCTTACCTGTTTCTCCAATTATGCTCCTCGTATGCACATTCCTGAGGTGTACGGTGTACCTTTTGTCCCATTTAATCATTTCAACGTGTATAGATAACCTTTCATACATAGAACATTCCTTAGGTGCAGGGTGTACTATTTGTCCCATTTAATTATATCAATGTACACCGATAAGTGGCGTATATAGTCGTTGCTTGGACATTCCTGAGATGTACTTCGTTTGTCTGGTGTAATCATACCAGTATAACATTATTAAAACTAGCCATAGTGGAGGTATCATAGGTAGCATCATGCATGCCATGTAGGCAAAAATCTGACGTGGCACAACAGTTAATGAGGAAAGAGATGGAGTACTTATGTTACGGTATCATGACACGTAAAACAAGGTATTTTAATAGCAAGTAAATCTTGTACACATATTTGTATTGAGATTCTACAAAGTAATAAATATGGTGTGGCTATGATACTACTATATGATACTATGCATTATAGAGGTAGTATCCTACACAAGTATCATATGCATGATATCACTCTATGATACTCCCCACTATGGCTAGTCTAAGAGCTTGCATATAGCTGAGTGATCCATTGGAAAAGCATACACGGCTGGCGCCGAGAATTAACTAACTAAATCTGCTTCCCTAGGCGAATATTTTCTTGATGGTACGTGCAAAGTACATGTGTTGCTCAATTATTCCCGGAATATTGCAGCCTAACTAGCTAGCCTCACAAAAATTGTGGATCCAAGCGCCACATGCCCTATCATGTGTCTGTCATGCAACTTGCAAAAATAAACGCATAATCTCCTGGCAATTGAGTATTGGAATGCGCACGAAGGAGCAACATGATGGATTATACAGGCGCATATACAGGATAATACAGCCGATGCAATGAGCGATCACAGATATACTTAGACGCCCAATACCAAGCTGTACTGCTCCCGGGAACATACATTTTCAAAAGGCAGTTCAGAAATTCCAACGGTAGCATTTCCAAGTTCTCGTTACAAAGTAAGAAGTGAGACGATCTAAGCACATACCGCTTTTTTAAATTGAAAACCTGTCTATTTATGTGCAAAGGGGATCGGTTCACAAGTCAAAACAAGTTGATCGATCGATACATTTTTCGTACGTTGATACGGTTGCTCTTTCCGAAAATATTTTTCTGGTGTCACCGTGACTCAAAGCCATGTCTATCGTTACACAGTGCCTATCAGCTTCTAGATTCTCTGGAAAATGTTCACCTGCAAGATCTTGCAACTTGTACCTGAAAAGAGTATTTGTGTCAGGTTAGTTTGTTTGCATTTGCAGGGGCAGGTTGCTTACTTCAGCATGTTGCGTTCTTGGTGTCGGCACACCAACTACTTGCAAGGCGAGCAGAGATAGTCATTAAGCCCTAATCGCTGTCAGAAATCAAAATGACATATGCGAATCTCGAGTTAAACAAGAAGGGTTTCTGTTTTCTAGAGACGGTTGGTGTTCTTCTTTGGAGTATGCAGAAAATGGTTGGTCGTTTCGTGGTTAGGAGTAGGAGATGCGTCAATGCGTCATGGCAGTCTTTTCGTTGCCGCCTTTGTTTTTCTTTAAAGGAACATATACGATTACACTTAACTGCTGCTAGTAATGGTTTAATGCTCAAACGATAATAGTTAAAAGTGATATGAAAACATGCATGCACAAATGAAGATAAAAGAATAGGCTGCTGCCCTGTTCACAGGGACTATACATGATATGAAAACATGCATTTTGCCATGACCATATTATTAATTTTCATCATATATTTTTGTTTAAGTTACTTATATGATGGAATGTTCATGAACCTAGATACCTTTAGCTACCTATGTTTTCCTCCTATTTTGTATCACATGCATAGTTTAGTCAAAGCTAGAAAACTTTATCTACTAGTAACGTTGATCATTACATGGATTGCATGCGTAATTGCGCATATCAATATAGCTAGCTAGCAGTCTAGCACAGCCTTGCTCACTTTACTAGGTTAATGGTCATGTCATTTGGCACGCCCTTCCAATTCCTGGATTCTTGCATCCCTTTGCTTGGCTGCTTCCAAGCACATCGTTATAGAGGGCCTACGCCACGTACCATTTTGTTTGAAACGCGCAAAAAAATTCAACTTTTTATTAATTAAGAAAGAGGAGAGTTCAAACCATCAAGCACCACAATTACCTGAGGAAAAGAATCCCCGAACGATAAAAGACCAGAAACTTGCTACTCTCCCGGCATGAGACTACTCAAGTGCTTGGTTCTGGCAAGCCTCTAGCTATAACGTGTTTGAAAGCTCCGGCATTTCTTGGAAATATTGATCCAAGATGTCCAATGGTTGTTCGCCACGTACCATTTTGGCCAAACAAAGATAAACTTATAGAGTTGCATAGATTAATTGATCCATCCCACTTCAAAAGAACTGGTTAAAACATTAGCGATAAAGTACACCTTGAGATGCCTAACTAGTGCGCCACTAGTCAAAGAATCAACCATGGTACCAATTGAAAGCTCACCGAACGCATGATGTTGTCCCGTCAAAATTTACTACTCCCTCCGATCCATATTAATGGTCTCAACATTGTCTAGATATGGATGCATCTAGTCTAAACACTTAACTAGATACATCCGTATCTAGATAAAGTTGAGTCCATTAATATGGATCGGAGGTAGTACTATTACGTCGCACTCACTTACTTCGCTCACGTTGTGTCACACACTTTGGCTATACTTTGCACATCCTTCTACACCCCGATTCCTTCCTGCCCAAAATATGTATACTGATAAAAATATCAACACCTACAATAACAAGTTTATATTATTAGAATCATCATATAATATATAATAAACATGCCTTTGGTGTTGTAGATGATCCTGTTTTTTCTATATACTTGACCAAACTCTCCAAAGTTTGACTTTGACTACTACAAAATGTACGCAACATATTTTCGGTAAGAGGGGGTATCTCTACTGGATTTTCTTCTCCCCACGGGTATCCAGGCCATTGATGTAGTAGAATCTATATCCTACAAGCACACAAAAGCACACATACACTAGTTCATGTTTCCACAACATTTTGTATTTCGTGTAGAGAAAAGAAAACAACGCTCGTATCCAATTCTGAATAGGTTTGTAATTCTGAATAGCATCTGACCTATGCTTACCGGCTTTAATGCATTAGTTTTACTCTTAGGACGTGTGTTATGAGCCTTCTACTTTGTCCTTGAGCTTCTCACTTCATGTTCAAGGTCTACCATGTCCTTAACTTCCTCCCAAGTCCGGTGAAACACAATACCTATCAAGCCAGCAACCGACCGGATTAAGAGCGAATTTAATTGCATCAAATTGAGCTATAGATGACAACATCGACAAACTTTGTACAAAAGTGTGCAAGGGGAATATAATGCTCAACACAAAGAGGGGAGTCAAAGGTGTCGAATAAGTAGCTTTGGGTCACCCACGTATGCCCCAGGGCGATTAGGGTTTCCTCCGAGAGGAGCAGACGCCACCTGTACTCATAGCATGTGCATTGTTGCATAGTTTTGTAAGTCATATCAGTAGATAATGTAAGTGTTTGCTTTGTGTTGGGTAACCTGACACGATGTGTCCAAATTTGTTTCCTTTATTTCGTATTGTAACAATTCGTCTACATGCATTCTTAGCTATTGCCGATACCCGCCAGGGCTAATAAAGCTATGCTTCAGCCAGCTATTATTCAGAAAATAACTCTGCTTCAGCAAGCACGCGCGCATGCTTCTTTACATCGCAAAGTGCCGCAGAAAGTGACTTCTTCGACTCTCTCGAGAGAATTTGCAGTGATCGATGCATGTACAAAAGCAGTTGCACTATATCCACATACGACTAGCACAGTAAACATGCATATGCGTGCATGCCTGGATGCCAATGCCACAGGTCCATGCAGAGAACCCAGCCACGGCGGTAGCGACCCTGCCGAGGGCAGAAAGCAACCCCAAGCCGGCGACGCAGACAACCCCAGGAGGACTCCCATTACACCTCCCCCATCGCCGGAGTGGCCGGACCAACAGTACAACCACCGCCGTCGCTGACTCGCCGGTGTCGCTCTCGATGTTGGGCGCCTGCCTGCAGGCCACCTTACAGGGCCACGCTCCACACCAAAGAGGAGAAGAATTTCTTGTGCAGGATGCAATGTCTCCGGTCGCTGGTACGTACGACGTTTACACCGGACGCCATGGCTCGCCGAGTAAGTCGCCGTGCCTCGCAGCAGAGTGCGGTGTCGCCGTCGACAGTTGGGATCTAGTTGGATGGATGGACGAGGAAGTGCTTGATGCATGCATGTTGAGTTGAGTATTCGCCGCTGACTCGCCGGCCGGCAAATTTTGGTTCAGCACGAGCTTATCCTTCACTTTTTTTTCTAGGATATATTAATTGGGTGTCTTCTTAAACACAGTAGCCTCTTTAGAATCCAGTCGGCCATGCATGTATTCTAGCAAGAACATCAAAATTTAAACCTTCGTGGAGGGTATTAAAAAATTTGGCGGGAAGGAAGAGATGTCGCTCTCTTTTCTTCATACGTAGGACCGGATAGTATAGCTAGCTGGCGGGAAATCTAACGAACTCCTTTAATACGTACGTAGAGATTCCTTCACTGCCTCATTAAACAAGACCACATCATTGAGTTCCACAATTTTGAAATCCCAGTGCTGGGAATCTCTTCAAATTTCGGTGACCGGGTCTTTCTTCTTCTTCTTCTTCTTCTTCTTCTTCTTCTTCTTCTTCTTCTTCTTCCTTGGGAGTACATTGTAAATTCCGGCATATATAACATGTCATTCCAAAAATCCGCTGTACATTTTAACTCCGCTCAACACACATGGAAAAAGTAGTGTCTTGCGCATACACATGTTTAACCGTATGACAAATCTTGGATCGGCTTGTTACTAGACCCATGCATGTCTCATGACTCTAAAAATGTCTTAGCTAGCCTAGAAAACTTTTTTTCACAATCTGGCGACATGCTAAAATAGATTTACATTGACATTTACCACGTCCTCGAACTGTCTGATTTAGTGGAGTGGATGATGATGATGGAGCAAGCCAAGCAAGCTACTGGATGGTCCAACCAACGCCGATCGAAAGCGAGCAGTAAGCAGCGCAGGCATGGTGCCCCCAGATCCAGCTACACTGGTCCCGGGGCCCCACCGACAGGCGCCTCAATGCGCATGTTCTTTAGCTTAGCTTGCGTTTTTGTTTGGTACTCATCCTCTTCCTCCTCCTTTGCTGAGCTGGGCGGGCGGGCGCAGTACACACAGCTTGCTTGCGTTCGCAGCTAAGAAAGATTTTCACAAGGTCGTTATACGGCATGGTGAGAAGCTAGCGGAGACAGCGGGTTGGTATTGTAGCGGCTGCATGCATGCGCGCGATCGACCCCGTATTCATCGTCGATCGTGTGTCGTCGTCGTCGTCTCTCCGGCTCCGGCGCGCCTGGATCATGCATGGCGTATTGGCGTTGGGACTTGGTGTGCAAGGGTGGCGGCGACACATGGAGGACCACCGCGGCGCCATCGCCGCCATGCATCGGAGTGCTCGCAGTTGCCGCCATGCCTTCTTGATTGATTGATTGCCCTAAAACTAGTGATGGAGCTACCTAGACGATCGATCGGTTGCTGTCACACAATGTAAGTACTACCAAAAAGAACAAGGGAAAACTTGAACTAATAAGCGAGTTAGTAATCTGAAAATTAGCCGGATTGTTATTAAAAAAGAACAAATTAAGTGAAGTAGCAATACTTGGTACTACGGATGCGAGGTTAATTGAGCGACCACACGGGCGGTCGTGTTATGCTGGAAGCCGTCCCCCACAGTCCAGCAATTGCGCACTGGCGACGCAGCGACAGTGTCTAACACCGTGTTAGCACTTAACACCGCACCTGTCTCGTAGTACTCGGCTTGAAATGTGGAGCGCACTAAACTCCATTAGGGCATGTACAATGGGGTGATGTCAGCCTTCTCTTAGCGTTGACACGTAGGATAATTATCTATGTGGCGGAGAGAGAATTGAGAAAGAGAAGGTTGCCTTCCCTTAGCTAAGAGATGATCTCTTACGAAATAAGAGAAGACTAATTTCACCATTGTACCACTTGTCTTCTCTTAGAACTACGATTTCCTGCTAAAATATAATTAATTCACATTAATTGTTAGGGATGGCAATAAGAGATAACGCATTGTACAAGTAATGATTTTGCCTTCTCTAAATGACGTGGACGATTAAGAGAAGGCACACATTCTCTACCATTGTACATGCCCTTAGCTGGCCGTACATGGTTCCTAATAACTGCCCTGTCCAAACAGAGCTTTTTACCCGTTTCAAAAAAAAAAAAAACAGAGCTTTTAACCCAACCATGCATCGGAGTGCTCGCAGTGGCCGTACATGGTTCCTAATAAGCGAGTTAGTAATCTGAAAATTAGCCGGATTGTTATTAAAAAGCACAAATTAAGTGAAGTAGCACTACTTGGTAGTTGGTACTACAGATGCGAGGTTAACTGAGCGACCACACGGGCGGTCGTGTTATTAAGCTGGAAGCCGTCCCCCACAGTCCAGCAATTAGCTGGCCGTACATGGTTCCTAATAACTGCCCTGTCCAAACAGAGCCTTTAACCCAACCATGCAAGAACTTTTGGCGGGGTTTTGGGGGGGAATCGAATCAACTCCGGGTCTCTATTGATGGAAGGATTTTCATTTTTTTTTTTTGTGGATGATTCCAATCCATAGGATTCTTTTTTTAAGAATTCTATTTGGATACTTTAAAAATTCTTATGGAATTGTATTGGTACACCTCAATCCTATAGAAATTTCAACATCCATTATAACCTCTTTTTTTACACCCATTCCCATAGGATCTTTTCACGTGGTTCCTTCCAAATGACTTTTCCTGCAATTTTCCTCTATTTTACACCTACAATCCTATCAAAATTCCGTGTTTTTTCAACTCCTATGTTTTATAAAATAAATCCGCCATCCAGAGAAGCCCTCCATTGGCAAGCAAGCAGAGCTTTGAACCGAACCATTCAAGAACCCGGGTCCCAATAACGCTGCAGGCAGTAAAAGAGATCACAGATTCACCGTGATGGATGGATGGATCCTAGACTAGATAGCCCTGCCGGGTAATGAAAGAATCCACAGTGAGTCGACTGACAGCGGCAGCGACAGGGGAATCAGGGGTTCAGAGTGCGTATGCGCACGGCGGAGTAAGTACGCACAGGTTCCTCCTGCCTCCCTCTTCACGACGAAACACGCCGAGAATTTACCTCTGCGTGTAGAGTAAATCTCCTCGGCGTCCTCGCCGAGAATGTCACGTACACACGCACGCACGCACGCACGCACTTATCGTACAGACGCACACGGATGCGGATCCGGCCAAGGGAGCGGTATATTGCGGTATAGCGACCGTGTACGTATCCCAGTCACACGCGCGCAATGATACCCCGTCGCCTACGGGGCCGTCGTTCTCTCGTCATCCCTCGCCGGCCGTGTCTGGCAGCACGGCCGACCGAGCCCCGTCCCATCCACCCATGGGGCCAGCACGCAGCAGCAGCAGCGGCAAACAGCGACCACATCTCCACACGTCACCGATCGACCTAATCAAGCGTACGTACCCAGCGGGCCGGAGCTGGCCACGGTCGGTCGCCCGGCCGGTATGTCACGGCGATTAAGAGCACCTCCACCGGCGAACGCCCAACAACAGCCGGACACGTCGCCTAGCCACATCGTCACCAAGTCCGCGCGCCATGGTCCGACGACGAGCACTACGAAGAGAGTGAGCTAGAGGAGGGTGAGGGAGGAGCCACTGTGGTCGGAACTGGTCGCCGCGATGAACTAAATTCTCACGGTGCGCAAGGAGGAGGTGTGCCGCCAGATGCAATGGACTCGCCATGCAATGGAGATGTCGGGAGGCCGAGGCGCTAGGGAGGGCGTTGTTAGGGCCTGCTGCAATGGAGAGGAGACACCTGCAGACCGATCCGATGGAGAGGGAGGAGTTCACGATGGGGTGGAGAGTGAGAGGGTGGCGGCGGAGGAGCATCATATCTGCATGGTGCAGAGGCGTGTGCGCGCATAGCAGTGGTGGAGGCGCACCAAATGGCGTTGCAAGGCAGTGCGGAGAGGCACTGGCTTCACGCATGTGACAGGGCGCAAGGAGCATGTCTCCCCCGATTTCGCCGAGTAGGAGGCGAACGACGACGAGGCTAACCCATCTCCTCCCGGCATAGTATAGATTAATTTAGTTTAAATGTCGTTATAATCTATCAAATTTCAATGAAAATCTTCAAAATTTGCGAATGTTTGCCATATTAAAATATTTGGTTTGGGGTGCAGCTGTGAGCCGGACAAAATTCTGAATCGCCGGTGGAGATGGCCGGCGTTGCGCTGAACCTCGACGAAAACTCCTGTGTGCGAGCGGGTCTGACACAACCCACATGCCGGTTCGCGCGCACCCACACACACAACCGGTGCAAAGCAATGATCAGCGTGCACATGGCCGGCCTTGTGATGGAGGACCAGCGACACGGCTTGACCCACACCAACACCCCATTGCCCCCCCACACACCACCCAGCTGCCTCGCTTAAATCCCCCCTCTCTCGTTTCCCTCCTTTCTTCCTCCTCCATCCCCATGCTCTCCATCACCAGGTCACGAGAACCCAGCCTGCATGAGCGAACCATAGATACCGTAACATTCCTCCTCTGAACTCACACAACCCATCCCAACACCAGAGCAGAGCACACTTCTATATCTGTACTTGCTCTGCATTCTGCTCTGGTTTGGAACCTTCGCCTCCTCTGCTCCGGTGCCGCGCCGTGTCTGCCTGCTTGGGGGCGCTGTGTGGATGCGAAGCGGCCTCTGATCGGTTCGGGAGATCGATGCCACGGGCGACCAGGGCGCTCAACGCCTTATCCTCCGACGACATGCCGGAGTTCGACCGCCACATGGGCTGCATGGCCGGCATTTTCCAGATCTTTGACCGCCAGCGCCTGCTCACCGCGGCGCCCCGCGGCGGACGGCAACCGCGCCACAAGAGCCTGCCTCCAGCGCCCGGTAACAACCGCCTCATCATCTTCATTCGCCTCGTCTCCAGTATGCCCCTGTTACTACTTTTCACATCGGCATCGAGCTGCCGTGCGTTTCACTCGTCCAAGTTCTAGCATAATCTCTTCTGCTCCTTCGCATCGGTTACGGTTTCCTTCTTCCAGTAATATAAAGCGTTGCTCCCAAGTTTTTAATCGCGCTCCGAATCGCGCGCTCGCTTCAACTCGTTGACTAGATACCAGTAAGTTAGGTGGGCTTTTTTTTTCTTGTCAGAAAGATTGCTTCTTGTGTTGGCTGAACACAAGTCCTTTCAGACTGCCATTCAGAGCTGGGTAACATGGACAGTTGGGAGGTTCAGTAAAACAAATACATGCCTTCGTGAGAAGTAAACAGTAACATGCCTTATTCATTGAAACGGAGGTAGTATTGCGGTATGGTAGGTAGATACCTGAAGTTTTATGTTGGAAGACTGAGTTTTGAGAATCCTGGTTTTACTTCAAGTTTTCTTCTGCTGAGAAGAGACAAAATGATAAAAGGCTTAAGGATCAATTCCACTGACGTAAGGGCAACATAACTGCACATCACGCACATAATAATTATATACAGTAAAAGTGAATTCTGCTCGTAAGACTAGTTGCTTAGTGATGTACTGCAATCACAGCGCATGACTACTTTTAGCACTATACACGAACTGGGCATCGACATAGCGACAGGCAACTACTATGTGTAGTTCGGTATCCAGAATTAGCAAAACCATTTTCTCTGAAGAGGACAGCTGAACAGCTGGTTACTAAAAATTCAGTCTTGTAATCAAAACTGAAGAAGACAGGTGAACATTTGATTAAAAAAAACATTCTTGTGATGACCGATTAACTGAAGACGACAGGTTAACAATTGGATTTAAAACGTTCAAGCATGTAATTAAACAATAATGGTGAACAGGAAGACAAAAACTCATCACCTTTTCTCCCACCAAATCCATCCATTTTATTATGTATGCATTACCAGGATTACACGTTAAATTTCTATATTTTTATTCTCTGTTTTAATTTAGGCTACTATTTTGATGTTCGCTTATTTGGTTCAGCCCGTACTCCGCCAAAAAGCAGCAGCGATGTTCCAGTGCAGAGCTCAAGCACTCCAAAGATCATTCTGGTAATTCCCCTGTCTTGACTAAATCAACTTACCGTTGTCAGGAAAACAGATCTACACATGAATGGATTTTACAAATTGGAGAGGGATCTAACTTACCAGTGGATTTATTTTTTGCAGGAGAAAACATTCAGCAAAAGCATGACTGAGAACAGTAGCCTGTCAATCGAGTCATCAAGAGCTTCCTGTTCTTCCTCTTCGAGCTCATCGTTCTCATCAGTCGACGGCAGCAAATCTGTCCAACAGGAGCCTTCACACATCAGCGAGGAGCCCTTTGTGCAGAAGCCACTCAAGAGCTCACCAAGTCTCAAGGGCACTAGCACTGACACAAAGACCGGGCAACCAAACCTTGGTTTCAGAGACATCGTGAAGGACTCCATCAACCGGGACCCCGGGGGCCTAACTGTAAAGACCTCGGCACCGGAGACGAGGAGGAACGTGCAGTACAAAGACTCGCCGAGGCCATTGCTTCTGTCCAAATCAATGGATGGGACCTACGTCATCGGCATTGATAGGAGCAGCAAGGTCGTCCCTGTGAACTTCGTCGAATCCAGCAGGCGTTTCCAGGAGCAGTCACGCTTCTCATGCGACGATCGGCGGCTCCTGCGGTCGGCCGAAACCCAAGAAGCCAAGAAGCCTGCTTCTACAAGGGCCAAAGAGCTTCCTAGACTGTCCTTGGACAGCAGGAAAGAATCTCTGAGCCCGAGTTCACGCCTGAAGAACAGTTACAGGAGAACCGATGACTCTCTCCTGGATGCTCTGAAGCCTCAAGATTCCCGAGCCACAGGCGGTCCAACAGTGTCATCGCCAAGCTCATGGGGTTGGAAGAAGCACCAGGTGCGACGGGGATGCTAATCGCTGATAGCTATGAGCCCGCAAGATCACCGAGACCAGCAGCACAAGCCACTCAGAGCGAGCGTCCATCACATTCACCGCGGAGCACTTGCCAGGATCCGGGTGTGTCACTGCCGAAGGACGAGCCTTCAGCACCAAAAACCAAGCATTCTCCAAGAATTCTCACCGAAGCCGCTCCCTGGAGGCAGCAGGAAAGAGGTGTCAGCGTCACCAACAGCAAGGCTTCACAATGCCGCGATGCTGAGGTGAGGAATAGAACCTCGTCTCTGTATGCCGATATAGAGAGAAGGCTCAGTGGGCTCGAGTTCTATGAGTGCAACAAGGACTTCAGAGCTCTCAGAATTCTGGGGACATTGCATGCAAAGGATGCTAAGCGTCAGAACGATGACGGCGATGTTGAATCAGTGGCTGATCAGGGGCAAGAAAAGGATCTAGCCACCACCAGCTCCAGAAGCTTTGAATCTCCCATTGTAGTCATGAAGCCGGCAAGAACCACCGAGAAGCCTGGGGTCTCAGCTGCTCCCCTTGCAGGGCTCAGAAGCCTCAGGAAGTTGCAGCAAAGAGACTCATCCTTCACCAACAATAACGAAGCCAGCACAAATGAGAAGATCCATTCTCGCACTGCAAGGGCTCAATCCAAGTCTGACGAACCTTCAAGCAGAGCGAGCTCGCCGAGGCCTACAGGCCAATCAAGCCCCAGGCTGGTGCAAAGGAAACCAGAGTCAGAGAGGCGGTCTCGTCCCCCAGTCTCACCGAAGTCTCCAAACAAGAAATTAAATGAAGCAGCATCCCCAAGAGGAAGAACAAGATCAAAGCCTTCTCAAGTGAAGAGCAACCGTGACAATGAGGCCTCACAGAGTCCTGGAAGAAGGATCAGCTTGGCGAAGAAGATTGACGTCAGTATAATGGACTGTCAAAAGCCTACGGTTGTCAGTTCATCATCCGTTCAACCAAGCTACACTACTTCAACACCAATTCAAAAGGTAAAGATAAGTAGATAATTATAGACGAAAAGAATCTAGCCAGCTCTGAGATTTTTTCCATATGCTCGTTCATTATCACTCATTAATGAAAAATTCTCATTTCCTTCAGAGCCCTTCTTCAATCCTGGGGTCAGATCACAAGATTCATTCACTGGAGAATGTCCCTAGCCCCGTCTCGGTCCTCGACACATCCTTCTACCATAAAAGTATTTCGGATTCATTCAAAGGTGAGAAGTTGATCTAGCAGTTACTTTTCCTGCATATCAGATAACCACCAAATTATTGATAATTGATAGCCACCAACTGCAAGATCAATAGCATGATGAATCCTACTATTTGGTCCCATTTAATTCAGAAGCCCACAGTGCTATGCAAAGGACAAACATAGTTAGCTGTAAGCATACCGATGACGCTAGTGACAGATAATTGCAATAAAAGCTACCACCAGATAGCTCGTGGTCCTGCGATTGGAGGAACCACAGCATATTGATAGTTGCATCTGAAGTGCTGGTGCTGAACACTGCTACGTTAGCAAGCCCCACATGTTGCACTTGCCTATGCAGCAGCATGATGCATGTCCTCTGGTGTCTATACATTGCTAGCATAGATGTGCCCCCTTTAGAAATACACCTAGTGTTGTGATTCAATGGATCATACAGACAGAATATTGATTTCACTCCAATCTGAACCATGTATGTTTTTATTAGGTTGTACTGTCTGTCTTGCTACAACATTTTTCTTCAGTTGTATTAAGCACGAGTTCCTGAACACATGTACATTTTCTGTTTGTTCAGATGGTGAGACAAACACTTCAGACGATTGCTGGAACCCAAACAGCCTGCCAGACACGCCGCATTCAAAGACGAGCAGTGAAGTCAACCAGATCAAACCGGAAAATCTAGAAGCACTCATTCAGAAACTTGAACAACTGCAATCGATGAACGATGAAGCTGCAAACTCCAAAGATAACCAGTATATCTACGAGATACTCTTAGCATCTGGTCTTCTTCACAAGGAACTTAGCTTTGCAGCGATCCCTGGTCAACTTTTGCCATCCAGTTGCCCGATCAATCCAGAGCTCTTCCTCATTCTAGAGCAAACAAAGCCACACTTCATTTCAGCAACTCAAGCTGTTACAGGAGCCAAGAAGAGTTCTGACCCTAACATGGAAAAGCTTCATCGTAGAATTGTATTCGATCTGGTAAATGAAATTATAGCTCAGAAGATGAACAGCTATAGCTCTGCAAGTGGGACGGCGAAACTTCTTCGATCAAGGAAGTTAAGTGGGTGGCGACTTTTCAAGGAATTGTGCACAGATGTTGACAAGTTTTTATCCGAGAGCTCGGCAGCAAGATGCTCCGAAGAGGATGAAGAACAAAACATGCCATTAGCTGAGGATCCATTGTATGAGATGAAAGACTGGGGGAGCCCTGAGGGTGAGCTGCAAGGCATGATTTTGGACATTGAAAAATCCATCTTCAGAGACCTTATTGACGAGGTCATAGGTGGCGAGGCTACAGAGAAGATGCAAGCTGGGCAATCGAAATTGCGTAGGCAGCTGTCTTTCAGTAGTACATAAACTGAATATGATTGGCGATAGTTGTTTAAGTTAGAAAGCTTAGCCACTAGTAAATGTAACCCCTTGCATTTTGCTGAAGACTGAATTATATAGAAGAAATATAATTATTCCTGGCCTTAGTGACATTGACACTAGAAGAAGCAAGCCATTGAGTATCAACTTATACCCTCATATGAAGTCTTCTCTGTAGATGTTACTTTGATCAGATAGTGTTCCTTTTCTTGATTGCACAACTACTGTTTGTTTCATACGACAGGATCACGTGAAGCAATTGTTTTACCCAATTCTGCATCTATTTTGGATAAGAAGGGACCATCTGGCTCCTGCATTCCAGGAACATGACACACTGTTATCGATAACAAGATGTTTCCTGACAGATAGGTGCGATAACGCCCACTTCAAGTTTCAGCCCTGTAGTTAGTTCCCAAACTGTTCGTACATCATAAATAAATTCTACAGCAATCCTACCCCCGACATTCGCACGAGGATGGCGTAACTTACACAAATCATCAGCTCACTGTCTTGCAGTAAACTGAATAGCTATATTGTACGAACATAACATCCATACCTTGCAATGGAGGCCCAGTACAGGCAAATCACACCTCTGCTCGGCGCAACGACGTGTCGAACTCTCCAGTAAGAGAAGTGTACTACAGTCGGTGCCAGATCATCTGGGACACCAGGCACATGATGCAGGGTGGGAACTGATTGGCAACAGCTAAAGAGGAATGAACAGGAGAGGACACCGGAGCATGACACAGGACGCAGTTTCATTGGCAACAGCTAGAGGAATGCACAGGAGGGGAGGTGGGGGACAGGCATACCTGGGCCACGGCGAGCATACCCACGAGCATGATGATGCACCACTGGACCGTTCCGGGCAGGCAAGGGGAACTTTGCACTGTAAAGATTTCAACGCCACTGTTTAACAGGTCAGAGGTTGATCATCTCAACACATGTGGAAGTGCGTGGCATACCGGTGCCTGGGAAAGAGTGGAAAGGGAACATGGAATGCATCCACCCAAGCTCGCGATAGGCTTGTCCGGAGTACCATGGGACGGTCGTCTGGAACAAAGAACCGGCACTCGTGAGTGGAGGTGGAGCACAGGAGCAGGCAAGAGATCGCACAGCTCGTGCAGGCATTTGGTCGAGCATATGGTGGGCGTGGCACCTCGTGTAAGCATTCCATGCTTGAAGGTGACCCAAGTTACATTACGTGGCAGAAGGCGCAAACTACTACTGCACCCACGTACATACTCGAAACCCCATTTCTGTTCCCCTCCTGTTGTGCATTCCTTATATGAAGCTTCCATTGCGTGTGCACAGTCTTTAATGCTACATTTGACCGTTAGAATATATGTAACTAGCCCATTAGTCTAGTCTGGCCCAAGTTGGCCCATGTAACCTTTGTATATTACTCTGTTTTCAATAGAGGAAAATGTTGAGCTGGTAAGTTGACATGGTATCAGAGCACGGTTTGGTCGTGACCTAGCTCCACGCCGCCGCCTCGTCGCCGTCGCCGGCAAGTCGCCGGCAGGTCACCGTCGGCTGCTACTCCTATCGTCTCTGCACAGTCCAGGTCGGACTTGTGCCTCTCCTGCAGCGTCTGCTCGCTGTTCTCCACCCGTCTGCTCACTGCCGTCGCTCCGGCCGAACGGCTCCAGCTCAGATCCACGTAGTGCTGTTCCCAAGCTGCTGCTGCTCTTGGATGTGAGTGTTTTCCCGCATCTGCTTGTTCTTACTTTGGTCAGCAGTTAGCTGCATCAACTGCTGTGCTGCTGGAGAGCTGCGTGAGGGGAACAGCTGCTATTTCTCTGTTTAGTTTGCTGCAATGGCCAAGGATGGCTTTATTTTCTCTAGTGACATCAAGCTTGATGGCTCAAATTATAGAGAGTGGGCATTCTCGGTTAGAACTATGGTGAGAGCTGCTGGATTTGATGATCATTTGACTGATGATGCTCCTGATGAAAAGGTGGATGAGGCCACGAGGAAGAAATGGAAAGGTTCAGATGCTAAGGTCATGGGTGCCTTAATTCTAAATGTTGCTCCTTCACTGCGGATGAGTCTTGAGCCTCACTCCACTGCAAAAGAAATATGGAAGTATTTGGACCAGCGGTATCTTTAGCCTAGTGGGGCACTTCGATATTCTTTGTTGCAGAATTTGCAAAATCCTCAACAACATGATTTGTCCATAGAGGAATATTATGCAGCTTTCACTCGCATCAGTAGTCAGCTTATGTCGATGACTCCAAAGAGCCGTTCTGGGTGTGAGTGTTGTGTGGCCAAGGAGAATTATGAAGCTCAGTCCTTCATGTATCAGTTTGTGATGAGGCTTAGGCAGGATTTTGAGAATAACCGCACCCAACTTCTCGGTCGTCCTGCACCTCCTTCTTTGGATGAAGCTCTTGCTAGTTTAATTGCAGAGGAGACACGTCTTTCTTCCCTTGCCTCTGCTCCAATGGCTCACACCAGTGTTCTTGCTGCTCCTCGGGGTCCTTACAAAGGCTCTTCTTCAGGAAAATTCTGTTCTCACTGTAAAAGGTCAGGGCACACAATTGATAGTTGTTTTTCCTTACACCCTGAGTTGTTGGCCGAGTATCAAAGAAAGTTCCCTCTTCAGCAACAGCAGCGTCACCCATCTAGCAGAAAGTCTTCTGCTATTGTGATCAGCGAACCACAGCAGCCAGCAATGAGTGCCTCTGTGTCTGCTGCTTCTCAGTCTGCTTCTCGTGCCACTCAGCCTTGGGTGCTTGATTCGGGAGCCTCGTTTCACGTCACCTCAGATCGCTCCCAGCTTGTGTCGTGTCAGCCACTCAAAGATGGCGCCTCTGTTCACACCGCTGATGGTACATCTTGTTCCGTTACTCATCAGGGTTCGCTTTGCACATCCAAGTTTTCTGTTCCAAATATTTCTCTTGTCCCAGATTTGTCCGTGCAGGTGCCGCAGCTTCCCGTCACCGACGACACTGGCTGCGAGGGAGGGCTCGTGTACGTCTACGACCTGCCCGCCGTCTTCAACGAGGATCTGCTCGAAGTGCTCATGCCGATGTACTCGATCTGCCCCTACCTCGCAAACGACGGGCTCGGGCTCCCGGCCCGAGGAACCAGCCTGTCGTCCATCCTGCCGGCTGAGCTGCTCGGGTCCTGGTACTCCTCCGACCAGTTCGCGCTCGAGCTCATCGTCCACCGTTCAATCCGGGATGTGTGCGTGCTCCGGCTGGATGGGCGCGGGGAGACACAACAGGGCTGGCATCGCGCCGGCGTGGAGCGGCCCCGTCCCGCTCTAGTTGGTCAACGAGGCTGCTGTCGGCACGCGCGGCGGCGTACAACGGGGAGCGACGACGGCCCGATTTGCTCCTCCATGGATGCTAGCTAGAAATCGATCGATGGAGTTTGTGTACTAGTACTAGTACTCGGCCGATCGATGAGATGGAGCTTGTGTAATAGTACTAGTACTCGGCCGATGGATGGATGATTTGCGCGGTGCCGTTGGGTGCACCCTCGCCCCAAACCGGAGAGGACACAAAATTTGTCCGCGGACCATGCCCAAACGAACAAAAAGGGACATATTTTCCTGTCCGTATGCGCCTGCCCGTTGGAGATGCTCTTAGGACCAACACTTGGGACGACAACACCTACTGGCAGCTGGTTCCCGGCGTGGCCTACGCAAGTCTTGAGAACACGATGAGCAGATTATAAATCCTGGGGATCTCATCATGTGATGTGTTTGTAACGAGTGTGCATACCTAGCTACTTGGTCTACGTAGAACGTATTTTTGTAGTACAAAACATCAACTATCGATTAATATCTGGGGCAGTGAATCCCACTTAATTTTCAGTCCAGCAAAGAGCAAACTACTATACCCTATACGTTTCCAGCTATAATTTACTACTGACTCTATGGTTGCCAGAGCCTACTAAAAGGCTGGCTGATCACTCCTTGCTATCTGAGACTTTTTTTACCATAGCCGTCCATGTGAAGCAGACACAGAGGAAAACAGAGAAAAGAGACGACGGATAAAGATGGAGGTAATTGAGGATTACCTGGTCAAAATAACAAATCTACTAAAAGCCGAATGTAAGATCCATGCCCATCAATGACTTGCTCATCCATGCCCTTCTCAGAATGTAAGATCGTCACACAGTCAAGAATGCAAATTTTTGTCATCTAGTTAAGCAAAGAAAAAATCTCAGTACATTTCATACATTACTACTCAAGCAAAAGATAATTAGCACACAGGAGTCAAGAGGTAAAGGATAACAGGACATCACATACACACGGTGGTAAAGAAGAGACTAAATCTTGCAGTTATTTGTCCAAAGCCTCAGTCCCATGTGGGTCCAATCTTACTAATAGCAGCTTTAACCAAATCAAATGAGTGGAAGAACTTTCTCCTGCCTGAAAGGATCACCTCAGATCCATCAGGTAGAAAAGATGCCTTGTGAACCAGACAATCATCGATAAATATGCTCTGAATCTTGGGGCTTCTTCTCCCGTCAATCTGGAAAAATCTCAGATGTTTGTCCAGGCCAGCAGCAAGCATCAGCTGCCCATTCCTATGAAACTGCGCTGAATTGATAGGACCACTGGATGGCTCGTGCGCATTAGCATCAACAAGCCTTGAGAAGTCTAACATGCCAGGTAGGAGCTTAGTAGGTACCTTTGACAACAAGCTCATGATTGTTCCGAAGAATATTGTCGACTCGACTGTTTTCATCGGATTCATCATCAGACACCTCGGGGAGAGCAGCTTTACGGTCCATGTCTGTCCAGCGAGTGAAGGGGTTTAACTTGGCATGGTGACCACGCAACCTGAGATCACACGCTCATCAGCCTCCTTTCTCAACTTTCTCAACCTTGCCACCTTTAAAATGTTTACCTCAGTCCTCTCCTCCTCGTCATCCACCCAGGTAGGCTTCCTGCCCTTATTGATCATCTCATCTTCATCAACTACACTGCCTGAATCGTTCTCATAAACAGGCAAGTCATCCTCACCACAACCGGCAGACAATCCATGAAGAACAAAGGACCATCCTGGTCACGAGCCGACACCCAGCCTCAGTGCCAAACTCCAATGGCGCATAGATCGCACCAAACAGCGAACTCCCCAGCTGTCTCATCTCCTCAGCCTCTTGGTTCAGCTTGGCTTCCAACGCTTTCACCTTCTTTTATTTCCAATCCGTATTGTGATTCTTCTCGGCCCTCTTTTTATTCCGGCCCTTATTGTGATGCTCTAGCTTGGCTTCCTAGTTCCTAACCAACTTCTGCATCCAAAGGAATGGGGAACCAATGCCCTCATAACTATCATCACCAACTCCAATTTTATTCGTTTGGCGCTTCTAGAGCGCGTTCTGGGATATCAAGGTCATACTGACAGCAGGAACAGCCTCCGAATAACACCAACAGGTTACACAATGCTTTGATGATCTTCAATTGGGGTTGCTACGTTGTGCAGACCGCACATGCACGAACAAATTTGCAGGATACAAATCCTACAAATTTCAGAGCTTCAACTAGTTGCAAGTTCGCATAATGCAGCCTCTGTACAGTAGCGGATCCAAGATGCCCAAAATTCGTGGAGGTTAATTGGTTTTGATTTAAGCAATTACTGGATGACTAAATTCGTGAAAGAACGGGAGCGGCGGTGTCGTCGACGCACGTGAGAGGTGTGCGGCGTCGGCGGCGATGCCAAGCTACGGCGGCGGCGAAGTGGAGCTGGGGTACGCCAGGGCACGAGCTAGGTCACGAGAAGAAGTGTACGTACGGGGTTGGCGGAGGAGAAGCCACTGCTAGCACGCGGAGGGCCAGGGCGACGTCGGAGGTGGAGGGCCGCTGCGCCGCCGTCAAGAGGGCGCGCCGCGCCGCCGTCAAGAGGCAGGGTTTCTAAAGAAAATAAAATAAAAGACGAATCGTCGGGATCGCAACAGAGACTCGTGGGTCGGACCCGTCGGAGCCCGAGCCAGCGAGCGGGTCCGACCGTAAGCTTCCGAGTGAGGGCCCACAAGCCAGTGACACGCGGAAGCCACAGCTCGCCACGCCAAAACCCTTCCCGTTATAAACCTCCTGCGCCTCCATTCCTTCCCCTTCTCTCTCTTTCGCTCCGCCTCCTCGATCGAGCCCCAACTGCTCCGCCTCCCCCACTCGTCGCTCCGCTAGGGTTTGTCCCCACTCCCGTGGCCGTCGGCGGCGCCGGCCGTCGGCCCCTCCTCGGCTCGGAAGGTAGTACTCCTCTCCTCTCCCCGCGCGGTCTCGATCTCTCCTCTTTTTCGCGCTTTTTGCGCGGTCGACTCTGGTTTGGTTCGCCCGGCGCGCGGTCCTCCTCGTCGTGGCGGGGGTTCGTGAGACGCTGCGGGTTTCGTTGGTAGATGCGGGGGACCGAGTTCGGGGCGGGGTAATGCGGCGAGTTCTCGGCAGATTCAGGTCCAAATTTTCGTCGTCTGTAAATTCCTGCTGGGTTATTTTTGCTGGGTGGTTTTGTTGGATAAATTGGTCTCATAGGGTCGCGAGCTAGCCTTCGTGTGGCGTATCTGCTTGATTGTGTGGTCGAAAGGGCCTCCTTTTATTGAAAGATTTGACGTATTGTATAAATTTTGCTGGCTGGGGTTTACGTAATACTGTTTTTGTGTGAAATTTTGATCTTTATTTGTATAGATAATGCTAGCCGATGTCTGGTTTGGAGTGTCAGGATATCTTAGTTCTGCAATTCTGGTACGATTTTGTAATGAGGCCATTAGATAGGTAGCCTGTGAGTCTTGTCTGGTTTCAGAATTTTGATGGGAGTGTTTCAGTTGGCACTGGGAACTAGCTGCAGATATTTAGTATTGCTTTTGTCTTGTGGGGCATTTTTTTTTGTTGCAATGTGGCAGGCTTACGTGCTTCATATGTGGTAGATGGTTTGATGTGTAACTTGTTCATTTTGTTAGCTACCTTACTGTTTCAGTTCTGAAATTTCAACCTTTTCCCCCTTGTGAGTTGTGCGGCATCATGTTGGATCATGAGATGTGCCGTTGCTGTATTCATCTTACTCAATATGATAGTTATTGTCATTTGTGCTATGTAAGTTGTGCCCATAATACAGCATGGATGCAATATTGATGGACAAGGACCACTGTGCTGCTGAGCTGCTGATTATTGTTTGCCAATGGTTTGCGTATTTGAAAACTAAGGACCTTGTAGATGGTTTCTCAGCCAAGTACTCTATTTGTTTGTAGCAACAATTGGTTTTCCCGCAACAACATAACTGTGAACATTTCTGATTAACTATTGATTTTCAAATGCTTACGCTGCTCGATAGTCTCACAATATTCATTCACCTCACAACATTAGATACTAATGAGTGTTATATCTGGTACAGCAATGACTACGCAAGGTGGGAATTCCTTGGCTTCTCATCATCCGAATGTGGTAATTTTTCTCTTCATTAGTTTTTTATTAATCTGCAAATAATAGCAGTATTGTTAGATGTGATTGGTCTTGTTTACAGATTGGGAATGCATTTGCTCAACAATACTTCAGAATTCTGAATAAGTCACCAGAACATGTCCACATGTTCTATCATGATGAAAGTACTCTTGGTCGAGCAGATTCTGATGGTGCATTTACATCTGTAACAACTATAAATGTAAGTTCTCTGCAGCACAGCAGCAGCATTCCATGATATTACTATTATGCTTAAGATGTATACATTGAACGTGATTAAGGGGACACCAGGAGTCTGTGCGCACCTATTCACTCATTTTTTTTAAATAGAGCTTTGTTTTCGTCCGTGCTGTACACTTCACTTCTACCCATTTGTCACCTAGAATTAAAATACCTTGAGGACATATAACGGTAGACCATCTGCCATTTGGTCATACGTTTTGCTATTATGTTGAGCACATCAGGCTGCTTTGGCATGGTAATTCACAACTGCATACTACTTCTGCATGTTCTAGCTTGTGATCTCCGATGTAGAGTGATTTTTGGTTGTAAACTGGGCAGGTAGTAGTAGTAGAAGTAGAAGTTGTGGTATTGGGCATTTGATCCAATCTATAGGCCATACTTGTTGATCAGATCTGATTGATGAACATCGATTAGATAAAGAATGTGCATGCCTGTATATTCTGTAGGTTATCTTATTATGTATCATCTATGTAATATCATTTTCTCATAGTATAGTCTTTCCAACACTTCTCTCGGTTAATATTCCATGTAATCAATTAAGCAAGGTCACATGTCTAGTCTCATGATTTGTTATAACTGATTTGTTTCTCATACTGGACCAGGCTATCAATGAATACTTCTTATCTACAGAACTGAAGGACTGTTCGATAGAGTTAGAGAATATAGATTCTCAGTCATCCCTTGTGGGTGGTGTGCTCATTGTGGTTACTGGAATTTTTACTATGCCTGATACTGCGAAGCATAGATTTAGTCAGTCATTTTTCCTTGCTCCACAAGAAAATGGAGGCTATTTTGTTTTGAATGATGTGCTTCGATATGCGCTGGAGATGCCATCCGCTGGGACAAATGAAGCGCTAGTTGACCATTCTAATGGAAACACTCAGATTGCCCACTTTCCAGCTGAGCCAGGTATTGGAATTTCATCTTCGAAACATTTCCTTCATATGTTGCTGACATTTCAATATTTTATCAGAAACATTTGTCAACGAGGCCATGGACCCAGAGATTCCATCTGCAGAGAATATGTCTGTCAACGGTGAAGTCATAAATCCATCTGCAGAGACTACTTATGCGGATGTTGAAGTTATTATTCCACCTGTAGAGAATATTTCCGTGTACGATGATGTCATGGATCCATCTGTAGAGAGTATTTCTGTCAAGGACAAAGTCATACATTCAATTGGAAATGAAAATTCTCCGATTAAGAATGGTGATATTAAGATACCTGAGGCAGCCCCTGCTCCTCCTGCTTCAGCTCACAAGGATGTTGTCAAAAAGTCTTATGCATCGATTGTAAGTTTTCTCTTGTTTTCCTGCAGTTTCCCCGCTTATTTTACTGCCTGAATTGAGTAGTTCTGAATATCGAAGAATAATTAACTTGTTGTTTCATTCTTTGCCTACTGGCTTCTATGACGATAGGTCAAGACCAAGAATGTGAGCACACAACCTGCACCCATTAGCAAGCCCAAACCTATACCAAAGCCTCCAGTAAAGAAAGCTGAAAATGTGGAGAAATCTTCGTCTGTTCCTGCAAAAGCTACCCATGTAGCTGATACTACGCCTCTAAATGAAAAAAATGTTTCTGATGGTTAGTGCTCCCTCCATATTTTTGTAAACAAAACTGAAGTACGGACCTTCACTCTACTGAAGTATAACACTACCTTGTTCGTTAGACCATGGGTATTCAATCTTTGTGAAGAACTTGCCTTACGATGCAACTGTCGAAATTGTTGAGGCCGAGTTCAGGAAGTTTGGTGCTATCAAGCCTCGTGGTATACAAGTTGTACATCGTCAGGTTAGTTAATATTCTATGAATGCAGGGCTTGTTTCCATAATCATATACTTGCTGACATTCTTATGATGGTTTTGCAGGTTGATGGGTTCTGCTTTGGGTTCGTCGAATTTGAGTCTCAACAATCCATGTATGCTGCAATTGAGGTTTGTTCTCGTAGATGTTTGTCTTAGTCTGTAGTAATACTTACAATTTCAATATTTAGCTATGCTGCTGAATTTTGTTTCAGTTTTACTAGCACTAGCATTGCAGTCTAAGAAAGCTCTGTTGAGTCGATTTGTGCGACTTAATTAGATGTAGCACATTTAGGTTCACTGTGTAAATTAGTGCAGGGCTAATTGTGACTTGGCATACTTGTACATCGTACATTTCAGTATCTGCAAGATGTTGCCAGACCTATATAACTAATACTTGTTTTCATTTTTAGACAGCAAAAATTCGCTTTGGCTCGTATGTGTCTTATGTTGAGGAGAAACGAACCCCAAAACGAGGTGAGAAATCATTATGATCTGCACATCATATACACAACTAAAACAGAACACTTTCTTCCATAGTTTTAGTCCCGCTTGCCCAGGTATACCACCAGTAATTGTAAACATGCATGTGCCTTCTAGTCCTTACTCTCCATCTGAAAAAATAGTCCTTAACTGAATTGCAATTTGTTTTCCCTTTCATCACTAACTGTCGGGGGGCTGCCCCCGGGTAGGGCAAAGATGATGTGTTATGAACAGTTAAGGTCTAACCGGATCAAGGAAAGAAGAGCCGGCTAAGTTAGCCGGGTCACTTGGGCCGGATCTCAAGGCGATTCGGTCAGTCCTACTTCAAGCCAGTGAAAGAAAAGACCAAAGGGGATCCGGTGAGGTTTAACCGGATCCAGGAAAGAAGAGCCGGCTAAGTTATCCGGATCGGTCAGGAAGGACCCGGGTAGGGCAACTCGGATGATGCACAGGGCCAAGTAATGTCAGTAAAAGTCACGGGCACTGTAAGGTTGCTGACCGGGGCTCAGAAGACAGCAAGGTGCTGCCACAGGTTTTCCGGGTCACAAGCCCCTAGGCGCTGACTCGGCCTATTCGGGAAAGGGGCAGTGGCTAGGCTACTGTGGTCTACACTGCCTTAAGCTCAAAGAGGAAAGATAAGCCTGTGGTGAACAGAGGGTGAGCTGGGCTGAGTGACAGTGGCCAGTGTTTGTCCTGTTCTCCTTGTCCATGCCATTGTCCTCTGCGGCCAGGGGCAAAAGGGTAATTCGGTTACTGTATATAGGCAACACCACCTCCTCCTGTGGGAGGATCGACCATTGTGAGCATCATTTCCCCCCCAAGCTTCATCTTCTACCTGGAGCTCTCTCCATTGTTCATCATACAGCTCAAGGAGCGCTTTGTACTTGTAAACACTTGAGATATAAGAGAGTAGGCTAGAGCTGCAGTAGGGGTGTTACCTCCACAAGAGGGCCCCGAAGCAGGGTACATCGTGGTGTTCTTCGCTGTTCTTGGTTTGCTTTGTTCTTCTTGTTTGGTCTTCATGCGTGCTTCGTAGGCACGCAAACCCTCCCCGGTTCCCCCAACGCCCAAGCGAGCCCACACTTAAGCCATACCCATGGCATCTGCCGTGACACCACCACGACAGTTGGCGCCCACCGTGGGGCAAGCATTGGCGTTGGCTGGGGTTTCCATCCGGACGGGCTCCGTCACTGGTGCCGGCGAGCGGGTCCTCTCCGGGCTCGTGTGCAAGCTCGGCGAGTTCAACTTCATCAGCGACAACGCGGGGTGCTTCTCCAACAAGCCCTTCCCCGCGGATGGCTTCCTCATGACGCTGGGCAGCTTCGTCACCTACGTCGCCACCGAGCCAGTTCGCGAGTACCCGGCGCAGGTGCTCGTGGCTGCAGATCCTCCGTCTTTCCGCGCAGCTCGCGGAGGGCGTAGCGCTCGCCCTGGGAGCAGCGTGGAGGTCATGGTGGCTGCCGCAAACGCTGCTGCAGGCAAAGGAGGTGCCAGCACGAGCGTGCCAGAGGAGCTGGCCACGCCAGTCGATCCGGATGACATGCCGACTCGGACAGCTAAGTTCCCTAAGGAGAAACCCGATCCGGTTGGTCCCCTTGGCACGTCAAGCAGGGGTGCTTCCTTAGAGGGTATCTTGGAAAAGCTAGCTCGGCCAGTGGCTCCTGGAGCAAATGTTGATCTTACTGTAGCTCAGCTTGAGGCAGAGCGCCTGAGGTTGCAAAAAGAGGCTCGGTTAGTGATAGAGTCTAGGCAAGAGTTTGATAGAGACCTGAGAGAATACAATGCTGCCAATGGTATCACAGATGGCTTTACTCCTGTAGTGCACCGCTCGCGCAAGAAAGTCGAGCTACGTAACAGAGGCAAGGACCTCAACGACGAGTTGGCCAGAGCTGCAGGTTCGAGCTCAAGTAAAGCCACTAGTCATAGGTCCGGAACAGGCAAGCCGGTTTATAGCTCCCCGGCTAAGAATCTTAGGGCTGCAGCAGCAGCGCGAGCTGAATTAAGTAACCTGACCGGGGATGCTTGGCGCAAGCAGGCGGAGAGAGTGAATGAGCTAGTGGATGTGTGCAACAGGCAGAATGAGGCCTACAGGAAAGCTAATCCGGATGCTGGTGGTTCCCGGGTAGTTGTCTCGGTTAGGGCTGCTAGCCAGAAGTCTAAGGGGCAAGCGTCCTCTCCGCATGTTGGGATTGACCGAGCCCAAAGTGTGAACTCGGGTAAGAGCAAGCAGCTGCAAACTTATGATGCGGTATACGCAAGCAAGCAACTTGCAGCCCAAGGAAAAGGCGGACAAGGCAGAAACCGTGGTGGTCAAGGCAATCCGGGTACTGGAAGGGAGAATTCGGCTGGCCGAGGTCAACCGCCTCGCCACCCCGGACAGCAAATGATGGCACAGGTGCAGCAGCAGAGTGGTGGCCAGGTGGGCTACCATTATGACGATGGCAATTCGGCTATGGCGCGAGCCGGATACCAGACGTATGACAATGCACTGGCGTCGAGACTGGGGCCTCGGATGTTGGATCCGGATGATCAGCGTCTCAAATTGGACAGAATCTACCAGTCCGAGAAGCTGGAAGAGCAGGGCCCACCGGGTCCACCATGCTTTGGACCTCGGATAATGAATGAGCCAAGTGTGCCTTTGTTTCAGCTCGGCCGCAACACGAAGCCGTATAATGGCAGCACCAAGCCACAGGATTGGCTGACGGACTATGTATCATCAGTGCACATTGCGGGGGGCAATCGCCGATGGGCGGTCCGGTATCTCCCGCATATGTTAGAAGGTCCAGCCCGAATCTGGCTGAATAACTTGCCACCGGGTAGTATCAATTGTTGGATGGATTTGGAACAGGCGTTTAACAGCAACTTCTCCAGCACCTACAAGAGGCCAAACCGACCTCAGCTCCTGGCTGCGTGCAAGCAGGAAGAGAGGGAGACAGACCGAGAGTATTTGACTCGGTGGAGCAACATGCGCAATTCTTGCGAAGGTGTAGTGGAGGAGCAGGCCATTTCATGGTTTGCACAGGGATGCAGGCATGGTACACCACTTTGGCAGAAACTCCAAAGAGATATGCCGAAAACCCTGGCAGATATGATCCGGATAGCAGACACGTATGCGCTGGGTGATCCAACACAGCCCGCATTGGATGCAGTGGGAGCAAACAGGAGGCAACCAGTTAATAACCGAGTTGGACCATTAAGGCCTAGTGACCGACATGAATTCGGTTACAAGAGAAGAGATCCGGATTACAGATACGGTTCTGATCAAGTTGCTGCGGTAAACATGGATCAACCCGGTGGAGGAGATGCGCAGAGGCAGAAAACTGATGGTCCAGCTTGGAGGCCGAATCAAGGTGCTTGGCCGAAGAAAGTGTGGGAGGGACCAAGTCCACCTCTAACTTTTGAGTCCAGATTAGATGGGCCTTGCTGTTATCACACCACCGATCCGCGCAAACCGGCTAATCATTCGACCCGGAACTGTAGTTGGCATCACCGCGTTCAGGCGGAAGGTCAAAGAGGACCACCTCAAAGAGGTGCTCCTAGACCGAATTTCAGGCCAAACATGCCGCTAACCGGAGCCAATGCGACCCCGGTCAACGCTGGAACTCCAAGGCCAGCAGCAACGAAGCCGGTTAACCTGGTGAACATGGGAGGCAGTGACAATGGTGATGGCCCAAGTAGGCAAGGTGGATACCCTGGGAATGATTACAAGGAAGCACATCAGAGTTATGTGGTTTTCGTGACCGAGCCGACTGACAAGAAAAGTCAGTTGAGACGAGCAAAGGAGGTGAATGCCGTGATGCCAGCAGTTCCAAAGTACTTGAACTGGTCTGAGCAGGAGATCACTTGGAGCAGGGCGGATAACCCAAGGATCATGCCAAGCCCAGGGAACTATGCACTGGTGGTGGATCCAACTTTGGTTGGACCCAAGCTGAACGTGAAATTTAGCCGAGTCTTGGTCGACAATGGCAGTGCCATAAACATCATGTATCGGGACACAATGATCAAGTTGGGTATTTCGCCGAATCAGTTGCAACAGAGCAGCTGTACTTTCCATGGCATAGTACCCGGGGTATCTTGTTCCCCCATGGGTAAGATCTGGGTAGATGTGTTGTTCGGTACCAGGGACAATCACAGGCTTGAGAGTCTCGAGTTCGAGGTGGTGGATTTGGAAAGCCCATACCATGCTCTGCTTGGCAGGCCAGCATTAGCCAAGTTCATGATATCTACTCATGTGGCCTACCTCAAGATGAAAATGCCTGGCCCGAATGGTGTTATCACCGTTGCGGGAGACTACAAGAAGGCCATACAGTGTGCTACAGTTGGTTCTAACTTAGCTGAATCACTGGTGATACAAGCTGAAAAGAGCAAGATGCACGAGGTGGTGGCAATGGCGAAGTCAGCTCAGCTCGGCGTGCTGGCCATGACTAATCCGGATGCGGGTGCAACATTTGAGGTGCCCAAGGAGACGAAGAAGATCCCCATTGACCCGGAGAACCCGGAGCGCTTGGCCATCATTGGTGCCGGGCTGGGTGAGAAATAGGAAAGCGCGCTCTGTCACTTCCTCCGTGAGAATCGGGATATCTTTGCATGGTCAGCTAAGGACCTGCCTGGTGTTCCGAGGGAGTTGGCAGAGCATTCTTTGTTTGTCAGGCCGGATGTGAAACCGGTTAGGCAACCGACTAGGCGGCTTTCAGATGATCGAAGAAAGGTGGTGCTCGATGAGCTGGCTAAGCTGCTGGCAGCCGGATTCATTATGGAGGTGTTGCATCCGGACTGGATATCTAATCCAGTTCTAGTAGAGAAGAAGAAGGACGAACCAGCTGTGGTCAAGGTGTGGCGCATGTGCATCGATTTCACCAACCTAAACAAGGCGTGTCCAAAGGATCCATTTCCTTTGCCTCGGATTGATCAAGTGATCGATTCTACTGCTGGGTGTGAGTTGTTGTCTTTTATTGATGCGTACTCTGGTTTTCACCAGATACCACTGAACCCTAAAGATCAAATAAAGACTGCTTTTATTACCCCGTATGGGGCGTATTGCTATCGTGTCATGTGTTTCGGTTTGAGAAATGCTGGTGCAACTTATCAGAGATGTATGCAAAAGTGCTTGCATTCTCAAATGGGTAAAAATGTGCAGGTGTATGTGGATGACATTGTCATCAAAACAAAAGAAAAACGTACTCTCCTCGAGGATCTCGAGGAAACATTTGTGAACTTGAGAAAATATCGGTTAAAATTGAATCCGGACAAGTGCACCTTTGGTGTCCCAGCTGGAAAGTTGCTTGGTTTCCTTGTATCGAGCCGAGGTATTGAGGTGAATCCGGCTAAGATCCGAGCCATAGAAAGAATGAAATTGCCTAAATGTCTAAAAGATGTACAAAAATTCACCGGGTGTTTAGCCTCGTTGAGTCGGTTTGTGAGTCGGCTAGGAGAAAAAGCCTTGCCCTTGTATCAGTTAATGAAAAAGAGCACCGGGTTCACGTGGACCCCGCAAGCAGATTCGGCTTTCAACGAATTAAAAAAGATGTTGTCCACTGCTCCAGTTTTGGCATCACCTTTGCCGAATGAGCCAATGCTACTTTACATTGCGGCCACTAACCGGGTCGTAAGTGTGGTCATGGTGGTAGAGCGAGAAGAGGATGATAAATCTGTGCAGAGGCCGGTGTACTATTTGAGTGAGGTGATCTCAACTTCGAAGCAAAATTATCCTCACTACCAAAAGATGACATATGGTGTGTACCTGGCGGTCAAGAAGTTGAAACACTACTTTCAAGAGCATCCGATTACAGTGGTATGTGAAGCTCCAATTGCGGAGATCATTGGGTGCAAAGATGCAACTGGCCGAGTTGCCAAATGGGCGATAGAAGTGTCTCCTTACACACCGCATTATGAGAGAAGAGATGCTATCAAGTCTCAGGCTTTGCCGGATTTCCTTTGTGACTGGGCTGAGATGCAATATGAGCCACCTAAACCGGATTACAATTACTGGAGGTTGCACTTTGACGGTTCCAAATGCAAAATCGGGCTAGGTGCTGGAGTGGTGCTCACATCACCAAAACAGGATCAATTGCGATATGTATTGCAGATTCATTTCTCAGCGTCAAACAATGTAGCCGAGTATGAGGCACTGATCCATGGGCTTAATGTGGCTCGGGACATCGGCGTTCGCCGAATTGAATGTTTCGGTGATTCGGATTTGGTCGTACAGCAATCTTCTGGAAATTGGGATGCTCTTGATGCCAATATGGCACTGTATCGGTTTCATGTTCAGAAAATTTCGGGATTTTTTGAAGGCTGTGAATACAAGCATATACCTCGGCTGGAAAACCAAGCTGCAGATGTTCTGTCAAAACTCGGGTCGTCTAGGGAGGCAATCCCACCTGGAATATCCTTGAATCATCTAAGGGTGCCTTCAATCAAACCGTCGCCTGATTCCGAGTCGATTTTTATTCCCAAGCAAGAATCCGAAGCTATTCCTATGAATGTTGACGTTGAGTATATCGAGGAAGACCCGGGGACTGCATGCCCGGACTCGGGGACTCCTCACGCAGATTCGGAAAATGCTAACCGAGTCTTGGGAAAGAGGAGTAGAGATGATGATGCTAACCGGATTGTGGGGAATGGACAGAAGCTGATAGAAGAGATAATGGCGGCCAAACCTGTGGAAGAAAATGAGCACTTGTTCCCTTTGCATCCAGTACCAGAGTGGGCTGAAGAGATCATGAAGTTCATCGAGGAAGGAAGCTTGCCAAGCGATGAGACCAAGGCTAGGCGTGTCCAGAGGAGATCCAAGGCTTATACCATCATCAACAAGGAGTTATACAAAAGAAGTGTAACCGAGGTGTTGCAGCGCTGCGTGGAGCCAGCAGAGGGCAAGGAGATGCTCCTAGAGATACACCAAGGTGAATGTGGACATCATTGCAGTACAAGAGCCCTGGTGGCTAAAGTGTTCCGGCATGGATTTTATTGGCCCACTGCTCATGCAGATGCGGAGGACATAGTCCGCAGGTGTGAAGGATGCCAGAGATTTGCTAAGCAAACACACTTACCCGCATCGGCACTGAAGACAATTCCTATTACTTGGCCATTTGCGGTGTGGTGTTTGGATATGGTGGGAGATTTCAAGCCGGCTAGGGGCAACATGACACATATGCTGGTGATGGTGGATAAGTTCACCAAGTGGATAGAGGTGAAACCAATACGGAAAGTGGATGGCCGTTCGGCTGTAATCTTCTTGAAAGAAATCATTTTGAGATACGGATACCCTCATAGCATCATCTCGGATAACGGCACAAACTTTGCTGTCGGAGAGTTTGCCCGATTCTGCATGAATAAGGGGATCCGGTTAGACATAGCCTCAGTGGCACATCCAGAGTCCAATGGGCAAGTGGAAAGATCAAATGCTCTAGTGTTAGCCGGCATCAAGGCTCGTCTCATTGAACCATTGTTGAAAACTCCAGGGTGCTGGATAGATGAAATCCCATCAGTTCTATGGGGTCTAAGGACTACACCGAATCGGTCGACAGGCTATACGCCATTCTTTCTGGTGTATGGGGCAGAAGCTGTCCTACCCACTGACATAGAATATGATGCACCAAGGGTGGCAATGTACACTGAAACCGAGGCAAAGGAGGCCCGGGAAGATGCAGTGGATCTGCTAGAGGAAGCAAGAGAATTGGCCCTGTCTCGGACAGCAATATACCAGCAAAATCTCAGGCGTTATCATAGCCGAAAGATCAGTCCTCGAGTGTTTCATGAGGGTGATCTAGTGCTGAGGCTGGTGCAGCGCAGCAAAGGCCGACACAAATTGTCACCTCCATGGGAGGGACCATTCATTGTGAGCAAGGCTATGCACAATGATTCGTACTACCTTGTAGATGCACAGGAATCAAGGGAGGATGGCTTGGACAAACCCGGACAGGAAACCAAGCGACCTTGGAATGTAGCTCTGCTTCGACCCTTCTACTCTTAAAGGGCGCAATGTATGTATTTCAATTTATCATGAATGAAATCGCGGTAATCCGAGTCTGGACTCGGAGACTGCTTCGTCCTTATGCATGTGTTGTTTATTACTGTTTTGTTTTTTGCCGTTCGTGTGCCGAATCGCTTTGAACCTTGTTCTAAGCTTCAAGTAATGTATGTTGTGTTGTTGATCTCGTGACTCGACTGACAAACACCAAAATGGTAGTCAAGAGCAGAGATGAGGAATATGGGAAACATGAAAATGGACACGGGGACTCGGTCCAAAACCGATTCGGCACATGTCGTTTACTAACCCCTGTTATTTCTTTTTTCGTTTATGTTGAATGATTCTAAACCACAACTCGTGCGTTTCAAGTATTGTATGCTATGATTCCTATCTTGTGACTCGACTGTCAAAACACCCAAAGAGGTAGACAAGAGCAAAGATTTGGCCAAAGTAGTAAACAAGAAAACAAACTCGGGGACTCGGTTTAAGATGATCCAACATAAACCTTGTCCGGATCGCGTTAAGCATGATAAACATAGTCTCGAAAGAACTTAAAATAGTCTATTACATCTGCTCCCGGCATACCGGGGATTTAATGTTTTTGTTAAGTACTTCAGGGTGCAGCGGACTCGGTCGCGGCGGACTCGGTCATAGGAGTTTCGGTTGCAGGAACTCCTGTGGTAGGAGCTTCGGTTAACGGAGCTTCGGGGGCACGGGCTTCAGCCACGGGTGCTTCGGTTGAAGTGGACGCGGTTACGGGAGGTTCTGTTGCTGGAGCAGACTCAGAAGATGGTGGCACTTCGGAAGTAATCTTGACTGGAGAGCTTGAAGGATGGGCGGATTCGGGAATATCCGGATCAGGTGAAGCCTGTTTAGTGATCACAGTCAAGTTAGTGGCTGGAATCACACGAGACTCGGTTGGAGTTTGTTCGGTGAGCTTGGCCGAGTCGGAGGCTGGTACCTTGCTGGATTCTTCTTCTTCATCAGACCCGCCCTCAGAATCGGCGTATTCTTCAGCGGAGGCATCGTCCGATTCCTCTTCTTCAGTGTCTTCTCCATCCGAGTAGACTGGAGCCTCCAGATCAAGATGCTTGGTGCGTGCAAATTCGGCCATAAAGTTGGCGGCTTCTTCACGGATCTTGATCCGATTGGGATCTGAAGCCCATGAAGAACCCTCGCGAAAGGAGCGCACTTTGGCAAGATCAATCAGCTCATACCAAGACATGATGAATAACAAAGCTGCATCAGCACCAGCGCGGGCGGACGAAGACCTCCACTTCTGTAGCCGGGTCATGGCTTGGTCCAGGTCTCTGATCAGCTCCTCCACAGGCACAACTTGCCGCGCTTCAGGAAATAAGATCCGGTGAGCCTTGAGACTTGCATTGAGCAGACCAATATGGGAATCCTTCAAAGGAGCAATCCGAGCCTTGAGTGCTGTGATATGATCTTCGATGTCCCATGTCTCTGGTAATGGAGCCTCGGTTAATTTAGCTCTCTCAGCTCGGGCGTCTCTCACAGCCCTGGCGGCTTGAACCGGATGCTGGTAAACTCTCCTACAAACAAATAAGCTAATACTGAGTTCAGCAAGAAGGAACACAAGCATATGTATCGGTTAAGGGCAGAAAGAAAAAGGGATTCGGTGAACTTACGATCCATGTCATCATTAAGGCTAGCAAGTGCAGCAAGCCATTTCGCACTGGCCGCTTTGTGAGCACTAAGTTCTTCTTTAGCCGCTTTGACTTCGGCTTCAGATTCGGCTATGGTCGTTTGAATTTGCTGGTCCAGTTTGGCCCGCTTCTCAAGTCCGGCTTTGAAAGTATCCCGCTCCTTCTGGATAGTATCTTTTTCACGCTTCAGCGTATCCCGCTCTCCTTTAACCTTGTTCTTCACTTTTTCAACTCGGTCAAGCTCTCGCTGGAGCCGAGTCACTTCTGATTTTTCCTCGGATAAAGCACGCTTCTGCTCTTCCTCTTTGTTATTCATCTTGAGGACCAAGGCATCAAATGATTTTTGGAGCTTGTGGTACTGGTTGGCAAGCTGCTTAAAGAGGTCGCTGCGAGCGCCCGTGCTTTCCTGAAAGAAAGTAGATAGCGTCAAAAGAGACTCGGGGACTGATACCCGAGACAAGGTGGAGCCAAAACAAATCTCGGAGATTGGTCGAGACTGACCGAATCGGTTAAAAAGAAACCCGGGGACTGGGGGTCTCAGTTTTTTCAGTTAAGAAAAAGATCATGATCAAATTTTTTAAAAGATTCAAGCCGAATGACTTTCTTACTCGGAGGAGTATCAGTCGTTCGACCCGAATCTCGGGGACTGGGTGTATACTATTTGATCATGACGAACTAAAAGCAAGATTCGGCAAACTTACCTCGAAAACTTGGTGCGATGCAGTAAACGCAACCTTCACTGAATGAAGAGATTGCATCATTCGGCTAGGACCAGCAGGGTGCGGTGTTGCAGCGGAAAAGCCTGGTGCAAGGTCCACGGCGTTCCAGGCCTCAATAAAGTCATTGGCAGTACTGAGCTTAGGCTTGGCTTGGCCGGATTGAATGGCAGAGGAGGTAGCGGTGGTTTGCTTGACAGCAATCACTTGCTTATCCGGAGTGGAGGAAGTTGCGCCAAAGACAACTTGAGTCGGCTTGGGTTGCGGTGACGCACCAGAAGTCTGCTTCGGATGTGGCTCCTTATGCTGCTTCTCGGAAACTTGCTGTTGCTGTTGCTGTTTCTGCTTCTTTTTCTTCTGCTGCTCTTGGTTCAGTGCAGTTTGAGCTGCAGGAGCAGGGCGGGAATCAGGCTTAGGCGAGGACGTAGCCGATGTCTTGGCCTTTTCCTTCTCCAGCTCCTTGAGAGGACGTGGCCAACTTGAATCTCGGATTGGAGCCGAGGTTTCCTCACTCTCCAAGTCGATAACCGGCTCTGAGATGGGAGTCGGCTGGGGAATATTGGTAGTGGTGACACGCGTTGGTGAGGTGGCAGTTCGGTCAGGAAATTGGGTTTCCATGGCCGTATCCAGTGGAGGGATAGGAGAAGAGATGGATGAATGAGTCTGCGCGGTGATGAGGACATCACTGCATAAAGTAAAGCAAACGGTTAACTCGGATAGATATGACTCGGTTGAT